>OU343114.1:51072500-52272500 GCA_910594885.2 Bibio marci | reverse complement strand
TTCTATGTGTTTTATAGGGTACGTATTGGATACCACCACATACTACTCATTAATACAGACCTCAACTGTCGATTTTTAATATGTATATTTAATGAAAATAGGGTCACCGAAAAATTCTAATTCTACCTGTAAATAATGCATCAGATGGTTTCTCCTGGTTGACTATTAAAGAAACTCCACCACACTAGTATAAGTGTTTAGTCGTATCAGTGTGCGTTTATGCCGCATTCCGAAATAGTTATGGAAATGTCAAAAGTCGACATAAACACTTTATTCCAATTCCGAAAAGAAATTTTAAAATATACGTAGCCTATCCGAAATGGTTATGTTTTGTTACAATATTTTAGAAATACTTCCTTTTTTTAAAAGAAATTATAACAGCAACAGAAATAATTTTATTTTCTTGATTTTTTACTAATTTACATTTACATTTTTCATCAAAATAATTATAGTTTCGGTTATGTTTTGAAATAAGTTTGTTTTTATATTGAAATGATATAAACTAAAATATTCATTCCGTATATTGATGCACGACATAAATTCAAATCCATTACCATTCCGAAATAGATATGACTTACAGTATAAATGAGCACTAAGTATCGTATTCATGACGTCAGACATCCGTATAGACCTGGAAATGAAGCAAAAATTTCTGAGGTCAGCAGAGGGGGAGAAGTTCAAGTAAAATTGAGATATTTCTATAGAGATGCAGTAGTAATTTCAAAATGTCTGTAGAATAATTTAGATATATTATATTATGAAATTATAACTACAGCTATAGAAATATATCAATATTACTTGACACTCCACGAAGAAGGCGTACAACCGTAATTTCGCGTATGAATGAGCCGCACCGTGCATTGAGATATCATTCATTTCAAACAACCAAGTGAATAACAAATGTAAAGCAACCCATTTACAATTAAGGAATGAAAAATATTGGAAATTATTGAGAACACAGTGAACCGAACTTCCAGATTGAAACATTCACCACAAAACGTCATTCTTAGTGAAAACTAATAAATACAGCAATAATAACGCAATAAACGCCAAAAAAATAAAGAAGAGCATTTACTCGATAAGCGAGAATTTTTCGATCGAAGCGCCTTCGCGACATCAAATTCATATCGAACAACTTTCGACGCGATTTTAAGGACAACATCTATTGGTTTTGTATTATATCATTTATATGTGGTTCAGTGGCGCAATGGTAAAAGTATATGTTATTCAATATAAAGATTACGATTTCGATGCGCTGTTATTGACAAGATAAAATTGTGCAGTATTACATACTAAAAATTACTCAACTAAATTATTATTTGTTCAATAATGAAATTAAAATGCGAATATTTTTGAAAATACGGCTTTGGACGCTATTAAAAGATTAATAATATCACGCAATGCTATGGGTGATTCACTAGTAAGAATAATTAAATTAATAAATTATTCATCGAAATATAAATGGTAGATGCAGACCAATTGGCGAATTGCTATATCTACACACATACGGAGTAATTTATCAACTTGACTGTAATGTTAGATAGTTGAGTCGTAAAACGAGTAGTACTATTGCGAGGGATAAGTTGGCGTATGTGTGAGTAATAAATTAATATTTTCCATTCTGTAGGAGGACGAAAATGGACCTAAATAGTGGTCTGATTCGATATGCCCTGAAATATTTTAAATAATAATATCATTTGTATATGTGTTTTCAGAAACTCTCATATATTGACTTTTTCCTGTTCTAATTTTTAAGTCTATATTGAGTTGCTACATTTAGAATTCTAGATTGAAAATAATGAGTGATGTTATAAAGATTTATTTTATCCTTTTGCAATTAATATTTATACTATAACAATTATATGCATTAATAATTGAATATGTGTTTTAAGCTTCTGTATATGTTCTGATTGTTAATAAGGCTCAGTTTAAATATACTGTTAATTTACTCTTCAAATAATTTTTTTTCTTAAATTTATCTTTACTGAATAACTTTATATTACTTGTGATAAACATCACTGGTAATAAAAGGTACTGAATGTTAGTTTATATATTACATATAATTTTTGTATTTATATATGGTATACTAACAACAACAACATAAAGTTCGTCGAAATTTCTTAGCACACTTGTTTGGTGGTCATAAATAACATATCATTATTTATCCTCATTTATTGTAACATCATTCCTACGAAGATATATAGAATATATTTTTTCTATAACATAACAACTATCTCAATATAAAAAATACAATAATATACAATAAAAAGCAGCTATATGTTGTTTAATATGTGTGAATAAGGAAAAATAAATGTATGAATTTATCTTAGACAATTTATCTTGTCCTTCTTAGAGAGATCAAAGACGAAGAACGTAAAAAGAAATAAAATGGAATGTAGTCCATATGTATTGCAGACACATAATTGATTTTAAGATTTTTACGGTTTTATCTAATCATGTTATTTTGTGTTGAATTTGTATGTGTGTATGTATTTTTGAGTGTTTTTCGAATATAAACATACATACACTCGTATAATTAATTCCTTATACATCAAATAATCATATATGCGTAAGTGAAATACTTCTGACAACTATAAAAATTAAATGTGACATCATCGAGTTATTCAATAACGATTTAATTATTACGTATGATTACCATACAATAAAATACACAAATGTAAACTGATGACACGTACACCGGTGTCTTAAATCTGATGTACTTTTAGTTTCAAAATTGAGCATACAAGAAATGCATGTTGAGATTTCTACAATCACTTGCCAACCAATTTCTAAAACAATATGAAATATCACAAAACGGAAAAAAGATATATTTTTCATTTATTGTTCTGATCTTAATCCACCTGATAATGTACGGAACGATATTAAGATGAAGATTAGGAAAACGAATTGTTACAAAAAATATAAGTCCAAAGTCAAAATTAGAAATTTTAATTAATTTTGCGCATGATGATGCAATATTTAATTCGAGTGCGGATTGGATACAAAAAGTTATGGCCGACGCGTGTACGTTGGGCTCTAATGTACACAAAAATTCTATGAGCTATTTCTATAACACTTTCTGTCTAATACATATTGCTTTTATAGACTATGTATAACAAATAGTACATGTATATAAAAAGTATGGTAGTTGCAAATATCCTTAAACATTATATATTTTATATATGTATATCTCTATATAAGACTATGTTAGTTAGATAAGGTAAAGTTCATTTTTTAATTCTTCAATTATTTCCTAGAGTTTATCATTCACAGTATATAATCACATTAATTTATCAAAATAAATAAGAATTTTATTTATTTATGGTTTTTATATATATAAATATAAAGGATAGTTTATGAATTGATATTATATTACGCACCTCAATTATACATACCTTCTTAAAATATTCCATAATATGTAAGAATAATCATTTATTGTAACGCTCGTATAGATATTTCTTTTTATATTCATATGAATATTTTATGAGTATTTTATGTTGATAATTCATTATAAATAGATGACATTTAAAATTAATGTCTATCCTAACGAAACGTATAGAATTTATATGTACATATGTGGCATTAGCGAAGAGAGAGGGATACAACAGCAAAAAGTTTACATACAAAAACACGAAATGATTACATGTAAATACTATATTATTTTACAAAATTAAATTTAAAATTGTAACGATTCTATAAATTAAATTAAATTGAATATATAAAATAACTTTAGTAATTTTATTATCATTTATATTTACAATATCATATTTTAAATAATCACTAATTTTAACTAGAATAATTAAATAAAGTCGTATATAACGTTAAAATACATGTATAAAATCCGTTTCACTTGTTTCAGCACACCTGAATTCTTGTCAATTTTTCTTCCTGATAGCTTCATCCTTCATATCATAACGAACGATTCATGTATAATATTTTATAAATACATAAACAATTGATATACTTAAAGCACCTTTTCTATGGACTATTATTTTTTATTATTCGTTAATACAAATAAAAAGAATCAATTATAAATTTTATACAGATATAATATAATATAAATGAAGGACCAATAAATAAGTACACCAACGGTGCGTAAATCCGAAGACTACTTATGTATTGCAGTTTTTTGTGTTCGCATTATCGCACTTTTAGATTATCCCATGGAAAAATATAAATAATGTCATTTCATTTCACTAAATTTCTCATAACTTTCTTATTTTAATAAATATAATCATGAAATAAAAAGTGTTTTTTTAATAATTTTAAAGTTAATTCAATAAACTTAATATATATATAGAATAGATTGCTGAAAAATTAATGAGGAGTAATGCATCTTGCGTGAAAGAGAATTGAACAAAGGATTGAGTAGTAAAATACTGCTTGTAAGAATCTCCAAAAATTTCAAAGTATTCAAGAAGATAATTATCAATTTCCGTTGTGCTACACCTCATATAGTCATATGTAATATAATTAAACGGTTAATTGAGTATCACCGGTACCTAATGTAATAATATGATCTCAGCCATATAATGCATACCTAATTTCATCCAAATTTATTGGCTCTTAATTTTAAGTAACGATTGGTTCTATAAATATTTAGTCATCTCGCAAGTGTATACTGAATATTGTATATAATATAACCAATACTATTATATATTATTTAAAAATTAATACAGTAGTTCGAAATATATTAAAATCATATAAATTTTACTGTGCAACATCAGCTATACACTTATACACAATTCAAAAAAGAAACGATAATAACAATAAATTCATTTAAAATGCAATTAAAATAACTTTATTTTTATGTTCGTCGATTTTTTTTTCTTTACCGTAACACAATATAATTTTTTCTTTATAATATATAATGTCTTTCGTTTTTACATTTATATTCCAACATTATTATTATATAGTTTTTGCTGCCTTGACATTTTTAACTATATCGTTAAACAAAAAGTAAGAAGTTAAGTTTTTTTTATATTTATATATTCATATAGGCACACATTCTATAAATATCTGGGCAATCCATAAATCTTTACGTAATTGTAATTTCTATTAGTAACTAAACTATTATCTTATAAAATGTTGATAAAACGATCTTACGTAAGTCGATAAAGAAAACAGAAAGATCATAAAAGATTCGTAAAGATACGAAAAATAATTTTTAGAAAAAAAGTAATAGCTGCAAATAGAGACACCTCTTTCATACTTGTCAATAGTGGAGCATTAATTAGTATCTGCTCTAATCGATCGTATATATATCCGACTATAAAATCCCCGACATTCACATGATAATTTTTATGATATTTATTTTAATACTTCATATGAGTTACCATTCGTTAGTTTAGAGAAATAATATAAAAGAATATCATTCAAATAGTATATTGGAAGCATACCTTATCTTTCGACAATTGCAAACAAATTGGTGAATTGTCATGACTGCAAACAATGTTTGGTAGATATCATAACCAAAAACTATAGATACCAATACCAACACCTAATTTGTACAGAATACAAAAAATATTCTCTTGGCAGTTTAGTTAGGTATTTTACTCGTTGAGGTCATATCAATTTTGAATGGTGGAAAACTGTACAAACTAATACAGGACTTATGGAAAGATCTGATACATAAATATATGTAATGGATGTATATAATTAGCATTATTACGACTCCATTTTCATATAAACTAGTTTAAAATAAGAAATTATAATTTTAAACGAATGAAGAATAAACGAAAGAACACTCATCAGATAATAAATATTTTCTATGATAAAAATAAAAACATTTTCATCTGATTGTTTTTTAATAATCTCAAATGATTTTAACAAGAAAAATAATAAGAACCAAAACAACAACAAGGGCAACGCAGAAGAAAAGCAGTAACAAATTAGAAATAAAATTGTCTTATATAATAGCGAAACATATTTGTATATTTATAACATTTCTTTGTGTGTTTCATATACCTTTTATATTTCAATGGCGTCGCTTGAAAAATAATTTTTGATGTGTATATTCCTATTCACTGCGTAAAAATTAATAATTAATGATTTGTGGAAGTAACAAATAAAATAAAAAATATAATATACAAATAAGATCATTAGTTTTTGATCACAATATATATTGAATTATTTTGTACATCTATGCTAATATTATGTGAGTAAAAACTATATCCCATATATGGGAATTTTGATCGAAATTAATGTTATATAGGTACAAAACAAATGTATTTAATTCAAAGCAATACAAAACTGTTTTACATTTTGTATAAGAATTTTAAAAAACGAATTTAAGAATAGGACTAATGTAAATCAATTATTCTTGATTTAAACAGAAATTTTTGGGAGTGACTCAACAAGCGATTTCAAATCGTCTCAAGACCATGGTTATGGTGCAAAAACAAGAAAATTGGATTCCGCATGAACTTGAGCCAAAATACATAGAACGTCGTTTTTCAAATGCGAACAACTGCTCCAAAGGCAAAATCGAAAGATTTTTATGCATCGAATCGTAGGATGAAAAGTGGATCTACGACGACAGTCCAAAACAAAGGAAATCGTGGGAAAAGCCGAATATTCATGGCAAGAAGCTGATGCTGTGCATCTGGTGGGATCAGTTCGGAGTGATCTACTATGAGCTATTCAGCCCGGCGAAACCATCGCAGGAGAACGTTATGGACAACAATTGATGCAATTAATCCGAGTGCTGAAGCTCAAACGCTGACATTCATGTCAAAAGACATGAAAAAGTGATCTTTCAACACACTAACGACCGACTACATGTTGAAAAAGTCGTCAAAGAAATTTTGTAGGCGCTTCAATGGGATGTCCAACCTCACCCACCGTTATCACCGGACAATGTTCTTTCCGACTACCACTTCTTCCGGTCGATGACTCATGGCCTAGCCGAGTAGTACTTCACTGTCGTGAGTAAAGTAGTTGATATGAGTTTCATATAATTATATAATACTTCTTGAACAGTAATTTTGTTTATAAATATAAAGTTAAGTGTAGGAAATGCTCTGCGCTTTCATAATATTTTTAGATTATTTAAAAGAAACAACGAATGTAAATTTAATGTGTGAATTTAAAATAAAATTATAATTATTTTAACATCGAAATAATTTAATATTATCTAAATTTAGAGGGTGAATTACTTATTTTATTAGAAATAACAACAATTCATACAAAGAAAATTTTATGTAATTAATATTAAAACATACCGTAATTTGAATAATTGAGTAATTTATTCTAATTTAAATATATTATGTTAAAAATCAACAAAAAAATATTCAATATTTATCATTCATTTATTTTATGTTAAACAAAAATTGGTTTTCTCTTATTTTTACAATTTTTACCGAGAAACTGATTCTCCAAACTTAATATTTATAGTTTCGGTTTTAAAATTGCAAGTGGTTTCCGAATTCATGATTATGTGATTAACCTCTTGCGTTTGTCATGATTAAGTTTTGTTCTATCTTAATTTAGAGAAGTATTTTCATTTCTAGTTTCTAGTTTTGTGTTGCTACGTTGTAATAATTGAATAATTTCACCAATCACAGTTATTTCAGTTAACCTTGTATACCCTGAATAAACTCCTGAATGATTTTCTGATGACAATTTTTGCTGCATATTCGTAAACGATTTTTGCAATTTATTGATGCATTTTTTAGTAACTTTTAAATCGGGAATTATATAATTTAAGGCATTATTTATATTATAAAATAATTTTGGAAAATAAGTTAAGGAGGCAAATTGTTTGCTATTCCTAATGTTACTAATATTAGGTCGATTTAATAATGATTGATTTACGGCCACAATGGATAAAAGTATCAGAATTTTGTTGCATCAAATTTAAAAATAGATAGCTAATAATAATATTAGAATTGGTATGATTATTATTTTGATGTAAATTTTATTTACTTCATTAATTCGTGTTTTAATAATATTGTAAGAATAATTATTTTTAAACAAATTTTTTTTCATATTTTATTATTGTTGTGTCTAAATTGTTTTTGACTTAATGTTAATACTTTTTGGAATAAAATCAACCACTGAATGTATGAGCATATGTCTGGGATATGCCAAATAGTAATAACTGCTTCTATTTGATGATATGAGCTTGGAATATCAATCGGTTACAAGTCGTTTTAATAACCGTAATTTCTAAAAATTTTATTTTATTATCGATTTCACTTTCATATGTGAATTGAACATCGACGTGAAAATTATTCAATGCTTTTTAAAGTCAAATGGCCATCAACATAAATGTATCAAATTGATACTTTAAATGGAAGACGTAGGTATTTTAATCGTTTTATCAATAATTTTGCAGACCAAAATCGGCGCAAGACTTGAGCCCATGAACATTCCACGCAATAACTAATTCTATCAACAAACGCTTGAATAAGTCGTTATTCAACAAATTAATGCAAAAAGTTATGACTATGGGAAGAAGTTAAAACCTTCACCAAATTAATCTACAATGATACTTCTTCGATAAATGTTTAGTTTATATAATTACTTACGTGTATGTGTATTTATAATATTGTTGATTAACCAATTATTACAATAACAATTATTAATTAGTTTAAAATAAAAAAATACATACATAAAAGATTAAAGATTGTCTATACTTTTTCATAGTTAATTTTGTAAAAATAAATTGAATAAATAAAAAACAGTTTGTTAAATTTCAATGCAAAAATTATTTACATTAGCTTAATTAAATATTAATATCACGGCCTGTTTGTTTGTTTACAAATAAATTAATTGCTTTAACATGTATTTTTTTTTTTTTTAATGAATTTTTGTAGTTCAAAAAATTAAAATGACAGAAAACCTCACGTTTACAAATTAAATGTTTTTTTTTATTGTCATGTGAATTCAACAAAATTAATGCAAATTTCAATAAACTAATTAATAATTTGCATATACGATACATGTACGGGTGTATACATTTTACGTGGTATGGTCCTAATATTTTATTCCAAGTATGTTACATCAATTTTGTATTGCTAATGAAGTAGTTCTATTAGTAATTTCAATAATTAATTTATATAATATATTTTATTTATTTATTTATTCAACAATAAATTTTAGAATTTATGAAACTGCAAGTTCCATATAATTCAAAATTTAGGTATACAATTAAAATAGTAGTTGGTCAAACTACGCAGACTGACGTTTAATTGTTAGAATAAAAAATAGAAAACACATTATAATCATTTTTGAAACATGATTCAATAGGTTCCACTAATTTTCCACTAATTCAGTACGATTTTTAAGTTCTGAACCTCATGGTCTTGGATTAGCATTTAAATCAAACCAATAATAAACTTGTCTTTGAGACATACACAATCATCACCATAAACTTTTTTCTACAATTTGTAAGTCTCCGTCAATTTTTTTCCAATTCTAAAACAAAATTTAATATTTGCTTTTTGTTCCATTGTATTTTTACGACGCAAGCAACAAAACTACGGACACTGAAATGCGCGTAACTTTTTAACCTGTCAACCGATTTGCATGAAGTTGAGATTGAAAGGAGAAAAATCTACCTTTCTAACGCTTCCTACATTCAATGGATGGCGATACGTGCTCTATGATTTATATTAAAATTGTCGTTATATGTTGAACAAACTGTGTGTAAATTTTTAACCTGTCGACCGATGTGCATGAAATTGATCCCAACCTACAATAGATTCATACTAAATTCTAATTGTGGTTATTTAAACGACATATTGTGTATATTAGAAAAATACATGTTTCAGATTGAATAGGAGAATACTAAAAAAAAACTTCTTCTTATTTGATATGCTGCAGGTATTATAAAAATATATATGAGTTATTGTTTCAACTTAACGTCCGCGTCCGCTTATATATAGATAGTATACACCAAACAGCTTTTACACCCTATCCGAGCCATGAAATACGTGCTTAGGTATTAGTTTAGTGATATTATTCGCTGACAACGGTCATTTATGTTGTTAGTTATTGAAAAAAACATGAATAATATTTGCAGTACAACGAAAATTAATATACAAATTACTGGTGGGTTGGCGTTTTATTTATAATAGCTTATAACAAACATATTTGAATGCCTGTCTACTCATGCAAATACGATTTGTTCATAATGTTTTTAACACTAGCTGCACACGTATGTAGTAGTACTACAGTTCACCATTCCTAGTTTTAACTAAATTTGATTGTATGGTTCTAGATTTGTTCTATTGGTATAACTACATATAGGAAGGCTGAGACTTATAGGTAGGAACATTTTGGAAAAATAATTGCTAGACATTTAGCATGAAAATTTCCAAATAAATCTCACAATAGGGCTTTTAGATCGCAGTATGAGGGGAACCGATTCGACTTATCTGACCCTTAGTTATATTAATGTTATAAATTTTTAGTATTAACTGGCAATAATAATAACAAAACATATGAAAATTACTTACAATTAGCTCAAACCTATATTAAAATTTTAAAATAAAACAATATTACCCTAAAAAGCTACAATTCTACATTATAGCATAATATCCATTTGAAAAAATTATTACAACTCTGGTAGTTATACATTTTTCGATAATATAATAATATAAAATAACGAAAGACCTAATTAAGAATTCAAGTGTAAATGTAAACAAATTATTTAAAGAAATTATTATTATTATTACTCTTATTTACTGCCACAAAAGAGTAATAAAAAATACATTATTAAAAATTATACAGAATATTGTTAACGTTTAATAGTAATAGTGACATAATAAAAAGTATATTAAAAATATTCAATAACCTTTTGAACTGTTGTTATTCTGTCTTCATGTACAGTTTATATTTGTATGAATATATTGTATATTATATGAAATTAGAGCTATACAGCCAAAGCGAATATATAAATAGTGAATGTATGTATTGTACTTCTGAGTGATTGAATGACAAGGGATGTTGGTTCTTAACGGCAAACATATCGATGACAGATGATTTCAAAATTGATTCTAGTATTTTTATTTACTTTTCTGCATTCACTGAACCATTAATTAAAATTGTAAATCGATCGGTTAAATTTTCTCCAGGAAAACGACGTACGTACTTTTTTCCATCTGAACCATGAGACAAAAATTATAATTCATGAGAAAATGTTACTCTTCAGTGTGCGTTAAGTGTTTTTTATTACCATTGCTTTAGTTAAAGAGTTTTTCGCACCGATGAATATGATTGCAAACTGAAGGTATTCAAACGTTCTCTGACACTGGTTTCACCTATTTGCACATTAAGGTTAGCTTTTAACTCAGCCTTCAATGGATTAAATGTCTTGAAGTTATCTTTCATGGCTCATCCTCTAAGATATTGATCTTCAAGTGATGTCGTCTTCTTTTTGGACGACAATTCGGTAATGGTGTCAATATATATCGGATATTAAAATTTTTGCAAATCTAATCACTGTACTTCGGTCGCATTGCACTTGTTGACATATGCAAGTTAAAAGATTTGTTTTTTCACCAATACTAAAATAGTTATTTTTTGAGTTTCAGATAGAATTTTACACTAATGCAATTTTTTCAGTTTTTAATAAATTTCACGAATTCAATTAATAATGACACTTTACTTTCCACTTAATTACTCTTAAAATCAATGTCAACTAATAGTTATAAAATAAAATGATTTGAGTAACAGACAACAAAGATTAAAAAAAAATAAAAACTCCTAAGCGTGCAATCCATACCTTGGATACTGTTTATAGTGCAATACACTTTGACCAACTGTATATAAAGGTATACAGTGTGTTAGTAAAACGACATGATATGTGATATGTCATTTCCACAAATAATGTATTCTCTTTGGTCAGTCTAATACATATTAACATAACATAATCATAAAAATGATTACATATACATATGTACTTTTATGTTTTTATAATATGCATTTGCATGTGAATAGTGTTGCTGCAATACATACTACTCAATTGCAAAAGTATTGAACTACGTATGGTATGAAAAAATATTACAAATGAAAAATCGAAGGAATTTAAAACAAGATATAAAATCATTTTATAATTATTTTATTTTCTTATTAAAGTTAATTCAATAATTAACGAAAAAAATAAAACATAAAAATTAACATTATTTTCAATAAAAAGTTAAAAAAGAAAAATCAAAATTCATTACCGTTTCAAAATAGTTGGCCAACTACAAATTTGTCGCAAAATAGTTGGAATAGTCTCTCGTTTTACGAATATCGTCGTCCTGATTGATCGGAGACTAGATTCGTTAATATTTTATTTTATTTGTCATATGTATTGTGGTTATAAAACTAATCGACAGTCAAGTCAAGTTTACATTAAATCGGTATATCGGCTTATCAAATTGCAATGAGGATAAATATTTCACGTTCGTCTGTAAGAAATATTATTGCCTTATATAAAAAAATTCGGCAAAATTGAAATTGCAAAGAAGACATACCGCTCGCAAAATTCTTCATTAGATAATCTAAGCATATTAAGAAGAATAGTGAAAAAGAATCGACTTTCATCATCTGAAATCACCATCAAATGGACTGAATATTTGGAAAAAATATTTCAAAGTATACTTGCATCAGAATGTAATGAAAAAAAATGGGATTCAACTTCTACATATATTTATGCATATAAAGTATATGTTAATGCTTAAACTTAATCATTTTTTATAACTTTGTAATTCAAAAGAGAAACCTCTTTACAATGTAAAAACAGATTAAAATGGTGTAAAGATAGAACAATTTGGTCACGTCGACAATGGAATAATGTTATATGGAGCGATGAATAAAAATTTGAAATACTGCTGGGCGGTACAAGTAATAGTGTTCTACGAACAAAAACAAAAGTTTTTAATTCGCATTGTTTAAACAAAAAAACAAAATTTACATCATCGGTTCCGATATCGGGACGCATGTATTCTCGTGGAGTGGACGATTTACATGTTGTAGATGACATAGTAAATGCAGCAATACATGAAAACATATTAGAAAATAAACTCTTACCATCTATTACAATGTTGCAATCACCAGAAGGAGAAGATCAATTCCAAGAGGACAACGTACTGTGTTATACAGCGAAGAGAATAAAGTATTGGGTCCTGGAAAAAAGTATTCCAATTTTAGAATTGCCTGCAAACAGTTCAGATTTGTCTCATAATAGTTTTTGTTATGTTTTTTATTACTAATCCAACTATTTTGCAACAAATTTGTACTAAACCAATTATTTTGAACGGTAATGAATTTTGTGTTTTTTTTTTTAACTTTTTATAGAAAATAATTTTAATTTGTATGTTTTATTTTTTCGTTAATTTTGAATTAACTTTAATAAAAAATAAAATAACTATATAAATAATTAATATTTTGTTTTAAATTACTTCGATTTTTCATTTGTAAAATTTTTCGTATGTAGTTCAATGCTTTTGCAACCGAGTTGTATGTATATAAATTAAAATGGACGATATAGGGTATGGGTATATATTATAATATTTTATTATGAAATTACATACACATATACAGCGTAAGAATGTATAATATATAATATAAAATTACAATAACTCAATGCCATAAAGGAATTTTACTTATTGTTAGAACTTAGAAGATAAACAGTGAAATGTAGATTCATATTTTTAATCTACAATATACAATCATACTATTTATTTACAAGAAGCACACATACAAATTACTTGCGAACATTTAGTATTGTATATAATATTCTTGATTCAACGCCAACAACTTTATAAATTAGTCGTAAATAATATTTTACGAATAAAAAAAAATAATATTGTAATAAATTGATTTATCAACAAATTATGCGTAGTTTACTTTGTAAATTTTATTGCAACAAAACAGCTAATATTACTTACTATATTAGTCAAGATGAGAAGTGGATGGTGTAAGGAATGAAAATTCTTATAAACTTTAGTAACAAATATTTTATGTACATAGAAATAACAGACTAACGTTCGTTCATTGTTATACATTGTACAACTTTCATTGAAATCAATTAAAATATAATAAAAAAAGTAACAAACCTATATAGAACATAACGACCGATTTTTTTATGTACAGGGATGTCAAACTCTAGTTAGAGTCTGGAGTCAAAATATTTTCAGGCATAAATATAAAACTTGAGACATATTGGTTAACGTCTCACAAGCAATCCTACCCTAGTGTAACTCGCCGATCTATACGTATTCTTTTTTATTGGCAAAGGTTTAAGGAATAAAATGACCCAGTAGGAAGCTACACATATTTCGTTTTGGACGATTATCTTTTTAAAATATTGGATTGGATGTATGAAAAATGTTACAGGTGTAAGTTTAATGGCATTTTATGTTCTTGAAAACTGTGAAATACTCCCCACACCAAGAATTAATTTTAGAAAATTCATTCCGAAATACCATTTTTGGTTTATCAGCTGTGAAAAACGTGAAGTCTCAGTGGTATTACTTACTTACTTACTCCATGGCATTATAACCCATAAAAAAAAAATAGAATACCGCATCTTTTCGAATCCAATCGAGTATAACCAATAACTAAACCTATTTGATAACTAATTTATTGGGGTTATTTAACACCTCATTGAAAGGTGGTGTTATTTATCCTCATATATGCGTTGATATCTCACCATAAAACTTAACATTTGTTTTTTATTAAAAAAAAATATTTTTATTGTCACTTTAACACGTTGACGCACACTTAAAATTTTGCGTATTATAACTACCGAAAATTGGACGGCTACGAACAATTATAGCAAAAATCATATTTTATTAATTAAATTTAAAAACATTAAAAAAAACAAACAAATAAAAACAAAATTAATCGTGAAAAATAATAAACCTTTCCAAACATATTCAAATATCAAAACTAATCCCACTTCTCTGAAAAGTACAAATATTTTTTGTGAAGTAGAAAAAAATGGTAACTTTTACGTTTTAAATAATGTTCACACTGATTTTTATACTGGAATTACTTTTGACACTTGAATATGTCTGGAAAGGTTTTTTATTTTACACGATAGTTTTTTCTTTTATTTGTTTGTTTTAATTTGTATATATTGAATAATGTAATTTTTCAATGTTTTTAAATTTAGTTAATGAAATAATCAATAAAATATAATTGTTAATCTATTTATTAAAGAAACAATATTAATAAAAATATTTTTCTTAATAAAAAACAAATGTTAAGTTTTATAACGAGATACCATCGCGGATATTTATATGAAACTAAGTAACACCTCCTCTCAATGAGGTGTTAAATAACCTCAATAAATGATTTAGAGTTTTAGCAAAGGCGTCTCATTTCATATATAAATTTTGTTGCCAATATTATTTGATTTAACTGAAAAATTTGTGTGCAGGTTGCCTCACATATGTTTACTCTTTCTTTTCTATTGTAAATGTATATATCATCTTGCAAAACGTATATACTGAAGAAAGCTTATATCTCTATATTCACTCTTTAGTATACTCACTTATATATTGTATTTACACATAATCATCGTCATTGTCGTCAATTACAATCATTAAAATATTTGTTGTTGTAAATATTGTTAAACATGTGACGATAATATTTCACATATGAATTTTAAAATTGTTTTTCTTTTTTTGTTATATAATATATTTTCATATCACAGTTTTTATTCTATTCTTTTGTGTGTGTTGTATTGCTTGTATGTATTGGTTCTACACGTATTAAATTTTATATTGTATTTGTTGTACCTATACGGTAAATATACTAGCTAAATAAAAAGAGTTTAAATTTCGAAATTTATTACAAGATTTTGTTTAAGAAATAAATCAGATTGTTTCTTATATATATGTTCCGTTTATTTTGGAAGGGTCCATTCCATTGCATATTTTCCAAATATTCTATGTCTAGATTTTTCATAGGCCAGACATTCACGCAACAACCAATCTTAATTTGTTTCTGGTTAACTCCAGTACTGCAGCAGAGGAAACAACCCATCTTTTTTGCCTGTCGACAGATACCACATTGTCTCTATACACCAGCAAATTTCACATCTGTTGAGTTAGCAATACACCGCCGAACCCACCTACCGGCAACAAGTAGGCAAGGCTCAGGACAATTGAAGGCGGATCATGTACCAGATCATACCAGTTTATCAGCCCCTACATTAACCATAAGATATTTAACACAACCGCTTAATTCTATTTGTGATTCACTTATAACTCGTACTCTTATTGTTCTAAGGATAGTACATAGTGCATACTCCTAAGGGCACTCTCAATTCGGTTTACCAAATTGTGTAGAGCGGCCTCAGTGGATTCACCCTTTTGATATAAGCAACATGCAATTTTACATTTTTTCTAAAGGAGATTTCTATCAACCTCTCTGGAATTTTAATCACGAAACTCATGAGATGAGGACGAAGCCTCGGTATAAGATTGTCGACCAGGTCAGATTATTTAAACAACATTGAGATTTTGATTTCTAAAAAAATTGATTTAAAAGTGTTTTTTTATTTATTTCGTCTTTTTTACAATATTTGAACTTTTCTTAATTATTTTCAATACTAATGGTTTGTCTATGTGTGACTATGTTTGTGAGTAAACTAATAAGTTAAATCTTCTGCGAGTCTAGCATATCATTCGACCAACATTCATTTCAAAAGCAAGATGAACTTGCTGAATTTTTCAAAACTTTAAATGCGTTCGGTATGATTCAAAAGCAAAGAAATTTGGTCCTATACGAATTGAGGCCGAGAGATGTTGATCGGTGATTTTTCACTTATAAATCTTGCTTTAACGTTAAAAAAGAAATGGTTTTTTGCATTGTATCGTCACAGGCTATGAAAAATTTATACACGACGATAACCGGAACGTATAAAATAGTGTGGTTTGCCTAGTCATCCTCGAAATTGACTACAAGACCGAATATTTAAATCTATATATAAAAATCTGAATGAAAAAAATACAAATAAAAACAATATTATTTTAATGGCCGAAGAGATGCGCTGTATAGATAAAATGATTTTATACTATCCTTTGCACGCGCATTGCTATTATTGGTGCACCCCGATTTCATGAATTTATACGATTTTTGAAATATTTGTTTATATGAGATGAGACACCTTTGGTTTTAGTTACTCGAATGGCTGTGAATTACAGATGCTGAATTGCTGCCAAACCGAAAACTTTCTTTTTTCTATAGAAATTATAACTTACTAAAAAATAAGAATAGATTGTATAGCTAAAAATGGAAAATATTTTGAATAAAATATTATTTACAGTTCTTACCCAATAAACGTGTTCTTTTCAGCTTGCACATACAGAAAATTTTTCATATAAAATTACGCAACTGAAGCAAACGTAAAATTTTTATATTGCAAAAATAAATAATATTTTAATAAGATTATACACCTATAATATGTTTATGTTTAAATTGTCTAGACTTTTACGAAACTATAAATACATTTGTTTTATAATAATAATATAGTAAAGAGAAAATAATATAATAAATATGTGTAATGAAAATACATAAAAAAACATGTAAACATTTTTCAATACACAGATATATTATATATTATATAATCAAAATATACATATTTATATTTATATTCACCATGCATATAAGAAACGTTGCATAGAAGTATGTAAGTACGTATTCGTATAAATATATATAAGATTAAACAGATTTAAAAGTAATTATATTGGATTTGAGCATTATTGTCGTATATACTAAGTAAATTCAAATAATAATGTTAGATATATCAAATATTATACATATGATGTATGCATTTATATATTCTAACAAAGAGGACATATTATCGTACATATATTTATTATGTAATAAATAAAATAAGCATTGGTTACATATGGTTAAATGTAATTATAATTGTAATATTAGGGTACAATTTGTAGAAAGTATAATAATAATATGTATATAAAATATATATATAATAATAATAAGAACAATTTAATACTCTCTCTATTAATACAAATATATGGAAGCAATTAAAATTAAATTTATTAGATTTTCAATTTAATATTATTTCTTCTACGTGTAAAATTAATTAAATATCTACTAAATATATTTAATATATACCTTTAGTTAAGTTATTCCCACTTTCATATACATATTTAATTTAAATATATGTATATATGTAATATAATATACAACTATATATTATACCTGCGTTGTGTGTAAATACCTGTATATTCACAATACAAAGCGTGGTATTTATATTTATAATATTAGAATTTATTATTAATTTGAATAATCTGTGCGTGCTTATTTATATTAAAATTAAATAATACAAAATATTATGACGAATATATTTACAGTGTGTTTAAAAATAGCGTCCGTTCGTCAAATTAGTGTATTATAATATATTGTAAGTAAAAGTAACATATGCAAAAACAGAAACATTACATTAAACTTTTGTGTACTATCGTTTAACATTAAGGTGATAAAATTGTAAAACGCGATAACAATTTACGCGGCACATATTGACAACTAATTTCATTTCTGTGATCATATCCGCCATAGGAATTCCTTTAAAAGTACCGTTAACCATGTTCCCATAAATAAATGATTTGTGAAAAAATTATGTATATATACGAGTGCGTAAAGTATAAAAATTTAAGCAATCACGAAAATGATGTTATTTTTCACATTTGGCATTCTTTAAATAAATAAATGGTATCCGGAATCCGTTCATTCGATTAAAACGATTCATAAGTGTTTTACTGAATGCTGTTGTGATCGCACATCAAAAAAAACTAAAATAAGATTATGTTGAAAAATTGATATGTTCAAAAAAAATAATTCATGGTTTTATTTATACCTCCATTATTAGCCCCTCATCCGATGCCCGAAATTTATATACTTAATCAGTCCTGTTGGCATACAACATGAAAATACACCTGTAGAAATGAGCAGGTTGATAATCAGACAATTATATATATAATTTTTATACAGAAGAACCAATTAAGGGATTAGCAGAATTACGCTAAATCAGAGCCACTTGTTACTGGCCGTGGTAATTTCTATTATATCTACACAAAAGTAAGCACAAACCAAAATGTTATCAAATTCGGACATCATTTATAAGAGTTAATTATTACATGTTATTTAAAGCATTTGTATGCGCACGCGAAATTCGTGGAGACATTGCGAACAGATAACGGATGATATCAACATTGATATAGAATATTTTTTTAAGAAAGACATTAAAAATTTGAAAATCTCTTGATTGCAGAAGTAATTTGGTTGCTGTGTTTATAAATCCGCAGTACATTTCATAATTTCGTCGAGAATATTTTTTTTAAGTTTAACTTATCATAAACCCAAAAAGCTGTAACTATATTGATCAAATGTTGTGCACAGTATTGTAAAACTATTGCGTTATATTAACACCGTTTTTATGGCGTTCATAAAAAATGATACTCAGGACCGGTTTCACGATGACACTTTTTCCATTTCTCATTCAATTTTCAGTTAATAGTGAAGTTCCAAAAATATATTATCCTATTTATTTATTGAATAAATGTGTGTGAATCATGTCTTCGATTTTAAATAAATGTTTATGAGAAATAATATTACAAATAACAATTGGTCTCATTGGGCACATGATCTTAGTATAGGTGTATATACCAATACCATTTACATTTTATTCATTTAGTGAGAAATACCGCATGTATGAAAACAAATGAATTATATTTTTGTTCGAAATTAAGTTTTATAATATAATATTCTATTCATAATACTCTTTTGAAAATACATTAATATGTATCAAATATCATATGCAGCTAGAGAATAAATATTCTCAGAAAAGTCTTAATTCATTTGTCATGCTATGTTTGAAATGATTTTATTATTATTTGGTAGCCCTATACAATTTTTATTATCATGTTTTAAAAATACCAAAGAAATAGATGACTATAGAAAATTATTTTATAAAGTTTTTCCATTTTAATTACTTTCTTTACTTTCATCTATGAGGTGACAAAAACTAATAGAGACATACATTGGTATTTCACAGTAAACCGTAGTTAAACCTCTGCATTTATTTCGCCACATTAGTTTCCCTTATATCGTTACGTATTAAAAGAAAGATTCAACCGTAAATATAATCTTTACTATATTTTCATTCCATTTACATTTCAAATTTATTTAAATTACAAAAATTTCCACTTTACTGTTTTGTTAATAAGTTTTTTTGTGTTATAGAATTAGTTAAATTGTATTTGCCATGTGTTGTTAAAGAATGTATCGCTTACAAAATACAAAATACAAAATTAAGTGCTAATAATACAATAATGCAACGACACAAGTTATTATCAAACACTCTGTACTAAATATATACCGAAATAATAATCTAAAAACTAAAATATAATATAATAAATAAAGCAAATAATTCAAATAAATTCAAAATTAAACAATCGATTTTGTATAATAGAGAAAATATAAATTTATGGTATTATAATATTTAATATTATCTTATTAGTTTTATGTATGCATATATTTGATGTATATGATTGAATAGATTTCATATTAGTATTGAAATTAACTTGTACAGTTTCTCCACTATTTATATAAATATGTACTGCATTAATAAAAACCGCACCAATACGTATAATGTAGAATTATGCTCCTTTTACACTGAATGACAATATGTCCTTTTGAAAGATTTCAAGAAGAAGTGAAGCGTAAATAGTTATTTTTGCACATTTTTTTGATAATATAATTTAAAACAAAAATAATGTTGGTTAAATGACAGGAAAACTTCATTTACCATTTTCCATTGTAATCTAGTGTGCCATTGTGAATGACAACATTTTGCCATTTGAAAATGACGAAAAAATGGCAAGTGTAGTCGCTTTTGCCAATTGAACTTTGCATTTGAATGACATTCAGTATAACAGCAGCATAGCTTCGTTTTATTTTTTTGCATTCTACTCCTTCTCTTTTTCTCCAATACGCAATAATTCCGCTCCGATACAAATTCTCTTAAGCATGATAATATTTAAATGATTTTAAAACTAGTAAATTAAACATAAACAAAAATTTTAAATATTTAATGTCACATTTCAATTACAAAAATTAGATTTCTCATAATTACACTCATTATTTCACGATGGACTGGTAACAGTATGAACGCTATACATTGCACCAATATTTCAACAAATGAATAATAAGACATAACAATGTAAAATAAGTTTTTTTGCTTGTTGAGTTTTATATTATTGCTACAGTTGGAATCTGATAATATATAAATATCATAATACTTGTCTGAATTTTATAAAGGTTACTGTCGTTTTCATAATATTTATAAGTTTCTTACATTTTTATGTACATCGATTATTAATTTTAGAATTTAAATTTTCTTACTGTATAAAAATTTTAATATTTCTTTTAACTTTTTTTGCACTTTTTATGTTTATTACGACCATTTTCGTGAAAAAAATCAGATATTTTTACTTCATTTCTCTCTCTCATATCTGCTAGATATTTTATAGGTTGAAACAATATATACGCAAATACACTTTTTTTTTACGAAAACAAGCAAATACGATTTGCTTATAAAACAAAACAATATAATGTTATTTTGAAGTTTTATTGTTTCATAAAAACAACAACAATTTTAATATAATTAAATATTAAATAAATTATAAAATAACTTAAAATTAAATTCTATAGATTGAAGGCATAATAAAATTTTTAATAAATAAGACAATTAAAATAACCGTATAAGATATTTTCATCAACTACATCATCCGATGAAAAATTTCACTTTAATACTAACCGCACCGTAGCCGATCAAGTGACCAGTACAAAAGATTTAATCAAAATTGATCATACGTTATTTTATTTGTTCATTTAATATTGCGAAAATTCATGTATTGTATTATCTGTTTAATCAATTTGTTGTGTATGTTGTGAAACATATTCTGCATAATCAAATGGCTCGTTATGAAATGGTTAGGTATATGATATGGTTTGTGTTAAAACACATGTACCCACATCTGTAAGTTCTACGATCTTCGATTTTGTGTGTTCTTTACAAAACATGCAAAGTGCAAAAATAATAATTCCAAGAGCGGAGGTGAATGGTTGCAATTTCATTCAAAATGCAATTAATATTGTTATATATTTCAAAAATTAATCTATTTTAAGGTTATTCAAATTAAGTAAATAATTACAACTGGTTACATCTATATAGATAATATTAGACATCACCGTTGCACCTACTCAGAAATTATGCATTTCTTCAGTTATATAATATACTACATTGCTAATAGACCGATTCTTAAGCATCGATGTCAATATAAATTAATGACGGTAGACCTTATTTTGTAAAAATTGCTGAAAAAGATGGTTCTTTAACAGCGGCGTGCGGTCCATTGATGCCACGGATGCATTACATCCCTAAACGTTTTCATTCAAAGTAGTCTAATAAATAATTATAATTTTTCATCAGAATATGTTAATTTCATAATATTTAATTTTTTTAAGCATTGACTAAACCATAACAAAAATAAGTTCATATAAAATTCTATCAAATTACTTAAAATTACTTATATCATAAGAATTTATTTATATAATCCTTCATAATAGCAGGGTACTGCAATCTCATATAAAGAAATATTGCATGTTTAAATTTTATAAAATAAAATTTTAAACCAGCACAGAACGAGAGGGACTGATAATATGAATAACATTGCGCTTCCGCTTGTTTATATTTAGTTAGATTATATATATGCACATATATATTTGCCGTCATATTACACATATGTTAGCACATACATATATTTTCTATATTGCTAATATATTTTTATTCCCAAATACATGCCTTTCTTATTTAACATGTTGAATGTGTATTTGTAGTAATTTATTTCATAGTTCCTTTATATTTTATTTTATTTTCGTTCATATTTTTGTTTTTAAATTTTTATTCATATAAAATATAACAAATAATCATGTTAGATGTGTAGCAAACAGCATAATTTGAAAAATGTTGGATTATTTTGAGATTTAATTTAAAAATTTTCTTATCTTATTTGAGAATTAAATATTTTTTTGTTAATTATTTGAATAACTTTAATCGAAATTTATCATTGTTTAGATAGATAGTATATTAAACTATTAAACAAAATTTTGGCTAGGATTTTTAATATTTTATTTCAATTTGAGTATTTATTTATAATTGGATTATCGCTAGTAATAACATTGCTATTCAAGCAATCGAAGAGATTATTAATTTTTGTAAAAATAAGCTTGTGCCAACAGCTGCATCCTTACAATTAGTAAAGTGCCCACATTCCATATGTTTTAATAACTGCAGAGCATGTATTACTGAGAATTTGAACAGCCAAAGTAACTTTCATTTTTTCAAATGAATTAGGGTAAATATGCTTCTGATTGAGCTTAGAGCACATTCGAGTTGGTCCTTGTAGATCTAACGAATACTTTTGTAATTATATTCCAAGATACTGTACCGTTTTCAGTATTGAAATCGTGCTTTATAAGTTGATATTTTTGTCTGCAAAATATGATATAATATATATGATTGATTTGACACAGCCATATTCTACATATCGTTATCTTAGCGTATATTAACCTGACGATGAAGTTAATACATTTAAAACTACAGTATATAGATTATATTTCATCGCATATATTTTAATTTTTCGTATTTTTTCTTTTACTAATCCGTTCAGCGATTCCGGCAGCTGCGTTGTTTTACATAATCTGTTGTTATGACAGGTGCATCCCTTGAAATAATATTCACCGCACGCCACTGTTCTTTAAGTTAAACGAGTAATTCTTGTTCTTTTTCTATACTTTAATTTTCTTAATGCTTCAACATTTGCTTCAATGTTAATTAATAATGCAATTAAATGTATCACTACACAAACGTATTCCAACTAATTTTCTATAATTATAGCCAATATAAATTTTGTTTTGGTAATGATCATAACAATTTATAATGATAATGATGATAAATTTACGCATGATCAACACATTAATTTTCTTTTAAATTCAAAAAGTAATAATTTTAAAACGGTTCGGTGAATATCTCGAACCAATGGCAAAAGGTTGTATTCAACGAACATTTTTTTTTTAACTTTTCTTTCAGTTTAAGTTGCTGAAACAAAGTGTGGAATAAAATACTATATGAAAATAATATTTGCTGACTTGTGATAAAGTTAATTAATTCGAATAATGGTTGCACAAATAAGTTTTGAGGGTTCTTTTTATAACTTCGCAGCTTTATTCAGAGAAATTGGTGCAATGTATTTTATTCAAGGATTGTCCACCGTCAGCTAACAATAAGACTTTTTCCTACACAGAGAAAAATTGGCTCGTAAATAGTATAAACCATTTCTTTACAGCGGTTAGGGACGATATTCCTAATTATTAGGAAATATTTTTACTATATAAAGAAATTCATACAATATTTTCATAAATATTAAAAATATGACCATTACTATTCAGGAAAGATTTATAAGGGCCCTAAAGAAACATTTATACTCAATACAGTATAATTATTAATATTTATGAACAATAAACTTTTTTCGACCAAAAATTTAAAAGCTGTATTAAAATAAAATAACAATGTACAGATGTTCATATTATATATAAAACGTTTATATTATACATAAAATCGTTTATGCGATTAAATTATAGTTTTAATAAAAACTAAATATAAGAATATTCATAGCATTCATAAACTTTTATTCCTACTACTATGAATAATTTCCTACTATTTAAGAATAATATTTTATTTTATCTTTTATTCATTTTTATTTTTAAATCAAATAAATTTTTTTTTACATAGATTTTTTTTTACCACAGCAATATTACGTCAAAACAAAAACTATAAAAATATTCTTGTTAAAACATGAAAATGATAAAATGAAATTTGTTCACAAATATATACAATTAACAAATCGTAACTGTAATTATTATTATATTATATTTTATACGTTCTATGATAACTTTACTAATTTTTATGAATAATTTCATAATAGTATGAATATATTCGTGAATAATAGGAACATTTTTATACTGGTATGAATATATTCATAAATAATAAGAACATTTTTATACCTTTCATCAAAATTCCAATTGAAAGTGAAAATTTAATATTAAAAATTAGATTGTGCAGAGCGTTCAATTAGGAAACAAGGTGCGTAAAAAAAAAATATAAAACTGAAGTCAAGTGAAATAAAAAAATAAAAATAAAAAATTAATTAAACTAAAATTTATTTCTAACAAATAATACAAATAATACAAATAGTTTTTTCTTGTTAATGTAAACATTGTGTGTTATTATAGTTATATAGTAACTTTCTTTATGGATAATTCCAAAGAAAACGACATACAAGACTTTTTAATATTTTTTGAAAATGTTTTAGATACACCTATAAATTACAAAAAAGCAGCTATTTTAGTCCGCAGTAAGTATATTTGCATGTATTTTATTGTGGTAAATATTTATTAAATTGTTACTATAAATAAATTTTAGACAAAGTTCAGAGTTTTTTAGTTTGCAAAATTGAATATATTAATATTATATTCATATAATAATTTTTTTAATATAATAATCAAAATTAATTTGAAAACTAATAATTTTAAAAATTTTATTCGGCGGCTTAAAGCAAAATAACTTGAAAATATAATATATTTTTTTAATATATATATAATATATTTATTTAAATATTGCACTTGATGTAGGCTATTCTATGTAACTTTTCCACCTACGTGTTATTCGTAGAGTAAATTTACACAGATTATAGCTTATATTAAGTGCGATAATAAATTCAGTCTATACCCATATCTAACTCCGAACTGACTCAATAATATTTTTTAGGTTGGAATGGACAGTTTTATTCAGTAATTTTTAATGACAAATAATATTTATCCTAATTAGTATCAAAATCAGAGATCGAAAATAAACTTCACACGGTACTAAACGTACCTGTTTGTTACACATATACAAAATTTCAAGAACAAATAATGTTTCTGTTCCCATACACACAAACCATAAGATAGAGTTTATGGATGCAATCGACATTACAGTACAACATATTAGAGTTTTTCTGATTCGTTTCTACGAATGTCCATATATACTATACAGGGTGTGAATGCATACGAGTGTATGGAATCAATTATCTGTCACGTCCGTATTATTTGTTCTGGATAAAACCAAAAAAAGATAAAAATTTTCCATAGCGAAAATCAATTTTATGCCTACATCGTTGTAGTTATTTGTGTATATCTTTGGAACCAGTTGAGACCTATTGTAATGTTATAGCTTAAACGAAAGCTTATGAATGTGGCAAGTTTTTAAACTTATACCGAAAAAAATTTTTCATTATGATTTTTCGACTTATGTTTGAACAAACTTTCAAAAAGAAAAATGGCGTTAAGCTAATTGTCAACATTCCTGTAAGTATCTCGATAACCACATGTCCGAATTGCTTTATCTTAACGTCAAATTAAAGATCTCGGTATGCTAATGCTAATAGTGTATCAAAAATTTAAAATCGATTAATTAGTTATTGAGATATTGATCCCAGTAGAATGCAAAACATGGTCTGATTGAAAATTTGGTTATTTGCGTGTAACTTGGTACCGAAGTCGAATCGGCCAAAATGTTATATGATATTTTCGACGCAAAATGACCCAGAGAATCTAGTGTTTTCGTATTGCCGTCGATAATTGGGACACCCTGTATATAAGCAATATTATGAATATATTTTGTTGTAATTGTAATGTAATTGTATTGTTTTGTTGTAAATTTTTTACAGTTTATTTTCGATCTCGGTTTTAAATATGTATTTGTATAATTTTTTACGGTTTCAAAATTTATTTTTATTTTTAGAGCTTAATTTGAACATTGATAAATTCAAATATTTAAGAGTACGACATATTAGTTTTTTGATAAAAGTATTAAAATTAAATTTTGGTGCATCGCTAGTTTTTGAGGCAAAAATTTTTGAATGGAAGAAACAAAATAAGGTAATAAAAAATATATAATAAAAACCATCTATAATTAATTGTTTTTATTAATTTTTATATTTCAGCGCAAATTCAATTTATAAAATATAAAATTTAATTATAATACCTAATATCTATTTCATAAAGTAAGACATTTAATTTAAGAATTTTATTGTTAATAATGTAAATAATGTTTCTAAAATTTAATATTCTTTAAAGATGTTATGTTTTATTTGTAATGATAATGTTAACTCAATAGATATTTTAATATATCACTTTAAAGTATTTCACAATTTAAAAACAAACAGTGTATATAAGTGCATTGAAAATAACTGCAATCAATGTTTTAATAATGTTAATACTTTTAAGAGGCATTTTAAGCGGTTACATAGTATATGTGCTATCCCTTGTGAACCTAATTTAGTTACTGACATAACTAAAAGTGTTGCAAGTACAGATGACACACAGAATCCAATAAAATCGGCGGAATATAGAATAAATGACCAGTTAGTAACAGACAATTTCTATAAAATTACAACAAACAATACATCTGAAATCTCTATATATGATGAGGCATTTTTGTGTTCGTTAAGAATGCATAACAAAGATAATTTTACTAGAAAAGACATTCTTTTTGTACAAGAATTATTCACAAACCTAACTTCAAAAATTTCCTGCCTCTTGAATAAAGTAAAACCTAAACTTTCTGAACCTGAAGATAAATTAACTGTGGACGAAATTACAAAATTCTGTAAAAGTCCTTTTGAACCTTTTAAGACGGATTATCTTCTATTTAAATGGCTTTATACAAAAGAACTATGCGGTCATTTAAGGGAATTTACAATAAATAACGAAATTAAAGAAATTTATCATTGCGGCGAAACAAAATTTGATGAAGAAAAGTGCACTGGTATTTTATTTCCATTGGATTTTCAAATGAAACGTTTCCTAGAAAAAGATAATAATTTTATTAAAATGATGACTGAAATGAGGCTTTTAGAATTGATATCAAATGGGGCTATTTCAAATTTCATACAAGGTACTTTGTGGAAGGAAAAAATGAGAAATTTCAAAAATAAAATAATTTTACCATGGTTTCTTTACATCGACGATTTTGAAGTTAATAATCCTCTGGGGTCTCATGCTGGTAAAAATAAAATAGCAGGAATTTATTATTCTTTTCCATTGCTGAAAGATTCGTCTACTTTAAAAAACATTTTTTTAGGGTGTTTGATGAAAACGTCCGATATATCTACGTTTGGCAATGAAAAAGCTTTGCAACATCTTGTAAACGAAATTAAATTATTAGAAACTGAAGGCATACAGATTAATATAGATAACTCTATTTTAACGGTACATATGATTCTCGGTTTAATAGTTGGTGATAATTTAGGGTTGAACACCGTTCTCGAATTTTCTAAATCTTTCAATTCAACACGGTTTTGTAGGTTCTGTAGAGAACCAAAACATATTACGCAAAAATCTACAATAGAAAACGTTAGTTCTCTTCGAAATAAACAAAATTATGCAGAAGATATTAAAACGAACGATCCAAAAATTACGGGTATAGTAAAATATTCCTTATTTAACACAATTGGCTCATTTCACGTAGTTGATAATTTTTGTGTTTGCATGATGCATGATATTTTCGAAGGAATATGTCACTATGATCTATGTCATATTATCTTATACTTCATTAAAGTGAAATCTTTTGATATTACACTTTTGAACAACCGTAAGCAATATTTTAATTATGGATATAATATATATCCATCTGCAAAAATAACATTGCAAAATTTGAAAAATAAAAAGTTAAAAATGACTGCATCCGAAATGATAACTTTTGTTCATTTTTTTCCCTTAATTGTTGGCGACCTTATCCCAGAAAAAGATGATATTTGGCTTTTTTTTTTAAACTTATTGGATATTATAGACAAATTGGTTTGCAATGAAATTACTAACGAAGAAATTGATTGCCTTCAGGAAAAAATTAAGTATCACAATAAACAATACGTGTTGTTGTTTCAAGATACACTTAAACCAAAACACCATTTACTAACTCACTACCCGAATGTAATTAAAATGTCAGGCCCTCCAAAACATTATTGGACAATGAGGTTTGAAGGAAAGCATAAGGAGCTCAAACAGTATGCAGTGTCAACAACTTCCAGAAAGAACATATCGTTAAGTATTGGTAAAAAATTTCAATTAAAATTTGCTAATTATTTACTCACACCGGATACTACTGAAATATCACATATTAACATAATCGAAAGTCAAAACTTGCGGTATATTATTGACATATTAAGCCTATCCACTGATGATTTTAATTGTTCATCGGAGATTGTATTTAAAGGAACGACTTACAAAAAAAATTTAATTTTAACAAAATTTGAAAATAAATTATTAGCTGCAAAAATAATTGAAATAGTAATTTGTAAAAATAATTCAATTTATATTTTATATAGTCCACTTGAAATAATTGAATATAAGCCACATTTTCGTTCATATGAAGTAAATAGCACAACAAACTATACAATTGTAAACATTAAGCATATTTCAGAATTCGAAGGCCCTCCAATTTCTTTAACAAGAATTTCAAATGGCACGCATATGATTCGATTAAAACATACTTTTTAAAAAATTTAATTGTGAAATATTTTATTTATCTCGCGGCTCCTACTATATATGTGTAACTTATGGAAATATAATTCGACATCCAAATATAAATTTAATTTAAGTTAAACTTTAAATTTTAAATCAATTATAGAAAACTATATTTTACTAGTTATTTTAAAATCATGTTAAGTTATATTTTCACGGTCATGGAAATATAGTAGGAGCTCTGTCAATAAAAATACGTAAATTTTTAGGAGTATTTTTCATGGCAATTCGAAACAAATTTTTAAATTTAATTGTTATTTAATAGAAAAAACACTTAAATTAAATTTACGAAATATATACATTATATTAGAAATTAAGAAACCTAAAATTAGATTACATTATTTTTATATATCAAAACCGCAATAAAAATTATAATTTTTAATAATTTAGGCATTCGAAAGTTTTGTATTAATTATAGTAAATAAAAATAAAAATTAGTAACGTAAGGTATTATTAAATGGATATTAATGTAAATATATATAATGATGATGATGTTTTTGAAGACGTGATGATGGGAGATGTTCTAAATTATCACTTACCAGAAATCAATAATGAAACAGAAAACAAAATGTTACAAGAAGAACATAACTCTGATTCACTGTTAATGGATATAAGCAAGAATTATTCAAATTCAATTTCTAATGGTCAAACGCAAAACAATGGTCACGTAAATAAAGAAAGTGTATCAACGAAAAGTGGACTTAACAGTACTAATTATTCTAGTAATATAAATATTGAACACACACAAACAATGTCAAATAATGATCATGTAAACCAAGAAATATTGAGCGGATCAACTAAAAATGAACTCAATAATAATATTAATAATACTAGTAACATAAATATTGAGCATACATCAGCTCTTTTAATAAAATGGGGATTTCCAGAATTGATTTTAATATTTGAAGGTAAAATCTCGTATGAATACTTAAATACATTTTTTATTATATTTAACAATATTTTCTATTTTTATTTTAGAACAAGACATGGATATTATGGCTTTACAATTAATGGAAAAAGAGCACATAAAACAAATCGCACCACACCTCACATTAGGCAAGCAACTTAAATTTGAGTATCAATTAAAAATGTGGAAAAATGAAAGAGATGTAGTAAAGGATATTACAAATGAGTCTGCTCCTCATACATATCAGAATGTAATGAAAATGAATACGTTTGAATCTGTAGATCTACTTACAATACTAAAATGCACAGCTGAAGGAAGCGCAATTCTTAAAATGCAATATGAGAATACAGGACTAAACGATACAACCAGAAATGTATTAATTCAATTAATAATAACTTATTTTAGAAATAATAAAAACAATAATATTTACTTATCCGCAAAAGTTGCTGAAAATCTAGCAGATCAAATAATAACATTATTTCCAGATGAAATGAAGGTATTATAATAACTGTACCTTATAATTGATACATATATTTAATATTTGTAATTTGCTACGTTAGTAATATTTAATATATTTTTCTTTTTTGTGCAGGACTATTACTTCATGCGAGTAAAAAACAAGAAACCGGGTGGAAAAATTTATAATAAATATTATAATGAAAGGGAAAAATTCAAGAAGGCAGGTATTCCACAAGAAGAATCTCAAAAACAAAAACCTAGTTCCAGAAATCAGAAATCTAAGAAATTTGGTACTACATTCTACATTCTACCCATATAATAATAATTATTTACATTTATTATTTCAAATATATTTGACAATATATTTCTTTCAGTATCTGAAGACGACGCAGAATTTCATAGCAACTATATTTTATATGAAACATGCACTTTACCAGAACTTGAAGTACATTGGAAAAAATGCCAAGCATATAGGATGAATTTTATTTTAGAAAATATTACAATAGTATCAAATATATGGACAAAATGGCCCTCATACAAAACTCCATTAGGATACCGATTGATTGCAATGGATTACGAATTTAAATATCCAAATTCAGATTGTATTTTCAATCAATGGCAAAATTTTGAAAAGAAAATTATACCAATTATAAAGGATCTGTTAAATAAGAAACCATCGGACAAACAATATTTGGTTGATATTGAGTCGGTTGCAGCTGATACAAGTAAATATTCAAAATTATTTGAAATTTGATGTAATTTAAACATATTTTGAGTTTATGTCTTTTTATTATAGATGGATGCAGCGCTTTAATTTTGCATCTTTTACATTATATTCTGGCGCCAACCAACAAACAAATTATTTCTGATGCTGCAGGAAAACAAAAAACCAAAAAATTTACAATCTTAGATTCACAGAATTCGTTTATGATGGTTGCACCGACTTCAGAAAAAATCACTGAAAATATACAAATTGTAATAGGAAAGGGGTTGCCTGTGCAGCCGTTTTTAATAATTGTAGGTACAATAATCGATCCCATAGATATTTTAGTTTATTTTGACGGAATAAAATATAAACTGCCCACCGTTGTCAAAGCCATAGACATATGTTACAAAATATTCCACGTATTTAATTGTGAATATCCACCAGCAGCAAGTGCAGTGTGGACATTTATACAATCCTACTTTTACAAAGTTGTCACTGAATTTGATGTTAAATATCTAAGTGTTAAGTTATTAGAACAAAAATTAATACAACATACATGATTGATTAAAATATTAAAAAAAAAACACTTAATGTTTGGTTTATTATTTTTTTATTTTTATTTATTGAATTTATTGAATTCATTGTTAGATTTATTTCATTTAATTTTTATTTTTTGTATTTTTTTTTTTATATAATTATTGAAATTTAATAAATGAGTTTATCGTAAAACTTGATTTTTTAAAGTTTATATTTAATTTTTATTCTTTTAAAAGTCTTGAGTTGAGAAATATCTAAAATGCAATTTTTCAACAGTATTGCTAAAGTCACGATTTTCCAGAGTCCCCAAATATTGCATTTATGGGAAATTGTATCTAAGTGCCGACCAGTGGATATTTATGTGAAAAACGCAACTGAAAATTCATTTTTTGTAAAAGTATAAATTAAGTAAAAATAATTTCTTGTACAACTTTGTGGAATCAAGTGAAAAAATTTTCAAAATATCTAATTGTCTCAAAAACTTATTTTTCAAATTTCAAGCGAAAAAAAATAAGTTTTTGAGGTAATGAGATATTTCGAAAAATTTTCCACTGGTTTCCAAAAAGTTGTACAAGATATTATTTTTAAATAATTTGTATCCTTACGAAAAATGAATTTTCCGGTGCCTTTTTCACAAAATTTTCATTGGCCTTGTACAGATATTATTATTACATAGTAGGTAATTTTCATTAAATAATAGAACTTGGTTTATAACTATTAAGAACGACATTCCTACATAGCAATAAGATATTTCTACATAGTATGAACTAATTCATAAATTTCATAAACATATTTATAAATAGTATCATCAATATTGTAAATTATAAAAATAAGTCAATATATGATAAAATATGTTTATAACATTTAAAGAATTATTCATAATGGTTTCTGCGATTTAAAAGATGGTTTATTAATAGTATAAAATAATTTATGAATAATATGAAGTATTATAAAGCTTTTAAAGCTTTTTGAAATTAAAAATATGAACTAATATGAATTTTTTTATAAATAATAAAGATAAATTCATGAAAAAATTAATTTTTAACATTTCATATATATTAAAGAACTCTTATGGATATTAGAAAAATTTCTATCGGCTCAGAATACATTGAACTTCTTTATTATTTATTGGCGATTTTTTATTATTTACGGCAAAATTTTTTTCGGTGTATCTTTCAGACAGCAGACGAATCCAAACATACGAAAACAAGTGGTAGTCGGAAGGAGCAATGTCTGATGAATACGACGGATGGAATAGGACATCCCATTTAAACGCCTCCAAAGTTTCCTTGACGAATTTTGCAACATCTGGCCGAGCGTTGGCATGTTGAAAGATCGATTTTTCAAGTCTTTTGGCAGATTGAGGACGTTTTAGGTTCAGCGGTCGGCTTAATTGCATCAATTGTTGTCGATAACGTTCTCCAGTGATGGTTCAGTAAGGCTAGAATAGCTCATAATAGATCACACCGAACTGATTTCACCACATGCAAAGCACCAGCATACTCCACAATTTCCTACGCTTTGGGTTGTCGTGGTGGATCCACTTTACGTCTACCGTCACAATTCGATGCAATAACCTTTTCCGATTTTGTCTTTGGAGCAGTTGTTCACAAGTGAAAAAACGGCATTTTATATCTCTTGGCTTGAGTTCATACGGAACCCAATTTCCTTATATTTGCACCATTGCCATGGCCTTGAGGCGGTTGAGATCGCAAACTTTATTGACTTCTTTTCGCGTTCTTTGTCACTGGTTTCAAAATCTCTACTTTTTAAACGCCGGAACAGTACTCACATGTTTTTATTGATGAAGCATGTTCCCCATATGCTTTCCACAGAAATCGAAGACCAACAGCTGCATTTTTCTTTATACTAAAACAAAAATGCAGCGCTTCCCGCAAATTGTGTTTTATTGGCACAAACCTTGACGTGGTTAGAGCACAAATAAAATATGTTGTTTAGATTTCAACGAAGTGACACATACACATTTTTAGAGGAAATGATGACGCTTTAACGCGAACATAGTACATGGTCCGATGAGATTTTACACTAGCTACGCAATCTTTTGTAAATCCCTCAAAACTTATTTATACATCCAATGCATTATACGGAATAGTTAAAATAATTTTGAAAATAGGGAATTTGGTGATTTTACAATCTGTAACAAAATCCTTATGATTATTGAACAACAACAAGATTCTAAATTTTTTTCGAAGCATTTAATACTTGAAAGATAATATAAAATATGAATATATTGTATATTAGTATATTATTTTATTAACTGTATTAATTTTATTACAGCCTATAAATACTATATTCTCTAAAACTACAAGATAAAGTTCAATGTATTTTAAATAATTTTATATTTCTCATTAAATTGCTATCCCCATAACAATCAATTTACACATGACCTTATATACCAGTATTTCAATGCACATGTATACCAAAGTATTTGCTATATGTAACACTGTATTCTCAAAGGGCATCAAGCAAGAATATAGTAGTTCATTATCATTAAATGAAATATTGTCCAATGGTAAAAAGAATATTACATATACAATATAAATATACATACATGAATTGACGATAAGTTTATAGATAAGTCACACTGGCAAGTAACTGCCTTTCTGTTCAAATACAACATATAGTCATAATGCATTCATATACGATACACAATAGCTATTATATAGCAATATATTCTACAAACATACATCATAAACATTAAACACACAGAGGACAGTATAAAAGTGCACTTTGAGAGTATAATAAACCATTTATACATTGAATTAATAAAATAGTAAATTTCCCATGAGAAAAAAGATATGTGTGAAGCGTCTGATATTAGTATATTGTATTATAGGTTATGTTATTACACATTGTATAGTTATTTTTATTTGTATATATTGAAGAATATTTTTTACGATATAATTATAATATCAAAAATTTTTTAATCTGAATGTACACTGTACAGCATGGACAAAATACATCATATAATATAAAAGAATATATTTCATATTATTGTGAAATAATAACAATTATTATTATTTCAATAAGATCAATTTTTTAATACCGTAATTGAGGTGAGTATCACATTTCTTCGTTTTTATCCAAGTTGTTTTAAATGCTTTTCAATTCAAGTATGTGATACACTGACCTTCTCTATCATCTCATGTGTTGTGTTATGACGATCCGCATCGATTATTGCTTTGATTTGGTCATCATCCACCTCACCTGAACAACCTGAAAGTTGTGCACTTTGAGTGAAAAATTTCCAGAACCAAATTTTGCAAACTATTATTGACATATTATGTTATTTTAAAACTTTGTCACCATACACAGTACAGTACACAGTAATTTTTTGTGAGCTTGCAATGAGTTGTTTCCTTCGTTGGATGAAGAAATTACTCATTTAGATTTTCCATTGTTCAACAAAAACTACCAGACATACCGGTTAATGTCCGCCGCTCACACCTATATGGCGCTACAAGCGGTAGTAGTAAACCAAAATGGCTGAATTTTCTTTTGTTTAAAAGCTGTGACATTTCTCTCCAAATATTAGTTGACAGCAGACCTCTTATCGAGCAACAACATTGTTAAAAAAATAATTTAAAATGTCGAATTTAGTGTCAGTAAAACTCGAAATGCGGACATTTGAAGAAAACTGCTGCAGAATCACATAGAATGCTTGTAGAAGCTTATGGCGATAACACTTTATCAGAAAGAACATGCAGAGAATGGTTTCACCGATTCGAAAGTAATTATTTTGATGTGGAAGACAAAGAGCGCCCTGGACAGCCGAAAAAGTTTGAGGACACCGAATTGCAGTCTCTATTGAATGAAGACGACACGCAAACGCAACAACTTGCAGAACAACTAGGAGTTGTTCAACAAACCGTTTCCGATCGCTTGAAAGCAGTGAAAAACCATCTGTGAAATGCACCTTCAACGATACAAAAGGAAATCTTTTTTGCATCGAATCGTGACTGGTGATGAAAAGTGGATTTATTTTGAGAATTCGAAACGCAAAAAATCATGGGTTTCACCAGGCCACCAATCAACATCGACTGCAAAGCCAAATCGCTTTGGTAAGAAGAGAATGCTTTGTGTTTGGTGGGATCAGAAAGGTATGGTGTACCACGAGCTTCTAAAACCTGGTGAAGCTGTTAATACTGATCGCTACCGACAACAAATCATCAATTTGAACCGTGCTTTGCTACAAAAACGACAAGAATATCAAAAGAGACAACACAAGATAATTTTCCTACCTGACAATGCATCATCACACAAAGCAATACCGGTCCAGGAAACGTTATAGGCGCTTAACTGGAATGTTTTATCGCATACGGCTTATTCACCAGTCTTAGGTCCTTCAGACTACCATTTGTTTTCATCGATGGGCCACGCCCTTAATGACCAGCACTTCAAAACGTCTGAAGAACTCGAAAATTGGGTCTCTGACTGGTTTTCATCAAAGGAACAACAATTTTTTTGGCGTGGTATCCACAAATTACCTGAAAGGTGGACAAAATGTGTAACTAGTGATGGAAAATATTTTGAATAAAGAATTTTTGTGTTTTCTCCCACAAAAAACATGTTTTTTCACTTTAAAAGCTTGGCTCCTTCAGACTACCGGAAGCTCTGCAAAATATATATGAGATTTCTGAAGAGGTAGTAGTCGTTGAGAGCCAAATCTGGTGAATTCGGTGTATGCTCAAGCAATTCGTACTTTAAATCCTAAACGTTCTTGTTTCAAATAGGATCATTGTGGTAGATCTAAATCTCATCCATAGTTATAAAATAAAACGACGCATAAAATCGGTTTTATTCTTATTAAAACGATCCAAATACCGCTGACAAATTTGTTTCCGATTGAGTTGAATTGTTAACGTTTGCGCACCACTTTTCCAAACCACTTTTTCATTTGTAATTCTTCATAGTCAAATTTGGATCGTCTCTAACAATTTCATATATTTTTTCAATATTTTCTGATGTTGATGCAGTTATTAGATGACTCTCACATGGTTTGTCTTCAAGGCTAACACATTTATCATATCGTTATGAATTTTTGTCTCGCTAAACCTTTTTTAAATAAATATTCAATGACTGCTCGATTTTTTAATTTTTCCATTTTAAAAAAATTCACTGGCACGTCAACTTCAAATGGCTTGTAAACAAGGAATGAATATTGACGGATCGAATTAAAATTTTCCAAGTATTTATATGAATAGGAATATTCCAATACACTTATTTATTTGCCAGTATTAACATCATCTATTTGTACGGCTAGAAACTATTCACGCAACCTGTATAATATGGTAATGCATGGCATAAAAAAAATTGTAAATGATTCATATAATTTGCGGATTCATAGTAATTTTTTGGTAGAAACACAAATGAAATTTCATTTTTATTTTGTCTTTATGATCATTCAACCATTCTGTATACTTTTACAGCGATTACATGCGTTTAATAAAATTGTCTGTTTGAATTTGTATTTTTATATATGTAAATACATAAAAACGTTGTATTAGTTAAAGACCTTGAATTATATACAATTAATCTTATGTGGTATAGGGTCAAAAAAATATTCAGTATTATTTTCTTTCTATCTTATAAATATATTCTTTTATATATTTTGGCTTTCCTGCATTTTTATCGTACCTAAATTTTTGAAAATTGTGAAATATTCTTCTGATGTATTTTGCAATTGTACACGCCAATGGTTTTACAGAATAATTTATTGGTTTTATACCTGTTAGGTTAAGGTTTATAAAAAAAAAAATCTAATTTGTTTAAAAAAAAAAAAACAAAATAAAAAAAAATAATAATTAATGAAATAAAATTATATTTTAATTAAAAAATATAATTTTATAAAATTTATATATAAAAAAAAATATATAAATCAAGTTTGAAAGAAAAAAAAGAAAGCAAAGGATTTTCATCATTTAATACATTATCATCATTCAACATCATTAATCATCGTCATCATTAATATCATCGTCGTTAATCATTATCATCATCATCAATATCATGTTATCATCATTAATCATTAGCATCATCATCACTATCATATAATAAAATTTATATAGGAAAAAATATGAAAAAATATATATAATTATATTATATATATTAATATATGTAAGGAGCTGTGTCATTTTGACATTCAATTGATATGTGAATAATTTCAGCATTTTTAGTACATTATAGTAGGATTAGTTAATTTTCAGTTTAGTTTAAGTTTAATTACAAAAAAAAATTACGTAACGGTTATTTATGGTATTTATAGAATAATAATATTTTATATAATTATTAATTACTCGTAAATAATAGCGTTAATAATTAATAATACAATATACGCGTAATTAGATTATAAACTTATTTGTGCATGTTGATGTTACTACCAGGTATAGGAGTATGAAGTGAGCCGCTGCCAATAAATGGCTGTACTTATATTAGTAATTGTGAAAGAGCCTTAATGCGATGTTTTTTTTATTGTTTTGACATCTGTCAACAACATTCAGTGTGGTAAATTCCATTTGTAATACAACAACATAAAATTTGGTCGTGTTAAAAATGTCTAATTTTGTGCCTTCAACAAACGATTTGCGGGTATCATTAGTTTTTTGTTATTATTTAAAGAAAAACGCAGCTGAATCTCAACGAATGCTTGTAGAAGCTTTTGGTGATCATGCTCTATCATTAGCAACATGCAAAAGATGGTTTCAACAATTTAGAGACAAAGATTTTGATTTGAGAAATGAAGAACGTGGAAGACCACCAAAAAAGTTTGAAGACATTGAATTTCAAGCATTGTTGGACGAAGATGATACACAAACTCAAAAACAACTTGCAGAAGACTTTAATGTAGATCAAAAAACAATTTCTAATCGTTTAAAAGCAATGGGAAAGATTCAAAAGTGTGGAAAATGGGTTCCACATGAATTAACTGAAAGGCAACAAGAAAATCGAAAAACCATTTGTGAATTGCACCTTCAACAATACAAAAGAAAGTCTTTTTTGCATCGAATCGTGACTGGTGATGAAAAGTGGATATATTTTAAGAATCCTAAACACAAAAAATCATGGATTACACCAGGTAAGGCAGCAACATCGACTGCAAAACCAAAACTATTCGGTAAGAAGAGAATGCTTTGTGTTTGGTGGGATCAGGAAGGTGTGGTGTATCATGAACTTCTGGAACCTGGTGAAACTGTTAATACGATTCGCTACCAACAACAAATAATCGATTTGAACCATGCATTATTAGATAACCGACCAGAATGGACAGAAAGAAAGAAAAAATCTGTTAACGTAATTTTGCAACATGATAATGCACCAGCACACAAAGCAAAACCAGTTCAGGATACGATAAAGTCGCTTGGATGGGAGCTGTTACCACACCCGCGTTATTCACCAGACTTGGTTCCTTCGGACTACCATTTGTTTTCATCGATGGGACATGCTTTGAAAGAACAGCACTTCTAAACATCTGAAGAAGTTGAAAATTGGTTATCTGAATGGTTTTCGTCCAAAGCAACACCATTTTTTCGACTTGGTATACGAAAATTGCCTGAAAGGTGGTTAAAATGTGTAGAAAGCGATGGAAGTTATTTTGAATAAAATATTTTTGATTTTTCTATTCTAAATAATGTGTTTTTCTTCCTTTAAAAAAGGCGCATTTCATACTCCTATACCTGGTATTTAAACTATAAGTACATATATACTATATATTATGTAGTACATAGTATAAAATATTATTATATTCGTTTAAATTGTGAAAAAAAAAAATATTTGTGGTAATTTTCTTGCAATTTCGTTCTTTTAATATAATAATTTATCAATAATGTCGGGTCCGGCTGATAATGTTTTAGTATTTGTGGATCTACTGTCAAATGATTATGTTGAATATGAGTTAGGGTCTAGAAAAATTGATACAACATTTTTTTTCACTTATAGCTAAAAAAGATAAATTGGATGAAATTTTACATGATGAACACATTTCTGGTATTCCAAATTTAATAAAATCAAATTTAACGCCATTGGATGATCTAGCTGATTGTGAAAATTTATTGACTGATCTGGTCATGAAAGTTGAATCGGAAGATATGCAGGAAATTGTAACGGCTGATGCTCGTTTGGTTTTTTTAAGAGGTCGATTGAGTAGAATGATTGTAAATAATGAAACTGAAGCGTTATTGCGGACGAAATTACAAAATACTGTTGGTAATTTAAACGCCAAAATTAATACGGTGGCGGTTCCAATTCAAGCTGGTTTATCTAGAATAGCCGAAACATTGGCTGGACTAAATTTGAGCAATGATGTTTCTGAGAATTCGCATAATAATCGGAACGCTGCGAAGAATGTGAACGACATACGATGCAATCAAACGGGTGGTAATGCCGTAAATTTCAATGCTAGTACTAGTGGTCAGGGAAATTTTCAGACACCGGCTCCACGGCCACGACGAATATCAAACCCACCGAATGGGTATTTTTTGAGGTAATGGTTCGCCTCCACGACGAGTTTTTTATCCACCGCATAATTCTCGAGGTGATAATGGTGTTGTAAGAAATGATCGTTATAACGATAAATATGATTACAATTGTTATTTGCCTGTTTTTAAATGGAAATTAAGAAAATATTCTGCTGGGGATGATTCCATATCAACAACGGATCATGCGGGGTATGTATATAATACAACAGATACGGATGGAGTAGTGGAATCGAGAGTTAAATTCTTGGAAAAATTTCAATCAATTTTTAAGGATATTTCTAATCGAATGAAAAGGTCCTATATAAAAAACAAGATGTACTATGATCGTAATAGGATCAATGTAAATATTCATGTTGGTGAAACAGTGTTTAAAAGAAATTTCGTAAATTCGGCTGCTGCTGAATATTTTTCGGCGAAACTTGCTCCAAGATACGTTAAATGCAGGGTTATTGATAAGATATCGGATCTTGTGTATTAATTGGAAGACGGAAATGGTAACAACGTAGGAAAATGGCACATTAAAGATTTAAAGCTAGGTTAAAAAAAAAAAAAAAATAAATTAATTGATTCCGATCCGGCTATGTTGGAATACTGAATGGACTATTATTATAGTGATTTATTTAATACGTATATTGTTAATTTAATGCGGGTAATATAGGGTGTATTTCTATTATTTGGGAACATTACTTTCATCGGCTTCGGATTAATATAAAGTATGTCGTATAGAATTATTTCAACAATAAGTTATGTTATAATCGGCGTTTTATAGAGGTTCAATGGTTCTCCTATTCACTTTGGCCACTTTAGTTATATCATTCGAATAACTGGATGTCAAAGTTTATTGATGTTTTTATAATAATTAATTTAAATGAATATAGTAATAAATAGTCTGCATAAATGAATATTTATAATATACTCGGAAAAAAAAAAAATGTTAGTTCTAATTTAATAATTTGATAATTGTTTCACGGTGTGCGATGCGATAATTTGCATAATCCTAGAAATAAATGGTTACTTCCATTCTTTTAGGCCACCCACAAATGAAGCAATTCATTTTGTTAAAAATATATTGTATTAAAGATTTTGTGTGTAATTTAATTGAGATTAAAAAATTGAAATTTAATTAAGTTTATATGGTAATGTGCGATTGTTATGGAATTCTTACATTGTATATCATGTAAAGATTGAATAATGTTCATTCGTTTGATCGTTTAATACAGATGTATTATTATTATTATAAAAATTTATATATGGAATCTAATAAGTGAAAAATTGTATTATTAAATAATAAATGTAATAGATAATTTTAATTTATAAGCAAATTTATATAATTGTTAAAAATTTAATTATATATTTATTCAAATTGTTATTTATTATTTATTTATTAGTCGTTCTATTTATTAATTTATTTATTTATAATTTATTTATGTTTATTTATTTATATCTATTTAGTTATTTAATTGCTTACTGGTTTATTTATTTGTATATAAAAAGTATATAATACTAATTTGTTATATTGTATAAGTTATTTTTTTTACGGATTTTGGGGGAAATGTAACGCCAATGGTTTTACTGAATAATTTACTGGTTTTACACCAGTTAGGTTTATAGAAAAAAAAATGTAATATGGAAAAAAAATAAAAAAAAAAATACAAAAAAAAAAATAATAATTAATGAAATAAAATTATATTTTAATTAAAAAATATAATTTTATAAAATTTATTTATAAAAAAAAATATATAAATTAAGTTTGAAAGAACAAAACAAGAAATCAAAGGATTCTCATAATTTAATTCATTATCATCATTCAACATCATTAATCATCGTCATCATTGATATCATCGTCGTTAATCATTATCATTATCATCATCATCAATATCATGTTATCATCATTAATCATTAGCATCATCATCACTATCATATAATAAAATTTATATAGGAAAAATTATAAAAAAAAAAAAAATAAAATGTAAAAGGTAAAAAAAGTTAAAATATTTTAAATTTGTTCAAATTAAATTAAATAAAAAAAAAAAAAAAAAAAAAAGGAAACATTACAACGGATATTCTTATTTGGAAGCGTTGATTAAGATAACAACCACTAATGGTTAAGACGTTGTTAAGAGTAACGTAAACTATATATAGCAGGCCTTGTTTATTGTTTACAAAGGATAAACGTGTTTGGAGATCAACTAGTTTTTCTGATTTAAATAACATACATTAGGCATAAATCGACATTCACAAGCAATTGCTTATTAGAAGGCAATTATAAGTTTTAAGACTTTTGGTATATTGGCTTTCAAGCCAAATATATAAATTCATGATAAACTTGTAAAAGAAAGTCTTGAAATAATTAAAAAATAAAGTTTGATTGGCGGCACAGTAGTATAACCATAAACGAAACCTTCGACATATCAAATAAATCACAACTGTCCATTGTAATGAAATATATTAATAATTTAAATATATTCAAGTAGAAATCGTAGGGGTTCAAAATGTACCTGATGATCGTACAGCCTCCAATTTGTTGGAAATGTTAAAACAGGTGACAAATGACACTGAATGACAGTGAATTTTTCATTTTAGCAAGTTTTTAAGATTCTGAAATTTTATATGTAAAAAAATAAATAGATTTTTTATATTTCAACGAGCAAATAACAGAAAACAACAACAAATAACAAATTACTTTTCGTCTAAGAAATGATTTTTTTTTTGTATAAATTTCATCTTCAAGTCAATTCTTCTAAGTAATTGAGAATTTTTGCATTATTTTAAATGCATGTGTATATAAAAGCACACATGGCATATATAATATATATAGACTAAAATTTCTTTGATAAGAAATGAGAAACCAAAAATATATTATAAAAACTCAAATGATAATTCTTGCCCACCAACAAAATATTGATGTTTATTTCAGAAACAATAAAATCTGTTCAAAAATAAAACATCATACATATCAGAAGTGAGGGAAGGGAAAATGTGAAAAAAAATATCTCCTTTCAATTTGTTGTTCACGTTGTTTGTGTTTGTTCGAAAATATTCGTCCATACATATTCCATTTATGACAAAAGCGTATACTTGTATCTTATGTACGTGTTCTATTTAATAAAAAAAATAAACTGTTGATTGGTTTACAGGAAAATAAATTGAACAATGAAAATTTTAAAATTTATGCTATACATTATTTATTTTTCGTATAATGGAAGTAGAAGTGTTCAATAATATCATTATGAAATATAATTAATTTCTTTCTGCCATTCTGTACATTATGTAAAATTGTCCTTTATTTTATAATAAACAATTGCTTTTAAACAAATTTTTAGCACAGGTTATTGAAATATCCTGTATCATTAAACTTAATTATTTACTATCGCAGTTTAATTCACGTACGACATGAATTAAATTATATTGAAATTATAATATTCGTATATACATAACTAAATTCGAATACATATGATAAATTTTGCATGTTCATGTTTAATTGATTAAACCTTACGAAAAATTGGTGCTATAATGCATATACAAATACACCCTCTATCTTAAAAATTCCCGAACTTTCAGAAAATCTCATAAACCAAAGATAAAATGTGCTATATATGAAATAATGGTTGTTAGAAGGCCATATCTTTAACTACTGTTGTGTCCAAATTTTATGACAATTCATAATTTCCAATCAAATTTATTGTGCTCGGTATTAGTCTTTTGAATTGAATTTATATCAGGAAAGCTTTTCTTTAATTACCAAATGATGGTTTGGAAATAGAAAATAGTCGCAACCAGCAAAATCCGGCATATATAGTGAATGGTTGAGTGTTAGACGCCGTTTCTGTTCAAAAAATTGGTAAAATCAGTAAAATCGACATGCCAATCCCAATTATCATAACGGAATATTGTCTTTACTTTTGACTGATATCATCACCAATGTCTTCACGACAATTTTTGAAACGATTATACCACTCATAAGTTGTACGCGATATAGCATTCATTACTATAAACTTTTTTCGTCATTTCAAAAGTCTCGGAAAATGTTATTGACAAAATTTTTAATAAAAGTTTTAATTAAATTAAAAAAAATTGTAGATGAAAGTTTATGTTTTCCACAATCTTTTTGGATTAAGTAATAAGATCGTATAATATGTATTAAGGTTCAAATGTGGTAATACGCTAAAGCTTCCGTCTGCATGAAATCTACATGTTTAAAAGTAATACTACATAATACATAAATTGGAACAAAATGCAGAGACTTACAAATTGCTGAAAAAAGTTTATAGTGATGATTGTATGTCTCAACGAAAAGTTTATGATTTCACATTTCAAAAATAGTTGCTAGAATTTAAATGATAACCAAAGACCAAGACGTCCAGAACTTAAAATCGTGCTGAATTAGTCGAAAAGTTAGTAAAATCATTGCTTTCGATGAAAACTTCACAGTTAGAGCTGATTTTAAGGCACGATAATGCACCACCTAACAAGACCAAAAAACGAAATAAATTTTTGATGAAAAAGATTTCTCTCGCAGCCACACTTCGTATTCACCTGATCTATCACCGTGTGACTATTTTCTGGTCTCAAAACTGAAAACTACCATGAAAAGAGCGATTTATAATGATTTTCCAGCTATCCAAGTAGCCGTGACGCAGGTGATGATTTCTAACTGACATAAAAATTTTATGCATGCATTAGTTGACGGTGAAAAACGCTGTATTGTGTCAAATGAAACCTATTTTGAATAAAATCATATTTCAAAAATTATTATAATGTATTTTATATTTTTTAACCTAATATTGTGGTTATATTAACCATCCACATTGGGTACATAAACTACAAAAACAGCATAATTTCTCATTGTTAGATGCTACATTTAATTTTAAAATTAAGATTAAAAGGTAATCCAAAAGTAACAAGTAACTGAACGAAAATTCTTTTCTCACACTGAAAGTATTGACATAAATGCTGTTAGATATATTTTCTGGCTTTGTGTTAATTTACATACACTGAAATACATTCAAATTTGAAACTAATGTTATTATCAATTATATTATTTAATAACTATTCAGATGACACAAACAAATAAACTATATTTAGTTTCCCCACATTATTTATTCACGCTACAAAAAAAAATGCATTGGCATCTGATATATATATCGTCTATTTACGGGATCAAAATTACAGATTCTGTATTTACTATATCGAGATTATTATATCATATTCGGTAGTGAAACCACTGTATCTACAATTGTACGTATATTTTTTGTTACGCTATATGTATAAAAAATAAAACTGAATAGAAGAATAAAGTTAACGAAAAAACATTTTGTTTTCTAGATGATTTATGACAAAATTACAGATTATTTTGTATAATTTAATTACAAATATTTTCATAAAAAATATTATCTTGAATTTTTTATTGGCGCCCAACTGTAATAACTACTATATATTTTGTAAATGTATTTGGTACATTTTGTGTTTGTGGTTATTATAAAATGAATACATAAAGTGTTTCAATTGTATTTGTAATATAATAGACAGATTAACAATTTAGTAAATGCACGACCTGTTTTAATTGACCTTAAAAGTATTATATTGTTGTTTCAATTAATAAAAAGAAAAAAATTATATGTATTAATGGGGTTTTTTTTAATATCGTTTCATTGAGTGTTTAAATTATGAAATTTATATTAACATATTTCTAATTTTATTCTCATCGAAGTGATTCAGTAGCGCCGCAGTGGGTTTGGTAATTTCTTCAAATAAAAACCGACAATTGTCATATCTTAACTGTAAAGAATTATTCTTAACCAGTTGCATTACAGATTTCAAAATTTCGATATGTTCCTCAATCGTTTCCGTTGCTATTAACAGATCATCTATATAAATAAAAAGCCAGTTTTTATTTATCAAATCACTGAAAATATTGTTAATGAAACGTTGGGATACTGAAGGAGCATTTTTTAAACCAAAAGGCATTTTCACGTACTCAAATTGCCCCCTTGGTGTAACAAATGAAGTGTATTTGATGAACTCTGAACTGGAACATGATGACATCCACCCTTTAAGTCAAAAATGGAAAAATATTTACGATTGTGTAATCTACAATATCTAATAGGTCTTCTATTACCGGCAAGGGATAATTATCCCTGAGTGTAAGTTTATTCAACTCGCGATAATCAATACAAACTCTTAATTTCTTTATTCTTTTTATTAACTAATACAATTGTCGAATTACTTTCGCATATTATGCCACTAGATAATAAATCATCAAGAATTTCCTTAGCTCAATTTTATGGGAATAAGGCAATCGTCGAGGTGCACAATAAAATGTTTTATCATCAGAAAGCTTAATATTTAATTCAACTGGATATTCCACATTACGTCCCAAAGAATTATCAACATGAGAATAAGTTTTAAACACTATATCATGTATTACTGATTTTTGGTTGGATAACATTTTATCATTAATGTTCAAAAGCGGATATGAATCTCCATCATCCAACACATTTAAAATTTGACTTTCAAAAGCATCGTCATCATTTTTAATGTTTAAAAGTTCTGGAGAATTGACTTGATTGAAAGTACTTACATGATTTTTAACTTCGCAACAATCCCCTGTAATAGATTGCATTCTTGTAAGTATTAAATCATTTGATTTCATAAAATCACGACCTAATATCACAGATATTTCATTGAAAAATTTTCTGCAAAAAATAGTCTAAAAAAAATAATATTAGTTTTAAAATTTACATTACAATTTGTAATACCAATTATTTTTAATTTACTATTATTTAAAACACAGAAATTATAGTGATTTTCATTTACATCACTAATTAAAATATCTGGAGTAAATTGTTTTTGAATAAAACTCTTGGACTACCAGTGTCCAAAAGTGTTAAAATATTAATAGAAAATGTTGATTCGCAGCTATCACTAAAGCGGTACGAAATTTTATTTTCGAATTCATTAATATTAAAATTAAAATTTGATACCTTATTATCATCAGTATGACGTATCGATGTTGTATAATTTTTCGTTAAATTAATAGTATTAGCAGCGGACATTTTGCAATCACGAATTTGATGGTCGGACTTATACCACAATTAGTACTCACGTGGCCTAGCTGATTACAATTGAAGCATTTTATTTCAGATTTCTGTCGTTTTATGTTCATGTTTTCAAAACGACCGTTATTAAATGTTTGATGAGTATCACGATGTACAGGCAAAGTCGATTTGATGTTGTCATATTTTTTTTAAGCAATTTCATCAATATTTCTTGCACTATATAATAACATTTTGTTTGAATTAGAATCTGGAATACCATTTATTATATAATATATTGCATGATGTCTGCATCGTCGATATTAGAAAAAAGTGCAATTTCTTGCATAGACAAAATATATTGCTGCCATGATTCTTCCTTGTGTTTCTTTTTATTTCGAAGTTCATTGTGAATATCACCTTCCGTTACTTTTTTATCAATTTCTCGTAACAATAACATTTTTAAATTATCATATGAGACCACTGATATTGTTCTTAAAAATAGCTTAGCGGTATCAGTCATTAACCGTTTAGCATATACAACTTTTATTTTTTCAGTAAAATTTAATTAATTTACTGTCTCCTCAAAATTATTTAGCCAATATTTTATTGAAAAATTATAATCACCAGAAAAATGGTGAAAGGTATCTTCTAAGTCTTTAAAATTAAAAAAATTTGGTTGCGTACTACTTTCATTTAAATTTTCATCATCTAATTTGCGTAATTTTTTCTTCAATTCAGAAATTTCTTTTTTATTTTTAAAAACAGCATTTAAACGGCATGATTCTTCGTTTAACTTTTCTAAATTATTTTCTACATTTATTTCTACATCATCACTATCAGATTCTATAACAGTTAATTCTTGACTAATTTCTTCATAAGTAAGTTTACTCCATTTACGAAAAAAAATATTCACCCAACGGTAAATTAATCATAAAATTTTTTCAATAAAACTTACATAAATTTTCCACAATAATATCCAATAAACAAATTATGGATTCATAATCTCACTTCTGATAATTGTCGTAAACTCACTTATGAAAAATAATTAAAATAACATTTATAAAAAATAACTAAAAAGCATTTCTATATTAAAATTAGTTTTACACATATCATATATAATATTTACTGTTCTTAACAATATATTCTAATTATTTCTATTATATAAAATTAACTATAAACTATTACATTACAATAGATATTGGTTATTACTATATGATGGTTGTAGTACATCTCATTTTAAATTTAATTATATTATAATTTTCATAATTTGAACAATAAATTAGTTTACCGTACAATATATATATATATATATATGGTATATAGTGGAAGACTCTACAAAAGTTGAATAGATACCAAAATATATGTATCATCGACGAATAACCCTCGATTAAAAATTAAAAATGGTTTTATTCGGAAAAAAGTGTTGTGGCATATACGATTAAATAAATTCTTTTGTTATAAAATAATATATAAGTTTCCAATACAAGTTCTACTGTTGTTATTACTTGTGAATATTTAAAGATACCTCAACGAATTGCCGTTATTATAAAAATAGTCTAAACGCGAGTAGAAAATAACAGTAGTGTGTTAACAAACTCTGACAATTAGTACGAATGAATACACAAATATATAAATTACTGAATTAATAAAATGTCTATTGCGACATCGTTACATCACAATTGATTGAATATTATTTTACCTATTTGACCTATTTGAGTTATAATGCTGTATAATGCATCATGCAGAGGAATATGAATTAATGATGATAAATTGTATTACAAACATATTACAATATTATTTATAAATTTAAAAATACAAACTAACTATACATTGCTTACTCGCTGTGTTGTGCTCTATATTTATGTACATACGAAATTAATTACTTAATTAATTATTATTCATCTATATCTATAACAATAATTAAAACACTAAATTGAAGTTTATGTATGTTGGTGTATTATACAGTGTGTCCTACGAAAGTCAAACCAGCACATTTAGTGGTAAATAGACCCAAAGTGTCATAAAACTAAATGTTTTTATATATTTTCATAAGCCTATTTTGTGGAGCCTTGAGAGAAATTAACAAAAAAAAAAGAAAAAGTGGTCCTATAGGGCAGTGGCGAAGTCTGAGAAATAGCATTCAGTTTTCAATATGGCTATATTTTTCTTATAACCTGGGTGAAATTAAACTAAATTATGACAAAAAGTTTGGGTGTTGACCGAAAATTAATTGTCCGAAAAATCAACTTTTATGAATTATCATCTCTTTAAATTACGGGCCATAGTTTTAACGGATTTCCATTCTTGCTTACAGCAATGCAAATTATAATCAATTTCCAATCTTTCATACAGACGAGATTTTTAAAATCGATTCACGAGTTCAAAAGATATGACCGATTTTCCAATCGATGGCAGAGAAAATGTAAAGAAATTTGTGGTAATGTATAAAGTTGACAACCGAATGGTACAAACAATTTATTCAGTACCATTATTTCATACAAAATTTCAATCATATCAAATATCTTCTAATAGCAAATTGATTATAATTTGTAATTCTGTATACAAAACTAGAAATCCGTTAAACATATGGGCCGTATATCAAAAAGATGATAATTCTTGATATCTCGGAAAATTTAGTAGGTGGACATCCCAATTTAATGATAATGTGAACAATATATAAAAAATATTTGCCTATTCTATATTGTGATATATGAACCGCATCAAAATTTAAAGTGAACAGGGAGACAATTGTCACTATTGTGTAACACAAATATTATATAATGGTATATGTTTGGTACAATAATTAATTACTATATCCAAGAACAAAGTACAAATATATCTAGTCAATATGTATCTAATTAATGAAGTTACATGTAAGGAGTAAAAAGAATTGAAATACAAACAGAAAATACAATATTAAAATCAAAAGGACTCAACATTGGTATTCAAAAAAGTAAAATCAATTGTATTTTGATAAGATAAAATCTGTCTGTTTTGATTGTATTCGTAGGAAATGCAGGTGTGACTTTCATTGCTTATCATTTACAGCGCGACAGTGTTACTGTCTAATTAATGCAGATCCCTAAATATCACTGTCATACACTGTTATGACAGAATTGTCTGAGTACAATATGGACAGATAATAAAATGACGTTTTTAAAAAGAAAATGATGAATGTTCAGTTGATTTGTATTATATTTATTATAATTATCGAAATTGTTTGCAATATTATAGCTATTGATTTTAAAATTTTTAGTTTTAAACAACACAAAAATTTTTTTACCAAACAAACCAATTTTATAATTCGATTGGAAATAAAAATATAAATGTTTCGACATAGTAACAAATATTGATCGTTCCTTCCAAATAATAATGATAATAATGGGCGATTTACATTATGCCCAATTTTTAAATCTAAAAAAAATTGAGATATAATATACACATTTCATACTAGTTAGAAGAGCACAATAGTATAAAAAATTAGAATCTAATTATGGCACTTGCCATAATTTAGGTTGAAAATCTAGATTCAAAGATGAACATGTTCATGTTTTTTTATGGCTGAATTGCTAATTTGTAAAAAAAAAAAAAAAATCTGTCATTTGACTATAATAAAATATAAATAAAGTTTGACAGTAACAAAACAAATGTAATAACAAACATTTTACAAAATAGTTTTACATTTTATTTGTTTTAAAATTAATAAAAATATAAAAAATTTAATGGTATTTTTGGAAATAATATTAAACGCAAATGTAAGTACATATATTTATTATGTTATTGTTATTTTAAAACAAATAAAATTTAATAATTAATAAATTTTTATATGTTTTTATTATTATCTGAAAAAAAAACAATTGTCAACTTGCTATAAAATTAATTGTCAGATTATATTGTGGTTTTTTTTACTGCTCTTACATCAGTATATTTTTTTTATAACTATCTCCTTTTATTTTTGCTAGAAATTTTCTAGATTCAAAAATTAGGCATAATGTAAATGCTACATAAAAATAATAATAATATTAAAATATTAATATGGTAATAAATAAAAAAAATAAATTATTAAGAAAATATGGTTCTCTATTTGTGCATAAAAAATGAAAATCATGTGTTTAACAAAATTTACTTTAGAAATGTCAAAATTACTTCGAGAAATAAATTTATCAATACTTCCTTCAGCGTACCTATGTTTGGTATTTTTTTTACACCAGATTTAATATTGGGCAAGAAATTACGTCTCAGCACCATACTGATACTATACAACATTTACATTCAAAAATACAGACATCATTCATGATGTGTAAATTGTCAATCAGTTTTGTTTTGGCAGACATTCACAGCATACAACTTTTGTTTTATTTACCAAAATGACAAAAGTTAACTTTGTGAAAATTATGGTATAATAAATTAGCGTTAACTATAACTGTTACCTATTTTCGTTTTTATTAGACCGTTTGAACAAAGCAATTTAGCAAAAACTATCGCATTTGGCAAATAAAAGATTGCTATTTCACCATGACAATTCCTGTATCAGTCATTTTTTATTTGAATCATATATTACTTCAAGTGGAGCTTATGGCATCTAATAAACCTTAATTACAGCCAATTTGGAAAATTACTCCGCATATGGAAGTATATAACAATTTACTAATTGTACTGCAATTAACGAAACATAGATGTTCTCGTGGTATGTTGGGTATAGCATATTTGCAAAGCAAGTTGCGATCGAACGCGTCCAGAAGTTGGGGATAGTGACGGCCAATTATATAGTGAGTTACCTACGAATAACGAATAGCGGACAATCTGGCAATGTGTATGAGAATTATTTTGGGATGTTGTGTGGAAGCAGTATCCGATTAAAACTTAGTTAATGATTCAGTGATTACACAGTAAAGGCGAATCAGCGGCGCCAAAGTAACTGCTTTCGGAAGAGGTCATATACCCCTGTAAATGCTCTACGAATTTACAAAATGATTAAGTAAGTTGGACGTATGCTTAACTACCAACTTCGGGAAAATAACCAGTTATGAATTCCATAACACGGCCGCGGATCGGGCAGGATAAACGGCAACGACTCAAGCAAGGAAAATTTAAGGACAATGATTTCAAACTTGCATCTTGGAATGTTAGAAAGACAAGATGGCTAGATGCAGTAAATTGTGATATAAATATCCTTAAAATTCGGGATTGGAGGACACTGACTGAAGCGTGCGTTGGATAAGGCTAAAATCGCTCCTGGGTTATAACGCCATGGAGAAACTAAGTAACTAAGATTATTTTCATAAATCCATTATTTTTGTATGGTTGATTATTCCACAAATTGCCTATGAATTGCTTTCTCATCCATCGATATTTTATAAAATTTAAACATGAAATATTTCTTTATATGAAATTGCTATACCCTGATTTAACCTTACATTATTTATTTTATTATCTGGTAGACCTACACAAACAGTTATAGAATAAGATATTTATATTTATACAAATAAAATGTACTATACAGGGTGTCCCAATTATCGACGGCAATATGAAAACACTAGATTCTCTGGGTCATTTTGCGTCGAAAATATCATATAACATTTTGGCCGATTCGACTTCGGTACCAAGTTACAAGCAAATAACCAAATTTTCAATCAGACCATGTTTTGCACTCTACTGGGATCAATATCTCAATAACTAATAAACCGATTTTAAATTTTTGATACACTATTAGCATTAGCATACCGAGATCTTTAATTTGACGTTAAGATAAGGCAATTCGGACATGTGGTTATCCAGATACTTACAGAAATGTTGACAGTTAGCTGAACGCCATTTTTATTTTTGAAAGTTTGTTCAAGCATAAGTCAAAAAATCATGATGAAAAAATTTTTTCGGTATAAGTTTAAAAACTTGCCACATTCATAAGCTTTCGTTTAAGCTATAACATTACGATAGGTCTCAACTGGTTCCAAAGATATACTCAAATAACTACAACGATGTATGCATAAAATTGATTTTCTCTATGGAAAAATTTTACCTTTTTTTGGTTTTATCCAGAACCAACAATACGGATGTGACAAATAATTGATTCCATACACTCCTATACATTCACACAAACATTCTCACACACACAAACGAACTCACACACAAAGGCCCACACACATAAACCCACAAAAGCACACGCACGCATATCACCACAGTTTTAAACAAACAAAGCCTAAAGTAATTTCTGAAAATGTGCTCCTTCAGCTCGAATACATAGACAACAATGCTTTTCAATAGACCGAACCAATCTAAGTGTTTGCTGTTGCTTGTTGCGAAGGTATTGAATACAGTTTTCAATAAGCTGAATTAACTCTTCAAGTGAATTAATGTAAGATCAAGTAAAAAACAGTTGCATATACTTTTTCTTTAAGGCAACTCCATAAATAGAAATCCAATGGATTTAAGTCTGGAGAACTTGGCGACCATCTAATGGACCCACCTCTGCCAATCCATCTTTGATAAAAGTTTGCGTCCAGTCAGCATCTAACATTCCCTCCATAGTGCGCTGGGCCACCATCATGTTGAAACCACATCTGCACTCGTTCAAAGATGGATTGTCAGAGGTGGGCCCATAAGCTGGTCGCCACGTTCTCCAGACTTAAACCCGTTGGATTTCGATTTATGTGGTTGCATTGAAGAAAAAGTATATGCAACTGTGATTAATTCACGTGAAGAGTTGATTCAACGTACTGAAGACTGTATCCAAGAATTTCGCCACAAGTCACAACAAGCACTTAGATTGATTCGGTCTATTGAAAAGCATTGTTGTCTATGTATTCGAGCTGAAGGAACACATTTTCAGAAATTACTTTAGGCTTTGTTTGTTTAAAACTGTGGTGATATGCGTGCGTGTGCTTTTGTGGGTTTATGTGTGTGGGCCTTTGTGTGTGAGTTCGTTTGTGTGTGTGAGAAGGTTTGTGTGAATGTATAGGAGTGTATGGAATCAATTATCTGTCACGTCCGTATTGTTGGTTCTGGATAAAACCAAAAAAAGATAAAAATTTTCCGTAGCGAAAATCAATTTTATGCCTACATCGTTGTAGTTATTTGTGTATATCTTTGGAACCAGTTGAGACCTATCGTAATGTTATAGATTAAACGAAAGCTTATGAATGTGGCAAGTTTTTAAACTTATACCGAAAAAATTTTTTCATCATGATTTTTCGACTTATGCTTGAACAAACTTTCAAAAAGAAAAATGGCGTTCAGCTAACTGTCAACATTTCTGTAAGTATCTGGATAACCACATGTCCGAATTGCCTTATCTTAACGTCAAATTAAAGATCTCGGTATGCTAATGCTAATAGAGTATCAAATATTTAAAATCGGTTAATTAGTTATTGAGATATTGATCCCAGTAGAGTGCAAAACACGATCTGATTGAAAATTTGGTTATTTGCGCGTAACTTCGTACCGAAGTCGAATCGGCCAAAATGGTATATAATATTTTCGACGCAAAATGACCCAGAGAATCTAGTGTTTTCGTATTGCCGTCGATAATTGGGACACCCTGTATTATATTTAATAAATTTCCTCTATTGTATAATTATAATTCTAAATGAAAATTATATATTTATGTGCATTTATGTGTTTGTTTACATATTTTTATTATATATTGCAACATCCTTGAATTTTCCATATATATACCATAATATACTACACGTGATAAAATTGTAATACATTTTAGAAAAAATATTTATTTAATAATAGATTAAATGCAATTATGTGAATTATGTCATACATAAGTCCATCCGTTAACATACATAATCTATCATTTCAATCTTATACTCCAATTCTATATATACATTAAAGTAATATATCTAAAGTGATTTTATATATATAAAAGAAAACAGGAAACTAACATTTTTATATATATAATATCCTGGTTTTTCAAATAAACTTTTATTTATTTTGATGTTGTTGCTGTTAAATAATTTTCTTCATATTACATGTATACGTTTTATTTTTCTACAATTTTCAAATATATAAACAATAACATCATAATACACATTTATGTTTGTGGTCTTATGGACAAGTCACTTTGTACAGCGTTATATAAAATATTTTTATTCATTTTCCATTCAATTTAATTTTTACTATTATTGAATTATTATTATTATTATTATTATTATTATTATTATTATTATTATTATTATTATTATTAGTATTACTATAATTGGTTTAATGTTGGTTGAATGATGATTACAGTATTGAATTAGTATTGAGAGGATATATATATATATATATATATATAAAACAACAACAACAAAAAACCTATGAATACCAAGTTTAGATTGTATCGGGTAATGATGATGTAAGATACAATTCATTTGAAATAAAAATTTTAGATTACATAAAATATAAATTATCTCGTTTATTTATGTTCCAATGAAATTTCTACCGAGGACATCATTCCGCAAAACACGACAAAGAATATTTTTTATAGCGGAATAAAGTAAATGAATTTTAAGAACTTTTGTCTTGTTCATAAATTGATATGGCGCCTAAAATTATGTTTACACTTATATTCTATCTGTATCTTAAAATATCTATGTCTTCTGTCCCTATCGATGATCAATGTACATTTAGTTTATACATATAATAATAATAGAAATAAAAGAAAAATAAAAAATTCAGTTTATTGTCTTAACAATAAATTTTTCAATAACAAAAAGAAGACTTTGTACGAAAAAGAAAAATAAAATCATTGAAAATGTATCTTTTTTTATTTTTCTCGAACACACTATATATCTATTTGTTTCTGTACTATTATAGATTCTATACCAGTGGCGAGCAGTTCATGGCAGCCATGGGTAATCTTTTCTCTGCCCGACAGTTTTTTTATAAATAACAAATTTTATGAAGTTATTGAGGTTCATGAGAAGTCGAAAGAATGAAATGATATTTGATAACTTTGACTTTTTAAAATTCTTCACAAATCCAAAATAAATACGTTTAGAGTAAATATATGGTATTTAAGTACAATTGGTTCAATCAGATTGAATCAATTTACACATGTGAGCTACATCCATATGAATGTATGAGTTGTATAAAAAAAATATAAAATTATAAAATTTTGAGTAAAAAACTTTTAGTGCTGGTTCATTACTTTTGTCTTTGTTAAAGTTAAAGTACTAAGCATAAAAAAATTCTCTGGTTCATGACTAATTTAAAATTTAAAACCATTTGTTTTGAATTGAAACCAACTTCTTAGCATATTATTATACAAGTAAATACAATATTATGCATGAAGTTTGCTATGATCATTTTCTGCAGATAAGGACAATGTGTTTGACAATTTGTTTTAAAAATTTGTGAACCAATACATGTATTGAGTATGATTTAACTTTTAGGACTCTAACAAAGCCAAAGACAAAACCAAATTATGAAATATGGTATGTGCTTGTTATGATATTGTTATAAATACTTAGGTATTTATAAAATATTATTATTGTTATTATTACTATTATTATATAAATTCTGGTAGCTATGTAGGTAAAAGAATTTATTCGCCACCATAAGCAGATTCTGTTTTTTGCATTTTGTATGGTGATGAAACAATTATAATGCAAACGTCAACAGTCATGAATACGTCAATTTTTTTTATTCTGTGAAAAATGTAACACGATAAAGTAGTTTTTGGATTGTTCTTTTGCACAACATTGATATTAGATAAAAGTGCAGCGAAAGTTCATCGATTGCTTGAAGAATAATATGGTGATATAGTTCCATCAACAAGTAAAGAGTGGTTTAAAAGATTTAATTGTTGTAATTTTGAAAAAAAAACACTCAGTAGCGCAGTTGCATAGCGCCGAAATATATATTATTACTTTTAAAATTTAGCGGGTTCAAGTCAGCTATTTTTCATAGGAAATTTTTCGGTATTTATTTTAATACTAAAATTTTTCTGCATTTGTTCGTTCATGGAATAAAAAGAAAAATCGGATATCTTTGAAAATATGGTGTTAGACGCTATTCAAAGATTAACAATATCTGCACACACATTACTAATCACCCATATAAAAAGAATAGTATTTTGAAAACATCTATATTTCGTTAATTACAGTACAATTGGTAAATTGTTATATACTCCCATGCGGATTAATTTACCAACTTGACTGTAATGAAAGGTTTATTAGATGATATAAAGCTCCACTTGGAGCAAAATATGACTAAAAAAAAAAAATTTTGATTTCATTGACAAACTACGTCCTGCAGAGCCAAAAAAGTTCAAAGACAGTTGCAAGCATTATTGGAGAAACAATCAGTTGATTACTACCACATTGCCAGAGATGTAAGAGAAATTTGTAAACAATGAAAAGAAAAATAAATTTATTAAAAAAAGTTTGAACAAATATGTCTTAATAAATGAAACTTTTCAACCCAAAACGAAGAGAAACTATAAGCATACTTACATATTAATGTGTTATTAAAAATCAAATTGAAATTTCCGGTAATTTAGTTGCCGTTTTCGAAATAGTATAGACATCTAAAATTTGAGGCTTGAACAATTTTACGAAAAGTTACTTAATAAAAAATATGTAACACGAATTAATGTAGCATATAGAATATATACTTTATATTGACATAAAATATAAAAGCTTACGGTAGAAATATCATAAAAGACGTATATTCAGATTTGTCTTTTGTATTGGGAGCACTTCTTTTTCGAAAAATCTAGCCCAAACCAATTTATAACGTCGAATGTCATAACAACTAAATTCGGAAACTCATAAATGTAGAAAACCGATTCACATAACATCGAAAAATACATTCAAAATTTTAATACTAAAGAAGTGTCCAAGTGTGAACAATTTCTTCTTCAGTATTATAAATTTTAAACGAATTTTCGACATTGAGATTAAATGTATACTTGTTGTATTTATAATACATAGAAAAACAACAGCAATTAAATCCTTTTAAAACCAAAAAGTCAGCTTTTGAACATGTATTCAAATTTTTAAAGTGAATGAATATACTAATTGTTCTTTTTTCATACCCATCTGCAATGTAATTTTGATCTACTTGTAACAAAATTACGAATGTTCACCGTCCACCACTGATATAATAGACATTCATATATATTCAGCATTCATTTTCAGTTATTCGCATTTCAATTCAATAATAATATAATATAAAAATGAAAATATTATTATTATCCATATCCATGAAAAGAAACAAAAAGGAGAAAATATAACAGATAGGAAAGGATGATGGCGACCATAAAGGACAATAAAAATTGAGTTCAATAAAATTTTGTGTTATTCCATTTTTATCATTTTTTTTTTCTTTAAATTTGTCTCTTTCTCTGTGTTTGCACTCCAGATAAAGATAAACAATATAATATAGTAAAAAATAATATTTTTCTTAAAAAAAAATATTTTTTATTGAAACAAAACAATTTTTGTAATCCCAATTTTCGTTTACTTTTCTTGTCAAAAAATAATATTGTTATCATTATTATTTTATTATTATTATTATTATTATTACGTCTGTATGAGAAAATGCAATATTTTGTAAATACTCGTATTATTGAAGAATGCATATTCTTTATTACATTGCAAACAATTCATATTATAGTATAATTTATAATGCATTACCCGTAAACGATTTACCGGTTTACTGGTTTCACCGCCCAATTTAAATTTGCTCAAAGTGATTTCCATATAAAATATAAAATAAATCATTATTAGCAATTATGCTATTAATATTAAATAAAATTAAGTAGTTAAAGTTAATCCACCAACATCAACAGAACCCGTTTTTTATTTCATTTTAATAAATTAACACTATTAATTCGGTAACATCTACGTTACTGTCTGTAAAATTAGCTGTAGAAGCTTTTAGTGCAGCTGATTGCATATTATTGAATGCTGATATCACCATATAAAATTTATGCTTGTAGAATTGTCCACACAGAATAGTACAGAATAGAGAATTAAAACAAATTATTTTTACGAATACAAGAACGTCGCACGAGATATTCCGATGTTATGCAGTTCCTACATAATCCTCTTGAATTTAAAAATATCCATCAAAAAGACAATTATAATTTATTCAAATTCAATGAAATAAATCTTTATTAATACAAAATTATAAAACAATTCATCCAGTCATTTCGATTGTGAACATTTTTACAAACATTTTTTATGCACATGCAACAAACTAATTTATATTTATTTTCCTTGCTTGTTGCTCTTCTAAACACATGTTACATCTTCCACGAAATTTTAATTGGAGTAGAACCTTTCTTGCTCTCTTATTAGACGGGGCAAATCCATCATTTATATTCTGCTCCATATTTGTTTCTAGGCGATTTGACATACGGGAAATAGATAACGGAGTTCTAGGATTTCCCTGTCAGCTATGCATATAACTACAAGCTAAAACGAGTCCAACTTCATAAAGTAATTTTTTTTGACTCTGTTTTCCATGTTTTTCTTTATAGTTTGGATCAATGTTAGAATAAATAAGAAATATATTTAAATCTGAAATATCAATTATGTTAGAGAAAACACACATTGGCCATCGATTAGTTTTACGATTGCAACTAAATTTAGAAATCATTTTATCAGCATTGTCCACATCACCTTTTGTCTTATTTTAGTATTCCATTATATATGGAAGTTTCTTTGGCTCAGGACCAATATCAGGCGAATTATGCATATTGGTAAGAACTATTATACCATTATTTTTGTTTACTAATATATGATCCTAAATTTGAATAACACTTTCTCCTTGGTGCTGTTCAGGTGGAGCACTAGCAAACTAACCAGATATGGTTGCATGTTCCACACATATGAAGTTTTAGCACAAGTTAGAAGCCAAAACTTCAAACCATACCTTTCTGTCTTACTTTTTATATATTGTCTGTACGGGCAACGTCCATGAAAACCTGCAGAATCATTTCAATTATAATAAAATGACAGCAAATCGACCCATTTGTACCAAAATTCACGAATCGGTGCAAATTTATCCGTAGCTATAAGTCTATTTCGTCTACAATTTCTTGGGTTATCAAAACAAAGATCTTTGTTACATACTGGAAAGTTTCTTTAGACATAATGGCTCGAAATATCGATCTTCCAAAATCTGCATCAAACAAATCTTCAATATACGTTCATTTTTCAATCAAAATGAGAGAAAAGTCACCATATTGAATTACATTAAGGCCATCTATACGAAATGTAAATAACTATTCAAAATTTAATAACAATTATATTTACTACAAAATCAAAAAAAAAAAATAGTGCACTAACGTTGATAAGTTTAAAAATTATTTTTGATCGAAAACGACCCCAACGTAGTGTCTACGGTTAAGCATTACCAATAATAGAAAAAATAAAGTCCGGTACGCGTACGTCAAATCTTATTTAGTTCCGATTTAGTCCCCACACCTATGAAGAAATTTCGCGCTATATTAAAATAAAAATATGTTTGAACCAGCTTTCAGACAGCATGTTTAAAGTCTTGAAAGGTCTTGCAAATCAATAACAATTTTGTTTATCCAACCATTTGAAGGCATAACGACACCCTATATATAAATAATCGTATATTAAGATAATCTTTGATTAGCGTCGTGCTAGAGCGTATTCGACGAATATATTAAAAAAATTTGCAAAGGATTTTGGACAAACATTTTAGAAATAGACCTGGGATTCAAACCCCTTAAGATATATAAAGTTTACAGTATTTCTAATGCATTAATGTAAAATAGGAACTCGTTCGACTGTTTCAAATATTTGTTTGGCACGGTACGGTGAAAATGAAATGTATGGTTTCCGAAATCACATAAAATGACAGCACATGATCTGTTTCGCTTGAGGACGTTCCAAAGAAATAAATAATTACTTTTATAAACAATTTATTATTTCGTAAATACAAAATATCATTTCACAATATAATCTGTTATTTTAAATATCGTATAATTATTAGGAAGGAAATACATTATTCAAATATTGAATATTTAATATGTATTTTGTTTATTTTTTATTTTAATGAATATTATAAGATAAATATTTAATTCACATGCGAAAGATTATGCTAAAATCTATATTAATCTCTTTTTGATTGAACCATTAAGTTCCCGTTGAGGTAAAAATTTACAAAAACAAAAGAAAATTGTGTACACAGTCCACTTGTAATACAATACGATTTAGATATAGGCTCGTCATCAAATTAAGGCAGCACTACAGCATCCAAAATTATGTTGAGGTGAAATAAATGGGATTTATATGCTCCATCATAAATTGTAAAATAGAATTTATTTATTTGATAGGTAAAAAAACAGCGTCAGCTTATAAATTTCATTTTAATAACTCTAAAATTGTTACTCACTGCCTTAAGACATTGAATTTTATTATCAGAACTAAACTGAAGTGTCAAATCCTATAAACTTTATAAAATATAATGGGTAAACTATATTACCGTTAACCTGTTGTGCATTAATCACGAGTCTGACTCGTGTAAACTTATTTTGACTTTGTAAATCAATCACGAGTCTGACTCGTGTAAACTTATTTTTACTTTGTAAATCAATCACGAGTCTGACTCGTGTAAACTTATTTTTACTTTGTGAAAGTATCACGAGTACTACTCGTATAAATATAAAATTACTTTGTGATAACTTTACAATTTATTCAAACAATTAAAACTACAAGGGGTTAAGTAAGTTGAGCTAAAATTCGGGAAAATGGGACTTGACTAACTGTCCTCAGATGGGATATATGCAAAAAGAGAAATTATTATTATTACATGTTCATATTTTCAAATTAAATATAATTAAGCATAAATAATGAACTATATAATTATATACGCGAATGATTTCATAAAATTAAATTAAATTGGTGGTGCAATTGTGGATTATATATGTATATCATGAATGGTTATATATATACCATATTATGTAATTATAATAATAATTTAGTTGACAAATTAATTGGGCATTGTGGTCAGTTTGTTGTAATATATTAAACAAAATATATAATATATAATTAAATTAAAATACGTATTTAAATGAAATAATAGCACTGTTTATAAGCAGGGTGATATTGTATTTTGATATATATATTTTTATGAATCAATCGGCGTATAGTCAATCACCAAATATTTCATATGTCAAAATACGGTTTTAAATGAAAAATGATTTTCTTTTATTTTGAACGTATAATTTTATTTATCGTTAAAAATCTGACAGATGTATTTAATTTTTTTGTGATGTTGGTGATAATGAAATTAATGTGGCAATATTTGCATTTCAGTGATGAAATGAATTTTGCTTTATTTTATTTTAAATATATTGGTAAAAAGCACAAAATAAACATTATGTTTATCACAAATTAGCAGTTTGTCACCATAAACATTAATTTGTGCAATTTTTCAATAAAAAATTCATTTTAAAATGGAATTACGAAATTTTAATCAAATAGAATAAATACAAAGCACCCCACGTTTAAATAATCGACAGACTTCTCCGCTCATTAATTGAATGCCTATTATGCCTATTTTAATATATTTATTTTCATCCATACGGTTTTCGTTATGTCCTTTCATATATTAAATAAATCCCATTTTAACTAAATTGTTATTAATTATAACAGTTGATAACCAATAAGTTGTGTGAATAGTTACTAGCTTAGAAATGAAAGACTGTTATTTTTGGATTGAGGTAGTGTTTTTATTCAATATAATCTCCCGACAATTCAATACAATTATGCCAGTGCTCCTTCAATAATTTTATCCCGTGGCTGAAGAACGATTCCGGAAGCTCTGCAAAATACCCGTCTGCGGCTGCTATGACCACTTCATCGACGACAAATACTTAACTCGGCGAAATTGTTTGAGGTTTCTAAAGAGTTAGCAGTGGCTGGGATCCAAATCTGTTGAATACGGTTGATGCTCAAGCAATGCGTACTTTAAATCCTTGAATTTAGTCATGGTCAAAACACTTTTGTGAACTGATGATGAAATGATTTTTTTTTGTGTTGCAAACATTAAAACGATCAAAATACCGCTGACAAATTTTTTTACGATTGAGTTTTTGTAGAATTATTGACGTGTGCGGCACTACTTTTCCAAACCACTTTTTCATTTGTAATTCTTCATATAAAATATGACGTACTCGTTCATCTGAGATGCCTATAGTATCAGCAATTTCATGCGTAGTCAAACTTAGATCTTCACTAACAGTTTCATGTATTTTTTCAATATTTTCTGAAGTTAATACAGTTATTGGATGACCCTCACGTGGTTTGTCTTCAAGGCTTGTACGATCACGTTAAAATTCAACAACCCAATTTTTTACTATTGCATATGATCGAGCACCTTCATCTAACACATTTACCATATCGTTATGAATTTCTTGTTTGGCTAAACCTTTTTTAAATAAATATTCATTGATTGCTCGATTTTTTAATTTTTTCCATTTTAAAAAAATTCACTGACACGTCAACTTCAAATAGCCCGTAAACAAGGAATGAATTGACAGATCGAATTGAAATTTTCCAGGTATTCATATGACATATGGAATATTCCAATATACTTACCATATTTATTTGCCAGTATTAACGTCATCTATTTGTAAGACTAGAAACTATTAACGCAACATGCATATATAAGTAACTTAGGTAACAGACCAACTTCCAAGCACAAAAAGATTTTAACGAGGTATTATGAAATAGTAAATTTTAAGGTCATCATTTTAAAGATAATCAGGGCAATATCACTTGAATATAACAAACAAATAATAATATTGATGATTTTTTGGACAAATTTGATAAAATTTTGTTCACATATCCACATGGGTAAAGTCATATCAATGCCATGAAGTAAAAGTCAAGGAAGTACAGGAATGCATTGTTTTACTTTATTGTTTATATGTTACCTTAGTTTTATAATTCACATATGATTCTCTTTACGTAAAATTTCCTAATAATAATTATACACTACAAAGTGTTTAGAAAAGAAAAAAACTTCGTAAATTTATTTGTCAAAAGAGAAAGCCCTGTTTAACACTACATAATAGAGAAAAATTGTAGTTTAAATTTAATATAATTTAAACTTATTTTCCTAAATCTGATCAATTCTACAAAAATTTCGTTTATTTATACACAAGTTTAAGTTAAATTAAAGTACAAAATACGTAAATTTCATTTTAATTTTGTTTTCGCTGACCTAACCATGTTACTTGGTGTTTAATTTTAATTTTGCCATTATTAATATATAGAGATAATCAAAATACAACAACCAACAAAATATAAATGTTTCTAACATTTTATAAACTATTTTCCGAAATATAAAGAATGACAAAAACAATATACTGGAAAATGTTTTAACATTTTACATCATAAAGCTATTTGCTGATACAGCGAGAATGAACTCAATATAAAAGAACATGCTGTTCTTAATACACATCCTTTAAAAAAGTTTATTTGTTTTATTTTACTACTTACAAGCATGTAAAGACATTAGGAACAAGACAACAGTTAAAAGAATTAAACTTATAAAGTGCTTAAATAAAAATTCAAATCGATAACAGAATAAAAAATAGTGTTTCGTGTACTTTAAATATTAAATGTATTTATTGTAGTTTAGTTTTTTGTTTTAAATGTATTAATTGTAGTTTAGTTTAGATCATCTTAATAATTATACATATAAACAAATACATAAGTTATAAAATATGCACACAGAGTTTCGTACTAATGATATTTCTCTGTAATTTTGTACTGACACCCAACTTTTATTAACAGTTCAGGTTCCGCAAATTCTGGGTATTAATACGAGTTCGAGTTCGTCATCATAAAATTTCAAGGATTATTATAAATGTTAGTATATAAAACCAAAACGAAATCCATCAATGTAATAATTTATTTATTTACATTTTACATTGACTTTTGGAAAATTCCAATAATTTACTAGCACCCACCCCAGGGTTCGTAAGAAAAAATGAAATTAATCATGAATACATTTTAATGTCATTGTGTTTCGACCATTAGCTATGAAAACTATAGTGAGAGTGACTGTATAGGCCAAAACATACTGCCGCGAGTGACGGGCCGTTTTTTACTACCGTAAAATATGATAACATACTGCCGTGAGCAATGGGACGTTTTTTGATATTTAATTCTTATAAATTGACAAAAAAAATCTTGAAAATAAAATTTTTTTTATTGCTTTCCGTTTTACCGCAAGTCAACAAAAGAAAATAGACAATAACCGGCCGAGCCGTCCACCAGTATGTTTCAGATATACAAAATGCTTTGTTTCTATTCAAAACGGTCCGTCACTTACGACAGTATGTTTTGGCCTTATATCTATACTGCGGCTAATGATTCGAATTTTTTTCGAAATAAGCATTTTTTAAATATCGAATTTTGTTCGAATGTACACATTTGTATACACGTGAACTTTAGTGAAATTTTGGGAAACAAAATACATAACAATAAATAAAACGATATATAATAACGATAAGGAATCTATTTTAATTAATTTTTTATCTGTAATACAATACACAAAAAAAAAAATACAATAAATGCACAACTATTTATAAATTTTCTCTCTTGGCCGCACTATAGATTTACAATCACTATAATAAAAACTAGTATACAATCTATTACATCCAAATAATTTTTTTTATTTTTACAGTGACTAACGCCAAATGTATTTATTTGTTTTTTTTTTTAATATAATATAAACTACAATATATAAATATTATAATAAATATCTGTTGTAATTATGTGAATATTTACAAAATCAAATCTTTTTTAATGTACAATTAAAAAAGAATCAAATAAAATAATAACAAATTAAAATAAATTTATAGTAACAATGCCAAATGTGAGATAATTTTATGGACTTTAATTTATATTTTTAAATTTGTTCTTTTTAGCGTTTGTATTAAGGACAATTATATATGAACAATAAAAATTTATATTTGTAATAAATCCTTAAAAGATTTTAAAAATATCAAACATTCTGCTCCAGCCAATGAATTTATTTAAAAACAAAAAACACAAATATATATGACATTTGACAATGTCAAAATGAAAAATTTTCAGAATGTAATAGATTATATACGAGTTTTCATAGGTTTGAGCAGCGTCAACGCACGTTTATAGGTTAAAAATGAGTTTATATGAAATAGTTACACACGAATTTTGAGAAATTTTACATATTTGTAATTTCATCTAGAACCTTAAAAAAACTAAAAAAAACCCTATCTACACAACAAACAACTGGAATATAATAAAAATACCATCATAAAATATATCAAATAAAAGGTCATAAATAAATTTGTACTGCATATTCCTCTTTTAGGTTTCACATATATGTATATACTGTGTGAATGCCCGTTAAATTGAATTTTTATCATGCGGAAATCTAATCAAATATATTACAATTTAGTTAGTAAATGTGCTTTATTCATATATATTGTATTTTGTATATTATGTGTGACATAATAACAACAAAACACATTTTACACATATAATAACAATAACTATAATAATAACAAAAATATTATAAATGAAATTAGATACAAAAAATAATAAAAATTTAATAAAATATCAAAATAACAATTGCATGATATTTCAATTTTTGGCATTATATTTTTTTTCTTTCCATATTTTTTACAAAAATTTATTATTATTATTTTTTTTTTTTACATATTTACTGAGAATAAATTTTGCACGATTTTATGTGAAAAATGTATACAATATAAAAATAAGTTTGTGAGCGCTACAGAAAACTAGAATTTAAAAAATCAACAACAAATGAATACAAGAAATTCAAATGGAAAGAAATGTGAAATAAAATGCATAAACTATAAATTTAACGAATGAATAAATATACATAAAATATATGACTTAGGTAAGGTAAAATACCTAGTGATGGACACGAGCTTATATTTCTTTTATATATTTGAATACTATTTAAACACAAAAATAAACTAGAATTACAGACCACGTGTTATCGAATTTTTACAAATTTTATTATGATTTTACACATTGATTATTTATTAGTATGGACATCCTATTCGTCCCCCTAACGAGTAGACTATATGGGACAATTACTCATAAATAAGTCAAGTCACCGTTCGTAAAATGTTCATTATTTTATGGCGTAACAATCTAACATTGCAATCAAGGTGGAAAATTCATCCGTATGTGAATATGTAAGAATTCATCAATAGGTCTGCATTTATGTTTCGATAGTTGCTTTATTAATTCAATTATTTTTGTGAGTGAATCATCAATAGGGTTGTGTTTGCAGACATTGTTGAGCATTTCAGTATGAAAAATAATGAAAAATTTTTCATACCAATACCGTGGATCGAACCCGTAATCTCCGGATTTTATTTCATTAACTTTAACCACTCAAAAGTGGAGCATACGGTATCTACTAGACGTTAAATGCGCGGTCTATTTGGTAATTTACTGCACACCACATTACAGTATGTAACAATTCGCTAATTCTACTGTAAATATTCAATATATTTAAATTTATTTTTCCAAATAGGTTAAATTTTAAACTTTTAATAACAAGATAAATATATGCAATATTATAAGAACTTAATCTGATAAACTAAATTTGATCTACATTGGCAAAGCTTTCTGTAGTTTCTCGAAACACAGTTGCTTTCATCTTCATAATCAAACAAAGCCTTCTTATAATAACTGTATGTTGAGCGGTCTTATCATTAGGTATGTTACCCTAAAAAAAGTATGCATAAAATATTAAATGGATATTTCGCTATTAAAAGAATGTACACGATTTTAAGTTTAAAGGAATGTTCAAATATTATTAAAATATTGTAAATATACGTTAACAAAAAATTTCAAATAACAGAATTCTTTTTAATGCTTATTTAACATAATTATAATTTGAAAAAAAAAATCCAAAATTTGAAAAAGTTACATAAAATGTAATAAAAAAATTAATTTGCAATTTTTTCCTCCAGTAATTATAATTTTACAACGTCTTGTATTGGGAATGATTTATAAATAATTTGATATATCATTGGGACTTGGTTTTATTTGAATTTTTATATTTGTTTTTTTATGTATTCGGAATGCCAGACCCATATTATTGTTAGATACTTTAGTTGGGTACTTACAATTTGTCATTATAGTAAACAATTTGTATCCATCGGTGTGTATTTTTTTGTATGTATAGCGTTGGGTGACATTTTTTATTTGTGTTAATTTTTTAAAATTTGAAAACGTTCTTCAATTTTGCTGAATAAAAATGAAAAAATTAATTATACGTTTACACATATTCTCACAATACACTGTAAATAATCGAATAGATTTAATTTACTTTGAAAATATATAATAATCTATATAGACTAATTATACTCCATATTTTCACTATAATAAATTCTGCCCAGAACCTGACATGCTATTTACGGGTAATAGCAAAAGTTTCACCTTTGTTGACGTCATGTTGGGTAAATCGAAATTACAACTTACAACTTACTTATTACAATGTAAACGAGTACACAATTTTATTATTATTTTTGAAGAATATATTAATACTGTATTTAAATAAATAAAAATTAAATTATAAAATATAGGTGCTGTAATGTATTGTATGTGGGTTATAATTCCGAATTATACATAAAAATCATGATATATAATATAAATATATATATATATATTGATTAAACAATAATGATAACAAATATCGATGGGATAAAATAGTAGTTGTAATTATTCTTTTATATACGTTTGTTCGATGCTTAATGTTGGTTATCATTGCGTATTATTTTGGCTTGAATGATTCTTCGTTTTTTTAAAATCACATGTATTTTGTTGTTATTTTTTTTCACAGCAGTATAAAAGTGTTGAATGTAGTAGTGGATGATAACAATGAAAATATGCATTGAATTATATATATTTTCGTCGTTTTTAAACGGTGTTTATAATTTTTTTTTTTTTTTTTAAATGTCAAAAAATGACAATAAATTGCGATACATAAAAATATTAAATATATATAGTTCATTGTTGTTGTTGGTTTTTGCTATATTGCTATACTCACTCATACACATGTAAATTTAAAAACAATCCTCTCAACGATTCTTAAAAAGAACGAGGACTAAAGTTTTTTATGAGCAAGCCAGACTGCGGAAATGCAGATATCAAAAATAGTTATTCGAATTTTATATGTAATTGGTTTTTATAGTTGTAGACTGTGAGGCCATAAATAATTCTCTCTTCCGCATCAAAATCTTCCCCCCAAAATAATGAAAGCGTTTCATTAAATTCTGTTTGCGGTTTTCAAATATGACATATACATGAACTATAAAATTTCGTTGATATAAAATTATGGTGGTACAAATTACGAAGTCCGTATAACAGAAACCACGGTTTTTATTAACCCGCACAGAAAGAGAAAAATTGTAAATGCGGCTTGCGAAATGCGGGCGCATAAAAACCAAAGCTTAATACTAGACTTACGTTACTGTTGTTCATTGTCAAATGACTCTAACTTTTAGTTCATCCGTTTTAGAGCTGTCAAATGTGTGTGGTATATATTCGTTATATATCTATAGATCAGCCCTGCCGTCACGACACTACAGGTGCGTAAATGTAAATGCATCACGATGTTCATTTATAAAATTTCTTTTACTTTTTAAGTAAAGTAAATAATTTTAATAAATTTAGACTTACATTTAATAAAATTTGTGCCAAATAAAACACTGCGTATAAACTGCTAAATTTAAGTGCGATAAAGGCACATCATGTCTTGGTTCAAAATATTTTCACGCATTAACAGTTCATATATATTTTTTTATATAATCAAATGTAATTTATCGGTTTTAATTTCAGATTCACCGACACTAACAACCCCATGTCTGCACGACATGTTTTTTGTATCATGGTGCAAGCCTTTTCGTGCTCTAAAATTTCAACATAAGACAATATTGCATATTGATGTAAAAACTTTAAAGTATATCAGAATATGTGAATTTAGTTGAATTGTTTATCTCTTGTGTTGAGTTTCTTATAGTGTTTTCATTCTCTTGACATTATATAATAATATAAATAGAATGTAGAATAGAATTTAACATATTGTAATATATTTATTTCATGTCTGTTAACTGAACATGAACCACTACGGCGCAAATAAATATAGAGTGCAGCAATATTTATTTAATAAATAGTAGGGTATACCTTACTATAGAACAAATTTGGATTCTTAGAAATTTCGCGACATCTCTCAGAAAATTAAGTTAGTCATTCAAAACTACATAACCCATGAAAATTTGATGTGGAAAGTGAAAACGGACATACAAAATATAAATAAGGCCGCAACTGTATTTTTAACCCATCAACAATTCTCCTTATTATTTTTGACAAATTAATAATAAATTCTATCGAAAACAAGTGCAGCCTTGGGGCACGTATAAGTTACAATTTGTTTTTTTAACCTTATTCACGTATTTCGGTATAATACTAAAACTATTAAAGCATCTTTATAATTATTTGCGTCAGTAAAACTCATGTTTTTCCTGATGATTTCATTGTACATATTAATACTAGTGTTGAAATGTAAAAAAATGGTAAATAATACATTCTTTTTATATTGACATGTTCACATAAGATTAAGAATAAATATAGCCACACCATTTCACAAAGTCGCAACAGTAAATTTTGTGTATGCACTATTAATTACTTTCTCATCCTCAGTGTTTTTCTGATTTGTGATTGTGTTATTTATCAACTTATTTAAAAATTAGAGAAGATTGTTTGATTTTGTACAAATGAAGAAATTATCACTCAAAATAACGTTTACTTTAATGGTTCAAAAAAATCGTATTGCAAAATACAATTTGTAATACACTGAAGTTATCAATTCGTGATGAAGTGAATCGAGTTGAAAATGGTCAACGTTGAATAAAAAAACAAGATTTTGCCGAACATAATAATTTTTTCAAAAATTATCCAAACAATATTGTATATTCCTTAAGCCTTTGAACCCCTACGTCGACCACAAATCGTGTAGACAATATCCATTTACAACTCTAACGTCGAATTGTGGTATTTATGTAAGACATTTATAGTATATATTTATTTATTTTAAATACCTGTGGACGAAGAAAAATTGTAATAATCTTCTAAATCCATGCAAGCAATTATTTAATAATATTCCTATCCGCTAAGAAAAGATTTAAAAATAAAAATTATTTTTATAAAATATTTTTTTATAAATTAGTTTATTTTTCTTTATAAGTTTTAATTAAAAACACAAAATTTATATTTGTTTAGCTTTTATTTTGCATTATTGTTTTTATTATTATTAGTTGTTCAAGAGTCTGACTTGTTGTTGGTTTATTTGTACTGTTGATATTTTATTTTTTATATAAAAAAAAAAGAGATTAAAAATTCTTTTGGTTTTGTAGTATTACAAAGAAAATTCATACTTTTTCTTCATTTTGTTTGTATAAACTAAAAGCAATTTTTTTTCATATTGTAGTTTCGTCGCCATTTGGTCTATTATTTTTCATAATATAAAAATAGAATTTGAATGTTACTGTTTTTCCGATTAATTTTTCTGTAATCAAAAATAGAAACAGTTTTTTGATAGTATCAATTAAATGCAATAAAGTATAACAGCAGTTTTATTCAGGACGACACTAAATTAATTTATTGAATAACAATAAGGATACGGTGCTTCAGTTTAGAGTATTTAAACGATTCGTTTATAATTATTATGATATTTTGTATATTATTACAAATATATTCAGATTCATATTATATGTGGGCAGGACATCATAACCTCACAATTTTTATTCAAATAATTATTTTATTTAAGACCAATATAAATTCTCCTATGGTCAACCACATTTATCAGTAGTTGACCAAGATTAATGGGTTTCATACCCAAGAAAGTGTATTTCACTAGCTTCTAGAAACTTTGGAATTTCACTATTTCTAATTTAATTTTGATTAAATTTGGTCTATACTACAGCCATATAATTATATTGAAAAGTAACTAGTGATAAGTTATTATATATGATATTTAAAGCAGTTTCATTTATCAAATAATGTAGAAAAGTTTTTATTGAACAGATTGCAGAATTTGTTTCGATTCAATTGGGAATGACAGTCTAGAAAGAGATTTTACGTGTATATTCAATTAAGTACTTTCAAAATTAAGAACCTATGACAATTTCAATAACCTGATTGTTGTACTGTGATATTTCACACAAACAAATTGAACAAATACATAAATAAATTTTTGTTTCGGAAATAGTAACATATCTAGATAATTTCGGGTAATATGTTGGGCACCACAAATGGAAAACAAGTTAACAAGAAGTTGATAAAAAAAAAATCAAACATTTTCTCATTCTTTTGTTTCAAATTATAATTTCAGTGACTAGATATCGCATGCCCAAATTAAAATCCATAAAATATTATTGATCATTCGTATAAGTTCTGACATTTCAAAATTTAATAATTATCCTTGTATTCAAAAATTGTATAAATTTCTTTCATATCATATTACATATAATATAAAAGAGTAACAAATATCTTGAAATTTCATCTAAATATATTTGTATACATATAGAGTGGTGAGCTATTGATGGTAATATATAAAAAAAAACATATTCAATTCACTTAAATTATAGCTTATCGTATCAAATTATTATAACAATAATTATGATCAATTATGGTACGTAGAATTTAGAATATAAAAAATAGCTGGCTAAATATATTTATAAGTTTTAATAATCCTAAATCTTATGTTTGCTAAAACCTTAAAAACTATAAACATTTTTTGTGATATGATTAGATTATATTTCCAATTTCAAAAATTGTGTGACTCTTCGTCGGTACAATTTCATTGGGATCGTAATATTACACCTCAAAACGTTCCCTTGTAAGCGGTAAAGCACATAGTATACTATAATACTGGCAATAGTCGATTTTTCGTGGATTTTACAATTTTAATAAGATAATTATGAAATATAATTCAATAGTTCATCAAAGAGTTCAATTAAAGTCAAATTTTGTACAAAAAGCTTTACAAAACTATAATATTATGTTGATACGAATAATGGTCAGGATAGCTATCACAAGAAGATATTCTAAAAACATAATCGATTTGGTCATTTCTCATCCAAAGCTGTTCAACAGTTTATATGGGTGTTGAGAATGATTGAATAAACATTTATTATGAATGTTGTTAATGAAGTTCTTAAAAATGAATCCCCACCTCTACTAGATTAATTTTGCGTGTAACTTTAAATTATTTCTTGCCACGTTCCCAATGTAAAATGTTTTGTACTTTGTAATTTGTACATTGATTATGTTGAGCAAGTTAAATATACGGAAAATATAAGTTTGTGCTCAATAAAAGTTATGGCTGCGGAAATTACTAGCGAAAAGGTTAGCAAACTTTAACTTTGTAGGATAAAGGGCTGATAGACAAAATGTGTTAAGAAAAAATTAAAGTTAGTTTATATTTATGGCATTCGTCATTTGGAAAACCAAATTTTCAATTCTATTTAAAGTAAAGTAATGCAAAAATATAATTGATATACATATGCTACACTAAACAAATTACACAACTAAATTCAATATTTTATCTCAGGCAACCTCTCTTTAAACATAATTCAAAAGTTTTATGAGCACTTGCTTTGCTAGAAATGGGCTATAATATTTGTAAATAACGTAAAGTAAACAATTTTAATAGTATTTCTAAAATGTTTTAACATATCATATGTTAATTCAAATTAAAAAACATTAACTTATTAAAATATATTATTTTGATGAATTGCAAATGTAAACAATGATTGCTGACTTATTGTCATGTAATTTATAATATACTCGTTGTATATTCAAATACGTATAATCACATATTAATACATATGTATAAACGACACAACAATTTTGCTTCCACTGAAAAATTTATGTGTGTTAGTGCTATATACAATTTGTTTGTTAAACTACAATACACTTTCGATAAGGTTTGTAAAAATGCGAAATATTTATATTTTAATTTATGTAAGCACATTTAATACAATATATTGTCGGAATCTAGGCTGATTAATTTTCCTAATTTTGGGTAGCAGTAAAATATATTCCAAAATATATACTTATGGTGTTATATCGGTTTGATTGTAGATATATAGGCTGAATAAATCTAATAAATTAATACGTAAACATATAGGCTGAATAATTCTACTAAGCTAATACTATTCTAGCTTGCAGTAATAAATACAAGCTTATGGTGGCTGTATGGCTACAGATCATTTTCATATTTTGTAGTCAATTACATGAGCAGTCAATTATTGTACATGGGCTTCATCTATATAGGTAATATATGGTATAATGTACAAGAAATTATAGTAAGATATAGTAAAAGTGTAAAACGATGTAATACATTTTTAATACGAAATACAATACAACAATTCCGTGAAATAAAACATACATTCATTCTGATGAATGAAATAAATGACAAGAAATTAAATTTATAAATTTTAAAGTCGGTGACAACTTCATATTATAAATCCTTTATTACATATGTATGTAGGTAATATCGCTACTTCATTTATGTTATTTTTTATTTTTTTTGAGAAATGATTGTGATTGTAAATTGTATTTTATATAATAAATATGGATAAGAATTTTTTTTATACTTACACACACATATGCATACATACGTTTATTATATACATAAACATATATGTCGCACCGAAATTGTGACATTCATATGCGGCAATGCATAACAAAATTTAGCGATATAAAAATTATATAATACTTTACTAGTAACGTAACGTTAACGTATATGTTTGAGGAAATAAGGAGAAGAAAAAAAAAGGATCGTGCGTGATTTATATTTTTTTATATGTATAATATAAAATGTTTATAAATTTGTACGTATGCAAGTTTTTATATATATCATAATAATGTTATCATTTTGTAATATATCAACATTATTTTAATTTCATGTTCCTATTTTTGTGGCATATTAAATACATACATACAATACATGGTAAATAAAAAAAATTAGGTCAACGACAAAATTAAAATATTACGTACCAACATGTAAAATGGACAATTATTTTTTATATAAGGATATAATTGTGTAAAATTTGAAAATAATTTTATATAGGGTACTAACACCCATAGTCAGCCCCTCTCCCCCTCCCCAATAGTCAGCCTTTTTGTTTTTCAAATACGTATAAATACTGTTATGAGATTTTACAAAAGGAAAGTAAAATAAAAATAATATAATTTCATCTTTTTGCTATAAATTAATAAAATATTATAATAGTATAATTATAGCGATAATAGTAGAGTTATGCTAATGCTAATGTGTTTCAATGGGAGCAATTCGTATGTGAAATTTTAACAAAAAACTAGTGAATTGAATGAATCAGTCTCAATTGATCCTTCGAATAGAAAGGTCGACGTACGTAAGTCTTCTATATAAATATACAAATATAATAATTTTAAAACAAAAATAAAATAATTAAAATAAAACAAAAAAAAAATAAATAATAACTACATAAATAAATAAAACAAAAAGCCGTAATAGAATTCAAAATAACGGTACATTGCTATAGAATTTAAATTTAAATTTAAATTGTTAAATTGTATAGCGTGTACAAAGTATACAAAATACACAGTAACCCGAACATAAGTCGACACCTATTAATTAATTAAATTTTTTTTCAACTTATGTGGATGTTCTTGTGCAACACAAATATTTAATTGTGATGACACAAAGAACACCACCATCCAAAACTACAATAGACGACAATCCACCGAAAATACAACAAACCCAAAACATGATAAGCCAACAAAAACCAGTTATACAACCTGTATCTCAATCTGTTCAATATTTACCTCAGCCTAATGATATGCAACGAACACCAATTATGTGCACATCCCAACAACAGCCAAATATTTATGCACCAAACCAACAAATTAGTAGTGCATTTCAACAAGTAACAACTCAGCAACCAATATATTACACACAACAATCTCAACCAACATATACACCTCACCAAATGGCTTATGTAACGGCCTATCCACCTTGTGAAACGCCAAAATTTATACAAACAACTCTGCCATATGTAGTAGAACCAACTTCAATACAATATAACGTATACAACAAACAACAAAATAAAATGCAACGACAATATAGTTCACCATCGACCCAAGTATCAAATAAAGAAGAAGATTTCAGTATTATGTCCAGCAAAAGAAAAAGAAATAGTCCCCAACAAAGCCAAACAACTAAACAAAAGAAAATACAAAATAATAATTGGTTAAACCCTATTTCTACTTCAAATACTTACGAACTATTAGAAAATATAAATGATGATGAAAATATTATAAAAACGTCAAACAAAATTCCACTGCCACCTCCAATCTTCGTATCAGGGATAAAGGATATAACACCGCTCACAACATTACTAAAAGATTTATGTGATAAAAATTACAACATAAAAACACTTAATAATGAAGAGGTAAAGATACAATTGACATGCCCTGAAAATTATAGAAAACTAGTCACAGAATTAACTGAAAGAAAAACAGAATTTCATACATATAAAGATAAAAATCAAAAAAATTTCCGAGTAGTTCTAAGAGGGCTACATCCTTCAACCGACTTGGAAGAAATAAAATCTGAAATCGAAGAAAAAAACCATAAAGTTACTAATGTCTACAATATAAAACAAAGACTAACTGGAAACCCACTGCCATTATTCTACATAGATCTCCAACCAGCAGAAAACAATAAAGATATATATAAAGAATACGTAATACTGCACACCAAAATTAAATTCGAACCACCAATTTTTAAAAAAGAAATTCCGCAATGTTATATTTGTCAACGGTATGAACATACCTGGAATTATTGCAATAGAAAACCAAGATGTGTTAAATGTGCAGGGGAGCATTTAAGTCGTGATTGCAAAAGAAATACACGGGATGATAAGGTATTATGTGTTTTATGTAATGGAAATCATCCAGCCAATTATAAAGGTTGCAGTTATTATAAGCAACTAGAATTGAAAAAATTCCCAGCATTAAGAAACAGACAAGAAGTTGTCCAGACTCGTAGAACGCAAGCAAATCAGTATGTGCAGCCAAACTTAACTTACGCACAGGTAATAACAGCTACAAATAACCAACAACAAAATGAAAAAACGTTAAATACCCATGCACATCTACAACAACAACAACCTCAACAACAACAACAACAACAACAACAACAACAACAACAACAACAAAAACAACAACAACAACAGCAACAGCAGTTCGACACACAGCCACAACAGCCATCAAATGATATATCTGAAATGAAAATTATGATGAGAGAACTTATGAGTCAAATTGGTCCTTTGATAGGATTATTAACCAAGTTAGTAACAAAAATGGTATAATGCCAAATCTTCTCAAAATAGTACTCTGGAACGCTAACGGTTTAACGCAACATACATATGAAATAAATAGATTTATTATTGAACACAAAATTGATATCCTTCTGATCGCCGAAACACATTTTACCAACAGAAACTTTTTTAATATAAGAAATTATAAAACATACCATACCAAACATCCGGATGGGAAGGCGCATGGAGGTTCGGCCATTATCATCAGAAATACAATAAAACATTATGAACTGGAAAAATATGAATATGCATATCTTCAAGCAACGAGTGTGGTTATAGCAGATTGGAACGGGCCATTGACTATATCAGCCTTATACTGCCCACCAAAACACAATATCAACAAAATTGAATTCATCAAATATTTTAAAACTTTGGGTAACAGATTTATTTCAGGAGGTGACTATAATGCTAAGCATACAGAATGGGGTTCAAGATTGATCACACAGAGAGGCAGACAACTTTATATGGCGATTCAAGAATGTAAATTGAGTCATATATCTACGGGAAAACCAACTTATTGGCCCTCTGATCAAAACAAAATTCCAGATTTATTGGACTTCTGTATCACAAAAGGTATTACAAAAAATCGAATAAAAGCGGAATCGAGTCTAGAATTGTCATCGGATCATACCCCTATCATAATTACCGCATCCACAAGCATAATAAATACACAGAGTAAGCAAACATTACATTCAAAGCTCACAAATTGGAATTTATTTAAAGAATTAATTGATAAAAAAATAACATTGGACGTATCATTAAAAAATAATACAGATATATCAAATGCAATTGAAAATTTTAACAACATAATAAAAGATGCAGCTAAAACATCAACACCAGTGCACTCCGAAATTATAAGACAAGAAATATGTCCAGCAACCGTAAAAACAAAAATTAAAGAAAAAAGAAAATTAAGAAAATTATGGCAAAAAACAAGATCACCTGAAAATAAGTCTAAATTAAATCGTGCAATAAAAGAACTAAGAAAACTAATGAAAGACATCAAAGACGAAGCAATTCAAAGCTACCTTGAAAGCCTTACGGCAACCGAAATAACAGATTACTCTCTTTGGAGAGCAACGAAAAAAATAGGTCATCCACAACAACATGTTCCACCCATTAGAAAAAGCAACGGCGAGTGGGCAAGAAGTGACAACGAAAAAGCTTTTTTATTTGCTACTCATCTAAAAAATACGTTCACACCTCATCCAACAGAAAGGTCGGTAGATGAAGATCGCGAAATTTTAGATTTCCTTGAAACACCATTCCAAATAAACTTGCCTATAAAAAAATTTAAAATACTAGAAGTACAAACATTTATAAAACAAGAAATAAACCCAAAAAAGACACCGGGAATTGATAAAATCACCGGAAAAATGCTAAAAGAACTTACACCAACTGCTATGAAATATTTAACCTATATTTTCAACGCCATACTAAACACAAATAGCTTTCCAGAACAATGGAAGACCGCTAAAATTATTCTTATCCCAAAGCCAGGCAAGAAACTTGACGATGTAAAATCATATAGGCCAATTAGCCTATTACCAGCTATTTCAAAGGTTTTTGAAAAACTATTTGCTAAAAGATTAAAAGTAGTAATGTTGCAAAACCACATTATACCAAATCACCAATTTGGATTCCGTCAACATCACGCAACTACAGAACAAATACACAGAGTGGTTAATCAAATAATCAACACATTTGAAACGAAGAGTTATTGTTCTGCGGCTTTTCTCGACATCTCACAGGCGTTTGACAGGGTATGGCATGAAGGCCTCCTGTATAAATTGAAAAAACTACTACCTCACCACTACTTCCAAATTCTAAAATCATACTTGGAAAACCGTAAATTTATTGTCAATCATCTTGAGGAACACACATCAACTTTCCCAATAAAAGCTGGGGTTCCACAAGGAAGTGTTTTAGCCCCACTCTTATATCTCATTTACACGGCGGATCTTCCAACAACGAAACATACCATCACAGCAACTTTCGCAGATGACACAGTAATCATGGCAACGCATATAAATCCAATGATGGCTTCAAAAATACTCCAAGAAAACTTAAATGAAATTCAAAAGTGGCTCAGAATATGGAGAATAAAAGTGAATGTAGAAAAATCGATCCACGTCACATTTACCCTGTGTAGGTTAAATTGTCCGGCTGTAAATATTAATAATAATACAATACAACATGCTAACTCAGCAAAATACCTAGGTATGTATCTAGATAGACGCTTAAATTGGAAAACACATATTATAAACAAAAACAAACAACTAAGACTCAAGTTCAACAAACTGTATTGGTTACTGGGAAGATCGTCCCAGTTATCACTAGAGTGCAAAATAATTGTATATAAGGCAATCATAAGACCAGTATGGACTTATGGTATAGAACTATGGGGAGCCACATGTACATCAAATATAGATATAATAGAAAGATTTCAATCAAAGGTGCTCCGTAGTATAGTTAATGCACCATGGTATGTGCGCAACGATCTTTTAAGAAAGGACCTCAACATTTGTTCGGTTAAAGATTTAATTACAGCTAAAAGTACATCTTATTATAAAAGACTTCATGAACATCCAAATCAACTTGTGATGAAATTTTTAAATGCCAACGAACATGCACGAAGATTAAAAAGGCATATACCATCAGAATTAATAACAAGATTTAAATAAACAACACCCATCCTAATAAAAAAATGATTATTAATGTTTATGGTTAATTAAGGGTAATTGGATCACTGGATCCATTACTAACATTTCATAGTAAATCAATATAAATAATTTATATGTCAAATAAAATTACTTAATATCTTTGGTTCTTACAGTATACAGTAAGAAACCAATATTTAAGATAGATTGTAAAGATGCTGAAACAAATAAAAAAAAAAAAAAAAAAAAAAAAAAATTGAATGAATATATTTATTGTGTTGGGTAAGTTTTATTAATTATTTATACATAAATTGAGTTGGAGAATGGTTAATTAAACTTTGAATTAAAATTTAGTGGAAAATAAACTTTAAAAAATGGTTTTAAATATATTTTAAGGCGACTGGACATAGGCTGTTGTTAGCTCCGTGTTAGCTAATGCTTAGCCGGTGGTGAATTAGCACCGGTAAAATAACAAAAACCGTTTTTTTTTTGTTCAAATATTTAAGCAAATTTTATATAAATTAATTATACATACTTCAATTAATTTTACCTAATAATTTAAAGTATTTTTTATCCAGTTATCTGCATTAGAAATTATAGCATTAGTGGTGGCTGGCGATAAAGTATTCAAATTTTAGTTCATCTTAAAATCGATAAGAACATAATTTAAACCGATGTGAAAATTATTGAAATCAAACTAATTTTAATTTATTTCTTAATACAATTAATTGATTACATTATTTTATGCAGGAAGAAAATATATAGCCATGGCAAGTAAAAGAAAGATTCATTCATATATCCTGCAGGCTGTTGCGAAAGCGTTAATTGCAATAAGAACAAGAAAAATGAGTATTAGAAAAGCTGGCCGAGATTTTAAGGAACTCTGTAGGATAGAATTCATTGTAGAATTTCCGAAGGTCCCCGAAAAATGGTCCTAATAAATACGATTTTAACAGGAGAAGAAGAAATTAAATTGCTTTATATTTTATTGTATTATATAATATTTTATTGAACTAAAGACAGCGTAATTTAGACGATAGAAAATAATGAGATTAATCTGCGTTACTACTATTTATATTTCTTATTAATGTACAATATTATTCATAATATAATTATAATTATAAAATTATAATAATAATAAATAACAATATAAATGAAATTTTACAAAATAAAATGTTGTTTTATTGGTTTTATTTAAAAACAAAAATATTAATTTTGAAGAGGCTGACTACTGGTTTCAAGTGTGGCTGACTACTGGAAATCGGAGGCTGACTATTGGGTTTTACGACTTTTTTTTAAAATTTAATTAAAAAAATATTGTTATTATTAATTTAAAAACAATCAGTTTCGGTTTTTCTACATCAAAATCGAACAGATTCAATGATAAAATATATTTAATCTAAATTAAATATAATCTGTAAAACAATTCAATATTTCTTGACAAAGAGAATCCACCCACTCACTTAAAAGGCCTAGTACTTTGTTTTCTACCCTATATATTAACAATATGAATCACACAATATTTATATTTGCAAATAAAAAATTGGGTTATAGTGGTTAAAGTGACATGAACGTATTGTATAATAATAATAAATAAAAAAAATTGTTAAAAACAAGCTTTTATTAGATGAACTAAAATGTAGTAAATAAAAAATAAAATTTGAAAAACATTATTTTATCAGATGAAATAAAAAGTAGAAAATAAATGTTTTCTCTGTATGTGAGTGAGTATAAGTAAAAGTTCATGTTAAAATTATAGTATAAAATTTTTGTCTGCCATATCAATTTTAGGATGACGTCAGATTTTATACTAATATCAAGGTGGTAGTAAAGAAATAGGTAATTCATCATTTTGTGTCATAGAATTTAATAAAATTAATAAAATTATAACGATATTTTTTTAAAGATATATAATATTTTGGTTGTTCTCTATAATAAGTAATTAGAAACAAATTATTTATAGCAAATACATCGTTTCACTGGACTACTACACTTATCTACCTGAGCATAACAATGCACTGATTGCATGGTGCGACAATAAATAGATATAAATGAAACAAATATTTATATATTATATCATAAAAATACATTATATACACATTCATATCCCATCTAGATTGGCAACATTTGGTCTACCCTGCCTCCTTCCAAAATATTTAGAAAAATATTATACAGGTTGCGTGAATAGTTTCTAGCCTTATGAATAGTTAATAGTCGGACAAGAAATTCATAACGATATGGTAAATGTGTTAGGTGAAAGTACTCCATCATATGCAACAGTAAAAAATTGGGTTTCTGAATTTAAACGTAATCGTACAAGCCTTGAAGATGAAGCACGCGAGGGACGTCCAAAAACTGCATCAACATCAGAAAATATTGAAAAAATACATGAAATTGTTAGAGAAGATCCAAGTTTGACTACGCGTTTTAAGAAGAATAAAACCGATTTTATGAGTCGTTTTCTAACTATGAATAACAATGTGTTCTACCACCATGATCGTAAATTGAAACAAGACTGTTTACAGTGGACTAAAGCTGGATGCTCGGCTCCAAAGCAGACTAAGCATGAACGAACGGCAAACAAGTTTAACGCATCAGTTTTTTGGGATGCAAAAGGAATTTTATTGGTTGATTATCTTCAGAAAGGTAAAACAATCAACTCTTAATTTTATTGTAACCTTTTGTATCAATTGGACGCAAACATCTGTAAAAAAAAGACCCGGTTTGCAACACAAAAAAATCATTTTTCGTCAAGACAATGCATCAGGGCACAAAAGTGTTTTGACCATGACTAAATTCAATGATTTAAAGTATGAATTGATTGAACATCCACCGTATTCACCAGATTTGGCTCCAAGCTACTACTACCTCTTCAGAAATCTCAAAACAATTTTGTCCGAGGAAAGTAGTTTTCGTCGAATGAAGAAGCCATAGCAGCGACAGTCGGGTATTTTGCAGAACTACCAGAATCGTTCTTCTGCCACGGCATAAAATTATTGGAGGAGCAATGGAGTAAATGTACTGAATTGTCGGAAGATTATATTGAATAAAAAACAGACAAAATAACAGTTTTTCATTTCTAGGCTAGAAACTAATCACGCTACCCGTATAAGAGTAGAAGTTCTATGTTAAAATATGCCATTCGTCGGCTATATGCAAAACACATGGTTTTTTTTATTTACCATATATGATCATTCTTCAATATACGTCTCTATAACACATACATACATATACAAAGTATTGTAAAATGAATATTTTAATTTTAATTTTATGATTTCGAGAATAAAAATATCCACACAACAACAAATATTGTAGAAAAATTAGAAAATAATTAAGTTGTTGTAGCTTTTTTAATTAAAAATTAGTTATAATTTTATAATGCAGAACTTCATTCTGTTAACCTATATAATTCAATAATAATTTAAAGGTGCCCCACTCGATAGAAACTCTAGCTCTGTTTTTTCAGTACAAGTATTATTCTTATATTATATTATATATATATATACAATATAAATAGCATAGACTATTTAAATAATATGGTTATAAGTAAATGCATGTCAGCGTAAATGTTTGACTAGATATTTTATATACTATATACACCCTAAAGATAATTCCAATTATATCCATTTTCCAATATTATATTTTCTTTCTATATATATATAGAAAAACATATAATATTAGATACAAAATAATAACTTCACGTATATATACCAATATTTAATGCACGATATTTGCATACATAATAATAATTTGTATACGAACATATTTAATATTATATAAGGAATACACACTCTGTAAACGTGTGGATTTTCCATTCGTAAGTAGATATGTCAAGGATCACGTTGAATCGAATTGATACGTTCTGAATTGAATACGAGCTATTACGTATGTAACGTTGTGTTTTAACATGGTAAAAATTGTGAAATCATTACAATTTGACCACTCGTAATTAATAGCAACAACATATGGTACAATGTGATACTTTCCGCAACTCCAACTTTGGTGGCTACGCAAGAGTTTAACATTTCATTTTCATATTTACCTTTATATTTAAGAGAAATGAGCAGCTTTCTTTTGATATTTAATATACATTCCAATAAGATGAATTAAACACACATTTTGCAACAAATTATTGTAGATGGAACTAATTGCGCATTTGAATAGAAAACTAAAAATTATTGTAACAATATTTAAAGAATTCTGGAATCTAGCCTGAAAAGCTATCGTGGACACATCAAAATGATTGAACATTTTAATATGGTTTTCAAGCTACACACCAAATTGTATGATAGATATTAATTTCCAAGTACTTCATAAAAATACATCTTATATAATGCCGATCTCAAATCTAAATTTAATGTCATCAAAAGTGTTATACTATGGTATATATAGAACAGACTATAGTGTGTACCAAATAAACGATATTTGCGGGAATCATTATTATTTTGTTTTCATTTAAAAAAAATCGCTGCTGAAAGTCAGCGACTGATACAAGAAACTTACATTGAACATGCTCTAGATGATATATAGCACACGCAGAAAATGGTTTAGACAATTCAAAGAAGTTATTTTTATTATTGCAGACGCACAACGCCCAGGACAGCAAAAATATTTCGAACATAGAGAATTACAACAATTAATGAACTAAGATAATTTTCAAACTCAATCACAATGGGCAGCAGCATTAATTGTCACTTAAAAAGGTTTTTCGAACCGTTTAATTAAGCTGAGAGTGATTCAAACACTTGCAAAATGGGTTCCACATGAATTGACAGAAAGAGAGCATGAAAATCGAGAAATCACATGTGAATTGCTTCTCCAAAGACAACAAAGAAAAGGTTTTCTGCATCAAATTTTGATTGGAGATAAAAAATCGATTTGTTATGAGAATCCTAAGCGTAGAAAAACTTGGGTGCGGCCTGGTGAAGCTGGTTCATCACAGCCAAAGTGAAATATTCACGCTGATAAGATTATATACTGTGTAATTGGTGGGATCAAATTAATTTTTCAACTTGGTAATACTAAACGTCAAACAATAAATGTCGTTAAACACTATTTACAAGAACAAAACTAGGAAGGTTGCAAGAACCACCTGACAAACAGTATATAGAAGCACATAGTTGGAATTTGTTACCTACTGTATTCACCACAATTAAAAATATTTTATCTAAAGTAATTTTTATAAATGTTTATATATATAGTTGATTTTAAATCCCAGATGGGATTGATACATTAATTGAATATATATAATCTGAGAACAAATTCGAAATTCAATTAAATTTATGCGAAATTTAAACGAATCATAATTGGCCGTCCACTCAGTTATTCCACATAAATTATGTATGAAAATGAAAACGAAAAAGTGTGTTTGAATACGAATATACATTATTTTACATGCGAAGACGTTTTTAAAAGTTACGAAAAGCTACAAATTTCATGTTTTTAGCGGATCATTATATACAATTGTATTCCGATAAACCGATTTATTTATTTTGGTTACAGCTTGGGTCAATGACAAATTTGTCAAATGAATCATATACTCAATTCATATTGTTCGAATTGTATTAAACACAATGCATTTTGAATTTAGAATATTTTGTTATTAATAAAATATAAAATACAATTTTTAAATTCTCGTACAAAATATAATATGACGCCAAAACATAATATACAGTGTTTCACTTTCACAGGACTCACATAGAATTCGGTTAGACTTTTTTTTTCTCAATATCAGGTATCAAAGGCTATACAATTGTATTAGTCGGAGTCAAATAAAATTTCTATCACTAAATAATTTAATTTTAATGTTGTAACAGAAAAACAATTATATAATTAAATTTTTAGGATATGATAATCTTGAAAGAATACCTTCGTGTGATTGAGTATTCTATGTTGTAATTGGTAGAAAAATATTTATAAATTGCCTAACTAAAATTAGTGTTATTATAGGTATATGTTATTAGCTTAATGTTTTTATTACGTAAGGAGCTTAAAAGTTACAAACAAAAACTACAAAAATATTTGTAATTGATGTATTTCATTATCGTTAAATCAAATACTGTTAGTTTCAATTTCATTGAAGTCACGGATTACGCTTTATAATAGACAATATACACCTATAGGTAAATGTAGTTAAACTAAGACGCATAAAATAACTATAATTTTCAAAACAAATTATTTCAAATGAGTTTGTGAAACAAAAACAAGGTTGCCGTTGTAAGTGCCTATGCATATGATTATGTTTTTCGTTAAAGTACATGTATGGTATTTTCATTTTTAAGTATACATATTTACAATCTTGTTTTTTTTTTTGTAATAACAAGAATAGGTTTGCTTGAAACCTTTTTTTTTTTTTAATATATGACACGATCAATTTTATACATAAACAGAGGGAATATATTTAGTGAATCAATGATAATAATAATAATAAAATTATATTATGGAAAAATTTTCAATCGAGAAAATGGAATCAATAAATTTTTATTAAAAAATGTGCTTAAATTTGAATAAAGTATTATTAGTTGTAAAAATATAGGAAAAAAAAGGAAAGAGCACATGATGTTTGTGTAAACTGTAATACATGCAAGTATAAATGCTTAGCAAAATTTAATTTCCTTTTAGAATAAATTTATAATTTAAAAGTATGGATTCAAGAATATGAAAAAAAAAATTAAAATAATAATAGGTACTCATGAGGGTTACATAATTTACAAGAGAATAATAGTTTGATTAATGCACTTTTATATCGATAAAATGTTATCTATAAAACTATATATTACATACGACGAATACAGGGTAAACTATGTATAGAAATGCATACCTTATTTGACTTTCACCACGAAAATACGAATGAATATTTTTTATTATATAGTCCTTAACGATAAAATCTTAATTATTTATGTAATCGATTTTGTTAAGTTATGCGATAGGTACCAAATAGCATAATATGAATGAAAATTTTCTTGTAAAACCATTATGAATTTAAAAAACACTGAAATTTGTATAATTCACTTACTGGGTCACTTAGGACCAAGCCAGGCCTAAATTTATCCTCATTTCATTTTAACGCAAACTTTGGTTTAGTAAACATAATAGCAATAATATGATTCAATAGTAAATCAATGTATTTTGTCCAACAGAACAACTTCTAAAAATATGTTTGTTTTTATTCTCTTTCTTTTTTATATTAATTGAACTACAATACAATACTGCAATACGATTTAGACATGGAAAAAATTTAAATACACATAATACACAGTATGTTGTCACATTTTAAATGGGCTTGTATTTAAATCAAAATAGTTTTTAATAAACTTAAAATGAATTCGATTTGATTTTCAGTATTTTTGAATAAAAGTACGTGTCATTTTGTTTAAACAACGTGGTACTTTAAAAATTCTTTTATATATAAAGGGTACACGAATTGATTCCATTTTAAAATTGCACAACGGAAAAAAAGCTGCTTGTCAAGAATCTATTGTAGTTGAAAATTATATTTCGGATTCATAGAGAATTAATCATCTAGAATAAAGTGACAAAATAGAAGACAAAGTCGCTAGAAATATGTTAAATAGTTCTGTTTTAAGTTATGTTTTGATAATTTTATAAATTAAGCCAAATAAAATTAATTCATATATTAAAAACGATTTTAAAATGTTCTAAAGAATTAGCTTGTGGTTAAGGTGGGAAATATGCTATTTTGTCTTCTATTTAAAAGTTATGTCGCATTTAAACACATTGTACATTTGCAGTTTGTTAGCATGATGTACCGACACGCGTCAAGATAAATTGACAATCATTGGAATGTATTCCAATACGATGTATGTACGCGGCATTAAAAAACCATATTAGATTTTAAATTTCTGGTAACACTAAAGGTTTATGATGGTTGCATTACTCTTCAATGAAAAGATAAATCATATAATTTGTGCGCTTGCATTTATAGTGATTTCAATGATTTCAAATGGCTACATTGAATTTCAAAAGATGATTTTATTTTTTCATTGAAACAAAATGACAATTACATGTGGTAACACTGTGGAATTTGTTTTTATATTAAAAATATATAGTGTATTTTATGCTAGCTGTACCGTACATCACCAGTACACAACGAATATGTCAAAAATAATACGATGTGTAGTGGCGTAGTAACACTGAATTGTTACAATTTAGAAAAAAACAATATTTATGTTAAACTTAAATAAAATTGAGTTTATGAAATGCGTTACACAATAGTCACACCGTTAAAATCGACGTTGCCAAATAGTATAGTACAGTAGAATATACAATGTTTTGCTTTTCTGGACTGTACTATACTGTAACCAGTGGCGTTTTCTGAAATGATGTTGGGTGTTCTGTTGGAGAAAAGCTGAAATATATTGGGTGCTAGAATTGCAAAACGGCTGTTGAATTTATACTTACATGTGGATCAGTTGTGGTGTCAAACCCCGATTCGAATGAAATTTTGCCAGGTTGTATTTCTCGAAAAACTATATTCTAGATGCAACATTTTCTTTTCCTTAATTTCACTTTTAAAAAGGTAATGAGCCCCGGCAGGAGTAAAAAACATGGCATTTTAAGACAATCTATAGGTTTTGAACCCGAAGTGCCACAAACATTTTCAAAGTTGGAATTAATAGCTATCTAGAGTGTGTTTCATGTTTTTTTACTTCCACGGAAAGCTCGTTACCCCATTCAAAATTAAATTAAGTAAAAAAAAAATTTGTTTGTTCTAAACTTTCATGAGCACAACAACATGGAATAGGCAGGGGACACCTCAGGTGGTTCCCATGTAAGCCTTGTAATTAATTTCCTGAGCACAGTGACTTAAGCCACTTTCAGAATTAACATGTTTGTTATATCGTTAATTAGTAAAACTTCTCTCGAACAAAATCTCAATAGTTTTCAACAATATTGATTGCAAATGTTTTTAAAATTAAGAGACCATTAAATTGTAATCAATCAACTTGATTTTTTTGAAAAAGTGACTTATGCCACTTTCAAAATAAACGCCTCATATGTATAAAATATAAATAATGATGGCCATCGCATGCATACACACATACATAGAAAGCATTGAAATAACATTAAAAAAAAATTATGAACGTAATTAAAATACGTTCCGATTTAATTCCATTTGAAAACTAGTATAATCCATGTATTCACTGGGTATTTACATACATTTTTTTTTCAGTTAGAATTACATTTAATCGACACAATTGACCTATGAGCTGCTAATCTTACAGCACACATCTTCCTAATACTACATTTACTAGCAGTATCAGAGAGAAGCAGCTTCCTCGCGTGGACATTCAAGAAACTAATATTATATTGTAGAGTTTTTATTATTTGGACTTAACAACATATAAACATATTTACATTTTAATTTTGATTTGTATATTTTGAAGATTGATAGAGTATATCTGTGCTATAGGTCCATGTGGTATATGTATATTTACTTATATAGCGATTATGGTAAATTTATGGAATTTTTTTTTTTTATTTTAGGAACAAGTAGTTTTTCGAAAATATTTCTGAGTTTATTTTATTTGATTTTATCACATTTTCAATACGCTAAGAACCCACGGAGAAAACGCCACTGACTGTAACGTAAAGCAGAATAAAATACAGTAATAAACAAACGACATGAAAAATTCAGTGTTAAATGGAGTAAAAATATTTAGGTAATTGTTTTTGTATTATAATTTAATTATGTTTAAAGTACTTATGTTTAAAATACTTGTATAAATATTAATTATATTTTATTTGATGATTAAAATAAATAATACCCTCTATAATAATTCAAATAATTGTAATAATAAAATGAAAATGTGAATCGTCAAATATTTAAATGTCAAAAAATTTCAATCTAAAGAATCTACCAATTTTTTAAATTTCACAAATTCATCTCCAATAGTTTCATTCAGTTGAAACCATCATAAACCATCCATAAGGACAGGCTACAGTGGATTATCCCATAAAAATATTATAATCTGATTTCCCGTTCCTAATTTTCAAAATATAAATTTTTTTTTTTAATTTAATCGTTATTATGAATTCAAGACAATCTCTTTTTATTTAACTCTTTTTGGTAATATAAGTGTCACGTGAACATAGCTTTTGAAGGTTTTTTTTAGCATTCATTTGAAGTGATTTCGCAGAAAGATCATAATCCCGTATTCAAACCATTTCATTTAGTCGTTCACCTATCAAATCTGGTTCACGATTATGCGTATAGTCTGTCAATACTATAAGAATCGCCTTTCTTTTGAACATGACTGTTCCTTACATTGATTACATATAATGATTATAGATTAAATACAAAAATTATATGAAAGTTATACTTAAGATTTTTTTTAACATGAATTGAATACGAGCAGAAAATAATACCTATATTATATAAAATCGGCAAATAAGGTAGTAGCCACAATCCCTGCCATGCTAAGGAAACTTTCACTTTTCGACTATGATAATAATGATCCCGGAATTAATTATATGTATTAGTTTAATGTTATTATTTTCATATTTTATTTTAATTTCAGTGAACTAGAAAAAATGTTAATCCTTAATCTATATAAAATCAGAAAAATAACAGAAAATAAAATATATAGCAAATGTCCCAATATCTGTCGAGTTAAAAAATTGTATGCACACATGTCTGTCATGTTATATGTAAAACTATTCTCTATGTAATTGAGTAATTTCTAAATATTGATAAACGAGAAAATTTATTATTTAAACAATAAAATTAGTTTAAATTCAACAATGACTGTTAATGGGACACTGACAGAGATTGTGTCAACTACCTTATAATAATATAATAAAAAAAATAGTGCTCACCTTAAAAAACGAGAATATATATACGATAAAAATGGCTGCAAACTGGTTTATATTCTTTTAGTCCTTTTTCATTATTATTTATGGATTGTTGTTTTGGCGTAATATTAGTGAGGTTAATCCAAATTAATATAAAAAAAACAAATTATTATTATAACCACAGAACAACTATTTTTTTTTATGCACAATAATAATTTATTTATATATATTTCAATATATTAATTAAAAACACTGTTTAATTTATATATCACACAACCACACTTTTTTTTTAAATTAAAAAAAAAAAAAAACTGAAATGAGAGCACAACTTATTTTTATTTCAACTTCATTTAAAAATAATCGCATTTTACTCATTCACTATAATTAAATAAAAGTGCACAACACACAAATAAAATACTTACTACTACGATATTTTCTTTAATAAATAAAAATTGTATTATGTATTATTTAATTTCATTAAATTTAATCCGAATTGACAAATTGATAGATTTATTCTTTTTTATATAATGTTAATAATTTATTCCAATGCTTCTGATTTAGTTCGGTATTTACCAACTATAGATAATTTTAAGACGAAAAATATTTTCTATACACAATTTATTATTTTTATTGGATTAACATTAACATATTAATTCACAAATTGTGTTTTTTCTTTTTGAAACAGCTACTACTATATATTTTCAGAAAACACAATAATTAATATATGATTACAAATAAATATTAACTAAAAAATCAATTTAGAATTAAGACAAAAATAGTTTAATCCGTACAATAATGGCGATTACACTGCACTGCACTTACTCTTTTTATATTCTTGTTATGTGCTTGTTATAATATACTTACAATATTATTATTAACAATTGTTGTTGCTGTTGTTGTTGTTGTTGTTTTTGTTGTTGTTATGGTTTTTGTTTCAACTTCAACAGGTTTATAATGTTTCAAACTGTTTTTTTTTTTGTGTTTGTTAGTTTGTTATTTTTTTTTGTTATTATCATTTGCTATATTATGTATAAATTATGCATTAGTTTTATATTGCGGGAACCACTACTAACCATATTCATCCATCCATCGCGCTATTCAACCAAATAACTAACAAACTATACATAAGTAAATATAAATATATTTCTTTATAATATAAACTCTATATAATCACATTTAAATACAACTAAAATACGAATTATGGTTGTGGTTTTAAAACTGGTTTCAATATGAGAAATCACTTTTGTTTAACATTACTTATTTTCATTACTGTTGATTTTCTCGTAAATTTTTATTTTATTTCTTCTTATTATATAAATTTGAATATCCCCACAATATATAAATAATTACTATATGCTATTCTTTACATATACATCCACTGTGAATGTGGATTGTATTGATGACATCAGCAAATATTGGAACACACTGTTAAAGAAAAAAGAAGAAATATTAAATTCAAATATTATTGTTATTATTATTACTAATACAATAACTACTCGTATATTAAAATAACATTTAATTTTTAATTTTAAAATCAATTTATTAACCATTAATTACCAGCGTTACAGCGTTCATTGTATCTGCAAACTATTTCATTAAAAAAATATTTCTATTTCGATAAATCTTATTGAATTGTATAATTTTTAATCATAGAGAACTATTACTGATTATTTGGAAAATTTAACATTTACAAAACTAATTTATGCCGGTCCTTAACTGATTTAGTTCTGGCATTGAACAATCCTATATTTTAATTTGAATTATGGTAAATAAATATCTTATTCTATATTTTTTGTTTGAATGTGTGGACTCTTTTTTAACTGTATTTTCATATAAAACAAACAATACCGTCGATATTTCAGCGTGTGAGTAGTCGTTTGTTAATACATCTTTTCGTTTGAAATGAATAACACACGGTTGAAAATTTTGGACTAATCCATAAACCAACATTAGTTTACACATTTTTTGTAAACTAAGAAATATTAAATAATAAACACAACGAAGTTTACGTCGATTTTTTAACCATTTGAGATTATAACTTTCAAACCAAATTCATATTTGTGCATTATTGTAAATTATTGGTATTATTTTTAAGCAATAATATTATTATTTGAGGATTAAAATTGTATTTTAAATCATCGAAGATTAAAACACCTTCGACAACCGAAAATAGAAAATTGTGCTAATGTGTTTTAAAATCAAAAGGTAATAAAATGTATTGATAAAATACGGCACACCAGTTGTATGTGTCAAACTTGACTTTATATTTTCGGTATTTTAAAACCTCAAAGTTAAAAAAAAAGGAACTTTTCTGTTCGGCAACAATATTTTCAAAATTGTTTAGGTTTAAAATTGAATCAATAATGGCTTGATTATTATTTAAAAATTTTCTAGGGTTTACTTTTTAATCAAATTTCGGTATGTAACCAAAAATAGTTTAAAAAATAGTCCAAAACATTCAACCGTGCATGTATAGAAAAAGAAATTTATATAATTTTTGTTTATAAATCAAAAAACCGATATACGAACTAAACATTTGTATTTTTTATTAATGCTATAATTTTATTATCTTTATTTTATTTGTGAAATTATTTTGATTTATTTATAGTTTATATTTTTTTTAACAGTAATATAAATTTCACAAAGAAACAAAATGTCAAAATGTATTTCTTCTTAACCACCGATACGAATTATATTATATAAATCACCTTCCGTGATTACTTTATCATATATCACCACAGTGACTGTAACTTATCAACTTACGTAAAGCCGCCCCTGTATATTGATATATAAATCGTGAAGAATAAGAATAACTCAGTTGTCTGAGGAGAGCCGGAAGACCTAAGGCGAGATGGCTAGATGCAGTAAACTGTGATATAAAGATCCTAAAAAGTAAGAGTAAGTAGTAAGTAAGTTGTCTTTAATAATTTTTTATTAAATTATCACTGAAAAGTACTTAATAGAGCAGGCACAATATAGCTCGATTTTCATTTAAAGTCGATTGTAGTTGACCGAAATAGATTTTTCAAAACAACAAACAAACGGAAAAAAAACGCCATAACATATACGTTTGAGATTACGCTTTGATTTCCGTCACTACGAACAGACAAATAATTAAAAGAAATAAATTATGTTGACGATTTTATTGAAGATGCTTTATTAATACTCTATATATTACATTCTCAAGATAATAGAATGCTTTTTGGTGAGATCATTATGGGTTGCCATTTGTGAATTGTTTCCCATTTTGGCTTGTAGTGTAAAATCTGTTCCGGCATGAGCTACTTTTAAAATTTTGAAGACCATTACTTATATTTATAAATAACACACTTCATAAGCGATTGACACTACCAATAACTTGAGTGTAATCACACGAAGAACAACATGAAGTCAAATGTAATATGTTTTGACTAATTACTTATTTTCGTTTTTTTGTGAGAACTCACAAAAGAACTGCGCCGAATGTGCATACCTTTACCCTACACGAGATAAATAAATTATTGTTATCAAATGCATCAGTTGAAAGATAACACACAATAAAACTGATAAGAATATTCATGTAATAATATTTATTTTATGTATTTATAAAATATAATTTCAATATATTGCATTTAACTGATGTTAAAAGGTAAATAGTGTCATCCATCATCATCATCATCAGTAATAAATTAAAACTTAAAGTTATTTTTAAAATTAATAACACAATGGAATTTCAGTAACATAGTTAAACTTTTATTTACGAGAAGACAATTTCTAGGGTTCATTATAATACAACACATGATTAAGCCTAGTTTTGAAGTCAATATACAGGCTGTCCCAATTATCGACGGCACTACGAAAACACTAGATTCTATGGGTCATTTTGCGTCGAAAATATCATATAACATTTTGGCCGATTCGACTTCGGTACCAAGTTACACGCAAATAACCAAATTTTCAATCAGATCATGTTTTGCACTCTACTGGGATCAATATCTCAATAACTAATTAACCGATTTTAAATTTTTGATACACTATTAGCATTAGCATACCGAGATCTTTAATTTGACGTTAAGATAAGGCAATTCGGACATGTGGCTATCCAGATACTTACAGAAATGTTGACAGTTACCTGACCGCCATTTTTCTTTTTGAAAGTTTGTTCAAGCATAAGTCGAAAAATCATGATGAAAAAATTTTTTCGGTATAAGTTTAAAAACTTGCCACATTCATAAGCTTTCGTTTAAGCTATAACATTACGATAGGTCTCAACTGGTTCCAAAGATATACACAAATAACTACAACGATGTAGGCATAAAATTGATTTTCACTATGGAAAAATATTATCTTTTTTTGGTTTTTTCCAGAACCAACAATATGGACGTGACAGATAATTCCACAAAAGCACACGAACGCATATCACAACAGTTTTAAACAAACAAAGCCTAAAGTAATTGTTGAAAATGTGCTCCTTCAGCTCGAATACATAGACAACAATTTGCTGTTGCTTGTGGCGAAGGTCTTGAATACAGTCTTCAATAAGCTGAATTAACTCTTTACGTGAATTAATCTTGTATAAATCTTAATATATCGCTAAGGACACCAGAACAGGTAGATAGAGCTACAGAAACATTCACAAAGGTCATACAAAACTCAGCATGGATAAATACTCCACAAAATAAAAAGAAAATAAAAGGAAACGGCTATCCGGCAGAAATTATGGAAATACTTGTTAAAGAAAGAAGGATGAGGAGAAAGTGGCAACAAACCAGAACCCCAATTGACAAAACGAATCTAAACAACATCACTCAACATTTAAGAAGGAAAATAAAAGAATATAAAAATCAGTCGGTACAACGGTATTTGAAAACATTAACTAATGGCATTAACTCCGACTATTCTCTATGGAAAGCTACAAAAAAACTAAAGGGACCTATAGTTCATGTTCCGCCAATAAGGAAAGGGGACGGAAGCTGGGCAAGAAATAAAGAAGAAAAAGTGGAAAGATTTGCGGAACATCTTGAAAACATTTTCCAACCACTTAATAGTCGGGCCGAGGAGTCATGGGAGGTGCGGCATATTCAAAATGAAAATGTAGATATAGATATGGAACCAACGTCGACTACTGAAATAATAAATGAAATCAATAACATAAAACTGAGGAAGGCTCCTGGGTATGATCTAATTACGGGAGAGGTTGTGAAGCAGCTACCCAGGAAAGCTATAACTCATCTAAGAAATATCATTAATGCCTGCTTCAGAATAAAACATGTACCAAATATATGGAAGGTGGCTGAGGTAATAATGATCAATAAACCTGGCAAACCACCTCAAGAGGCATCATCTTATAGGCCAATTTCGTTATTGCCAATATTATCAAAACTATTTGAAAAACTTATTTTAAAGAGACTAAAACCAATCATTGAGAGTAAACGATTATTACCGGATCATCAATTTGGTTTTAGAGACAAACACTCAACGATTGATCAAGTACATAGAATAACGGATTTGATCGAAAGAACACTAGAAAAAAAAAAGGTGTGTTCCTCAATTTTTCTGGATGTAGCACAGGCCTTCGACAAGGTATGGCATGAGGGTTTAATACACAAGTTAAAAAAAATGCTACCAGCTCGGTTTGCAGAGATATTAATATCTTACATGTCAGAAAGATACTTCAGAATAAAACAGGATGGAGCCATTTCTCAGTTAAAACAGATCAAGGCGGGAGTACCTCAGGGAAGTGTACTTGGACCAATACTTTATTTATTGTATACTAGTGATCTTCCACTGATGGAAAACAACTTGATAGCAACATTTGCTGATGATACTGCCATCCTGGCTGTTGGAGACACTAACGAAGAAACAACCGCGAAACTGCAGGTGGCTATTACACAAATAGATAACTGGACCAAAAAATGGAGAATGAAACTAAACGAAACAAAGTCGGTTCACGTAGACTTCACAAATAAAAGGATTGTATATAGACCTATATTTATTGGCAATCTGCAAATACCATATTCCAATTCAGCCAAGTATCTGGGCATGACTTTAGATGCTAAATTGCGTTGGAAAACACATGTGAAGAAGAAAAGAGATGAACTGGATATACGTTATTGACAAATGTATTGGCTAATAGGAAAAAAGTCTTATTTGACAATAGAAAATAAATTATTGCTCTACAGGCAAATTCTAAAACCTATTTCGACATATGGTGTGCAACTTTGGGGGTGCACCAAACAAAATAATATAAATATAATACAACGATTCCAGAATAAGGTGCTCAGAAATATTGTGGATGCACCTTGGTACATTAACAACAAAAACCTACATAGGGATCTAGAAATAGATAATGTAGTGGACGAAATTAAAAACATGGCACAGGGTCACGAAAGGAGACTACGGGCACATGTGAATATTGAGGCTTACAGGTTAATAGACAACTCAAATATAACAAGACGACTCAAAAGGATAAAACCGTTTGAATTGGCATAATACTATAATCGAACAAAACTAAAATGAATCGCTGGATAAACTTTTAGTATCCTAAACAAATCAACAAAATAAAATTGCTTATTAGTCTTTAGACTAGATTGTAATAGTTAGTAGTATTGACATTCAAATATGGATGCTCATGCTCTTGGGAGGTTTTTTAGTGGATTCGAGTTCCACACTACCACCAGGATAACGCGCGCGTTCCTAGTGGTGTCTATTGAGATTTTTACCTACCCACGCAAAAAAAAAATAAAAAAATATTTGTTGTTTTAAATTAAAGTAAAACGGTGTATATTTGCATGGATTTAATAAAACAATAACTAAACGCGTCAGCGTGCTGTGCTTAATTGATTTCGACATGTCTGAAAACATGGTTATTAGTGGTACATACTTCCTAAAAACATAAAGAAATTCAACAACGTGGAGGTCTTCTGAACAATGGGGGATGATAGTTAGAAATAAGTGGTTTGTTAATGAATGTGGAAATGCTTGAGATGCAAAAAATGCATCAAGGCTGAAAATCCTAACGTGGACTGCAAGAACAACTATTGAAAACTATCGCGCTAAGAGGTATTTCATGCGTAAATTGATTCGTAGAAAAAAACAAGAACTGGACCGAATAGTTTTGTGCAGAAATGGAGAAGTTGAACAGAAACAATGATAAAATATGATTGTACCGGAATGACAATCGTAATCGCAACCGATACAATCAACAACCGTTTTTGTGCAAAAACAGAGATGGTCAGGTTATGGGGCAAGAGGAAAGGTGCCTCGAAAGATGGGCCGAATTCTTTAAAAACCTATTAAATGTGAACATGCCAGTAAATACTGTGGAATACTGTGTCCAATTTTAAACTACACAGCCATTTATAGCTGAACCATCAATACACGAAGTCAAGAATGTTATTCAAAAGCTCAAGAATAGTAAATCACCTGTATCTGTATAACTTACCAGGTGAGCTCTTTAAACATGGCCGAAATAAATTATGGTATCAACTGCACGAGATAATTGTAAAGATTTGGAATAATGAACAGGTGTCAGATGAGTGGAAGAATGGTATTATCTGGCCATTGTACAAAAAGGGTGACAAATTAAATTGTAACAACTACAGAGGAATAACTTTATTAAACATTAGCTATATGGTATTTGCTAATATACTATAAGATAGACTTATTCCATACGCCAATGAAGTTATCGTAGAATGCTAGTGTCATTTCTGCGCAGATCAGATCTATCTACATCTGATCAAATATTTAGTATACGGCAGATCTTGGCAAAGTGTAGGTAGTTCAATGTTGATACATACCATTTTGCTGATTTTAAAGCGGCATATTATAGTGTCAATAGGTCAAAATTATGGAAAATTATGGAAGAATTTGGTATACCGATAAAACTGATAGATTTGGTGGCCATAACGTTGGATAATGTGAAATCACAAGTACGAATCCGAGGTAAATTATCTGATCATTTTGAGACGATTTATAGACTACGATAAGGATGTGTAATATGATAAAATGTACATAACCATATACAGCTATACACAAAATTGAACGTACACTTATAAAAAATATGTATTTTTGCATTTATAGCCATATTTATTACGTTATTTCAAATGTGATTTTTTATAAAATTTTTATAAACTTATTAATTAACCAATAATAATAAAAATTAATAACTTCGAATACAATAACAACAAAAAAAAAATAAAAAATAAATTCATAACAAATAAAAATAACACAAAATTGAACGTACACCACTTTATTTATCAAAATATGATGACGCAATATTCAATTTGTTTACGTAATCAGCTTATTTCATTCGGTTTGTGCATTTTGTATTCATTTATAGGCATTACGTAAAAACATATTGTTTAAAAAAAAGGAAATATAGTGTTTTCAATAATATGGGACATCACACAATTGAAACGACATTAGCAGAGAGGAAAAGAGTAATTAATTTAATATGTGAAGGTAAATCATTACGTGAAACTGGTAAAATCGTTGGCAGAAGTCATTCTACAATCCAGACAATTGTTAACAAATTTAAATATGAGGGTACTTTAATAAATAAGACAGGCAGAGGAAGGAAGAAAATTTTAACACAGAAGAATGAAAATTTTATAGTAATGAAAATGAAGCAAAATCCAAAAACAAAAATAGTGGATATAACTGCAGATGTATCATCTATTATTAATAAAAATATTTCAACGGAAACCGTGAAAAGAGTTTTGAGAAGAGAGGGATATAATGGCAGAGTTGCGAGGAAAAAACCATTTATATCGAAAGTAAATAGAATAAAAAGATTGCAATTTGCAAAAGAACACATAAACAAAGGTCCAGAGTTTTGGAATAAGATCATATTTAGTGACGAAAGTAAATTTAATATTTTTGGTCCAGATGGAAGAACTAGAGTTTGGAGAAAACCCAATACTGAAATGAAAAAAGAAAATTTATGCCCGACAATAAAACACGGTGGTGGCAATGTAATGTTGTGGGGGTGTATGGCGGCAATTGGAGTAGGAAATATGTGTTTTATAGAATCCAAAATGAATAAGCATGATTATTTGAACTTATTAAAGTCAAATTTGCATCAAAGTGCGGAAAAATTGGGTTTGCAAAACAACTTTTATTTTCAACATGACAACGATCCGAAACATACTTCGTATCTTCTCAAGGAATGGTTGCTCTACAGAGCACCAAAAATGTTGCATACACCCCCTCAATCACCAGACCTGAATCCCATTGAACATCTCTGGGCGGAATTGGGAAGTAGAATTAGAAAGAAAGGTATAACCAACAAATCAATGCTGAAAACTGAATTACGGGCACAATGGGACCAAATTTCGTCTGATATCACACAAAAATTAGTTCAATCTATGCCAGAACGTTTATATGAAGTCATCATATCGAAAGGATATCCCACCAAATATTAACTTCGAATATATCAATTTTAATTAAAACGTTTTTTATGTGTACGTTCAATTTTGTGTTATTTTTATTTGTTATGAATTTATTTTTTATTTTTTTTTTGTTGTTATTGTATTCGAAGTTATTAATTTTTATTATTATTGGTTAATTAATAAGTTTATAAAAATTTTATAAAAAATCACATTTGAAATAACGTAATAAATATGGCTATAAATGCAAAAATACATATTTTTTATAAGTGTACGTTCAATTTTGTGTATAGCTGTATATATGTTGTAAACCATTTATTGTAAAACGATATTATCATTGGACATTGTAAAAACCAATATCGTTCATTACGATTCATTCATGTTTCGTTCTTTGTACAAACAACACGTGCCTAATAAAATATACAGACCGCTCGTATACAATATTAAACAAAGGCGACCTTATCAACACTATTATTTAAGATTACACATTTAAAATTTTGGGGTAAGGCCTAAGCGAGTACTCAGATCGTGTTAATGAAGAACACTGGAATAATGAAAAAAATTTTTTAAGTTTTGCTCTACATAAGGATTTATTCGATTTTCAAAATATTTACATAGGGCCATTATAATTATAGATCTAAATAAGATATGTACATTTGATAGTGTATAACGAAAAACTTTTTGTCCTATATATACAACATATGGTTAGATTGCCTTGACATATATAGTCAATAGCAACTCTCGGACATCTTCCTAACATTACAATTAAGCTGGTAAATATCTCCGTATAAGATATTCCGGAGATGCTTTATTAATTCAATTGTGCTTTTAAGTGTGAATCGACAATACACTTTTTTTTGTGGTGATATTGTTAACATTTAAATAGTTTCGAATTGGAATACCATATTTTCACACTCGACCAAACGGTAATTGAAATTTCAGTGTAGTAATTTTCTGTATAAGTACAACAATAATGTTAGGTGACAAAAAAATTTCGTCAACATTTTCAAGCATTGTTATTGTAAAGTCATCAAATGGATAAAAAACACAAAATGTTGAATTAAAAAATAATATTAAATGCATTTCAGTTTAGAGAGGGCAATTTCGAAGTGTCATTTTACGAATAATACTTACAATATGAATCATTTTTATTTAAACGTATGTTGAGTTTAGGTTTAGCAATTGTGAGTGAATCAGATAATGATAAATTGTATAATTTTAAAGTTATTTTAGACCGGTGTTATTTTAATAAAAGATAATATTTAAAAAATATTATTCATCTTGTTTGATAAATGTGTTTTATTTATTTATGAATGATAACGATAACACCTTTTTCGAAAATATTTCAAATATTTAGTTTTATAGGATACAACATTTACTTTGTATGAATTCATTCACAAGTAAATTATTGTTATTTCTATTTTTGCGTTCTTTTCTTACATTAAAAAGAGTTTAGGAAATGACGCAGAGTAAAAAACAAAAAATAATATAAATCAAAAGTTGCAAAATAAAAATAAAATAATAAACTAACTTTTGACTATGGAAAAATTTTCTCGTATTATTTATTTCAACACATAATTGTTTGTTAAATAACTAAATGTAAAAATATAGTAATATTATTTAGTATTTAATGAAAATAATCAAATGAAACAAAAAAATAGCAAAACAAAAACTACCATTATTTGAGTTTTTGTATACAAAAATCAAATGGATCGAAAACATTTAATGTAGTGAAGCTTACACATACAATTAAATATAATTGTATTTACAATAGTTAATCCAATAAACAAGACGATAACAAAATTACAAAAACTTTTTAATGGCTTCTTTGTCGCCAAATAAGCAAAATACTGTATGCATGTATCTTTTGATTATGTTCTTGCTTCATCAATTGGAAATATTCAATATTGGAAATTTTATTGTGGGTGCTTGAATTAGTAAACATGTTCTTATACAATTTAAATTGATTAGTTGTTGATATTTCCTAATTTTGAACCCATTCAAATGTGAATGTTCTGTTGAAGTATTTCTTCTTAATTACATAAAAATACATTAAATAATTATAATAATATAAGAATATTATCTTATTGTGCCTTATTCCACTTGTTGTAATTGTAAATAATAGACCACATTTTTATCAAAACGAAAAAAATCATCAAAAATAAGGTAAAATTTAAGCTCTTTTTAAATTGGCCTCGTTCTTAAGTTGATGACAAAAACTGGCCTCGTTCTTAACCGTTTGAGTGCGAATTGCTGCTATAGCGATGAATAGGTAATGCGCCAAAATTGCATAGCACTCAAACGGTTAAGATGATGACAATTATCCAAAACAAAAGTTATAGTGTGATATCAATAATTCTGATCAAAGTAATGTGTTTTAATAGAGTAACGAATTGTCGTAAAATTTCATATGAAACTTGGAAAACCGGCAACTGCCAATTATCCTTTATTAAAAGGAGTATATGGTAAATAATGTTTATCACGTGAACGGGTTTTCATGTTGAAAACATAAAAAAACATTAAAAATATAAATAATAACATAAAATAATTCAACATGTAAAACAAAAACAATACATATTAATTATTAAGATGTTGGTACCAGCTGATCAATACAAAAATAATATATATATACTTTTCGCGCTTATCAAACAAGTGACATACTTTTATAGGCACTGCGACTTCTGTAATTTTTTTTATTGTATTATAATCGAACTGTTTATTTCATATTAATTGACAATTATATCATTTAATTTGCTTGTATTAATATATGTTTTTTAATTATTTAATTAGCAAATGCGTATTTCTTTTTTTATTTTTAATGAATAGTTGATTGATTATCATAATGTTCTAATTACTATTTTAAAATTAAAAAGATTATATATTGTATAAAATCATTCCATAGTACAAATCCATTAAAAATGTGTAAATACTAAATCTCGAACTAATTTTTTGACAGAAAAGTTTTTTAATAGTCAAACAATTATAATATCAAATTCATATTAATATTTTATTACTCATATACATGTCGACGCATATTATATACAATTATACAAATGTATCATATTATATGTTATTTATAGGAAGTCGTATAAAAAATTGTACAAGGTCAAGATGACTGATGAATAGACTCCCCATTTTCGTCGGTTACAAGTAATTTTAAGTGAAGTTACACAGTTTTATGTGAAGTTGTTGCAACGTTGTATTTATTTTTTTTATATTTAATTTTTGTGTTACTTGGGAGTATAGAGCAATTCAAAATGGCAGCAGGGTTTAAAAAAAATTAAAACATAGGGTTTTTTAGTAGGGTAGTATACTTATGTTTGTGCTTTTTTTCTTATAATGCGCTGGAGACTGATTAAGGACTGAGCACTGGCAGTCCTATCCTACGAGCTATCTAAAACATATATAATAATGAAAGTAAGAGACCTGGAAAAGAAGTGTATAAAAATATGTATTTTATTTTACTACTAACAATATTGAAATAATTTCACATTGTCACACTGAAAAGTAGTAATGGGCAAGTAGTATACATACACAATATGTTCAATATATAACGACAATTTTTAGATATAGAATAAAATACACATTATATTATTTTTGAAACATTATTTTTATTCAAAATAGGTTCCATTAGCTTCAATGCAGGGTGTGGCACGTTCAACCAGCGTATGCATAGATTTTTTAAATTCAGTTATCGAAATGTTCTTCAGCACCTGTGTCACGGCTGCTTGAATGGCTGGTACATCAACATAAAATTCTCCTTTCATGGCAGTTTTCGGTATCGGGAATAGGAAATAGTCATACGGTGATAGATCATATATGAATACGGTTACTTCTCTTCCATTGATGTAATACTTTAGTATAGGATGAACTCTAAAAACTGCTAGCACAATTTGAACATTTGAAATATTTTAAATAGTGAACTCCCGTAACACTGAACTGGGGTATCGTTTAATCTATTCAAACTGTAACTTAGTCGATTTAATTATTACATTTTCATAGTATAATATATATGTAGTTTCTCAAGTACTTACTTACTTACTCCATGGCGTTACAACCCGGTGCGGTTTTAGCCTTCTCCAACACGCTTTTCCAACCTGACCTATCCGCAGTTAATGTCTTCCAATCCCGAATTTTAAGGATCTTTATATCACAGTTTACTGCATCTAGCCATCTCGTCTTAGGTCTTCCGGCTCTCCTTCTACCTTCTGGTTTACTATTTAACAGTTTTTTCGGCACACGCTCCTCCTCCATGCGTACTACGTGTCCAAGACATCTCCATCTATTGATTTTGATTGTTTTGACAATATTTGGTTGACCGTACAACTTGTCTAATTCAAAATTGTATCTTCGCCTCCAACCCTTCCGTTCTTTGACGGGACCAAATATGCCACGGAGTACCTTTCGTTCGAAAATCCGAAGTCCGAAGTACTACAATCTGGTAAAATTTCATTGAAATCACAAGGGCATCTTATGAGATTCCCTTATCAGGTTATAATGATTTTATCAATAATAATACTATACATTGGTTCAAAGTTCATTATAGTTTTTTCACTTCTTGTGAAGTAAACGTACATAATTGAATCTAATCACAGGCTAATTAATAAATGCAAATGTTCATATAATAATCAGTAACACAAAAGTCCCGTAAATTTTGACACAGATAGTGTTTATCATACATAAACTAGGTCAAGTTCTTTTCTAGATTCTACTCAATCATATATAAATGTAAATCTCGTATAAACTAACAGATTTATTTTCATTGTTTATTTTTTTTTGTCCCTTTATATAACCTATATATTTTATTCTTTTTACATGCGTCAGTTTTTGATATAATACAATTCTATTGTATGAATTAGTTTTTAGTTTATGTTAGGTTAATACTTTTCTGGCATCTGTGTGTATGTTTGTTTATATATAATAATATATGTATGTCAATAAGTGATTTGTATTGGCACAAATTGACAAATTTTCAATATATAAAAGCCACCAACACTATAAATTCAATAAGAGATAAAGTCCACTAAATGATTTTATTCATTAATTTTTCAAATAAAAATATTATCCTTATTATTTATTTGCTGTTGATTGTGATAGTTTACCATTTTGTGAGAATGTGTCAAACATATATTAAATGAAAGATATTTTTTATAACTGTTGTACAAATGTGTGTAAGTGAATAAAATTGTTTTTTTTTCTATTTAAATAAACTCCTACAAAATATTGATTATGTAAGAAAGTAATTTCGGTTTTCATAAATAGCCCTAGGCTTTCACATTATGGTTCTTTTTGAAGATCTTCTGTAAAAGTTATGATTCTTCCCTTTGACATTTGATCTGTCATCTTTAGCTTACTTTATTTATACTTTATCTTTATGTTTATAATATCAAATTGTATAAGTAATTTGGTTTCCAGCAGTTCCGTGCAAATTTTTGACATCAACTGCAAAAATGAATGTTTTTTATTTTCGTAAAGGCAAGTAAGCTGCCGAAAAGGTTCACAAAACATATATGAAATTTATGGTGTTAATTCGAGTCACCAAAATTTAATTCGATGATAAATCAAAACCACAATCGAAACGAATCGTTGTATAACTGTTTGATATTGGAGAGATTGTATAACGGTTGAATGTATGACATACAATTAACAACAAGAGTAAATCTGTAAAAATGTCTTGAACTCGTTATATATTTGAATTCGACATGAATTGAAAAAGGTTCATTGAAGTGGCGAAGGCTGAGAAATAGCATTAAGTTATCAATATCGCTATATTTTTATTATAACCAGGGTGAAATTAAACTAAATTATGAAAAAAAAAAGTTTGGGTGTTCACCGAATTATTATTATCCGTAAAACCGACTTTTATGAATTATCATCCTTTTTAAATTACGGGCCATAGTTTTAACGGATTTCCATTTTTGCATACAGCATAATCAATTTCCAATTTTTCACAGAAGAAGATTTATAAAATAGATTCACGCATTCAAAAGATATAACCGAATTTTCAATCGATGGCAGAGAAAATTTAAAGAAATTGTTGGTAATACATAAAGTTGACAACCGAATGCTACAAAAATTTATACAGTACCATTATTTCATACAAAATTTCAATGATATCAAATGGAAACTCGATCATATCTTTTGAACGCGTGAATTGATTTTAAAAATATCTTCTTTGAAAGATTGGAAAAATTGATTATAATTGATTGTTAAATCCATACATTGGTTCAAAGAGATGATAATTCCTAAAAGTCGATTTTCCGGAAAATTTAGTAAGTGGACATTTTAATTTTTTTTCATAATGTAGCCGTCTATCAGAAAAATATAGTGATATTGCAATCGGAAAACATTTTTTAACGCGTCGCCATGATTCATTGAACCAAACTATCTAATCAGTAATTGAGACATGTATTGCAAACGCAAATAAATCGACCTGTTTGTTGTTGTTGTTGAAATGAATCATCACTGGTGATGAAAAATTAATTGCCTACAATAACATCAATTTAAAACGATGATAAGCGAAGCGTGTAGAACCTGCACAAACTAAATAGAAATGTCAATTGAATCAAAATTAGATCATGCTGACAATTTGTTAAGATTACCAACGTGTTTCCTAGGAACCAAACAATCCATTCACACATCTGATGGCACAATTAACTAAACTGGATATTATAATTCAATTCAAGTAAAATAAATTGGCTTATCGTAAAAGTATTAAAGGGTATGCGTTGCAAAAAAAATGGCATATTCCATTATTTTTGTATCGTCAGGTTACCATTTATTTCGAAGTATAAGCAAAACTCTTTGAACAGTATAAGTTTCGCTAACGATGATGATGATTGAATTGCACTTGGTTTATATTTTTAGCCCATAAGGATCAGTAGTATTATGAATTCGGAATCATGAAGTTGTCAGATAGCTGTTTTATTTTATACTAAAACATCGAAATTACTTTCTTGTCAACCCAATTTGTATAATAATAATAAATATATAATAATAAACTATAGATTATTTATATTAAATATGGGTTGTTAATATAATCGCAAAATTATCTTCATTTTTTTTAAAAAAAGCATTAGTAATAAACAATTTTTTCAAGTTATTCATTTCAATATTTTATTTTTCTTTACTTTAAAAACATTATTTTTATTTATTGTATGAAATATGAACATAGGTTATTTTTATGTGATAACGTACGTATGTGATGAAGTAGATAATGAAACTATTTATATGAAAAAGATGTTATATATACGAATAAATATGTGCATGGACTATGGATGTATTTGTTTGTTTTCTTACATTATCATTTTATATACAATAGTTTATTTTATGAACCCAATATTATAGATAATAAAAAAAATCGAATTCGAAAAATAATATTGCCTATGTATATTTAATAGATATCAAATTCAATATATTTGCTTATATCTTATATATTACAGTTGGAATTTGGATGACGAATATATTTGTATTTTTACAAAATATATTAATACACTGATCAAAAATTACCCGAAGCTTTAAAATGAATTATTATTCATCAATATTTCTGTTAGTTTTTTTAATGCTAGAACCATTTGATGACCGAATATATTGCCGACAACGTTAATTCAACAAAAAAACCGTCGTTTTTTAATATTTTCATCAGTTTCTTTTTCGATTTTTCTTTAAACAATTCAAGAATATCCATCCAAATGTTTACCTCGAAGTGATTTTTTTAAGTCGATTAAACAAAAAAATGTTAACATTTACAATGGATTGGTAAATTACATAGACTTCTATGCTAAATATAGCATCGTGTAGTATAAGTTTTGGCATTGCATCTGTTGTTATTTGATTTTATTATTTTATTTATTTAATTCTGCTTATATTTATGTTAACAACAGAACAACACAAAAAAACAAATTAATAAATAAATTGTAAGTAAATAATTAATAAAAACATTTTTTTATTCAATTTATAATTTTTACCTGGGAGAAATTGAAAAACGATAAAATGAAAACAGATATTTGAAAGTCAGAAAATAATATGAAACAAATTTATTCTATTTAATTGCTAAGATATTTTTTTGATGACAAACAAACAGCACAACAATTGATTGATTGATTTTATTTTATTTATTATCTAATTGTAATTATTTTATTTCTTTTAATTTTAACCGTTACGTCAATGGAAATTCAGAAATATCGATACTCATGATAATTTTATTGAGCAATTTCAATTATCATCCAATTTTGGTTTACACCCTAGTAACACAGTCCGTAGTTTGTCCGCAAAATTTCTGCATTATATGTAGTAGTCTGTAGTTTCAATCCGAGAAAATATCCATGGATTTCATACGGATGCCTGCTGGAATTTACATGACCAGCGCAACCCTGTCCATGGATTTTTATAAAAAATATCCTTGGATTAACCGTATATTTCCAATAATAATTTTTACGGATTTTCCTTAGATTTATTTCTCGTTGCTATTATTCCACAGAATATCCGTAGAATCTATGTTTATATTTTTTGTGAGAAGATCAACGTATTTTGACAAAATTACGTCGTGCGACAAGTGCATTCGCACAAAACTTTTGTTATAACAGGTTGTAACTTGTTGAAACAAAATTTAAAGTAATAAATACGTAAGAAATAAACAAAAAGTATATTTATATTTTCTTATGCAAAAAATAATTTAATTGTAAAATTGTAAAACCACTATTTTGTATAATTGGTGAAATAAATTATGAATACAAAACCACGGATACATGTTGGAAATATTACCCTGACCATCCAAAAATTTCAATTGAACTAAATAAAATACAATATTAAGTGGAAAATCTATGGGCATTCTTTGGACAAATTCCAATAGAAAATATATAAATTTTTTCAGCGGAAATTTTCCTCAGTTTTCAAAGTACGGACTAATTGTTACTAGGGCAAAAATATAGTTCCTTTGATTCTGGAAAATCAAGTCGTATTTTAGTTCTATATAGAAGCTAGATACTAGAAGCCGTTGGGCATTTCTGGACAAATTCCTCAAAATTAGGTACGCTTGTTTAGAATGGAATTATATGTCTCTAAATAGTTCCTCAAAATCCTTTTTATTGATTATATGATAAATTGTTGATTGATAATTTTGCCGATTTTGCGTCACCATAGACAATCATTATCACAACCAGTATCATTAATTTCATTTTTAACACTAAGTTTAAGGCAAAAACTTGATTCAATAATTTCTTCCATTTCAAATATAAAGATGAAAAAAGTTGTTGTTTACACTTACTAAATGAAACATTCTGAAATTTTGTAGAAATGCAAACAACTTACATATGTATGTATGCATACCATGTACATATTTGTACCAAATTAAAAACTAAATAAAAACATAACATGTACAATGTTTATGTTATAGCTTTTATTGTTTTAGTTCGAGTTATCTTTGTTCAGAGTAGTTTAGATACATTAAAAATATTATACATATGATTCTTATTAATAAAATAACAAAATGTATTAAAATCGATATCTTTTTTCTTACTTATAAATATACAGTATATAAACTATATATGTATAATTCGTAAGATATGAAAATTCGATAGAAACGAATATTAATATTATACTAGAAAATACGATATATAAAATCAATCGAGAAAAATAAATAGAATAATCAAATGGGACATAAATTTGGAAAGGGGAAATTATATAACAGAAGAATAACGCAATTTTTATATTGTTCATTTTTTTCCATTTTTAAATAAATTAATATACAGGGTGTCCCAATTATCGACGGCAATACGAAAACACTAGATTCTCTGGGCTATTTTGCGTCGAAAATATCATATAACATTTTGGCCGATTCGACTTCGGTACCAAGTTACACCCAAATAACCAAATTTTCAATCAGACCATGTTTTGCACTCTACTGGGATCAATATCTCAATAACTAATTAACCGATTTTAAATTTTTGATACACTATTAGCATTAGCATACCGAGATCTTTAATTTGACGTTAAGGTAAGACAATTCGGACATGTGGTTATCGAGATACTTACAGGAATGTTGACAATTTGCTGAACGCCATTTTTCTTTTTGAAAGTTTGTTCAAGCATAAGTCGAAAAATCATGATGAAAAAATTTTTTCGGTATAAGTTTAAAAACTTGCCACATTCATTAGCTTTCGTTTAAGCTATAACATTACGATAGGTCTCAACTGGTTCCAAAGATATACACAAATAACTACAACGATGTAGGCATAAAATTGATTTTCGCTATGGAAAAATTGTATCTTTTTTTGTTTTTTCCAAAACCAACAATACGGACGTGACAGATAATTGATTCCATACACTCGTATGCATTCACACAAACCTTCTCACACACAAAAACGAACTCACACACAAAGGCCCACACACATAAACCCACAAAAGCACACGCACGCATATCACCACAGTTTTAAACAAACAAAGCCTAAAGTAATTATTGAAAATGTGCTCCTTCAGCTCGAATACATAGACAACAATGCTTTTCAATAAACCGAATCAATCTAAGTGTTGGTTGTGACTTGTGGCGAAATTCTTGGATACAGTCTTCAGTACATTGAATCTACTCTTCACGTGAATTAATCACAGTTGCATTGACTTTTTCTTCCAGGCAACCCCATAAATCGAAATCCAACGGGTTTAAGTCTGGAGAACGTGGCGACCAGCTTATGGGCCCACCTCTGACAATCCATCTTTGAACGAGTGTAGATGTGGTTTCAACATGATGGTGGGCCAGCGCACTATGGAGGGAATGTTAGATGCTGACTGGACGCAAACTTTTATCAAAGATGGATTGGCAGAGGTGGGCCCATGAGATGGTCGCCAAGTTCTCCAGACTTAAATCCATTGTATTTCTATTTATGGAGTTGCCTTAAAGAAAAAGTATATGCAACTGTGATTAATTCACTTGAAGAGTTAATTCAGCTTATTGAAAACTGTATTCAAGACCTTCGCCACAAGCAACAGCAAACACTTAGATTGATTCGGCCTATTGAAAAGCATTGTTGTCTATGTATTCGAGCTGAAGGAACACATTTTCAGCAATTACTTTAGGCTTTGTTTGTTTAAAACTGTCGTGATATGCGTGCGTGTGCTTTTGTGGGTTTATGTGTGTGGGCCTTTGTGTGTGAGTTCGTTTTTGTGTGTGAGAAGGTTTGTGTGAATGCATACGAGTGTATGGAATCAATTATCTGTCACGTCCGTATTGTTGGTTTTGGAAAAAACAAAAATAGATAAAATTTTTCCATAGCGAAAATCAATTTTATGCCTACATCGTTGTAGTTATTTGTGTATATCTTTGGAACCAGTTGAGACCTATCGTAATGTTATAGCTTAAACGAAAGCTTATGAATGTGGCAAGTTTTTAAACTTATACCGAAAAAATTTTTTCATCATGATTTTTCGACTTATGCTTGAACAAACTTTCAAAAAGAAAAATGGCGTTCAGCAAATTGTCAACATTCCTGTAAGTATCTCGATAACCACATGTCCGAATTGTCTTATCTTAACGTCAAATTAAAGATCTCGGTATGCTAATGCTAATAGTGTATCAAAAATTTAAAATCGGTTAATTAGTTATTGAGATATTGATCCCAGTAGAGTGCAAAACATGGTCTGATTGAAAATTTGGTTATTTGCGTGTAACTTGGTACCGAAGTCGAATCGGCCAAAATGTTATATGATATTTTCGACGCAAAATGACCCATAGAATCTAGTGTTTTCGTATTGCCGTCGATAATTGGGACACCCTGTATAAAAATAAAATTAATGTACACATAATTCGACAAAATGAAATTTAGCTTCAGTGCCGAACTTTGGTATGGGTAATATTATCAGCTCACTCAATTAACCATAAAATTTAGATAATTTTACAAATACCAATCATTAACAGTGGTGAGACATGAGATTACAGATTACCATATCACTATTTTTCTAATATGTATATTATTAGTATAATGAAAAAAAATTTTGGGTATCCCCATATTAAATTTTCCGCAAAATCGAAAGGAAGGAATTTTATTGTTTTTTTTTAAGACAAATCTTCAGATTTTCAGAAAGCATTATAATACCTAAATACATATATCAGTCGATCAATTAAACATTTAAAAGCAAAAATTAAATTATAAAATTTCTTTTATTTTATTAATATAATTATATAAATTATAATATATTGTTCATCTAATAAAAATTCATCATAATATATAACACCCTAGGTCCAATTATTTGATACGCATTTTTGTCCCATTCTTGTTATCGGAATTGACGATTAATGACCAAATAATCTATACTTTAAATAATTTTCACTCGATAGATTAACTTGGTGTGCATTTTTTTAATCAAATAAAGATATCCCTCCGATAACACGCTTAATTCGTACTGTGTTATATGGAAACCGTGTTATTGGAAACTTGAATGTCATACAAATTTACCGTGTTATAGGAAACTTGAATGTCATACAAATTTCATATTGCGTTCCATGTTATATGGAAACCAAAACCGTGTTATATGGAATCTATATTCTGTACGTAAAAAATGAGCCCTTCTTTCTATGTATTAACAAATATATCATCATTCTGTCTATGTTATTTCTATTATTTCATCAGACGTGCATTTTATATATTAGGAAATAAAAATTTAATAACTCATTGTTATTTTTTTTTTTATAAAAAATAAATGAATTGCTCTATTTAACTAATGCAATTATCAATATATTTATATAAGGTTGTCAAATATCTCCCTTCCGCCTTTTTGTCTTTTTAATTTCGCGGCTATGTACAAAGCGCTACAGAGCTCGTATCTGGCAACACTGTACATAATTTGAAAGCTCTTGACATAACAAACAAAACGACGCTATGTATGATTAGTTTGGATATTGCGTTCAACAGTTATAGACGTGTAAACATGGAGTTCACTAACGCCGAAATTCGCGCTATTTTAAAGTTTTCCTTCGTTAAAGGCAAATCCGCTAGAGAAACGTTCCGTGAGATTAATGGTGTTTTGGGGGATGGTACTCTATCACTTCGAACCGCGGAGGAATGGTTTCGACGATTCAGAGCCGGTGAAAACGACACCATGGATAAGCCAGCCGGCGGAAGACCTGTGACGACAAATACCGATCAAATCATGGAATACATCGAGTTAGACCGGCATGTGGCATCTCGTGACATCGCCCAGGAGATGGGAGTTAGTCACCAAACCATTTTAAACCATCTGCAGAAGGCTGGATACAAAAAAAAGCTTGATGTTTGGGTGCCACATGAATTAACAGTGAAAAATCTAATGGACCGAATTTCCATTTGCGAAATGCTGCTGAAACGGAACGAACTCGACCCATTCTTGAAGCGGATGGTGACTGGCGACGAAAAATGGATCACATACGACAATATCAAGCGAAAACGGTCGTGGTCGCAGGCCGGTGAATCGTCCCAAACAGTGGCCAAGCCGGGATTGACGGCCAGGAAGGTTTTGCTGTGTGTTTGGTGGGATTGGAAGGGAATCATCCACTATGAGCTGCTCCCATATGGCCAGACGCTTAATTCTACCATCTACTGCGAACAACTGGACCGCTTGAAGCAGGCGATCGACCAGAAGCGTCCAGAATTGGCCAAAAGGAAGGGTGTAGTGTTCCACCAGGACAACGCCAGACCACACACTTCGTTGATGACTCGTCAGAAGCTACGGGAGCTCGGATGGGAGGTTTTATCGCATCCACCATATAGCCCGGACATAGCGCCAAGTGATTACCACCTGTTCCTGTCCATGGCGAACGCCCTTGGTGGTGTAAAGTTGATCTCAAAAGAGGCTTGTGAAAAGTGGCTGTCCGAGTTCTTCGCAAATAAGGAGGGGGGCTTCTACGAGGGAGGTATTATGAAGTTGCAGTCTAGATGGAAACAGATTATCGAACAAAACGGCGCATATTTGAACTAAATCCGATTACTGTAACACTTTTTATAAAGCATTGAATAAAGAGCAAAAAGGCGGAAGGGAGATAGTTGACAACCTAATATATTGATTTTGTTAAACAATAAAATAAAATAAATAAGAAATTATTAAAATTATTTTCTTTAAATTTATTGGAGGTTCGGACTCAACCATTTTGGTCAACAGAAAAAAACTACCAAAATAGAACGATTGAAATCTGTCGAAAAATTTAATCTATGCGCATAAATACCAAACCTTTAGTGTCGACAAATGTATAACCTAAAATATTTTTATTTTGTCCGGTTGAAAACACATTACAAAACAAAGAAGAATTTTTATATTCAAAATGAGTATTAATAATAATTATAAAAATAATAATAGTGATAAAAACAATAAAAATAATAAGAATATTATATAAGATAGAAAATAGAATCTTCTTACAATAGCGATAACAGTAAAAACAAAGACAACAACAGTAATAGTACACAAATCCATGTCAACAGAAAGAAAGAAAATGAGAAAAAAAAGATAAACCTTTTCAGTTTGTTTGCACGCATATAAATGACGAATCTTTTTAGTTGATATGCCCATAAATAACCTACCATAATAGTTCGACAAAGACTGTTGACTAATTTTATTCTGCACATAGATAGAACTATTATCATACTGTTGGGTTTCATTATCATGCCTGGTTCCAGCACACATAGCGAATATTCAAATATATATACTGATAGAGTCAACTCGTATTTTGCAATAAAAATATTTAGTGTATTTTATTCTAGATGTGCCGTACATCACCAGTACACAACGAATATGTCAAATAATACAACGTCAAAAATACTACTGGTGTAGTAGCACTGTACTGTTCCTGTCCGTTACAATTTAGAAAAAAAGAGTATTTATGTTTATTCGAATAATTCCGCCGAAAAGAGAGAGCAGGAAGCGAAATTGATAAATAAAAAAATAGCATTTCGTATGCCCAAATATACAACGATTAATTGACTAATTCCGCCGAAAATTAACGAAAACAAGTTTTCATTTTGATAAATAAATATATTATTATTTTTTGTTTGCTTCGTTGACGATAGAAATCGGGTAGGCATGTCGTCAGAATATACTTAACTTATATCAGCCGACGCTAGACATGCCATGCGTTTAATCGTACGATTTTGATTTACTTTTACGAATCTTTTGTGAATCTCTATTAATACTCACTTTTGATATACTTATACGATTCGAATTCATAGTGCATATTCGTTCGCCAGGTTATTTAAAAGCGAATATTTTTCGAAACAGAATTCGAATCAGCTTCGTAAAAATAAATCAAATTCGAATCACAATGTTTGCTGGGTTTAATGAAATGTCGTGCTTCATATGTATTTGGATGCAAATAATATATAATTTATGAACACAATAAATATTCAATGTTTGATATTTTATATATTTGTTGCATTTTTGTTATTGTTTATAAAATATAATAAATTTTTTATGCCATAATTTGATTTAGATGTTAATGGTTAAATAAAATTTTACGTTTTGTATTTGTACCATAAATATATAAAATATTTATGCCCGTTTTTCAGTGCGAGTTTAAGCTTCTTCTCAACCTTATGTGAAGCTAAAGACCATGATTCAAGTTAATGCTCGGTTTTACAGTACAATTTTTAATGGGGCTTAATGTTGTCTTTTATTGATGTTGTTATGGCACTGCAATACCCTATATTTGATTTGAACACATCTTTTCATTCGAAATGAATAACATTAATAGAGAAAGCAATTTAAATAATTTTTTATATTATTAATATCAAAACCGAAATATAGGATAACGCAGTACCAGCACAATTTTTATAAAAGACAGCATAACTAATAAAAATGCACATTCTACGTTGAGAACGGTTTTTCTACTGTGCGAAACCAGCATTTTTTCTGTTTTGTAATGAACGACAAAAAAAATATACATGGAATTTGTGAAAATAATAAGGAAAGTAGACAATTTTAATTTTAGTTAATTGCCATATTGCAAAAAAAAAAGTAGCAACGAGCCCTACATATCGTTCCTGAGTTTTTGTGCTGTATTTGTTTTCAAAACACCCCATTTGTTTTAAGTGTGAATGGTGATGTGTTTGTATTTTTTGTACTAAAAAAAAGGTAGTTGATAAAGTGTAAAGGAATAGGGTTAATTTTTCGGGAATTATGTACTAATTTCGTTAGAAGCGTAACGAAAACCAAAAATAGAAAAAAGCGTAAAATTGTAGAACTTTGGTAGTAATGAAGCACTAAAAATTCATATTTTTAAGGTGGTGTGGTTGACATTTAACAAGTTGGGGTATATAGTATGTACACAAGTAGTATGCAAATATGAATGATTTCTTTGCAATTACCATTCATTTCATAGTTTTCTACAGTTAATAATGCTATCCCTTTTTCTTACCATAATGTACCACGAAAAAGGTAAATGAGAACGTTTTATAAATGTGTAAAAGATGGAAGACAATTTTTTGTGCAAAAACATGAAAGTACATTATTGTTTGTACAATGTGGTACAATACCATTTGGTATTACGGTTTCATTGTATAATAAGCATAAGTTTCAAGAGTCTGACTATTGTGAAAGTTTCTATGTGACAAATTTATAGTGAATTACAAACACAAAATACGAATATGTAACAAATACAGTGTACCTATTTTGAAATATTCCATTTTGGAACAATCTTTTATAAATTCAAAAAAGTACGACCCATTCATTCTGCAGAGAAAAAATATTCTATAATTTCGTATACCCTATATCAAATTTTATTGGGAATTTTATTCTATTTTGGAATATTGAATTTCTTATACTGTGGCGAACTAACAATAATAATCTCGCAATGCACTGCGTATTTTTAGATGTGTTTTTCACAATTCATGAGTTTTTGTATAAAGAAGACTCTACTCTAAAAAAACAATTTCCTAAAACTATTTTAAATGAGTGGCATTATCTAAAATTAATATTTTAATTTTAAAATTGTTCATTACATAACTAATAAAAACGAAAACAATAATACAATAAATTCTGAATCCGTTCCTGTCACGTAGATTTGCTAATGACAAATTTTCTATAATTTTCAGTTTATTGCGATTTTCCAACATCGAATAAATCGCTTATATAAATATACAAACACATACATAAAAATTAAATAGCGAAAACTAAATAAAATATTATTATTTATAATAATTTTTGAAATTATAAATACAAAATAAGATAGCATATTTTACAACCTTTTAATTAACTTGATTTCCTGTCTGTATGTGTGTCTGTCTATTTGCCTGTCAGTCTGACTGTCAGTTTGGCCGGGGTATATATGGTAATTGAATTTTCGATCACTTCCCGATAAATTGGTAAAAAATTTGGAGCTTTAGTATAACATAAATATGAAAGACTAAAAAAATAAAAATAAATAAAATTTGTTTTCAAAAACAAGCTTTTATTAGATAAACTAAAAAGTAGAAAATAAAAAAAAATGTTTAAATGCGCATGATGTCATCACATGAACAATAAAGTAATAGTAGACTGTTTATGAAGTTATATCTATCGTTTATAGTAATTGTATTTAATTTTGCCCTTATACCATTTTTTTAAATAAAGTAAATTAAACTTTTAAAACCTGAGTGCTCCAGATTTTTACTTATAGTTACATATAGAGAAAAATTTTTTTAGTTAATTTCCTGTATGTACAAATACAATAAATAATAAAAAATACCACAAAAATATAGGCTACCTGATAATCACCTATCTACCCAATAATTATACCGCTAAGCTATAATGAAATTACTAATTGATTCGTCGATTTCATTTATTTATATGCTACATCCGATTTTTGTTAAATTTTGTTTGACGGATATTTGACGATAAAAATGTATGTTATATTAATAAAATAAATATAAAATAAAGTTTAATGTACAATAATTTTCGAAAATAATAAATAAAATATAATTGTTATCATATTTTTAATTTATTATAAAATTTAAATGTTTAATATTATGTATTCCGTTTGTTTGTAAGCAAACCGATGCCGTCTCATAAGCAAAATTTAATAAATAATTAAATAAAAATAAATATTTATGATAAGCTCTTGATCTGTAAAATTTAACAATTATGATTTAAATTTTAATTTAATACAAAATATTTAATATGAATTACGGTTTGATTGATGAATTATGAAAACGATTGCAAAATATTCTCTTATTCATGCATGACTATACGTTTACTTTAACACTAACAAGGCCACCACCTGAGGTGTCGCAACCCGAATCCAATGAAAGGTTGTAAAACACATCAAAGTAAAGGACAAAGTTTTTTTTTTCCCCAAACTCACTTTGAAGGGGGTAACGATCTCATGTAACCAAAGTTAACCAAATTTCTTTCCTTTGTTATTATCATTAACATATTGTTTAATGAAATAGAAGAAGTAAATTGTTATAAAATTATGTAGGAAAAAAGGCAGATTACTTTTTGATTTTTTTCAATTGAAAAAGCAATACATTCAAAAGTTAACTCAAATGTTTCAATAAAAATATAATATTGGCTCTCACATTATCTTTACCATTCCATCTATTAGGTCCTTGCATTAATAATGTCGATTTTTGGCTTGAAAATGGCATTTATTTGTATAACAAAATGATTGAGTACATCAACCAATATATTGCCCATCGTTAGCTATGACTTCCTCCCATCTTTTGGGAAGTTTGTTGATTCCTCGTTTGAAGAACTCCTCATCTTTTGTCCCAATCCATTCATCGACCCATTTTCGCACTTCTTCAGCATTTCGAAAGCGTACATCTGTCAGGCTGACCTGCATTGATCGGAACAAATGGTAATCAGAAGGAGCAAGGTCTGGAGAGTACGGGGGGTGATCAAGATGATCCCAACCGAGCCTCTTTATTTTTTCCTTAACGATGTTTGCACGATGTGGTCTGGCATTGTCATCGTGAAATAAAACTTTGTGGTGTTTTCGAGCTATCAATGGTCGTTTTTCTTTCAATTTTTTTGCCAATTCGCCCAGTTGTCGGTAGCGATCAGCTGTAACCGTTTCATTTGGTTTTAAGAGCTCGTTATACACCACACCTTTCTGATCCCACCAAATGCACAGCATTACCTTCTGGCAATGAATATCGCGTTTTGATTGTGAAGTTGAAGCGTGTAAACCACCGTTCACAAGTTTTTTGATTTGGAGCATGTTCACCGTAAGCTTCTACCAACAATCGATAACTATCAGCAGCGGTTTTCTTCAAATTAAAAGAAAGTTATTAAAATTCCCCGCAAAACAAACTTTTTCAGGCACATAATTCGACATGTTCGAAGCAAAAAAAAACTTTGTTGTTTACACTTCAACGAAATGACATATACTGAAATTTATAGAGTAATGACAGACAAAAAAAAAGAATATGGCCGCGGTGTGTTCCGATGCACACAACGCCAGTTACGCCAACTGTTATCAAATCGACATTATTAATGCAAGGTCCTAATATATATTAGGTTGTCAACTATCTCCCTTCCGCCTTTTTGCTCTTTATTCAATGCTTTATAAAAAGTGTTACAGTAATCGGATTTAGTTCAAATATGCGCCGTTTTGTTCGATAATCTGTTTCCATCTAGACTGCAACTTCATAATACCTCCCTCGTAGAAGCCCCCCTCCTTATTTGCGAAGAACTCGGTCAGCCACTTTTCACAAGCCTCTTTTGAGATCAACTTTACACCACCAAGGGCGTTCGCCATGGACAGGAACAGGTGGTAATCACTTGGCGCTATGTCCGGGCTATATGGTGGATGCGATAAAACCTCCCATCCGAGCTCCCGTAGCTTCTGACGAGTCATCAACGAAGTGTGTGGTCTGGCGTTGTCCTGGTGGAACACTACACCCTTCCTTTTGGCCAATTCTGGACGCTTCTGGTCGATCGCCTGCTTCAAGCGGTCCAGTTGTTCGCAGTAGATGGTAGAATTAAGCGTCTGGCCATATGGGAGCAGCTCATAGTGGATGATTCCCTTCCAATCCCACCAAACACACAGCAAAACCTTCCTGGCCGTCAATCCCGGCTTGGCCACTGTTTGGGACGATTCACCGGCCTGCGACCACGACCGTTTTCGCTTGATATTGTCGTATGTGATCCATTTTTCGTCGCCAGTCACCATCCGCTTCAAGAATGGGTCGAGTTCGTTCCGTTTCAGCAGCATTTCGCAAATGGAAATTCGGTCCATTAGATTTTTCACTGTTAATTCATGTGGCACCCAAACATCAAGCTTTTTTTTGTATCCAGCCTTCTGCAGATGGTTTAAAATGGTTTGGTGACTAACTCCCATCTCCTGGGCGATGTCACGAGATGCCACATGCCGGTCTAACTCGATGTATTCCATGATTTGATCGGTATTTGTCGTCACAGGTCTTCCGCCGGCTGGCTTATCCATGGTGTCGTTTTCACCGGCTCTGAATCGTCGAAACCATTCCTCCGCGGTTCGAAGTGATAGAGTACCATCCCCCAAAACACCATTAATCTCACGGAACGTTTCTCTAGCGGATTTGCCTTTAACGAAGGAAAACTTTAAAATAGCGCGAATTTCGGCGTTAGTGAACTCCATGTTTACACGTCTATAACTGTTGAACGCAATATCCAAACTAATCATACATAGCGTCGTTTTGTTTGTTATGTCAAGAGCTTTCAAATTATGTACAGTGTTGCCAGATACGAGCTCTGTAGCGCTTTGTACATAGCCGCGAAATTAAAAAGACAAAAAGGCGGAAGGGAGATATTTGACAACCTTATACTTTCATTTATACGAGTACCCAGCATACATTTTAGCGAAGGTTCGTAAAAGCGACTGAAAATCGAAGATTGTGAGAAGAAGCACGAAGAGATAAAACAACGATTAAAAAGAATGACTACCTATACAATTACATTTCTTTATTGGCTTTGTCTCATCGTCATGCAACCATAGTTCATCAATCAACATGAAAAAAACATGGTGTATGAATAAAATAAAGAAATAAAACATAAATTTTAATAAAATTTTAATTTATAACACAATTTTAATTTTTAATATAAAATAATTTGCATTCAAACGGAATAGATTATATTATTAACTTTAAAATTGTTTTATAAATTAAAAATTTGATAAAACTTATGTTTTATTTATTATTTACTTTGCTCTTTTGTGATTCGTTTTTGTATTACTTTTGCGAGCCTATTAGGAATCCCTTTTATGATTCACTTTTGATTTACTTTTACGAGCCTTTTACGAATCACGTTTATGATTCGGTTTTGATTTACAAATACGATTCGAATTCGTAGTCCGCCGAAAATTTTGACGTTTAAAATACTTATCGTGTAATTTTGATTATTCAAAAGTCGAAAAGAAAGTTTAATGCAAAATCCAACCTTCGCTATTTTCATTAATTTTCGTATTTGAAGTAGTTTGTGCAATCTTATCGTGTAAAAGTATTATTAGACAGCAAAATATATTATTTTTCGTTGTTCTATTAATTACAGGAACTCATATGTTGTGTTTATGATAACACTCGTTTTCGTAGCGTAATTAATAAATAACTAACCACTGATACAAATGTAGTTGTCGTTCAATTTTGTATAGGTGACTCAATTTAATTGTAAAAAAATCAATAACGTCATTTAATTAAATATTATTTTATTAATACAAATATAATATATAAAAATAAATTCATAAATACATTACAGTTTACACATTGATAATTATATATGTACACTAATCTTCAAAAGTAAGTGTACAACAAAAAAAAAACCAAACGTAAACGTAGCATATCGAAAGGGAGCTTTTAAGAAAAATAATTCTAAATACTTTACGTAATATCTATGTAATCATGATTGATCACAAATCAATACTTCCGAATATGTTGTCGAAGAAAAATTGTCGATTTATTACCATGAAGTAATTTCAGTTGTCGTTATAATTTGATTTTGTATCATTAAAGAGCATTTTTGTTATTGAAATACACAGCCATAGTTTCCTTTTACACAATAACTGCCGGTCACGTTGCAGTAATTAAAAAAAAAAACAAAATAGTAAATTCTCATTTTGAAATACTTTAGTTCAATAATTTTTTGAAATTTTTAGTTAGTAGCTATATAACTCGAAAGATATTGGTTGTATTGGTATGCATGGTAAAATCCATAGTAAAATATTTACGCCCTGTTTTATTATTTCGGCTATATTTCCATATTTTATTATTGTATATTGCAACATAAGTGATTAAGGGGAATTTATTATTATTTATTAAAGATATTGAGTATTATTTTCCTTTAAAACTCTTGCTAATCGTCATGATTTTTATTTTAGCATATTTAAAGTATTTCAATTAAATTAAGCGACAAATAAATATTTTTTTTCATTGTTTACTATTATTTTAAAACTGCCTAATATTACAAAATGCCGCAATACCGACTATTAAATATTATTTCAAAGAATATGTTAAAATAGTTTCTTTTTTTTTACAGTTTTACACATAATTTTTAGCTTGACTGTATTTGTAATAAAACAATATAATAAAATGTAAGCAACAAGGTAATTTATAAAATAATGTGATAAATAGAATATTTACAACGATATTTTATATTAATTTCTATAAATACGTATATTTACTAATTGGAATAAACAAGCGTTACCACAAGATTAACTGAATAAATAATTTTATATTATTGAAGAAAACAAAACCACGAAATCATATGCTCAAAATATTGTGTGGGTGCTATGGATCAAGAAATATAACGCATTGAATAACGAAAATATAAAAACAATAATGATATAAATAAGGAAGGTTGTAATCAAAAATGATTCCATAGCAACGAAAACTGTGGTATACCTTAATTTAGTAAACACGAATTATATTATTGTTATTATATAATTTCGCAACCCTGTGAAAAAAATAATATTAATTAATACAGACGGCTAATTTCTTGCTTAGAACAAATATTGGGACTTTGCAACAAAGTGGTTGACGCGTGCCGGAAATAATAATGATTTAATAAAGAGAGATATGGAGTTTTCTTATTAACAAAACTAAAACATTCACATTAAATAACAGCTGTCAAATAGGACGCCTTTTATATAAATAAAAAGATACTGCAACTAAATTAATGTATATCCAAATCACATTTCATTGTCACTCTTATATAGAGTTCATCATAATTATCGCCTTCGTACCAGTAAACATACTTAAGTGCTACTCGTAATTTAAGTTGAGATAGATATAGGTCACTCGAAAGGATATTATGAGTTAGAATTTTTCTGATAATATTTTGGGCTGAGCTCCAGGGGATTGGAAGTTAGGGGGTGGGGTAGTTTTTATAAATTTTCAGTTTTTGGGAAATAACTGATAAACGGGTAATTTTAGGATATCAAAATGTATGACCAATCCCTCTTACTTTTTGATAACAAATTTTTTTAACATCACAGCACTACAGAGAACCTCAACGTATTACAAATATTCATTGTGCATTGTTTAAAACTACTTGGATCAATGGGTTCCTTGTGTACTTATAGAAATTAACTTAAAAAAACGTATTTTCATCTGAGATATCGTTATGAAAAGTAACAAAAATGATCCATTTTTGAATCGATTGATAAGAGACTATGAAATTTAGGTTGTTTACAATAATCTAAATCAAAAAACATCGTGGATCAAGCAAGATGAACCGCAGCGCAAATAATATCCAAAGCTGATATTCATCAAAACATTGTATTATCAGTCTGTATCAGTATCAAAGTTATCAGTTTGGTAGGATTACAAAAGAATTGTGTATTTTGAACAATGTCATTAAAAAAACCGACCAGAATTGGCAAATAAAAAAGGCATTGTGTTCCACCAGGCCGCCATACACAAATTTGGTCACACTAAAAAATTTATCGGAGCTGGATTCAATAAACGACTTACTTGTTTTTTGAAATTATTATTTTATCTTCATTTATTTTCATTATATGAGTAATACCGTTTAGAATAAACAAAACCCACCTCAAGCAATTATGAAAATTTTTGTAAGAATGGTACTCTGCAGTCAAAGTATGTGCAGAAGTCGAAATTCAGATCTCTATCTGGGAGTTCGGATTAACAAGCATATAAAAAACTAGTAATTTACTTCTGGGGAATATAACTAAAATAGTCACAAAATATTAAAAATTATACAAATACATTTATGTAATAAATTAAATATTGAAATGAAATTATAAACACTGTGGGTGGGGGTTTTTTTTAACAAAAATTTTAAATTCATACACTATAAATAACGGTTCATACAAAAGCATATCTTCTAAAATTGTAATTCACATACTGTTCTACGTCTAAAACAGCATCAACTTATGGTAACAAAATTTAAAAATTAAGATCTCTGGTCATCAAAGGGGGTTCAAAGGTTACAAACAGGTTTATCGCGGATGATACAAGTATCAAAGGTAATAAATTTTCATTTTCGCATGATTTCATATTTATATACAATACATGCTAACGCAAAATTAAAAATGAAACGATAAAATGTCGTAAAAAATATAAATAATATAAATAAAGTGTACATAAATAAAATTGAACTAATTTTATCAAACTCTAAATATTTATATTTATGCATGTACGTAAATAGAACTAATAACATCAAATATAAAACCTATTTTCTGAATGGAAGAAAATCGAAAATAATTTCCTACAACAAAGGTTCTTGTATAAACATAAACATTATATAAAATTATCGATTTATTTAACTACGTGTTCCTGTACAGAAGTACAGTTTACTATTATATTGATTTTCTCTATTAGTTCAGCTTTCCAAATTTATGTCACAGCCAAAAATAAATTTATATGCATGAACATGTTATGAGTACGCAACGTATAATTTATGACATTGGTCTTTAAATATTAATTCAAGTAACATTAATTAATATTTTTGTAGATACATTTGATATTACATATTGTTATAGTTTTATACACTTCTATATACAAATATAAACTCATAATTATAAATTATTAATGTAAACATATAATTAAAAAATAAATTTACGATGACATGTTATACCAAGGGAGTATTTTTGAATCTTAGATACAGTTGGTGTAAAAGATGGGCAGGGACAAATCATCGACAGGCAGGAGAATTTAAGATTATTTGCCCAAATACCATATATAACGATTCCTTTCGTCATTCGTAAATTGTTCTATCAATTTTATTTAACTAATAACTTCGTCCAAAGTTTTTGGGATATTTCTACAGGCAAAAATTAGTGATATAGGTTCTGGAGAAAGTGGGTGGTTCGAACAGATAACCGAATGTTCATTTATAGAATTTTTTCCTTATACTTTTCCTTTTGTTCTTTCAACATCACTCAAATACTTTATTTTTCAAACTATTAAGGTACAAAACCTTACTCATTACAAATATTTACATTATTTTTTGTGGTCCTTTTACATATTAATAAAGCCATATTGTATAAACTAATATTTATTTTGTTGAAAATAAAAAAACATAAGCTTATGAAAAATAAATTCTGCTTCCAATAAAACAGTATGATTAATAAGTTAAACAAATTAAATATTTATATTAAATAGTAATGAAATCAATTGTAATAACAAATGAGAAAGTAATTAAAAAAGGACTACTATTAATATTATATATTATTATAGGTAGAATAGTATAAGAAGCATATTTTATTAATATTAAATTATAATATGAATGATGAGATATTGACAAACTGATTTCTGTGTTGTAGTGTATTTATGAGCAATTTTATATATTATTATTATTATATTTATTATTATTGACGCTATTAGCAAGTCATATTACTCTAAGTGAAACTTATGGCATACTCTAAACATTTATTACAACAAAGTTGCTAAATTACTCCGTATGGGAGTATATAACAATGTAACAATTGTACTGCAAAGACAGATGTTTTCATAATTCTTTTATTTTTATATGGGTGATTAGCCCATAGTTATGTGTGTACAGACATTGTTAATCTTTGAAAAGCGTCCAACACCATATTTTCAAAGAAATCCGTTTTTCATTTTATTCCATAAACGAACAAATGGTCACCCAGTAGAAAAATTTTAGTATTAAAATAAATACCGAAAAATTTCCCAAGTAAATAGTGAGAATTGAACCCGCTATAATTTCACGATTAATACACATGGGTGCAATACCACTGCATTACTGAGTGATTAAGAATATACATCGGTCGATACTCAGACCTTGGTGGGTTACCATTTGTTCATTTAAGGAATAAAAACGGATATTTTTGAAAATATATAACAAAATAATGGAATTAAGTAAACATAGTATCTTTCGGTAATTGCAGACTAAAAAATTTCTTAAGCGCTTTGTACACTAGCGCGATGTGATCGCCGCGATATTGCCTATTTTGCGTGTCAAAAAAAACCTTACACATTAACGCGATTTTTCGCCGAGATCATTTGTAATGTTTCAGTATATCGGAGAAATGATAGATAGATATGTTCAGAACCTACGGAGGTACTCCGTGTTATGCACACGAAATTTCCAGCTACTGATATGGTTTCAGGAGTAGTGAGCAACCGCCCTTCTTTTTCCAGGGCCTTCGGGTCAATGAAGTGTTGTGAAACCCTGGATTGATAGTGAATGTGGGAACAGACCATAACATACATTTTCAAACATTTGCTCCTTTACACTAAGCGATGCCGACACAAGATTGGAAAACTGAGAATTTTCATGACCACATAGCCCCAAACTTATGGCCTCCTAGCTCGCCATAACTTAATTCCCTACATTATTACATATGAGGTGTAGTTGAACGTGAGCTTAATAAATATTCTCATAACACCATTTTTTCGCTTAAGGATGCTATAACTACTACCATGATCAATATGATTAAGGAGCATTTACATCGATCATGTAGTCGTTTCCGACCCCCGATTGAGGAAACTATTGCCGCTAATGGAGATTTTACTGAATAATTTTATACTCAAGTAGTCACTTAAGATTGTATAAACATTTTATGTAATTATATTAAATCTTGTAAAAAATATAATCAAATTATTGTTAATCTTAATGTATCCTCAAATACCGTACGCACCCTGTACAAACATACTCATGTTTATTTATTGTACATCATGCACTCTCTCTAAATAGAATGTCAAACATAAATATGAGTTTTTAGTGTTTTCATTACTACGAAAGTTCAACAATTTTGTACTTTATTTTATTATTGGTTTGCATTACGGTTTCTACCTTCCCATACACATCGCAATTAAAACCAATAATAATAAATCATAAAAAGTCAAGCACTATATTATTTTTATTTTGTCATTCATTACCAAACAGTCGGTGAATGAAATATATTAAAATTAAATTAAATAAAAATAAAAGTGTTTTCAAGAAAATATCACCACCGCACTCTGGTTGTCACACAAAAAAGAAAAAGGTGGCGTATTGTCACTAGCCATGAAAGTGTATCTAACAATATTGTGCAACAAGCTTAAAGTCAACATTTTGCATGACAACACTGGGGCATACGTTGAAAGAGCTGTTAAGAATGCGCTATTAAAGCTCGAATGGAAAGTTAAATGGCAACCAGCATATTTACTTATCATTTGTTTAGACCGATGCAGTAGTACCTGGCTGGTACACGTTTCCGAAGTTTTGAAGAAGCGCGCAAATGGATAAATGAATGGATCGCCTCGAAATAGACATCGTTTTGTCGATACGGTATCACCACATTGAAATATAGGAGAAAGTTATAAAAATTAAGGCAAATACTATTAGGTGCTTGCATTTATCTCGTCCTTTTTTACTTAACCAAATAAGTATTTTTAAATGGCAACTCTGTCTGTTAAGTTCTGGCATATGTGAATAAAATTCAGTTTACTGACTCCATCATTTGTGTAAACAATATTATTTTTTTATCAGTGAAAAATGGATCGTGATAAATTGTTTTTTCGATATGTCGTTTTGTACTATTTTTATTTGAAAACGCTCGAAGTTCAGGAATTGCAAAGCATTAATAGACGAAGACTCAACTCAGACACAAAAAGAACTTGCAAATAAGTTAGAAATTATTTATCACGGCTTAGTTGGTACGTATTTTCAAAATGTTGAAGAAGTACGAAAATGGATAGATGTTTGAATCGCTTCAAACCCGATATCGTTTTTTCAACACGGTATCGCCATATTGTCAGAAAGATGGGGGGAGAAATCATCGAAAAAGATGGAAAATATTTTTTAATTAAGATAACTTGTAATAATTTGGTATAATATGGTAAATGCATTTTTTCCATTAAATTAAGAGCGACAATACTTTCAAACACCTATTATAATAACAATTTTTCGCAGAATACTAGAAATTCCTAGTATACCCAGGACACTTCTACTTATTCGATTTCGAATCTGGTTCATTTATTTGCATGAAGTTTGGTATTTGCATTTTAAATGGGATTATGCACGTATTTCCTATGAATTTATTTCAAAATTCATAGCTTGATAAGTTCACTATATCATAAATAAATTATATATATAATATATTTGTAAGGTTCGACAGTTCACCTAAGTTCATTTTCCCTCAATTATATCAACAATTTTTATGATTAATTTCGTTGCAGTAATATTGAATTTTCTCAAATGTGGTTGTTTGAACATATAATATATTTTTACAAATCAAAATATGTTATACGATACCTATAATATAATTAATATATAATATTCAATTTTATGACTTCGTTATATGTAGATGTATATGTTTCCCGTTTGTAAATATTAATTTTTGTGTTTTTAAATACTATATATTAAGTACAAGTAATTGAAATGTATAAAAATACTCAGTAGCGCAGTTGCATAGCGCTGAAATATATATAATAAACTTATAAATTAATGAAATAAGTAAAATTATTTATGAAACACAATATAGGTATACTTTGTTTCAATAAACAAATTTTAAAAATTTTTCTACAAAAGGTTATTTTTGTATGCTAAACAATTTTAATAGAGAATAATCAAATATCTGCATATCATCGTAAAAATAATAAATAACAAAAAAAAAAACAAAAGCGGAAAAACAACAACAAAACAAAAATAAAAGTAAACTTACATAAAAAAAATTATTTAATTTATTTTTCTTAATTTCTTCAACTAAAATCTATTTATAATTCCTTCCACTTTTTACTTTTTCTTAATAAAGTCTGTGTTTTTATAATTTACCGTTTTACATATAAAAAAAAAAACAACGGCTTAAATTGCTTAAATCACACAAAAAAAATGCGACGAATACACACAAACACGCACACACAGGCAAACCATAACAAATTCTTTTGTTTATTATATATGCAATTGTGTTGTGGGTAAGAATAAATTTCACGGTATTATATCGGGCATAAATAAAATTATAAACACAAACTCACACTAAAAAAAACAACCCAACTCATTCCCAATTTATTTGTTTTATGTTATTCGAATTTAATTAAAATTTATATAAATAGATAAATATATTTATTTTCCTAATATATAATAATATTTGATAACACTATCGATCACACATATTAATTTATTATATATATTTACACATTTTACTAAATACACGGAAATAATACGGAAAAAAATTATGTATCGAAATTCAATACATGAAAATGCACTAGAAATGCGCAACTACAAAAAACATCCCGTCCTTCTTCTTATAACAAAGTGTAAACACTCACTGAACTAAAAATATTATTGAAAAATATTTATTTTTATGAGATATATATATGTTTCGTGTACATTTTGTTTGCATACATATACAATATAAATACTTGCATATGTATTTATAATTAATATGTATAAAAAAAATAGTAAGTATGTATATATATGATGCAAGCTTATATAAAATATAGATATGATGCGGTTTGTTGTGTGTATTGTATATGTTGAATGTTGTTTATATTTTTATAATATTTTATGGTACAACCAACAAAACCATAGCGTACGTGAACTAAACAAAAACAAAACAATTGTCAAATCCTCAATCAAATATTATTTCTCCCATTATTTTTATTTTGCATTTGAATGAATGAAAAAGAAATAACGTAAAATAGGAGAAAATTGAAGGAGAGTAAAATAAAAAAGTAAACAAAGATAAGTAGAAGAAATTTGAACTTTTGTAGCCTTTTCTGTCTTGGTTAAAATAGGAATATAATATAATCTATCTATCTACGTAAATCGAGAAATAATGAAATACAAAGAAAAGAAGAAAACATTAGAAGTAAAACACCAGCTGTTGTTTTTACACTAAAAAATGCAATCAGAAAGAGGGGAATAATAAAATAATGATGATGTGTGCATGCATATTGATAGTTAGATTGTTGATATAAGAGGGTTTACAAAACGTATTTATTTTATTTAATTAATGCTCAAAGCAAATTTTCAGTGTTTTATATTTTTATTTATACATAATTAATTATACTATTTTATATTTTTTAACATCAAATTAATATTTACAAAAATCATAATAATAATAAGTTTAGCGTCAAAAGGGCATTTATTGAATTACTTTATAGTTTTACACACAGGTTAATAAATTGTTTTCTTGTTTTTATATAGTTTTTTATTAGTATATTTATTTTTTCTGACTTCCCAGCTAGCAAAATGATTCTCGGATGATATGTATATTATATTCCTTCTATGTTTTACTGAAATCTATGAAAGAAAATTAGAATGTGATTAATAACATATTACAAGAAAGAAATCAATTGCAATGAATTTACAATATAGATATTAATTTAATAATCAACATAATGGGAGATTTACATTATGCCCAATGACAGATTTTTTTTTTTTTTTTTACAAATTAGCAATTCAGCTATAAAAAAAGATGAACATGTTCATCTTTGTATCTAGTTTTTCAACCTAAATTATGGCTAGGCCCATAATTAGATTCTAATTTTTTATACTATTGTGCTCCTCCAACTAGTTTGACATTTGTATGTTATATCTCAATTTTTTCTAGATTCAAAAATTGGGCGTAATGTAAATCTCCCATAATAAAACAAATTTCATAACAAACATTTTACAAAATAGTAATAATATATTTTATTTGTTTTAAAATTAATAAAAATATAAAAAATTTAATGGTATTTTTGGTAATAATATTAAACGCAAATGTAAGTACATATATTTATTATGTTATTGTAAAATATATTCGTTTACTTGTTATAATAATTAGAATTTCTTCTTTTTTTCAGATTCTCGTATTTTCTTTTTTACCTATTCATTTCCTCACAACAATCACTTTGATTACATCTAATATTTATATAGAAATAAATTAATTAAACTTATAATAGTTGCTTTTTTCTAGTTATAAGAAGTGTAACAATTAAAAATTGTCTTTTTATATACAAAACGAACCCAACCTATTAAAATTAAAATATTATTTATTTAATGATTGTATTGTGTTTTGCTATAATCTTTATTATTAATATTCCATATCGGTGGCCGTTGATGGACATATTCAATCAATAAACCTGAAATTTAAAGTAAGATTATGTAAAAAAAACGTATACATATATCGTTATAAATTAAATTTAAACTCACCGTCATCAATTTCATTTGGTGTACCCATACCTAGTAGCAGTATGTCCAGTTGCACCTTCTCCTATATTATCATCGTCGATGTCGAGTAAATATTCCGTGAACATTTCCTCTTCAGTATCCATTCTTAATTTTTCTTTTTTTTTAATTACTGTTAATTAATTAATTATTGTTAATTACGTTCTAGAAAATGCAAAATTAATTAATTATTATATATTTGCATAAAAATAAATTTTTCTTAATAATTAACCGAATATATTTTACAATAACATAATAAATATATGTACTTACATTTACGTTTAATATTATTTCCAAAAATATAATTTAAGTTTTTGTATTTTATTGATTTTAAAAAAAATAAAAAAAAAAATAATAAAATAAAATTTCTTAATATAAATATTTATTTTTTTTTTTTTTTTATTTGTTTATTATACTCTCCTAGTAATATTTATTTGTTTTTATTATTTTCTGAAAAAAAAAACAATTGTCAATTTGCTATAAAATTTATTGTCAGATTATATTGTGGTATTTTTTTTACTGCTCTTACATCAGTATTTTTTTTTATAACTATCTCTTTTTATTTTTCCTAGAAATTTTCTAGATTCAAAAATTAGACATAATGTAAATGCTACATAATCGATTTGTTGAAACATTTCAAAGACGTTTCACTTACAATCGAAGGTTCGTCATATGTTTACTCTAGCATTTCGTTTTTACAAAAACAGTTCAATTTAAACGTGAATGATTCGGAAATAATAAAAAAAGTTAAGGAAAACCTTATTATAAATATTAATAATATCTGGATTAAAAATTTACATTTTTATCATCAACCAGCATTATTTATAGTTTCCACTAATAAATGGACTTAAAATTTTCAATGATATGGAAACATCTGCAATTATATAAAAAGTGAAACGGCAATTAATTAGTACAATAATGAATTAATTCAACCAGCAATTAAACGGGCTTCTGAAAATACCTTAGCCTTTTTCGATGATATATTGGAAACGAATGAAAGTGATTCATTACATGCTCAAATTAGAACGGAAGTTAATATTTACAATCTAAAAATATTTCTTACAGGCAATTATAATGTTCTTTGGTGGTGGGAGCAAAATAAAGGACAATTTCCACTACTCTTCAAATTCAGTCAAAAAGTTTTTTCAATCCCAGCTAGTTCTACTCCATCACAGAGAGCTTTTTCTGCGGATGGAATCTATTTTACAGAGCAGCGTACAAGACTTGATCCAGATAACGTTAATAACATCGTGTTTATACATGTAGGATCTTGTACTATAAATTATTAGGATATAATGTATGTATAGAATAGAGGTATCGTTTAATTATAGTCATTGTTTAATTGTTAGTTAAAGTACCGATATTTATATTTATATAATTTTATACTAGAAACTATTTTAAAATATAATTATTAGAGAGTTCTTCATCATATGTCTTCATATTAAGTAATAAAAATATAAAATTGGACATATCATTATGATATATAATAAATTAATAGTTTAATTCTTACAAAATCAGAAGTGAGATAAAGAATCATAGGATTATAGGACCTAACGATAGAAGGATATATGTATCCGTAACGTGGTTTTTAGTATTTTTAAAAAAGTTGTATTTGTGAAATAATTGTTGAATTTTGTGTAGTTTTTATAAAAAATTTTTAAATTAGTGAAACCGTTACCGTTGGGTGAAAATTTTTTTTATATACGTGTCTATAGTCATAGGTGATATGGATACGAATTTTTTACAACAATTCCTCAATACGGCTAATGTCAGCCAATTGAAAAATAAATTGTTAAAATTGAATTTGTCGATTTCTGGAACGAAAGCATCACTGAAATTTCGATTGAGTGAAGCGTGGCAAGACTTAACGGAAGAAGAATTAAAATTACAATTAGAAGATAATGATGAAAATGAAGATATGTTACATGAAAATTCAGTTGATGAGACACAGGTTCTAAATGATGAACTGCTTAGGTTAAAAAATATTTTTAATAAAAAGAAAGAAATTTCCGATTTAAAAAAAAAGCTACGAGAACTTTCGGAAGTAGAACATATGGAACATTGTAAGTAAACCTTTTTATAATTTTAAAGATATTAAGGATAGTTTCCAACAATTTAGTGGTGATAATTATTATTCAATAAAAAATTGGATTATGAATTTTGAAGAATCTGCTGAAATGTTATGTTTAGATAATAAAACGAAATTTTTATATGCAAAAAGATTAATTAGGTACGGCAAAATTATTTTTAACAACCGTTTTTGTTAAAACATACAATGAATTTAAAAATGCATTGTTAAAAGAATTTGATAAAAAAATAACGGATGCTGACGTACACAATGAATTAAGAAATCGAAAGAAAAATCGAGATGAAACTTGGCAACAATATATTTTAATTATGCAAGAAATTGCTGCCCTATCCAACATTGATGAAGCAGATATTATGAATTATATTATTGAAGGTATATCTGATTCTCACTCTAATAAAATGTTATTATATAGTGCGAAAAATATTGACGAGTTAAAAATTGTATTACATAAATATGAGAAAATTAAAGCAAAATCTAGAAATGTATATAATTCACCTCAATTAAATAAACAACAGTATCCTGAAAATAAAAACGTACAACATGATGTTAAAATTAAATGTTTCAACTGTAATAAATTTGGCCATTGGAAAAATAATTGTCCAATGCAAGTACGCGAAAAAGGTTCGTGTTACCGTTGTGGAAAAATGGGACATCGATTTCGGGATTGTAATGTTCCTTATAATCCAGTTAATTTTCCAAAGAAGAATGCTGATTCATCAATTCATCATGCCGACATTCAAGCATCAAATTTAAAGTTAATTAAAAATGAATTTGAGAAATAAATTTCTTTTATTTTCGAAGGTGATGCAGCAAATATCACACTAAATTTATTGACATTAATGGATACAGGAAGTCCAATTAGTTTTGTGCAAGAGCAGTACATTCCAAAAATTTTAATAAATGGGATTACTGAAAACAACTATAATTTTTGTGGTTTGAATAATAGCAGTCTTAATATAATTGGTAATACAAAATGTAAAATTAATTTTAATAATAATATTGTACTTTTAAATTTGTTTATAGTTAAGAAGTTATCTATGAATTATCCTGTAATTTTAGGTAGGGATTTTATAAAAGCTAATAACTTAAAAAATATTCGGATTAAGGACAATGAAGAATTGAATAGCAATCAGGTCAATTCCATGTGTAATAGTTTTATTAACGACGAAAATTTTGAAAAACAAATTTTAAATATTAATGTGATTGATGATTGAGATTCATATCCTATTTTAAATATTAATAACAAATTGTCGGTTGAACATAATTCAGAAATTAGTAATATTGTATTTGAAGCTTATTCTGACAATAAGTCTGATAAACGGGCAAATTTTGAAAATAAAAATAACCAAATTTCATTAGAGATTAAATTAGTTAAAGAACAACCATTTTATTGTGCACCTAGACGTTTACCTTATTTCCATAAATTGGAACTTAAGAAAATTTTAAATGATTTACTTTCGGAAAACATAATACATAATACAATCTCCATACGCTTCTCCAATAGTGTTGGTTAGTAAGAAAAATAAGGAATTGAGATTATGTGTGGACTATCGCCAACTAAATAGTCATATATTGAAACATAATTATCCATTACCTATCATAGAGGATTTATTAGATAGATTATACAATAAGAAATATTTTTCCATACTGGATTTGAAAAGTGGATTCCATCATGTTAAGGTAGCTAATGAATCAGTTAAATATACGTCTTTCGTTACTCCCTTAGGGCAATTCGAATATTTAAAAATGCCGTTTGGTTTGAAAAATTGTCCTTCTGTTTTTCAACGGTATATTAACAATATATTTAGGGATTTAATATCAAATGATAAACTATATGTGTATATTGACGATCTTCTCATTGCTACTGAAACTGTTGATGAACATATTAAGATTTTAAAAACGGTAATAAAAATTATTAATGCGAATTCTCTTCAACTTAGGTATGATAAATGTAAATTTTTGTATGAGGAAATATCCTATTTAGGCTATACTGTAAATTTAAATGGTATACGACCAAATGAGGAAAATTTAAAAGCTATATCTAATTTTCCGGTGCCCAAAAACGTTAAAAATGTTCACAGTTTTCTTGGACTTTGTTCATATTTCAGAAAATTTATTAAGGAGTTTACGTTAATTGCAAACCCATTACAAAAATTGATACAGAAAGATGTGCCTTTTACTTTTGGAAAAAATGAATTAAGTTCATTTGAGGAGTTAAGGACAAAATTATTGCAATCGCCAATTTTGTCTATATTCTCACCACATAATGAAACAGAGTTGCACTGTGATGCAAGTACAATTGGGTATGGTGCTATATTATTTCAACGACAAGCCGACAGAAAATTACATCCAGTCTTTTATTTTTCTAAAAGAGTTTCGGATGTAGAAAGTAAATATCATAGTTATGAACTAGAAACTTTGGCAATTATTTATGCTCTGCGACGATTAAGAGTTTATTTAATTGGAATTAGGTTTAAAATTATAACGGATTGCCAGTCATTAACACTTACTCTAAACAAAAAAATTATTAATCCTAGAATATCGCGATGAGCTTTGGAACTACAAGGTTATGATTATGTAATTGAACACAGAACATCTAATAGAATGGCTCATGTAGATGCGCTGAGTAGAAGTACCAATATACTTGTCATTATGGATGAGTCCTTTGAATTAATGTTAGCTGCTGCACAAAATCGGGATGAAATAATTTCACGCATTTCTGCAGAGTTGGATATATTGGAAAGTAAATTTTATACATTAATTAATGGACTTGTATATCGTAAGTTTGGAAATTCTGTTTTATTTTACGTACCGAGTCAAATGGAACAACAAATTATACGAACACATCATGATGATTTATGTCATGTGGGAGTGGATAAATGTTTTGAAATGTTAAAAAGAACTTACTGGTTTCCTGAAATGAAGAATAAAATAAAAATCTACATTTCAAATTGCTTAAGATGTTTGTATTATACACCGAATTCTGGAAAACCTGAGGGTATACTACATAGCATTCCCAAGGGAAATGTTCCCTTCCATGTTATCCATGTGGATCATTACGGTCCATTACCACCATCTCATTCAAAGAAATTTATATTTGCCATTATTGATGCGTTCACTAAATTTGTAAAATTATATGCTGTAAAAAGTACAAATACTGTTGAGGTTATAAATTGTTTAACAAATTATTTTGATACTTTTAGCAGACCGGATAAAATAATTTCTGATCGTGGAACCTGTTTTACATCAGAACAATTTGGAAACTTTATAAAAGAAGGCAATATTACTCATATTAGGTGTGCTACACATTCGCCTCAATCAAACGGACAAATAGAGCGTATAAATAGAATTCTAACACCTATGTTATCGAAAGAATGTGATCCAGATACCACTAGTAATTGGAGTAATAGTATATCTAAAATTGAGTTTGCTTTAAACAACACATACAATAGTAGTACCGGGTACACGCCAAGTATGCTCTTATTTGGTGTAAACCAAAAAGGAAAGTTTTGTGATAAGATTTTAGAATATATTAATTCCATAAAAGTAGACAATAATGAAAAACAAAATGACTTATATGATATTAGGGAAAAGGCATCTAATACAATAATTAAAAATCAAGAATATAATAAATCATATTACGACCAGAAACACAAGCCGCCACATATTTATAAAGTTGGCGATTACGTTTTAGTTAAAAATGTAGTAAATACACCGGGTACTAATAAGAAACTATTGCCTAAATTTCGCGGTCCCTACGAGATAACTGAAATGTTTGATAACGACAGATATCGAATTACGGATATAGACAATATCCAAATTTCAAGGTTACCGTATAGTGGAATATGTTCTCCTGCAAATATGAAACTCTATGATTTAAAAGAAAAAAAAAACTTAACTAAATATTGATTGTTTTTCAAAAATTTCAAGATTGAATTGACATGGTTGCATTATAATTGCATAGTTGTTAACTGAAATTAAATTAAGTAGTTACAATAATAAAAAAAAAAAAATAAATTTTAAATTTGGGTACATTAACTAAATGAAACAAGATTGTATACATACATGTAAATTAATAGATTAAATTTTACTTGAATACAATAATCGGGACGATTATAAGTCAGGACGGCCGAGTTGTAGGGTCTTGTGCTATAAATTATTAGGATATAATGTATGTATAGAATAGAGGTATCGTTTAATTATAGTCATCGTTTAATTGTTAGTTAAAGTACCGATATTTATATTTATATAATTTTATACTAGAAACTATTTTAAAATATAATTATTAGAGAGTTCTTCATCATATGTCTTCATATTAAGTAATAAAAATATAAAATTGGACATATCATTATGATATATAATAAATAAATAAAATCCTACATACATTAAAATTTATTTGGTCTATAATTAAGTTTTGGGGATATTTTGGTAAGAAAAACACATTTATTTGAAAGTAACGGTACATTATATTTTATTTCAAAGTATTTGCCATCTGAAGCTACAACTTTTAACTATTTTTGTGGTAAATTATGGATTCCCTCGTAGTAGAACTTCTTAGGTTTTGAAGCAATCCATGAATCCAGACATTTTTTCATATCTTCGTATAAATTGAACCGCTATACAGAAAAGGCTGACTTCATCGACCGGAACAAATGGTAGTCTGATGGAGCAATGTCTGGTGAATATGGCGCGTGGAGTAGGATTTCCCAGCCAAGTGCTTCTAACGTTTCTTTGACCGGTCTTGCAACGTGTGGTCTAGCATTATCATGCTGCAGAATCACGGACATGTCTGTTGGCATATTCTGGTCATTCTTGATGCAATGCTCGGCTCAATTGGATTAATTGCTCTCGATAACGTTCAGCAGTGATGGTTTGTCCCGGATTAAGCAGCTCATAGTACACTACACCAAGCTAGTCCCAGCAGATACACAGCATAACCTTCGTTTTATGTTTAGTACTTATTAATTAAAACCTTAAAGTCTTGTACTTCTAATTTATTATTATACCATATGCACCGGTCAACGAATGGGAATGCACTGACCGCAATTCTAAATATTATAATTTATAACTATTGTTAAGTATATGACAATTACAGTCAGTACATAAATAAATGATACATTACATCTTTCCCATCTTAGAATTTTACTTAATAACTAATAACAAATTTATGTTTATCAACTAATCTTAATTACATACTATACTTAATCTTATTTTTAGTTACATAAATATTGCATAATATATTTTTAACTTTACCTTGCATACCTTATTATATTTAATATAACTTCTTTAATTCAAAATGTATGCTTCAATGATAATCATAGATATATAAATGTAAATATAATTCTTTTATAATGTATTATATCTAACAGGAGGTCGCTTTTTTCTTTTCGATCTCCTTGGTAATGGTATATCCGCAGTTCCATCAGAATCAGATAGAGTACTGCGACGTCTTTTGTTCCCGATAGTTTTTAGGGGTATACCAGAGTTAAGAAATTGATTTGATGCAAATACTACATGTTTCGTGTAATTTTTCTTAAGTTGCGAAACATGAACCATTCTGTAACAACCTCTAATATCAATACGATAAATATTATTCGAAACCCGTGAAACAATATAAGCTTCTAACCAATTTACATTACTCTGGTAAGGATTTTTGTAAAATACCTTTTCCCCCTTATTATAAACGATTTCCGTCTCTTTAACAATATCATTAACCCTTTTGACATTTTATTTTAAAATACCTCTTTTCAAGCCATTATTATTATTATTATAACTTTCCGTTAACGAATCCGTAGGAAATATAGCATCCAATCTCGTTTTTGGTTTATATTTAAAAATTAAATCTGAAGGACTACAGTTTGTTGTCGTTGTTGGTGTATTATGGTAATTGAACAAAAAGCTTGAAATTTTCCTGTTTTAACTCCAATTGCTTGTTCTGGAATCTACTACAAATTTTTTAATGCGCGTTTTGCAGTTTGCACTGCACGTTCTGCTATACCATTGCTTTGCGGATGATATGGAGGTGATTTCATAACTTTTATTCCGTTATTTTCACAAAATTCAATAAATTCAATGCCCTGAAATGGTGGACCATTATCCGTGCACAGACAACCGAATAATCCCATAGTAGCAAACATTGAACGAAATTTTTCTATCACATCCACAGCCGTCGTTTTATTCATAGGGAATATCTCCATCCATTTTGAAAATGCATCTATTACTATTAAGAAAGTTTTTTTCCCCGAAATGGAAAAAATCAGCATGCACCCTTTCAAATGGATAATTGGCCATCGGCCAATTGCCCTCAGAAGCCGTCTTAATCCTTGCACCAGTCATTTGACAGACAGAACAAGATTTGATATAACTTTCAATTTCTCCGTCCAATCCTGGAAACCAAAAATAATTACGGGCAAGTAACTTCATCTTGACTACCCCAATGTGTCCCTCATGCAGTAATTTTAATGATTCCAACCATAATAACCTCGGCATAACAATACGATTACCGTAAAATACACATTCGTCTTCGATTGACAAGTAATTTCTCTTGGAATATTAAATGGATAATTCTGGACTGCAGGTTTTTGGCCAACCCCTTTTTAAATATTCATGTATTTTTCCAAGAACCAAATCGGAATTTGTCGCAATTTTAATTTTATTAAAATTCAAATATGGACCATCACTATACGAACGCACAGAATGTATTTCAATGTTATTCAACCCTGTGGCATCTCCCATAGGTAACCTAGACAAGGCATCTGCATGACCCATTAAAGAACCCTTCCTATATACTATTTGATATTTGTACATAGATAGTTGTATAGCCCATCTCTGTAATCTCGCAGCCGCTACAGATGGCGTACTTTTATTATGTCCGAAAATTTCTCTCAGTGGCTGATGATCTGTATAATTGAGAAACTTATGTCCATAAATGTACTTATGGAAGCGTTTTACTGCAAATATAATAGCCAAAGCCTCTCTGTGTAATTGTGAATAATTCTTTTCCGCACTGCTAAGAGTCGAAGATATAAACATTACAGGCCGCTCTTCGCCATTTAACAAATGAGACAACACAGCCCCAACTCCATAAGGACTTGCGTCACACGCTATTACAATTTGCTTGCTCGGATCATAGTGACACAATAAATTATTTTTCAACATCAATTGCTTTGATAATTTAAATGCCTGTTCTCTTTCTGAAGTCCATTCGTACTTCATATCTTTCTGTAATAATTCATATAATGGGTGTAATGCGCTAGATAAATTTGGAATGAATCGCCCATAAAAGTTTAACAATCCCAGATACGATTTCAATTGACCTACATTCTCGGGAGATGGTGCCTTTCCAATAGCCCTTATTTTCTTATTATTTGGTCTTACACCTTCCGCAGAAATTATATGACCCAAATATTCAACCTGAGTTGCTAGGAAACTACATTTCTCATAGTTAACCTTTACGCCATACCTCAATAACCTATCCAATACTTGTTCAACATTATTTTTACAATCCTGAACCGACGTTCCTCCAATAAGTAAATCGTCTAAAAACGCCTGTACGTTAGACAACCCGCGTAATAATTGATCCATTATTCCCTGAAATATGGAAGGAGCACTTGCTACGCCAAACGCTAATCTATTGTATTGGTATAAGCCACGATGTGTGTTAATCACCAAATATTGCTTAGAAGCTTCTGCTATTTTGACTTGCAAATATGCACCCTTCAAATCTAAAACCGTGAAAACTTTACAACCGGCAAGGGATGATAATATATCATCAATACGCGGTAATGGGTAATGCTCCATTACAATAAATTTATTAATCGTGACTTTACAGTCAACACATATTCTAATGGATTTATTGGCCTTCTCTACTATAACAATAGGTGAAGCCCACTTAGAATGACGGATTGGTGTGATAATAGATTCCTTTGATAATTTATCCAATTCTTCCTCGACTTTCGCTCTAAGACCGTAGGGAACAGTGTAAGGTTTATAAAATATGGGTGATGCATCTTCTGACATTACTATATCAGCTTCAAAAAAATTTATAGGATCAGTTAAAAATTTTTCAAAAATCGACTTATACTTTTCGCAAATGTGATTTAACCATACCGAATTATCACCATTTGAAATTGATGCAATTGAAATAGTGGAATGAGTTTCGAATTTCAACCGCCAGTCAAAAAAAATAACATCCAACCAAGTACGACCCACAAGAGGAGCAAAATCTTTTTCACTTTTTATTACATATAATTCTAAATTATTATACTGTCTTTTTACATTCGGTAATTCAATATCTACTAATATTACACCAACAATTACAATTTTATTACCTGTAATCAAGTTTAATTCCTTATCGGTTTACGTTATTTTTATATTAGGGAAGTTATTTAGATAGTCCTTGTACCCAATTACTGATGCTGATGCACCTGTGTCTATTTCCATTACCAATTTTATTTTATTAACATTAACATCTAATTTTAATGGAAGTGAATTTAAACTAAAAACATTTATATTATTATTAATTAATTCATCATTATCTACAGAATTGTAAATGGTATGTAATTGAAGATTTACAATTTCATTAATATTTCCTTCGTGTTTTAGTGATGATTTATTTCTATTATTGTAATTATAATAATTATTATTCTTTTTTTTATATGTTGCTTTAACTGTATTTTTTTTTTGGACAATTTCTTAAAAAATGCGACCCACCGCATCCATAACATGCAACCTTTTTCATATAATTGCTCTCTTTACTTTTGCTTCTACCTCTATATGTAATACGAAACGGTGACTTGTTTCGAGAACGTGACCTCCAATCCAAATGTTTTACCTCTTCAGCAGAATCAGTATTGATCATCTTCATTTCATTGTTAGTTAATTCCATATTTATAGCTATATCAGCTATATCAACCGCCCTTTTTAAATCTAATTCATCTTCATTAATCAGTCTATTTTGTATCTGTACATCATGCAATCCCATAATAAATCGATCACGCAAAAATTCATCAACATTTGTAAATTCACAATTAGCTGCTAAATTTTTTAATTCAATTAAAAAATCGCTGATAAGTTCACCAACCTTTTGGTTCCGTTTGTAAAATTTGTAACGTTCAGCTATAATCTTTCGTTTTGGTTTATAATTTTCCATCATCACTGTTTTTAATTCCACATACGTCATATCATCAATTTTCTTAGGCACAATTAAGGATTTCAACTTTCTATATGACTCTGGACCCATTAGTGTTAAAAAATATTCCACTTGTGCTTCAACCTTTATTATTTCATTTAATTTCAATAACCGGTCCATTCTTTCTAAATATGATTCAATATCTTCACCCGGTACATAAAATTCAATATTACCAAAAAATTTTGTCATTTCTTTATAATTTTCGTATTCAACTTTCTTAAAATTTTCTACTTTTATCATATATATTTATATAACATTTCAATTTTTTTTTTTTATAAAACCGTTGCAATTTAGCTACTAACAATTATACTACGTCCCATACGTTATTAAATACGTTATTAAAATAATAAATGCACAATATAAATGCAATAAATATATATAGTTTTGAAAATATGCAGTTATAATTTTTTTTTTATTCAAATAAAATTATTGAATTAGCAATATATAATATAAAAAAAATTAATTTTATTTTTAAATTATCTTATTTATTTCTTACAAATTTGAGTTTGCCTTGCACATGAAGATTCTATCACTTCTCGTCGCCAATTTTATGTTTAGTACTTATTAATTAAAACCTTAAAGTCTTGTACTACTAATTTATTATTATACCATATGCACCGGTCAACGAATGGGAATGCACTGACCGCAATTCTAAATATTATAATTTATAACTATTGTTAAGTATATAACAATTACAGTCAGTACATAAATAAATGATACATTACACTTAGAACCATGAATATTACGTTTTGGTGTCGATGCACCTGGTTCACCATCTTCCCATGCTTTCAGACGTTTTGGATTATGGTAATGGATCCACTTTTCATCACCAGTTACAGTTCGATGCAAAATTGAATGTTTTTGCAGCAAAATTTCACACATTGTTTTTCGATTTTCTTGTTGTCTTTCCGTCAATTCATGTGGTACCCAATACGATAGCTTTTGGACCATACCCATCTTCTTTAAACGTTTGGAAGCACTTGCTTGGGTAACATCTAATGAAAATGCTAATTCTTCTTCCGTTTGACATGGATCTTCACTGAGTAATACTTCAAATTCTTCGTCTTCAAATTGTTTTGGTGCTCCAACGCGTTCTTTATCACTAACATCAAAATCATTATTTTTAAACCGTCTACACCAATACTCACAATTGTTTTGTGATGGGGAATGTTCAGCATAAATTTGTAACAAAAAGCGATAAGTTTCTGCTGCTGTTTTCTTCTGAATAAAATTACTTAACATAAGTTCCCGCAAATGCTGTTTTGTTGGTACAACATTTTCCATTTTTAATCAACTAAAAAAAAAATAGTTGTTTACACTTCAACCGAATGTCATATACTGAATATGAAAGATGGATTCAACTACTACAATAGCGAAGTATTGCCACTTCACACTGCGTACAAACAATACTACATACGACACCAATCAGATTATCCACAGGACTTAGTTATAGACCCAATAATTATAATTATATGTTTAATAAATACAACTTTTTATTATAACGTGAAAATAATAAATAAATAAAAATACTCTTCGTACCCAAAAACACGATATGCAATTACAGAAATGAAAAATTTGACCTTATAATTCCATAACGGATAGAATATATACGCTGTTATAAAAGTATACATAACATTATCGATGGGTACCTTACATTAAAAAATGTTAAGTCAAATTATAGGTGGACACTTTTTCTATTGATTATATTTAGAAAAAAATTTAAAAAAATCTTTTCCTAGTAAAGTTGTTTGCATAAATTTACATTTTTACAAAATTCCTCACTTCTGATACACCGTGTGACCAAAACCAATTAAATTAAAAAAATTTATTTTTGTGTCATGAAGGACAATTTAGATAGCTATTATTTCCAACTTTAGGAATAGTTGTGGCACTTCGGGTTAAAAATTTATAGATTTTCATCAATGTACTGTTTTTTAGGGTGATAATAATAGTTAATAGACTTAATTATTATCAAATTTAGCCCCATTCAAAGTGAAATTGAGCCTTGATACTTTGATGAGTACTACAACCTGACAAAATTTCGTTGGAATTGGTGGAGTACACCTTAGGTGGTCCCTACGTTAGTAAAGAATGTGAGTTGAATTGAACGAACTTTTACATCTTTTTTACATCAAATACCAATTATTTAATCTACGTCTACCTGGGTATATTTTATTCCTCCATTTCGTCGAAATTATATAATTGCAAGACATTCCTGTTTTCTCGATTATTTTAAATATACATATGAGCTACTCGTATATGTAGTACCGTAGTACATAAATCTTTTAATAATAATTGTCTGATAAAAAAAATGGCATACTACTATTTATTTTAATCTCAAATGTCAGATTAAGTATGTTTGTGGTTACACCGTAAATATTATACTTTTTTGCTAAAAATATGGTTTTTTTTATGTACCATAGCCGTATCATTTATAAAAAAGCTTTATTTGGTTTTAGTAGTTTTACATGCATTAATTAATCTGATTTCCAAGTCAAAAACGAACGAAAATTATTAATTTTAAAGAACAATAACAATTGTGAAAACCCAAGAAAGTTGTTGTTTTTCTTTAAATATAGATAAATTCAGCTCTGTACCATGTACAATATATTGATAATTCCTCACAAAAAATTAAGATAGTAATTACACTGTCGATTTTTATCGCCGCGAAACGTCAAAACTCCATATATGTATATAAAAATGAAAATATATAAAAACAATTTTTTTTATATGGAGTTTTGACGTTTCGCGGCGATAAAAATCGACTGTGTAATTAGGCTCTAACCAAGATATATAGTAGTACGTTCCCAGTCATACATTTTGTTTATAATATATAATGTTTATTTCATTATAATAAATTCCTTACTAGAATTTTTATATAAGTGTTCTTTAGTACTCATGCCACAACACATAAATTTTTCACGTCAACACTGATTGCAATTTTTACAGATCGGTGTTAAAAAATCATAGAGACATATATCTTCGTATTCTTTATCAATGGTAGACTATTATACTAGCATACACTGATTTTGATAAAATGTGTTGTAGTACTTTAAAAAATAATGGACAACTATTTTATTTACCTGTTAATTTTCACTTTTTAGTGGTTAACTTGCTCTCCGAAGTTGAACAAAATCATAACATTATATTAAAATTGTGAAGTGACGAACGTAATTTTTCCAAATTCTAAAGCCGTGTACATAAAGTGGCTGTATATCACTGGTGATTCGTTTTGGTATGATCATTGTTTCCATCTGCATACTCACACATACTCGTGACAGATATAAGCTAATTATTGAAATTTAAAAATCATATGACATTTTAATACCGTTTTATAATTTACTAATAACAAAATAGTTACAAAACATATACGTGACAACACCAGTAACAGTAAATATATAAGAGAAAATTATTAGAAATAACAAATCAGTTCATTTTCATATTTGAAGAAAACAATATTAGTTAAAATTTTTAATTAAAGTAGCGTGTTATTATAGAATAATTTTTATTGGTTGCTATTATAAATTGTGTAGTTAAAATAAATGAGTGATTTAGAAGTGTGATGATTTCAGTGAATTATATTATACAAACGGAGGTGATGAGATGACAGCTTTCTTGTCAAAATTGCAAGCATAAAAAAACAATTACAAAATTACAATTGTATGTGAATGTAATAAATATTTATATATTTAAGTTTAAAAGAGAAATGAGATTTATTAAAATATTTTTAAAAAATTGTTTGTTTTTAAAGGTATCTAAACATATTGTACCACCTTATCAAACATGATTTTGGACTACCCTTAATTAAAGTGCACTTCGTCGTACCCAAAATTTGAATTTAACCTATAAGAACCAGAATTTAGCACATAAAAAGTTGATGTAACATTTTTATCTGGTAAATTTTGGTTCTTATAGCTTAAACTCAAATAACATATAGTATATATAGTTTTCAGAGTTCTACAATATATCCAAATTTAATCGAAATCGGAGTATGACACTCGGCACCGTTCCCTTGTAGGTTGCAAATTTTCGTAGTAAATTTATACTACGTACTTTTTAAATCTGTGTTTACATCGATCATACAATACGTATACGTCACACCATTTTTTTGACCTTTGACAGCATGCGATATAATGAAGTTCGTTACATTATTTTTTTTCATTTTAGAGACACAAAAGTTAAATTTTTTATGTTTCAAATAATAAGGACGATTTGTTTAGTGTTTTGTTATATGTTATATCGTATTATCATTTACGTCACACTTATGAAAGATATTTCCGTCTAAATTTATTCACCGGTAAAACACGACTGAATTTCTTATCATTCTCAATAGAAGTTGAAACGTGATAGAGTCACTATGTCGTTAATTTAAACATATACAAATATATAACATAATTCTCGTATATATATAGTTTAAATTTTAAGCTATTATTACTTCACCTGTTCCTCGTTATACACTATATTGTAGGTATTTTTAAAAGGGATTAAATCGTTAACTAATTAATAAATTCTACATTAATTAGAGCAAAATAATTCACTTGACTTTTACAAAATGTATACTAATCTAAGACAAACGTAACACGTACATTACATAAAAAAAAATGACTAATCGAAAAATTGCAAATGACTATTAATTTGTATTATCCTTCATGTAAAGTTTTAGTATCTATTGCTATTCTATTTACTTATATAGTATCTATATTATAGATTCTAAAATAAATTATGTATTAATTAATCATTCTCATTTATAGGTATATGGAATTGAATCAATGAATTATATAAAATTAAATAATACTCTCGCTGTACATATAAAATGTAGACATAGATATAATACTAATGAATATGTAATTTTTATTGTCTTATGAAATCAGTATTGATGAAAAATGGCACCGCAAAGGCTAAAATATAACCAAAGATTAAATTAAATATCGTATGATTAGGTTAATGACTTAATACCAATTTCCCACTATACGAAGTCATTATATATATTGTATTTGTATTATTATATTGCATATATTATACAAAAACCAGAAAAATATAGCAATATACGAAAAAATATAGAGAGGCAATCAATATACATTAACTTTATAGCAAAAACAGAATAATAAAAATTAAACGTTAAATAGAAATAGTCGCATTTAAGTGAATTATACAAAAGTAAATCCCTTTAGTCTGTAATAAAACATTAAAACAAAACAAAATACAATTTCTATCTAATATAATTTTATACATAATTCTATTTAATTAATTAAATCGATTTTTAATTGTCAGTGAATTGTAATTATTTATATTTTGTTATTTGTTGTATATTGTCGTAAATACAGAGTGTTTCAGGAAAAGTGTGGAACAAAGGAAACAATATATTCTACACAACATTCCTAACCAATAAAATTCTATCTGGAATCTTTTTTAAATTATTGAAAAAAATCTATTTTTATGATACCGCTGGTCAAATTTAAAAATTAATGCAAAAAAAAAAAAATAGAGTCATCTTGTGAGTGTGTGTGTTTGTGTATATTATCTATCGGTTGCTATCGGTTAACTATACCTAAAAAGTGTTATACGTTTTTACTTTATATTTCATTTAAGCACAAAATTATTACAATGCGTCAACTGGTTTCGGAGCGTCATAGAACATAAGAATTATTATTTTTTTTTTCAAAAACTTTAAAACGTACGTATAGGAAGCATTTTTTAATATACAATTTTAGATTTGGCTGTAAACTTTCGATGGTACACCTTGTATGTACCTTCTCTATTTGGTATTTATTCAATTTAAATTATAATAAATTGATTTTAGTATTATAGAATTATAAAATTCTATATATAAAGTATGTGTACCGTGGTTTTAATGTAGTAATATATATATAATTATAATATATATATATAAATATTTATTTATATGTATAATTATGTGAAAGTAGATGAAGAAGGATTAGTATTAATCAAGGAACAAGGATTCTATATTATATTTAATGGTTTTAAAAAGTATAAATGGATGGGAAATCAATTAACCAGTATATATTTTACAAATTATAATATTCTTACATGATGTTATATTTTACGTATTGATTGCACAAATATTATATTATATTGCAAAATATGTATCGATATAGATGTTGAAGCAGAATTTAATGGTATAATCAGGTTGATGGCACTATATGGTATATGATGTATATAGTGCCGAAACGACGTTCTTCTAAATAAATTAAAATATTATTATCAAAATAAAATTTGATGTTATTTATTTATATATTTACAACAATCGTTGCCGCTGTAATTTCCAACGTCATAGCCACCAAATCTATCAGTTTTTTTGGAAAACCAAACTCGTCCATAATTTTCCATAACTTTGCCCTATTGACGCTATCATATGCCGCTTTAAAATCAACAAACAAATGGTGTGTATCAACATTGAATTCCGTACACTTTTCCAAGATCTGCCGTGTGCTAAATATTTGATCAGATGTAGATCGATCTGCGCAGAAACCACACTGGTATTCTCCGATAATTTCATTGGCGTATGGGCTATGTCTATGGTATAGTATTTTAGCAAATACTTTATAGCTAATATTTAATAAAGTTATTCATCTGCAGTTGTTACAATCTTATTTGTCACCCTTCTTGTACAATGGACAAATAATACCATTCTTCCACTCATCTGGCACCTGCTCATTATTCCAAATCTTTACAATTAGCTCGTGCAGTTGATACCATAATGTATTTCGGCCATGTTTAAAGAGTTCACCTGGTAAGTTATAAGATCCAGGTGATTTATTATTCTTGTGCTTATGAATAACATTCTTTACTTCGTGTATTGATGGTTCAGCTTTAAATGGCTGGGCGGTTTGAAATTGCACATCTTCCACAGTATTCACTGTCGTGTTCAGATTTAATATATCTTTAAAGTACTCGGCCCATCTTTCGAGGCACCTTTCCTCTTGCGCCATAACCTGACCATGTCTGTTTTTGCACAAAAAAGGTTGTTGATTGTATCCGTTGCGAAAACGATTGACATTCCGGTACAATCTTCTATTATCGTTGTTCCTGTTAAATTTTTCCATTTCGACGTAAACCTTTCGTTCCAATTCTCGTTTTTTCTTACGAATCAATTTACGCTCGAAATCCCTTTTCTCGCGATAGTCTTCCACAGTGGTCCGTGTAGCCCGCGTTAGCATTTTCAGCCTGGACGCATTTTTTGCATCCCGAGCATTTCTACATTCATCATCAAACCACTCATTTCTTACTACCATCCCCTTTCCAATCACCTCTGTTGCGACACCTTCAACGCATGATTTTAATATTCTCCACATACTATTTATATTAGTTTCCTGCTAGTAAGCCCTCAAATCTGTAATAATTCGTTTTTCCATTGCATCCATGTAAAATTGTTTTACCGCCGTTCAAGTTTCTCGACTGCCCATTTCAACCCTACGGGTTGTGTGTTATTACTGGCCGAAATTCTGGCTCGTAGCACTATCCGAACTATATAATGATCTGAGTCAATATTTAAACCACGACAAGTTCGAACATCCATTATATTTGAACAGTGCCGTCTATCAATTAGTACATGATCAATTTGATTACTTGTTCTACCATCTGGAGACCTCCACTTCATCTTATGAATTTCTTTATGTGGGAAATATGTACCACTAATGACCATGTTTTTAGTCATGGCAAAATCAATCAATCTTAGCCCGTTTTCATTCGTTGTTTTATGAAGACTGTGCTTACCTATAGTTGGTTGATATATTGTTTCCTGTCCCACCTTGGCATTAAAATCGCCTAGGACAATCTTAATGTCGTGGCCGGGTGCAGCTCTATATGTTGTCATCAGCTTTTTATAAAACTCATCCTTAACCTCATCAGTTTTCTCTTCAGTGGGCGCATGTACATTGATGAGGGTCAGATTGAAAAATGTTGTTCTTACACGTAGTGTACAAATGCGTTCATCAATCGGATTAAAAGCAATTACTGAATTTCTTGCTTTTCCAAAAATTACGAAACCGGTTCCGAACTCTCTTCTTTTACTGCAATCATTGCCGCTGTAATAAAATGTGTATCCTTTTCCTTACAATAAATTTTTTCCGGGCCACCTAGTTTCTTGGATAGTTAATCCAATTTGGCTGTTCTTAGCGTAACAGTAAGTGCTCTTAACGCACCTTGTCGTAACAAAGTTCTAACATTCCAAGATGCAAGTTTTAAATCATTGTCCTTAAATTTTCTTTGCTGGGGTCGTTGCCGTTTATTCTGTCCGATCCGAGGCCGTGTTGTCGAATTCATAACTATTTGTTTTTCCGAAGTTGGTAGTTAATCATACGTTCAACCTACTAATCATTCTGCAAATTCGTAGGATCATTTACAGGGGTATATCACCTCTGCCGAAAGCAGTTACATTGGCGCCGCTGATTCGCCTTTACTGTGTAATCACTGAATCATTAACTCAGTTTTAATCGAGTGCTGCTTTCACACAACACCCCAAAGTAATTCTCATACACAGCAGCCAGATTGTCCGCGACTACTTATTCTTTATTCGTAGCTAACCCATAAGTATCATAGGCCGTTCCACTATCCGCAACCCGTGGACGCGTTCGGTCGCAACTGGCATTGCAAGTATGCTATACCCAACATACTAATCCGAACCAAGCTATATACATCATTAATAAGTCCAATATGAACGTTTGGGTCGGCTTGGTGCATGACACAGATCCCGGCACAATTACTTCGGGTTTTCGAACGAAAGGTACTCCGTGGAATATTTGGTCCCGACAAAGAACAGAATGGTTGGAGGCGAAAATACAATTTTGAATTAAGCAAGTTGTACGGTCAACCAAATATTGTCAAAACAATCAAAATCAGTAGATTTACATGGCTTGGACACGTAGTTCGCATGGAGGAGGAGCGTGTGCCGAAAAACTGTTAAATGGTAAACCAGAAGGTAGAAGGAGAGCCGGAAGACCTAAGGCGAGATGGCTAGATGCAGCAAACTGTGATATAAAGATCCTTAAAATTCGGGATTAGAAGACATTGACTGCGGATAGGTCAGGTTGGAAAAGCGTGTTGTATAACCGCACCTGGGTTATAACGCCATGGAGTAAGTAAGTAAGTAGGTTATTATTAACACTAAGGTAGTGTTGATGAATTAAAAATGAAATCCTGTACACAGTATATTCAATATACAACGACAATTTTTGCTTATAGAATAAAATACACATGTTTCAAAAATTATTTTTATTCAAAATTGGTTCTGTCGGCGACAGGGGTGTTGGTAAATATTGCTTTCATATTTAATATGAAAGTTAAACAACACCGCATCGGTTAACCACCGAGATGGGTGAGCTATGTAATATGCCGCCGGTGGTAGGGACTCTCTATATGGCCATAAGTTGCCAGAAGAGAATAAAAAAAAAGAAAAAAAATAAAAAAAAAATAGGTTCTATTAGCTTCAATGCAGCATGTGGTACGATCAACCAACTTATGCATAGAAACTCAGTTATCGGATTGTTCTGCTGCACCTGTGTTACACCTGCTTGAATGACTGGAAGATAATCATAAAATGCTTCATTCATGGCAGTTTTTAGTTTCGGGAACAGGAAATAGTCACACGGCGATAGATTACCGTAGTTGATGAGAGAACAAAAATTCATTCAGTTTTTTCCCATCTTGTGAGGTGGTGCCTAATCGTGCAATAAAAACAGCTGTTTTCTGCTGGATATTCGGGTTTAACTCGAACCAATATTTCTTTACTGATCCGTAATTCATCAACCAACATTCTCACAGTGAAATTTCCATCGAAAACAATGATTTCATAGAATTTTTCCACTAATACTGCACGGTTTATAAGTTTTGAACGTCCTGGTATTGAGCTATCATTTAAATCCTCACGAACATTGAAAAACGTTAAAATCAATCATAAACTTGTTGATGAGACATACTACAATCATCATCATTTAACTTTTTTCAACAATTTGTCAGAATCCGTCCATTTTTTTTCCAATTTTAAAACAAAATTTAATATTTGCTTTTTGTTCCATTGAAATTACGTACGTTTGAAAGGAGAAAAATATATACTGCTAACGATGCCAACATTCAATGGATGGCGCTACGTGCTCTATGATTTATATTAAAAATGTCGTTATATATAGAATAAACTGTACATGAGCTAATTTAATTTAATTTTATTCTGATTTTTAGCAACCCGGGATTCGCTATATAGCCTGCAGTATTTGTTTCGTGTTGGTGTTTCAACAGCACAAGGCATTATTGTAGAAACATGTACTGCTATTTGGATAAGTTTAGTGACCACATATATGAAATATCTAAATGTAAATGATTGGAAAAGAATTGAAGATGAATTCAATAATCGCTTACATTTTCCACATTGTGTAGGAGCGATCGACGGGAAACATATTGAAATTCGAGCACCTAATAATAGTGGAAGTTTAATTATCATAATTACTGACGACATTACAGTATCGTGTTATTGGCCATCGCTGATGTCAATAGAAATTTTATATATGTCGATATTGGTGCATATGGATCACATGTGATGGCGGAATATTTAGTGCACTTACTTTGGGTCATCGATTTAATGAAAATCGGTTCGATCTTCCACTGCCCGATAATTTTCCTGGAACGAACTTTACATTTCCATAATATTTTCTTAGGCGATGAAGCATTTCCGCTTAAAACAAATTTACAGAGACCATATAGTGGTAGACAGCAACCAATCATTAAAAAAAATTATAATGAAAGATTATCCAGTGTAAGGAAAGTTGTAGAGGACGCTTACGGAATATTAGTTCAACGCTGGAGAATATTCTTAAGAGTGACTCAAAATGATCCAAAAAATGTAGATATGTTCATAAAATCGACATCAATATTGTATAACTACTTTCAAATTACAGGTGAATCCAACAAACAGTATACACTTGAACTAGAAAATTTACCATTAAAAAGATACACTTCACTAGCTTCTACCATATACGTATTGGTAGTCGTAATGCAACACAACAAGCTTATGAATTACGCGATTCATGTGCCAATTATTTAAATTCATATCAATTTGAAGCCTAATTTTATTATTTTTCCAATTTTATTATGACTATATAGATTTACTATAAATTAAAAATTAAAAATAAAGACAATTCTTATTAATGTCTCTCTTAACACTCTCCACCCTATCTTCTTTTACCAAATCAAGCTGGGAATCTAAATATTGAAGGAATGATGCATTTTTTGAGGAAAATTGTGAAGGCATTAATTGTTGCTGTGATTGAATAGAGGACACATCAGTTATATTTATTAATGTTTCTTGTATATTTTGTGAAATTTGTTGTATGGAAGTACTGCGCGGATTAGAACGAGAGGTTACCGGAGGAGTATTACGATTGGAAAAAGATAATGACGATACCAATTGGGTTGTCATATGTGAAGTGAGAACGTCAACAACTCCTCTGACACATTGCATCAGAATTGAATTATATTGAATTATATATTGCTAGTAATAATTTGATTTTTGAATGTGAAAGACGTGTTCTTTTGCTGCTCGAGTAAAAAATCAAAACGGTACTCTCAAAAATTTATTAATTTATTAAATATTTATTAAATTTATTAATTTATTTATTGATTTATTAATTTATGTGCTACAATAATACAATAACTTTTATACAGCTTTGTTATGTACATTGTTCAGTGATATAAATATACCCGTTAAATAATAATACCAGCTAAACAATAACAAATTTCTAGAATAAACTAATTGTGTATAATATATATTGTGTGTATATAAATAACACTAGACATAACAAACAAGTGACAAATATAAAAATTTTAAATGCATGGCATGCAAAATTGCATGTATGAAAAACAGTGTATGCATATTTATCATATAATACAAAAACATATAATATTAGCAAGTGCAAAGTGGGGACCAATGTCACTACAGACATGGAACATACCAATAGTGTTGAATCATTAAATAGTGTTGAATCATCAAATAGTGTTGAAACATTAAGACAACATGTAGATAAAACTACACGTCTGCTCACGGGATATGGGATCATAAGATCTAAATCTACGAGTAGTTTATCCAAATCACATGTAAGTACTAGTATGCCCACAAAAACGCCAACAGGCGATTTATACCATCGCTCGGATCCTTTTAAAAAAAGAGAGGGATTCCAGGCAAGACCTGCTACAACAAGAAACATGCAAGATTATCCTTATCTGGCTGATCCAACTACAAGCTCTATAAAAAGAACAAGAAAAGAGAGCCCGAACGAACTAAAAAACAAACAAAAACAAAGAAAAATATCGCAATATTGGCTTTCAAACCCACCACCAATATCGATAGCAAACACTTATGATGTGCTATCTGAAAACGAAAATACGAGGGATGAAGAGGAAAAAATACTATCAATGGCTACGGTAGATCAAATAACCAAACCTGATAAGGTACCGCCGATATTTGTATGGGCCCAAGATATAAAACCATTAACAACACTATTCAAGAAACATATTGAGGACCGATTCACAATAAAAACAATAAATAATAATACGGTTAAAGTGCAATTGTTATATTCTAAAGACTATACGATTATTGTATCGGAATTAACAGCAAGAAAGACTGAATTTCATACATATCAGAAGCGTGAACAACGTGCATTCAAGGTAGTAATTAGAGGATTACACCCGTCAACAGATATCGAAGAGCTTAAAAACGAGATAGAAGATTTAGGCCATATAGTCATAAGAATAAATAACATAAGACATAGAGAGACGAAAAAACCTACTCCTCTATTTCTAGTAGAACTACGGCCGGACAACAACAACAAAGAAATATACGAAACTGAAAACCTCTCGTATACTAAAATAAAGATCGAACCACCTAGACCAGTTCGCGAAATTATACAATGCAGAAGATGCCAGAGATATGGTCATACCAAAAAATACTGTCAACGAACGCCTAGATGTGTAAAATGTACAGAAGAACACTATACAACTGATTGTCCACGTAAAAACATGAGGGATGATAAAGTGAAATGCGTACTCTGTGGTAAAAATCACCCAGCAAACTACAAGGGTTGCGAGGTATATCAGCAAATAAATGCACGAAGAGAAAATAAGATCAGTAAGCCAGTATATAAATCAAATATACATAAGAAAATACCAACGACGGCACAAATAAGGTCAGATATCACATTCGCGGAAGTACTAAAAAATCAAAAAAACAATGCTCCATCGAATGATCAGCAAAATAATAATAATATTAATAGAAATAATGATAATAATTGGCAACGAAACAACAGTAATGAAAAACAGCCTCTGGGTCAGCAAACAAATAACTCAGACAGAACAACCAGACTCGAAAACATGGTAGAAAAAATGATGGACAAACTAGATAAGATGCTAGAGCTCCTAATTACCATAGTCAGCGACAAATACAATGCCAGAAAACCTTAGACTGGCTGTCTGGAATGCCAATGGCTTGTCCAACCATGTACAAGAGCTAAAAATATTCCTAATAAATAACGATATTGACGTAATGCTAATATCGGAAACACACAATACTAACAGAACGTACCTTAAATTACCTCGGTATACCATATATAACACAATTCACCCAGATGGTACAGCGCATGGAGGCACTGCAATTATTATTAAAAATATCATAAAACATCACGAGATAGAAAAGTATAACCAAGAACATATACAGGCAACCAGCATCGTCATAGAAGACTGGCAGGGACCACTAACTATAACAGCAATATACAGCCCACCGAAACATACTATAACCAAAGAACAATATAAACTGTTCTTTAACACACTGGGACATCGATTCATCGCGGGAGGTGATTATAACGCGAAACATCAACAATGGGGCTCTAGACTGGCAACACCAAGAGGACGAGCCCTATTGAAGGCAATAGAAATAAATAATTTACAACACGTCTCAACTGGTCAACCAACATACTGGCCAACGGATAGAAGAAAAGTTCCAGACCTTATAGATTTCTGTATAATCAAAAATATTGCCAAGGCAAGTCTTGATCCGCAATCGTGTTACGAATTATCATCAGATCACTCGCCGATACTAATAAATGTCAGCTCGAGAATAATAAAACAGGATAGACCACTAACACTGCACAATAAAAAAACAAACTGGGATTATTTTCGTAAACTAATTGAAGAAACAATCGATATCAATATACCATTAAAAGATGCACATGAAATAGAAAGCGGCGTAGAACAAATAAACGAATCACTGCAAAATGCTGCCTATGAAGCAACACCACGCGCAGGTGAAGGCAAAGTTAAGACATGTCCAACGTTTATTAAGAAAAAACTTGAAGAAAAAAGAAAATTAAGAAAACAATGGCAACAACATAGACAGCCCTCAGACAAGAAAAAACTGAATAAGCTAATAAAGGAATTGAAGGCCCTGCTAAATAAAGAAAAGAATGAGGCCATCAAGACGTATCTAGAAGGTTTAACAGCAACAGGCGAAACTGACTACTCACTCTGGAAAGCAACACGCAGATTGAAACAACCACAGCAACATAATCCTCCAATACGAAATGTCGATGGATCATGGGCAAGAAACAACAATGAAAAAGCTGAAAGATTTGCTGAGCACCTTGAAAGCGTATTTACACCGAATACTACAGGGACTACAGATGAAGAAGATGCAGAAATTCCCAATTTTCTGGATATACCTCTACAAAATGATTTGCCAATAAAAGAATTTTCGAGAATAGAAGTCGCAGACATGATATTACGCAACCTGAACCCAAGAAAAGCACCCGGCTACGATCTTATAACGGGTAGAATATTAAAGGAACTACCATTGATGGCTATAAAACTGCTAACCTACATATTCAATGCAATTCTACGAACGGGACACTTTCCAGCCCAGTGGAAAGTGGCAGAAATAATAATGATACCAAAACCTGGTAAACCGAGTGATGAAGTAACATCATATAGACCAATCAGTCTACTACCGTGTATTTCAAAATTGTTCGAGAAATTATTACTAAAACGACTGGGACCAATCCTGGAGGCAGAAAACTTAATACCACAACATCAATTTGGCTTCAGAAGACAACACTCAACAATCGAGCAAGTAAATAGAATCACTAATAAAATAAGAGGTGATCTAGAAGAAAGTAAATATTGCTCTGCGGCATTCCTCGATATTGGACAAGCGTTCGACAAGGTTTGGCATACGGGACTGCTATACAAGTTAAAACGCATGATTCCGCAACATTATTATATATTGCTACGATCATATCTGTCATCAAGATATTATATTATAAAATATAATGATGTACGCACCACAATAAAACCAATTGATGCGGGAGTACCGCAGGGTAGTGTACTCGGTCCGATATTATATTTACTTTACACTGCAGATATACCAACAAGCACATCGGCATTAACAGCAACCTTTGCAGATGATACGGCCATATTAGTCTCACATAGCGATCCAACAATAGCGTCGGATATACTACAAAACAATCTACACGATATCCAAAAATGGTTAAACAAATGGCGCATAAAGGTGAATGAAAATAAATCGCAACATATAACATTCACGATGAAAAAACATACCTGTCCTGAAGTTAAACTAAATAAAAAAGTATTACCGCAAACTGAAGAAGTAAAATACCTTGGCATTCATCTAGATAGAAGGTTGACTTGGCGTAAACACATCTGGACAAAAAGAAAACAACTCGGTATAAGACTTAACAAAATGTACTGGTTGATGTGCCGTAACTCACCATTATCAGTAAACAACAAACTATTGATATACAAAACAATCATCAAACCAATATGGACATATGGAATCCAACTGTGGGGAACTGCAAGCAACTCCAATATCGAAATTTTACAACGTTTCCAATCAAAAATGCTGCGTATAATAACGGATGCACCATGGTATGTAACAAATGCTATTTTACATAATGATCTTGAAATGTCAACTATCAAAGAGGAAATTCGTAAATTCAGCACAAATTATCAACAACGACTAACCGTCACATAAAATATGTTACAGAATAATATAATAAAAATATGGACACTGCACCCAACGGATGTAAAAAAGTAGCGATTACGTTAATTATAATTGCAATTATATTAATATATATTAATCAAGTTTAATTCAAAGGAGGTTATACCACTGGGTATTACCCTTCGCACAAGCCAACATATGTATAAGCCAGAAATATTTCTGAATGTCTCAAATTTGAGACAGATTGAATATAAATAATGTGTTAAAAAAAAAAAAAAAAAAAAATATGTGAAGTGGGAGATGAAATGGTAAGTGGTATAGAATTAGTAGAAGATTGTATCGGTATGGGGGAAGTTAAATCATGTGAAGTAGACATTTCAGGAGAGTTATATCAAGTGTTTGAAGTTTTGAGTGGAACATTTAATGCACTAGGAACAGAAGCAGATAAATTATTTTCCATTGTGTCTTATACATAATAAAACGATGAATCTTCTAATGGTGTATCAGTAATATGCTAGACACACAGAAGAAGTAACCAACTAATATTGTAGTTATAAACAATTCGAGCAGAAATTCGTGTAGTTTGTAGTGTAATGAATTAGTTTGCCTAACTACAATAAAATGTCAGTAGTTGGTGTGAAACTAATTCGTTTCTCTCAAATATAGGTAATTCGAACTGGAATTCCGTGTCGAATGTCAAAATTAAATGCCAAAATAAATAAACAAATAAATAAAAATAGCAAATAATGGAAGTTCTCTATTGTCAAACACCGCAAAAGCAAGTTATATATAAAAGTTATATTTAATAATAACAATAATAATATATAAAAAGTTTGTACAGTGATAATAAATAAATAATATTTAATATGGACGCATTTAAAACCAAAAAACAAGTGTGGAAAATTGAACAGGAGGTTTATTTGGTGGAAATTTGGGGTAAGAAATACAATGCCCTAAGAGGGATCCGCAAAAATAACCATATATATATGGAAATGGAGCGGGACCTGAAGGGATAAAAAAGTATTTCGGACCGCCAAAGAAATTAAAACCAAATTATATAATTTTTCGAAAAAAATATAATATATATTAAATATATATTAATTTAAATTTTTTTAGCCCATTTTAAAAAAGCAAATTGCCTAGCGGGTCAGCACCTTCAGACTGGATTCACTTTGAGGCCAACAATAATATCTTTCTAGATAATAAAGTAATTAATCTAGAGATCGAATGTGAGGCAGTATATCAGTTAAATATACATTCAAACTTTTATTTTATTAAAAATAATAATTTTACTTATATAATTTTTTTTTTTATTATACACATTATTTGTTTTCGTAACGGAAGATGTTAACTTTGAAGAATTGCTACGGATCGACAATGGGGTAAAACCAATTTTATTTTTATAATATTCCATCAATTTTTATTCCTGTTTTCATATGAACACAATTTCCATATAAATATAAATAAATATTAAAATTAAATGAATGATCCGATCAACAGTCGTCCTCTACTACGATGTTTTCACCATCGAATGTGAATGCATCAAACAAAATAACACCATCACCAGCATCGCTGGAAGCGCTACCATCACCATCACCAGCACCAGCACCAGCACCCTCACCATCACCGTCTCCAGCATTCACACCATCACCATCACTAGCACCAGCACCATCATCAGGATCGTCACCATCACCAGCGCCCACACCATAACCTGCAGCCTCGACATCTCTATCACCTTCACCATCTCCAACACCATTAACCTCACGTTCATCTGTAAGGAAAAGGTACTTATAGGAACAAATTTTTGAAGAATTCAAAAAAAATAATGCCATGATGGAGAAGCATTTAAAGACAATTAATGAAACCGTAGAGAAACAGCTGGAAAACGATAGGGAAAGGGACTTGTTTGATGAACGATTTCCTTAAAAAGAGCCTTTAGATCCAAAATAAAATGCTGGACAAAATGTAATTGTGAGTCAATGGTAGATTTAAGTGTTGTTATTAAAAAAAAAATTTAAATTAAAAAATATATTAATAAAAATCTGTGTTCAGACTTTTATTACCTACTTACATAAGGCATCCGTCAAGACAGTTCTTTATAACAATTCCTCGACTATTTGTATCCCCTACAGCTGTTATAGTCTCAGGTTGGCTCTTTCGTGCAGATTTAGCGTCTACCATCCACTGATGCAATACTATATCATTCATTTATGAAGTTATGAAAAACGCACTAAGCTTTTATAACAATATTTACATTTTTAATGCTGTTTTCCAATCCTTTACCCAAACGCCGGAATCGTGCATTTAGATGACCAAAAGCATTCTCAACGACTCTGCGGAATTTCGATAAACCGAGGTTAAAGTGATTTTCTTTACCACTCTGTTCTAAACCAAATGGATATGGCTTCATAAGCAAAGGACTTAACCGAAATGTCGAATCTCCAATTAGCACAACTGGTACATTCACTCCAAAGGTATTTAATTGCTTTTGCAAAAACAAAACCTTAAACCTCGCATCTCCAGACACGACATATATATTTACATCTATTTTATCTGTCAGCATATCTTTCAGCCTGAAGAACTGTACTATCACCGACAAATTACCGAATTATATGAACGTCAAACATACCTAGAGCTCCTACACATTGTTGGAAACCCATTCTTTCAAAACCGGATACATTTTGTTGAATTCTTGCGTCTGTTAATGGATATGTATATAAATATTCCGGACGCAATACTCCCCAAACTTCGTGGCAAAACACTAGCACTATCTCGCCAACTGTATAGTTCTTCCAACACCAAACAAATTTCCACTGGTCCTATATTTGCTGGTACTGCCAAGAGCTATTGCCACCCTTTTTTCAAGGTGAATGGTACTCAGATAGTTGGTCGATTGTTTTCCGAGACCACTGACCTTACCACATAGTTCGGAGAACGATGTTCTCTTTATCCGACAATCGCTTTTGAATTTTACCGGACCGTTTTCAATCACTTCTTTTTCCCAAAGCGTGCTTGTTCGACACTATAAGAGAGTAATTGAATGTTACTTGGATGCACAATTTTAAATATACTATATAATGTAATTTATAATAGATTTGTATTATTTGGGAATACATGTAGGACAATAAAAACAACTTACATAGGTCCAAATGTTCCTGTCAATTTGGTCATTTAACAATATATTCAGTAGATATGTGTTTTTCTGCTGGTAGTGCACTTAAGACATGAAAATGTACTTTATTTTTTAAATTCTTATTTTTCCTCTTGTTTTTTTCCCATAACATTTTAAACACGATTGTATTGGTTTGGGCTATTGAAATCAAATTACTAATGCTTGATCCACTAATTGATTCATCGTAATAGATTTAATTGTGTAAACATAAATACTGTAAAATTATATCACGATATTATATTATTATTATTAAAAAAATTTAACTAATGTTTAATTGCAAATAGAATGAACCGATTGATTTATAAATAACAATAGATAGATATATTAAATATTAGAAAACATTATATGTAAACAAATTTTTAACTCTTTGTCATTGTCTCAAGTGCTTTGCACACGATCGCGATTTTATCGTCGCGAACGTCAAACTCCATATAAAAAAAATTTCCATCATGGCGGAATTATTGCTCAATATTTTTCGCTGCGATAGGAATTGCTCATCGCGACGATAATTTTTTGTCGCGTTAACATAACCAAAGTTTTTAGTTTATTTTATTGTATATCAGCGAAAAGGAAAATAAATAAAAAAAAATATAAAAAAAATTAGACTAATAATAATAATAATAATAAAATGGATAATGAATAATGTTGATGAGAAATTAATAATAGAAGTGGAAGGTTATCCATTGATATATAATAAATTTTTGCAAGAATATAAAAATGTAGAAAAGAAAGACGAAACATGGAAAATAATTGCTGCTGCTTTGAATACTTCCTGTTTAATATGAATATAGAAAAGTTTTATCGCGACGAAAAATCGCGCTAATGTGCAACTGTATTTTTTTGACAAGCGAAATAGGTCATTTCGCGGGGATAAAATCGCGATCGTGTGCAAAGCACTTCACTGTCACAATAATATGTGTTAAAATAATAGTAAACTAATGGTTTGTCGGATTAGTATGTTGGGTATAGCATACTTGCAATGCCAGTTGCGACCGAACGCGTCCACGGGTTGCGGATAGTGGAACGGCCTATGATACTTATGGGTTAGCTACGAATAAAGAATAAGTAGTCGCGGACAATCTGGCTGCTGTGTATGAGAATTACTTTGGGGTGTTGTGTGAAAGCAGCACTCGATTAAAACTGAGTTAATGATTCAGTGATTACACAGTAAAGGCGAATCAGCGGCGCCAATGTAACCGCTTTCGGCAGAGGTGATATACCCCTGTAAATGATCCTACGAATTTGCAGAATGATTAGTAGGTTGAACGTATGGTTAACTACCAACTTCGGAAAAACAAATAGTTATGAATTCGACAACACGGCCTCGGATCGGACAGAATAAACGGCAACGACCCCAGCAAAGAAAATTTAAGGACAATGATTTAAAACTTGCGTCTTGGAACGTTAGAACTCTGTTGCGACAAGGTGCGTTAAGAGCACTTACTGATACGCTACGAACAGCCAAATTGGATATAACAGCTATCCAAGAAACTAGGTGGCCCGGAAAAAATTTATTGAAAGGTAGAGGATACACATTTTATTACAGCGGCAATGATTGCAGTAAAAAAAGAGAGTTCGGAACCGGTTTCGTAGTTTTTGGAAAAGCAAGGAATTCAGTAATTGCTTTTAATCCGATTGATGAACGCATTTGTACACTACGTGTAAGAACAAAATTTTTCAATCTGACCCTCATCAATGTACATGCGCCCACTGAAGAGAAAACTGATGAGGTTAAGGATGAGTTTTATGAAAAACTGATGACAACATATAGAGCTGCACCCGGCCACGACATTAAGATTGTCCTAGGCGATTTTAATGCCAAGGTGGGACAGGAAACAATATATCACCCAACTATAGGTAAGCACAGTCTTCATAAAACAACGAATGAAAACGGGCTAAGATTGATTGATTTTGCCATGTCAAAAAACATGGTCATTAGTGGTACATATTTTCCACATAAAGATATTCATAAGATGACGTGGAGGTCTCCAGATGGTAGAACAAATAATCAAATTGATCATGTACTAATTGATGGACGTCACTGTTCAAATATAATGGATGTACGAACTTGTCGTGGTCTAAATATTGACTCAGATCATTATCTAGTTCGGATAGTGCTACGAGTCAGAATTTCGGCCAGTAATAACATACTACCCGTAGGGTTGAAATGGGCAGTTGAGAAACTTGAACAGGCGGCGGTAAAACAATTGTACATGGATGCAATGGAACAACGAATTATTACAGATTTGGAGGCTTACCAGCAGGATACTAATATAAATAGTATGTGGAAAAAATTAAAATCATGCGTTGAAGGGGTCGCAACAGAGGTGATTGGAAAGGGGATGGTAGTAAGAAATGAGTGGTTTGATGATGAATGTAGAAATGCTCGGGATGCAAAAAATGCGTCCAGGCTGAAAATGCTAACGCGGGCTACACGGACCACTGTGGAAGACTATCGCGAGAAGAGGGATTTCGAGCGTAAATTGATTCGTAAGAAAAAACGAGAATTGGAACGAAAGGTTTACGTCGAAATGGAAAAATTTAACAGGAACAACGATAATAGAAGATTGTACCGGAATGTCAATCGTTTTCGCAACGGATATAATCAACAACCTTTTTTGTGCAAAAACAAACATGGTCAGGTTATGGCGCAAGAGGAAAGGTGCCTCGAAAGATGGGCCGAGTACTTTAAAGATATATTAAATGTGAATACGCCAGTGAATACTATGGAAGATGTGCGATTTCAAACCGCCCAACCATTTATAGCTGAACCATCAATACACGAAGTAATGAGTGTTATTCAGAAGCTCAAGAATAATAAATCACCTGGATCTGATAGCTTACCAGGTGAACTCTTTAAATATGGTGGAAATGCATTATGGTATCAACTGCACGAGCTAATTGTAAAGATTTGGAATAATGAACAGGTGCCAGATGAGTGGAAGGATGGTATTATCTGTCCATTGTACAAAAAGGGTGACAAATTGGATTGTAACAACTATAGAGGAATAACTTTATTAAACATTAGCTATAAGGTATTTGCTAATATACTATACCATAGACTTATTCCATATGCCAATGAAAATATCGGAGAATACCAGTGTGGTTTCTGCGCAGATCGATCTACATCTGATCAAATATTTAGTATACGGCAGATCTTGGAAAAGTGTACGGAATTCAATGTTGATACACACCATTTGTTTGTTGATTTTAAAGCGGCATATGATAGCGTCAATAGGTCAAAGTTATGGAATATTATGGAAGAGTTTGGTTTTCCAAAAAAACTGATAGATTTGGTGGCTATGACGTTGGAAAATGTGAGGTACGAATCCGAGGTAAATTATCTGATCACTTTGAGACGGTTGATGGACTACGACAAGGCGATCCATTATCAACACTACTATTTAATATTACGCTGGAAAAGGCAGTGAGGGGCGTAAATATTGATAAACAAGGCACGATTTTCACAAAATCGGGTCAATTGTTAGCGTATGCTGACGATATAGACATAATGGGTCGAAATATGATAACTGTCAAGGATGCTTTCGAATCGTTACAAAAGGAGGCATCAGGTCTGGGTCTCAAAGTGAATGCAGAAAAAACAAAATATTTGGTGGCAACGAATACATCACGAATTCGAGATCAAACGGTTAATATTGGAGAACACAATTTTGAAATAGTAAATAGTTTTGTATACTTAGGATCGTTGATAAATGTTGAAAATGATATTGAAGAGGAAATACGCCGCAGAATAGCAACTGGCAACAGATGTTATTACGGGTTAAAAAAACAATTCCGATCGAAAACATTACAACGAGATCTTAAGTGCAAGCTATATACAACTTTAATACGTCCAATATTAACGTATGGGTCGGAGGCTTGGTGCATGACACAAAACCAGGAACAACTACTTCGGATTTTCGAACGAAAGGTACTCCGTGGCATATTTGGTCCCGTCAAAGAACAGAATGGTTGGAGGCGACGATACAATATTGAATTAGACAAGTTGTACGGTCAACCAAATATTGTCAAAACAATGATTGAGATGGCTTGGACACGTAGAACGCATGGAGGAGGAGCGTGTGCCAAAAAAACTGTTAAATGGTAAACCGGAGGGTAGAAGGAGGGCCGGAAGACCTAAGGCGAGATGGCTAGATGCAGTAAACTGTGATATAAAGATCCTAAAAATTCGGGATTGGAAGACATTAACTGCGGATAGGTCAGGTTGGAAAAGCGTGTTGGAGAAGGCTAAAACCGCACCCGGGTTGTAACGCCATGGAGTAAGTAAGTAAGTAAGTAATGGTTTGTCAAAGTGTCACCACTTTAGTTACTGAATTATGGGTAATTTACATTATGCCTAATTTTTGAATCTAGAAAAAATTGAGATATAACATACAAATGTCAAACTAGTTAGAAGAGCACAATAGTATAAAAAATTATGGGCCTAGCCATAATTTAGGTTGATAATCTAGATTCAAAGATGAACATGTTCATCTTTTTTTATAGCTGAATTGCTAATTTGTAAAAAAAAAAAAAATCTGTCATTTGACTATAATAAAATATAAATATAGTTTGACAGTAATAAAACAAATTTAATAACAACAAGTTTGTGAGCAAACTAATTAGTTAAATCTTCTGTGTGTCTAGAATATTAGTCGTAAATATTGAATCATATGAAATACATGTTGTTGGTCACAGCTCTCTTCTCTTACGACTAAACACAAATTCTTTGTTCAAATATAAAAATGTTGAAAAAATTTAATATTTTTTGTTTAAAACAACGTGGCGTGCATACTTCAAATATTTACTGATTTGAATATGGAATGAAACAGATTTTGACATTGGAATTTGCTATATTTATTATTTATATGTCACAAAAATATAAACAACTTGGAAGTAGGTAAATATAATTTTTAATTATTTATTATTACATTTGTTTAATAACGAAATCAATAACAACCCAGGCACTTGTTTGACATAGTGATAAGTATAATATCTTACTAATTGTTTTTCTATCATCTATTTTCTAGCCAATGGTATATATATTTTTATTTATTTAATTTTTTAAATTTTTCAACTGACATCAACAACAAAATTGGTCCTTCTTTTACATATTAACAGTGACAATATTTTAATAAATTTAGTTATGCCCTTTTGTTGCATGCGCATGCAACATATGTTGTAATTGGACGAAAAAAAAAAGAATATTCTGGTTAAATTATTGAGGAACCAATATTATTGTTTTGGTATTATTATAATACATATAATATTAAAATAATAATAATAATAAGACTATTGAGGTCAATTCACAATAAATATCGTATCGATAAGACAGATCGATATATTATATTCTCTTTTCTTCGTACAACGGGACAATATGTACTAGAATCTGAACGGATAAAAAATTATTTAAAATAAGATAGGAAAAATAAAATAAATTGTATTAGATCATTCAAGTTAATAAGTTCGAGTGAAGAAGACGAAATCATAGAAATTTTATAAATGTTATATTAAATTAATAGTATTAAATAATTAAAATTAAAATTTTAGATTTTATAAATTATTATAATATAAATATAGTTTAGTTATTTAAATAAAATTATTTAATTTAATTAAAATATTAGATTTTATAAATTATTATAATATAGTTTAGTTATTCAAATAAAATTAATTTAATTAAAATATTAGATTTTATAAATTATTATAATATAGTTTAGTTATTCAGATAAAATTAATTAGTTTATAATCTCAAAGAGATTATATTGCATTAATGTCGTGAGTGCAACATATTGCGTTTTTAGTCATACTTATAATGTATGATAAGTGTTAAGATTTTCAATTAACTGCATTAACAAACTTGGTCATTTTTTCAATATTTTCTTACTTAAATATATCAATTGGTATCATTTCTGTTCTAGCATTTTATAATTAATTTATAACATTTCAAGTTTCAAAAATAACAATAGTAAGGTAGTAAGGTATTTTTTCAACAATGTTAGCTCTATTATTACCAATCGTTTTTTTTAGATGGAAAGTGATTCCGAAGTCTTATGTCCTTGTTGTTTCTCCTTGTCCTTCAAACCAAAAAGTTATGGAAAAGAAGGCAAGCAAACAGAAGGTGGTGGGTTCGGCTAGTAAACAGAAATCACAAATATGAGGGGTTCTACGCTACCCTGGTCAATACCATGAAAATGAGAACAAAGACAGTTCTTCAAATTGATCAGGATAAAAATTGTGCACTTCAGGAAACTCTTATGGTACGTGAATAATGATTTGCTGTCCCGCCAGCGATCTGATATCACCAGAAGAAAAATTGCTAATCATTTTATAGTAAGTATTTGTGCCGATTCAAAATTAAACAATCATTTAGCTGTGTTGGTTGGTTTATTTATGATTTTTATTTCAGTTATTTAGCCCATGCGGGGTCGATGCAAATAGTTGCTTAGGCCTTCAGGGTGGAGCGATTCACCATTGGCTAAATTTTAAAGAAAACTTGTGGTGTTATATGGGTGCATCTATCACCAATCTACGCTGGACCACCATGTGGTGAAGATTTTAACAGATTGAAAGCGGGTTCTGGCATACTTGAAATTTCTCCTGTTACCTCGGTGCCATTGATGGGAAGCACTTGATTGTACCAGTCCAGGTTTTTTGCCCGGCTTTGGTAAATTGATTGGTTCTTAAATTGATTACATATAATTATTTTCTATTTTTTACAACAGAATTAAAATGGAATGAGGATTTAACAATAGCATTAATAATTGTAATTGGAGAGCACTATAAAAGAAAAGAATATGGACAAACATTGCAAAGGAAGTAAATGACATAAAGTACACGAACATTACTGCAGTATTTAGTGAGACTTAATGGAAGCTGTTAAAAGTTAAATACAAAAAGTAAGAACAGACAATAACACAAACAGTCACAATTGAATAAAGTGGTCACATTTTGAGGCGATGAACGATATATTAGAAAAAAGGCCAGAGATATCGCCAATCGCTACATTTAAATGTGACTCAACGAGTGTAGTTACGTCTTCTGCATTCCAAGGTCGTGCTATTGAAAATGTTAGTGAACCGCATACAAAAATTAAAAAAATATCGAATATTGAACGACGAGACGCCGATAGAATGGAACGGCCATATAAATTCATATTTTTGTTGGTGCAAAAATTATAAAAAAAAAAACCGTTTTTTGTATTTGTTTGTTTTTAACATAAATATATAAAAAATACATAGATTTGAATAATTATTTTTTGTAGAATGCCTACGTCGAATAATTTAATAAAAAACGTAATAAAATATTATAATTTATTCCAATATTGTGTCGACGGTATATAATAATCAACAATCAATATTCGTTTTTATTTATAATTCAAATATTACCAGTTTCTTTTTAATTACAATCAAGTTATATTAAACAGTTTATTTTGCATTGTCTTGTCATTTATATTACATTATATTATTTACCAGGTACTGCAATCTCATATAAAGAAATATTACATGTTTAAATTTTATAAAATAAAATTTTAAACCAGCACAGAACGAGAGGTACTGATAATATGAATAATATTGCTCTTCCGCTTGTTTATATTTAGTTAGATTATATATATGCTACATATTGTACAAAAAGGGTGACAAATTGGATTGTAACAACTACAGAGGAATAACTTTATTAAACATTAGCTATAAGGTATTTGCTAATATACTATACCATAGACTTATTCCATACGCCAATGAAATTATCGGAGAATACCAGTGTGGTTTCTGCGCAGATCGATCTACATCTGATCAAATATTTAGTATACGGCAGATCTTGGAAAAGTGTACGGAATTCAATGTTGATACACACCATTTGTTTGTTGATTTTAAAGCGGCATATGATAGCGTCAATAGGTCAAAATTATGGAATATTATGGAAGAGTTTGGTTTTCCAAAAAAACTGATAGATTTGGTGGCTATGACGTTGGAAAATGTGAGGTCACAGGTACGAATCTGAGGTAAATTATCTGATCACTTTGAGACGGTTGATGGACTACGACAAGGCGATCCATTATCAACACTGCTATTTAATATTACGCTGGAAAAGGCAGTGAGGGGCGTAAATATTGATAAACAAGGCACGATTTTCACAAAATCGGGTCAATTGTTAGCGTATGCTGATGATATAGACATAATGGGTCGGAATATGATAATTGTCAAGGATGCTTTCGAATCGTTACAAAAGGAGGCATCAGGTATGGGTCTCAAAGTGAATGCAGAAAAAACGAAATATTTGGTGGCAACGAATACATCACGAATTCGAGATCAAACGGTTAATATTGGAGAACACAATTTTGAAATAGTCAATAGTTTTGTATACTTAGGATCGTTGATAAATGTTGAAAATGGTATTGAAGAGGAAATACGCCGCAGAATAGCAACTGGCAACAGATGTTATTACGGGTTAAAAAAACAATTCCGATCGAAAACATCACAACGAGATCTTAAGTGCAAGCTATATACAACTTTAATACGTCCAATATTAACGTATGGGTCGGAGGCTTGGTGCATGACACAAAACCAGGAACAACTACTTCGGATTTTCGAACGAAAGGTACTCCGTGGCATATTTGGTCCCGTCAAAGAACAGAATGGTTGGAGGCGACGATACAATATTGAATTAGACAAGTTGTACGGTCAACCAAATATTGTCAAAACAATCAAGATCAATAGATTGAGATGGCTTGGACACGTAGAACGCATGGAGGAGGAGCGTGTGCCAAAAAAACTGTTAAATGGTAAGCCGGAGGGTAGAAGGAGAGCCGGAAGACCTAAGGCGAGATGGCTAGATGCAGTAAACTGTGATATAAAGATCCTAAAAATTCGGGATTGGAAGACGTTAACTGCGGATAGGTCAGGTTGGAGAAGCGTGTTGGAGAAGGCTAAAACCGCACCCGGGTTGTAACGCCATGGAGTAAGTAAGTAAGTAAGTAACATATATGTTATATTTGCCGTCATCATTTCTATATTGCTAATATATTTTTATTCACAAATTCATGCGTTTCTTATTTAACACGTTGAATGTGTATTTGTAGTAATTTATTTTATTGTTCATTTATATTTTATTTTATTTTCGTTCATATTTTTGTTTTTAAATTTTTATTCATATATAATATAACTAATAATCATGTTAGATGTGTAGCAAACAGCATAATTTGAAAAATGTTGGATTATTTTGAGATTTAATTTAAAAATTTTGTTTTCTTATTTGAGAATTAAATATTTTTTTTTTAATTATTTGAATAAATTTAATAGAAATTTATCATTGTTTAGATAGATAGTTTATTAAACGATTAAACAAAATTTTGGCTAGTATTTTTAATATTTTATTTCAATTTGAGTATTTATAATATGGAAAATAATTCTTTTAGAAAGCGTCGGTCCAGCGCGTATTGCGTAGTGAGATCATGTAAACGATCAAGGTTTTCGGGTGAGCCTATTAAATTATTTTCATTTCCTAATGATTATAGAAGGTTAATATGGGCATCGAAGTGCCAAATATCTATGAGCGACGTTTCTAAATATACTCGAATCTGTGACAAACATTTTGAGAGAAGGTTCTATGGTCAAAAGTACGCATTAAAAACAGCAATTCCGACATTGTTGTTAGACGAAAAGAGATTATTAGAATCAGAAGTTTGCTCACCAATTACCAATTTATCCACAGCGAGTGATGCATCTACAACGAATGTTAACAATGATTCAAATATTTATAATTTTGTAGATGATCCACCGGATGTTGGTTGTTTAAGAAGTATTTGTGAAAAGTATGTTCAAACAATAGGATCTGTTGTTAATAATGAATATGATAAAATAATATTTTGTGATAATTGTATCAAAAAAGAACAAAATGAATTGTACTACAGACGGCAACATAGTGCAGTTTATAATGAAAACATTAAATTAAAAAAGCAATTATTAGCAAGCCAAACAATGCTACGTAATTTGAAACTTAAATTAAAAACGGATCGAAATAAAAAAATTATATTAAAATGAAAAAAAAACAGAATCAACGCCGAACTAATCAAAATTCACAAAACATTTCGCAACTCGCTAAAGTGTTAGGATTAAGAAAATACAAACTTGGTTTAAAGAAGAAAAATTGCTTGCGCAAAGTATTTTTTTGAGTTCCCCGCGTAGTTACAACTTACTTCGAGAAAAAATGCAATTAAATTTACCTTCCGTGAGATCTTTACAAAACTAGTCACCAATCAAAAATGACATAAATCTGCAGAACATTTCACAATTAAGTGATATTTTCAAAGATGATAATACTTTAAATAAAGAAACCGTATTAGTTTTTGATGAAATAGCAATTAGACGTGATTTACAATATAATGATAATTTAGACGAAATTATTGGTTTTTCTGATGATGGGGTTCACAGAAAAAAAGACTTACCTAAACATGTTTGCTTTTTCATGGTCCGTGGTTTACACAAAAAATGGAAATATATTATATCATAATTTGCAGACAAAAATATCAATGGCGAAAAATTAAAAGAATTATTGTTCCAAAATATTGAAATTGTTACTAAAATTGGTTTGAACATTCGTACGGTTATATGCGATCAAGGTTCAAATAATAGAAATTTGTTTCAAGATTAGGTATATCAGCTGATAAACCATACTTCCTGTATGAAGAAAAAAAGATATATTGCGGGTATGATGTACCACACTTGATTAAATCTTTTAGAAACCAACTTATAAAGCACGATTTCAATACTGAACACGGTACAGTATCTTGGAATATAATTACAAAAATGTATTCGTTAGATCTACAAGGACCAACTCGAATGTGCTCTAAGCTCAATCAGAAGCATATTTACCCTAATTCATTTCAAAAAATGAAAGTTACTTCGGCTGTTCAAATTCTCAGTAATAGATGCTCTGCAGTTATTAAAACATATGGAATGTGGGCACTTTACAGATTGTAAGGATGTAGCTGTTGGCACAAGCTTATTTTTACAAAAATTAATAATCTCTTCGATTGCTTGAGTAGCAATTTTATTACTAGCGATAATCCAATTATAAATAAATACTCAAATTGAAATAAAATATTAAAAATCCTAGCTAAAATTTTGTTTAATAGTTTAATAAACTATCTATCTAAACAATGATAAATTTTTATTAAAGTTATTCAAATAATTAAAAAAAAATGTTTAATTCTCAAATAAGATAAGAAAATTTTTAAATTAAATCTCAAAATAATTCAAAATTTTTCAAATTCTACTGTTTGCTGCATATCAATGATTATTTGTTATATATGAATAAAAATTTAAAAACAAAAATATGAACGAAAATAAAATAAAATATAAATGAACTATAAAATAAATTACTACAAACAAACATTCAACGTGTTAAATAAGAAACACATGTATTTGTGAATAAAAATATATTAACAATATAGAAAATATATGTATGTGTAATATGACGGCAAATATAACATATATGTAGCATATATATAATATAATCTAACTAAATATAAACAAGCGGAAGAGCAATATTATTCATATTATCAGTACCTCTCGTTCTGTGCTGGTTTAAAATTTTATTTTATAAAATCTAAACATGCAATATTTCTATATATGAGATTGCAGTATCATGCTATATTATTACTTATTTAATAGGAAATATTATTAAAATAATGAAAATGAAAAATGAATTTTATTAATTATTATATATTACTTAATAATTAATATCAATAAGTTACTTAAACTTTATTGATATTATATAATTTACTTCAGTTAAACATTTAGTTACTTTTAGTATAACGACTATACAGGGTGTCCCAATTATCGACGGCAATACGAAAACACTAGATTCTCTGGGTTATTTTGCGTCGAAAATATCATATAACATTTTGGCCGATTCGACTTCGGTACCAAGTTACACGCAAATAACCAAATTTTCAATCAGACCATGTTTTGCACTCTACTGGGATCAATATCTCATTAACTAATTAACCGATTTTAAATTTTTGATACACTATTAGCATTAGCATACCGAGATCTTTAATTTGACGTTAAGATAAGGCAACTTGGACATGTGGTTATCCAGATACTTACAGGAATGTTGACAATTTGATGAACGCCATTTTTCTTTTTGAAAGTTTGTTCAAGCATAAGTCGAAAAATCATGATGAAAAAATTTTTTCGGTATAAGTTTAAAAACTTGCCACATTCATAAGCTTTCGTTTAAGCTATAACATTACGATAGGTCTCAACTGGTTCCAAAGATATACACAAATAACTACAACGATGTAGGCATAAAATTGATTTTCACTATAGAAAAATTTTATCTTTTTTTGGTTTTTTTCAAAATCAACAATATGGACGTGACAGATAATTGATTCCATACACTCCTATACATTCACACAAACCTTCACACACACACAAACGATCTCACACACAAAGGACCACACACATAACCCCACAAAAGCACACGCACGCATATCACCACAGTTTTAAACAAACAAAGCCTAAAGTAATTGTTGAAAATGTGCTCTTTCAGCTCGAATACATAAGCAACAATGCTTTTAAATAGATCGAATCAATCTAAGTGTTTGTTGTGACTTGTGGCGAAATTCTTGGATACAGTCTTCAGTACGTTGAATCAACTCTTCACGTGAATTAATCACAGTTGCAAAGACTTTTTCTTCAAGGCAACCCCATAAATCGAAATCCAACGAATTTAATTCTGGAGAACGTGGCCACCAGCTAATGGGCCCACCTCTGACAATCCATCTTTGAACGAGTGCAGATGTGGTTTCAACATGATGGTGGCCCAGCGCACTATGGAGGGAATGTTAGATGCTGACTGGACGCAAACTTTTATCAAAGATGGATTGGCAGAGGTGGGCCCATAAGATGGTCGCCAAGGTCTCCAGACTTAAATCCATTTGATTTCTATTTATGGAGTTGCCTTAAAGAAAAGTATATGTAATTGTGATTAATTCACTTGAAGAGTTAATTCAGCTTATTGAAAACTGTATTCAAGACCTTCGCCACAAGCAACAGCAAACACTTAGATTGGTTCGGTCTATTTAAAAGCATTGTTGTCTATGTATTCGAGCTGAAGGAGCACATTTTCAACAATTACTTTAGGCTTTGTTTGTTTAAAACTGTGGTGATATGCGTGCGTGTGCTTTTGTGGGTTTATGTGTGTGGGCCATTGTGTGTGAGATCGTTTGTGTGTGTGTGAAGGTTTGTGTGAATGCATAGGAGTGTATGGAATCAATTATCTGTCACGTCCGTATTGTTACTTACTTACTTACTCCATGGCGTTACAACCCGGGTGCGGTTTTAGCCTTCTCCAACACGCTTCTCCAACCTGACCTATCCGCAGTTAATGTCTTCCAATCCCGAATTTTTAGGATCTTTATATCACAGTTTACTGCATCTAGCCATCTCGCCTTAGGTCTTCCGGCTCTCCTTCTACCCTCCGGTTTACCATTTAACAGTTTTTTTGGCACACGCTCCTCCTCCATGCGTTCTATGTGTCCAAGCCATCTCAATCTATTGATCTTGATTGTTTTGACAATATTTGGTTGACCGTACAACTTGTCTAATTCAATATTGTATCGTCGCCTCCAACCATTCTGTTCTTTGACGGGACCAAATATGCCACGGAGTACCTTTCGTTCGAAAATCCGAAGTAGTTGTTCCTGGTTTTGTGTCATGCACCAAGCCTCCGACCCATACGTTAATATTGGACGTATTAAAGTTGTATATAGCTTGCACTTAAGATCTCGTTGTGATGTTTTCGATCGGAATTGTTTTTTTAACCCGTAATAACATCTGTTGCCAGTTGCTATTCTGCGGCGTATTTCCTCTTCAATATCATTTTCAACATTTATCAACGATCCTAAGTATACAAAACTATTGACTATTTCAAAATTGTGTTCTCCAATATTAACCGTTTGATCTCGAATTCGTGATGTATTCGTTGCCACCAAATATTTCGTTTTTTCTGCATTCACTTTGAGACCCATACCTGATGCCTCCTTTTGTAACGATTCGAAAGCATCCTTGACAATTATCATATTCCGACCCATTATGTCTATATCATCAGCATACGCTAACAATTGACCCGATTTTGTGAAAATCGTGCCTTGTTTATCAATATTTACGCCCCTCACTGCCTTTTCCAGCGTAATATTAAATAGCAGTGTTGATAATGGATCGCCTTGTCGTAGTCCATCAACCGTCTCAAAGTGATCAGATAATTTACCTCGGATTCGTACCTGTGACCTCACATTTTCCAACGTCATAGCCACCAAATCTATCAGTTTTTTTGGAAAACCAAACTCTTCCATAATATTCCATAATTTTGACCTATTGACGCTATCATATGCCGCTTTAAAATCAACAAACAAATGGTGTGTATCAACATTGAATTCCGTACACTTTTCCAAGATCTGCCGTATACTAAATATTTGATCAGATGTAGATCGATCTGCGCAGAAACCACACTGGTATTCTCCGATAATTTCATTGGCGTATGGAATAAGTCTATGGTATAGTATATTAGCAAATACCTTATAGCTAATGTTTAATAAAGTTATTCCTCTGTAGTTGTTACAATCCAATTTGTCACCCTTTTTGTACAATGGACAAATAATACCATCCTTCCACTCCTCTGGCACCTGTTCATTATTCAAAATCTTTACAATTAGCTCGTGCAGTTGATACCATAATGCATTTCCACCATATTTAAAGAGTTCACCTGGTAAGCTATCAGATCCAGGTGATTTATTATTCTTGAGCTTCTGAATAACACTCTTTACTTCGTGTATCGATGGTTCAGCTATAAATGGTTGGGCGGTTTGAAATCGCACATCTTCCATAGTATTCACTGGCGTATTCACATTTAATATATCTTTAAAGTACTCGGCCCATCTTTCGAGGCACCTTTCCTCTTGCGCCATAACCTGACCATGTCTGTTTTTGCACAAAAAAGGTTGTTGATTGTATCCGTTGCGAAAACGATTGACATTCCGGTACAATCTTCTATTATCGTTGTTCCTGTTAAATTTTTCCATTTCGACGTAAATCTTTCGTTCCAATTCTCGTTTTTTCTTACGAATCAATTTACGCTCGAAATCCCTCTTCTCGCGATAGTCTTCCACAGTGGTCCGTGTAGCCCGCGTTAGCATTTTCAGCCTGGACGCATTTTTTGCATCCCGAGCATTTCTACATTCATCATCGAACCACTCATTTCTTACTACCATCCCTTTTCCAATCACCTCTGTTGCGACCCCTTCAACGCATGACTTTAATTTTATCCACATACTATTTATATTAGTTTCCTGCTGGTAAGCCTCCAAATCTGTAATAATTCGTTGTTCCATTGCATCCATGTACAATTGTTTTACCGCCGCCTGTTCAAGTTTCTCGACTGCCCATTTCAACCCTACGGGTTGTGTGTTATTACTGGCCGAAATTCTGACTCGTAGCACTATCCGAACTAGATAATGATCTGAGTCAATATTTAGACCACGACAAGTTCGTACATCCAATATATTTGAACAGTGACGTCCATCAATTAGTACATGATCAATTTGATTACTTGTTCTACCATCTGGAGACCTCCACGTCATCTTATGAATATCTTTATGTGGAAAATATGTACCACTAATGACCATGTTTTTTGACATGGCAAAATCAATCAATCTTAGCCCGTTTTCATTCGTTGTTTTATGAAGACTGTGCTTACCTATAGTTGGGTGATAATAGGTTGTCAACTATCTCCCTTCCGCCTTTTTGCTCTTTATTCAATGCTTTATAAAAAGTGTTACAGTAATCGGATTTAGTTCAAATATGCGCCGTTTTGTTCGATAATCTGTTTCCATCTAGACTGCAACTTCATAATACCTCCCTCGTAGAAGCCCCCCTCCTTATTTGCGAAGAACTCGGACAGCCACTTTTCACAAGCCTCTTTTGAGATCAACTTTACACCACCAAGGGCGTTCGCCATGGACAGGAACAGGTGGTAATCACTTGGCGCTATGTCCGGGCTATATGGTGGATGCGATAAAACCTCCCATCCGAGCTCCCGTAGCTTCTGACGAGTCATCAACGAAGTGTGTGGTCTGGCGTTGTCCTGGTGGAACACTACACCCTTCCTTTTGGCCAATTCTGGACGCTTCTGGTCGATCGCCTGCTTCAAGCGGTCCAGTTGTTCGCAGTAGATGGTAGAATTAAGCGTCTGGCCATATGGGAGCAGCTCATAGTGGATGATTCCCTTCCAATCCCACCAAACACACAGCAAAACCTTCCTGGCCGTCAATCCCGGCTTGGCCACTGTTTGGGACGATTCACCGGCCTGCGACCACGACCGTTTTCGCTTGATATTGTCGTATGTGATCCATTTTTCGTCGCCAGTCACCATCCGCTTCAAGAATGGGTCGAGTTCGTTCCGTTTCAGCAGCATTTCGCAAATGGAAATTCGGTCCATTAGATTTTTCACTGTTAATTCATGTGGCACCCAAACATCAAGCTTTTTTTTGTATCCAGCCTTCTGCAGATGGTTTAAAATGGTTTGGTGACTAACTCCCATCTCCTGGGCGATGTCACGAGATGCCACATGCCGGTCTAACTCGATGTATTCCATGATTTGATCGGTATTTGTCGTCACAGGTCTTCCGCCGGCTGGCTTATCCATGGTGTCGTTTTCACCGGCTCTGAATCGTCGAAACCATTCCTCCGCGGTTCGAAGTGATAGAGTACCATCCCCCAAAACACCATTAATCTCACGGAACGTTTCTCTAGCGGATTTGCCTTTAACGAAGGAAAACTTTAAAATAGCGCGAATTTCGGCGTTAGTGAACTCCATGTTTACACGTCTATAACTGTTGAACGCAATATCCAAACTAATCATACATAGCGTCGTTTTGTTTGTTATGTCAAGAGCTTTCAAATTATGTACAGTGTTGCCAGATACGAGCTCTGTAGCGCTTTGTACATAGCCGCGAAATTAAAAAGACAAAAAGGCGGAAGGGAGATATTTGACAACCTTATATATTGTTTCCTGTCCCACATTGGCATTAAAATCGCCTAGGACAATCTTAATGTCGTGGCCGGGTGCAGCTCTATATGTTGTCATCAGCTTTTCATAAAACTCATCCTTAACCTCATCAGTTTTCTCTTCAGTGGGCGCATGTACATTGATGAGGGTCAGATTGAAAAATGTTGTTCTTACACGTAGTGTACAAATGCGTTCATCAATCGGATTAAAAGCAATTACTGAATTCCTTGCTTTTCCAAAAACTACGAAACCGGTTCCGAACTCTCTTCTTTTACTGCAATCATTGCCGCTGTAATAAAATGTGTATCCTCTACCTTTCAATAAATTTTTTCCGGGCCACCTAGTTTCTTGGATAGCTGTTATATCCAATTTGGCTGTTCGTAGCGTATCAGTAAGTGCTCTTAACGCACCTTGTCGCAACAGAGTTCTAACGTTCCAAGACGCAAGTTTTAAATCATTGTCCTTAAATTTTCTTTGCTGGGGTCGTTGCCGTTTATTCTGTCCGATCCGAGGCCGTGTTGTCGAATTCATAACTATTTGTTTTTCCGAAGTTGGTAGTTAACCATACGTTCAACCTACTAATCATTCTGCAAATTCGTAGGATCATTTACAGGGGTATATCACCTCTGCCGAAAGCGGTTACATTGGCGCCGCTGATTCGCCTTTACTGTGTAATCACTGAATCATTAACTCAGTTTTAATCGAGTGCTGCTTTCACACAACACCCCAAAGTAATTCTCATACACAGCAGCCAGATTGTCCGCGACTACTTATTCTTTATTCGTAGCTAACCCATAAGTATCATAGGCCGTTCCACTATCCGCAACCCGTGGACGCGTTCGGTCGCAACTGGCATTGCAAGTATGCTATACCCAACATACTAATCCGAAATACCCAACATACTAATCCGAAGTCCGTATTGTTGGTTCTGGATAAAACCAAAAAAAGGTAAAATTTTTCCATAGCGAAAATCAATTTTATGCCTACATCGTTGTAGTTATTTGTGTATATCTTTGGAACCAGTTGAGACCTATCGTAATGTTATAGCTTAAACGAAAGCTTATGAATGTGGCTAGTTTTTAAACTTATACCGAAAAAATTTTTTCATCATGATTTTTCGACTTATGCTTGAACAAACTTTCAAAAAGAAAAATGGCGTTCATCAAATTGTCAACATTCCTGTAAGTATCTGGATAACCACATGTCCAAGTTGCCTTATCTTAACGTCAAATTAAAGATCTCGGTATGCTAATGCTAATAGTGTATCAAAAATTTAAAATCGGTTAATTAGTTAATGAGATATTGATCCCAGTAGAGTGCAAAACATGGTCTGATTGAAAATTTGGTTATTCGCGTGTAACTTGGTACCGAAGTCGAATCGGCCAAAATGTTATATGATATTTTCGACGCAAAATGACCCAAAGAATCTAGTGTTTTCGTATTGCCGTCGATAATTGGGACACCCTGTATAAAAAAAATAAAATGTAATAATAATATATTACTTGACTCCAAGAGACCAAAACACAATTTAATCATTTTATATAAAATTTTATTAATATATGGTATATAATATAATATTTAAATTAAATAAGTTTGGTAGGGCGATACCGTTAACTTCTATATACTATATATCCGTGCATAAATAATGTACGTGCATGTATATAAAAATAGTATATAATATATATGAATATGTGTATATTATGTATAGGATAGTAAGGGAATACAGAGATGTAATTCGGTTATCACAAAAATATACTTTTTGTCAGGAACAAGTTTTATAAAATGTACAACATCTACACTTATAAACTCATGCATACAAAATTACAAAGTTCCTTTTAATTTGACCACCACGTGCAGTAAATTCATTTTGGACATTCATATTTGAATCACTATCGCCATAATTACTTAATTCTAAAATCTAAAATGTCGCCAGCACTCATGCATATATTATGAAGAATCCATGTGAATAATAGAAAATATTGATACAAGTGATTGATACAAATCACGATATTCAATTATTTTAAGTCTTTGAAAGTGTTGCTTTAATAAACCAAATGCATTTGCAATACACACTCTACCTGTTGATAAACTGAAATTATATTTTTGTTGCTGTTAGTTATCGTAACTTGAGTTTTAGTTGGTTATTTTTGGTTACAATATATGTTTTCCAATTTAGGCGCCTATCTAGATACAAACCCAGGTATTTTGCTGAACCGATTTTTCTCCATTGACTTTTATTCTCCATATTCGGAGCCAATTTTGAATTTCATTCAAGTTTTCTTGGAGTCCTTTTGAAGCCATCATTGGATTTATATGTGTTGCCATAATTACTGTGTCATCTGCCAAAGTTGTAGTGATGGTATGTTAATTATTAAACATCAACACATACACAAGATCTTATTAATTTAAAATTCAAACAAATGTTACTCGGAAATTTAACAATTGCTGGAAAGCTTCCTACAGATCGTCTAGCATCATCTATAATGTTGGCCAAGAGATCATCTTTTGTTTAATAGTCAACTTTAGTAACCGATTACACATTTTCCATAAGGTCTAGAGGACAAGCAGATTTACTCAAATCAAATTAACCAACAATTTTGCAAATACATATAAAAACATAACTTTGCCGATTACAAATTATCAAACTTAAATATTATATAATAAATAAATAGAAGCTCATTTTCAATAACTCTTTCAAACTTTATCCTACTTACTTTTAAATTAATTTATAATGCAATACATTAAAATTAACATTCTGCGTTAGATAAATACCAAACAGTCACCATCAATTGTCTCTCCATAGAAATTTCCTGTTTTGTAGTATATGCATTCATAATTATATGGGTTTTGGGGATATTTTGGTAAGAAAAACTCATTTATTTGAAAGTAACGGTACATTATATTTTAGTCAAAGTATTTGCCATCTGAAGCTACAACTTTTAACTATTTTTGTGGCAAATATGGATTCCCTCATAGAAGAACTTCTTAGGTTTTGTAGCAATCCATGAATCCAGTCATTTTTTCATATATTTGTATGAATTGAACCGCTGTGCAGAAAGCGCTGATTACATCGACCGGAACAAATGGTAGTCTGATGGAGCAATGTCTGGTGAATAGGGCGGGTGGAGTACGACTTCCCAGCTAAGTGCTTCTAACGTTTCTTTGACCGGTCTTGCAACGTGTGGTCTAGCATTATCATTCTGCATAATCACACAGTCATGTCTGCTGGCATATTCTGGTCGTTTTTGATGCAATGCTCGGCTCAATTGAATTAATTGCCCTCGGTAACGTTCAGCAGTGATGGTTTGTCCCGGGTTAAGCAGCTCATAGCACACTACACCAAGCTGGTCCCAGCAGATACACAGCATAACCTTAGAACCATGAATATTACGTTTTGGTGTCGATGGACCTGGTTCACCATCTTCCCATGCTTTCAGATGTTTTGGATTATGGTAATGGATCCACTTTTCATCACCAGTTACAATTCGATGTTTTTGCAGCAAAATTTCACACATTGTTTTTCGATTTTTTTGTTGTCTTTCCGTCAATTCATGTGGTACCCAATACGATAGCTTTTGGATCATTCCCATCTTCTTTAAACGTTTGGAAGCACTTGCTTGGGTAACATCTAATGAAAATGCTAATTCTTCTTCCGTTTGACATGGATCTTCACTGACAATGAGTAAAGCTTCTAATTCTTCGTCTTCAAATTTTTTTGGTGCTCCAACGCGTTCTTTATCACTAACATCAAAATCATTATTTTTAAACCGACTAAACCAATACTCACAATTGTTTTGTGATGGGGAATGTTCATCATAAATTTGTTACAAAAAGCAATAAGTTTCTGCTGCTGTTTTCTTCTGAATAAAATTACTTAACATAACTTTCCGGAAATGCTGTTTTGTTGATACTAAATTTTCCAATTTTAATCAACTAAAAAAAAAATAGTTGTTTACACTTCAACTGAATGTCATATACTGAATATGAAAGATGGATTCAACTACTACAATAGCGAAGTATTGCCACTTCACACTGCGTACAAGCAATACTATTTATGACACGTTTCAGATTCTCCCCAGGACTTAGTTATAGACCCAATATATACAGGGTATTGCTATTTATTGAAAAACTGAATAATTACTAATTAATAGTTATTGTACTATCAGTATGTTCAACTTGAGTGTCTGAATATTACACAAAAATATATTAACAGCTAACAGCTAACAGCTGATTATGGACAAGTGATTGTAATTTAATTATAGTGTTCTGGTTATGTAGATTATATTGCCTCGGAACATTATAATTAAATTACAATCACTTGTCCATAATCAGCTGCCAACACAGAGATATATTAACTTATTTAAATATTCATGGTTTGCAAGCAGATAACTGAACGGGAGACCACCAAAATTTGAAAAACCCAGTAGACTTTGGTTTTAAAGAATCACAAATGTGGCCATAATCAGTTGTTCATGGTCTAAAATATCTTTGTGGCTACAACACTTTTTTACAAATTATCACTTTCCTAACGATTGTGAATGTACTTATTTAACATTTCGAAATAATGCTTTAAAGAAAACCAATTACTAATTAATTATAAACAATGTATTATTTATATGTAAATGTATTTCAAGAGCTTTAAAAATTAACGGAACTTATGAAAACTGTTGTAAAATGGATTAAAATTTGATACAAAAAAAAAATATTTTGTGTTCGATTTTTTGAGAGACCTTGTATTTCTACCATTTTGGGCAGCTCAATTGCCAAACTGACATCACCTTTAGATTCTTACAACCTAAGATACAATCATAAAAATGAAAATTTTACCTTCAAAAGTATTGAACATATGAAACACCCTGTTATAAAAATATACATAACTTTATAACTGGTAAGCCTATATTAAAAAATTATCATTCAAATTAAAGGTGAAGAATTTCTCCATCGACTTTATTTAAATTAACTTTTTAAAAAAACTTGCTCCTGACAAAATTATAAGCATAAATTGACATTTTTTTACACAATTTTTCAAAATTCGATACTTTTGAAACACTCTGTGACGAAATCCAATGAATTTTTAATAATTTTTTTTCGTGAAATGAAGCACTTTAGATAGTCATTATTTCCAACTTCAAAAATTATTGTGGCCTTTCAGAACTAAAAGTTTGTCAGTTTAAATAGATTGCCTTAAAATATCATGTTTTTTACTCCTTAAAAGTGAAATTGGGGGAATAAATATTAACTTTGTTCTATAGTTTTGTGAGTACTACAACCTGGCAACCTGGCATTTCATTAGATTCGGAGTACGATACCTCAGGTGGTTCCCTTGTGAATTAATTATTTGTTTTTATTTATCGTTAGATATGTAAGTAAATAGGTTTTTTTATACTATCAATTTACTATTATCCTATTATCTATTATATTGTTATATACATTTTGCGCGTGTTTCTTCATAAATAATAGGAATAGTAATATGATTTGATCGCTTTTTTTAAATTAATTTATTTAATTTCGGTAATAACGGTAAAAAGATTTTATTGAATATACAATAAAAATAAAATTTCTCCTCTTTTGATGCGATCCAAGAATCGATCCAATTTTGGACGTCTTCATAATTGTGGAAGCGTTGTGCACAGAGTCCATGTGCCATCGATCCGAACAAGTGGTAATCTGATGGAGCATCATCTGGTGAATAGGGCGGGTGTGGTAACACATTCCATCCGAGTGCTTCCAATGTTTCTTTTACCGGTTTTGCGACATGATTACGAGCATTGTCGTACAATAGAATCACTTTTCCATATATGTTGGCCCATTCTGGTCGTTTTTTTTAATGCTCGATTCAATTCAATCAATTTTTGTTTGTAGTGCTCACCAGTAATAATTTGATCAGGTTTCAACAATTCATAATATACCACTCCCTTCTGGTCCCACAAAATACACAATAAAACTTTCTTTCCATGGATGTCAATTTTACTTGTTGACCTGGATCAGTTCAATGTTTAGTTCGTTTAGGATTATCAAATTAAATTCATTTTTTATCACCAGTGATAATATGTCACAAAAACGACTTCCTTAGCTCTCTTCCAATCAAAATTTCAGACGTGGTTTTCTTTGCTTCTTTCAGTCAATTCATATGGAACCAATTTTCGTCCCTTTTGCATCATACCGATTGTGTTTAAGCGAGTAGAAATGGTTTTTTGGCATACATTAAATGAATCTGGTAGTTGTTGTTGCGATTATGCATCGTCGTCATCCAATAATGCTTGCAATTCCGTATCTTCAAATTTTTTGGGTGGTTTCCCACGTTCTTTGTCACTCAGGTCAAAATCACCACTTTTCAATCATTCAAACCACTTTCTTCCATGACTTCCATGTAAAGCATGTTCACCATAAGCTTCGACAAGAATTTTATGACTTTCAGCAGCAGTTTTCTTCCAATGAAACAATAACAACAAACCTCCCGAAGTTCCGATTTTTCTGTTACAAAACACATTCAAAAAACGAAAAAAATGTGTTGTTCACACTTTTAGCTCGTAACACAAACTGAATGATAAAAATATAAAGTGTTACGTTCACGAAAAAATTTTCTGCCGGAACCGCCATCGTTTTAGGCGGTTGCAACGATTAATCCGTGAGCGATCAAATCATATTACTATACCTATTATTAATTTTTTTAAATTTTTAAATAAGGGAATTGTTTAGTGATATTCATTAGCTGTGACTGTTATGATAACAGTGTCATAACTACCGATGGTCAATACTTTGATAATTAGTAAATTCTAACATTTTGTTATGCAAATAAATGCCTTTTTTCCAAGTGTAGCTTATAGGATCTACCAAACATGTTCTATAGCCACTTCCGTTATAGTTCATTTGCAAAAATAACAATTAAAATATAAATTAATTAACATAATTCATAAATTTATAAATAAAAGCAAAAAGTACAAAACAAAATAGTGTATTATTAAATATTATTATCTTATTTTCTTTTTATTGTTTATGAACTTGAATTGGTAAATTTGCATAGTGTGCTTCTGTGTATAAATAGATATATCAGGTGTATACATATATGTAACTGCAAATTTTAAAATAAAAATAAAACGGTGGAAATCGGAAGCAGCCATGTCTGGTAAATATGGCGAGTGGGATAACAAACCCCAGCCAAGCTATTTGAATGTATCTGCAAACAGCTTCGTTTTGTGTGATGGTTAGAGCAAAATTATTATACCTTGTCTTGTTACCCATTCTGGTTGGTTTACGATCAAAGCATGGTTCAAATTAATAGTTCGTTGTCGGTAGCGGTTCACCGGGTTTTAATAGTTGATAATATACCATACCTTTCTGAACCCACCAAACATATAGAATTCTCGTCTTTTCAAATCGATTTGGTTTAGCACTCGATGTTGCTGGTTGACCTGATGTAACCCATGATCCCATGATTAATTGCGTTTAGAATTCTTAAAATATATCCACTTTTCATTACCAGTGACAATATGATACGAAAAAAATTTCCTTTTCCTTTTTGAGTTTGGGCGTCATCTTCATCCAGCATTGCTGGCAATTCGGTGTCTTCAAACTTTTTCGGTGGTCTTCGATGTTCTTCATTTTCTACATTAAAATCATCGTTTCTGAAATGTTGAAATCACTCATATCATTGTCTTTGCGATAGAGTATGTTCGCCATAAAGTTTAACAATCGTTTAATGAGGTTCAGATGTATATACAAATAAAAACGTTACGAAATTCTCAAATCACATCTTTCTGGTGCAAAACTCTCCATTTTTGATAGCATGAAAAAACTATGTTGTTCATATAAAACTTGAAATATAAAAATATGAAAATTGAGTTTGCAAAAAAAGGTTTATATATAATTCTATTTTTTATATAATTCTTTAATTTAGTTTCTATTTTTGTACTTTAAATTATAATATATGATACGCAATCAAAAATAATAAAAAGATACACAGTCAAGTTCAACTTATAAATTATATGTAACAATAAAGTTTATTATCCCTCGTATTTATACAATGTGTTGTAAAAACTCGTATTCAATATATTATATTACATTTTGTATATACTATCTATGTCCTATACTATCCTTGTATATAGGTATATACAATATGTATGTGTATGTAAATACGAGGGTGAGCTGAAAGTTATTCTGGCAAAAACTTAAAGATGAAATCTGTTAATAGTTTCAAAATTGTTCTTACTTTTCAAAGAATAATTTGGAATCGTTTCTATATAACAGCGTCATTGTTTATTGCTAATGTGCTATAGTTTAATGGATAACAATGATAAACGGTGAAGTTGCTACATAGAATTTGGGGTGATTCTAATTTACTTGCCACAATAATTTTTGAAGTTGGAAATAATAGTTATCTAAAATGTTCACAAAAAAAAGTACATTTCAAAATGATACATTAAAAAAGACCAATAGTGAATATATTGTTTAAATGTAAACGTATTTTTCTCTGTAAAATCGATAAAAATTTGACAAAAAAATATAAAAATGTTTTGTTTGATTTTTTGGAACACCCTGTATTTCCATCAGTTTGGACAGCTCAACTGCCAAACTGACATCACTTTTAGCTTCTTCCTATCAAAGTACCTCAGATGCAATCATAAAAATTAAAATTTTACCTTCAAAAATATTGCTCATGTGAAACACCAAGCTATAAAAATATGCATAACTACATAACTAGCAATCCTATATAAAAAAATGATGTCTCAAATTAAAGGTGAAGAATTTCACCATCGACTTTATTTAAAGTAATTATTTAAAAACTTGCTCTTGACAAAGTTATATGTATAAAATCACATTTTTTTTACACAATTTTTCAAAATTAGTAACTACTGATACACCCTGTGAACAAATCCAATTATTTTTTAATAATTTTTTTTTTGTGGAATGAAGCACACTTTAACTTTTTTTTTTCTTTTTTTTAAGTCATATTTTGCTCCTAGTGGAGCTTTTATGTCATCTAATAAACCTTTCATTACAACCAAGTTGGTAAATTACTCCGCATGGGAGTATATAACAATTTACCAAATTGTGTACTGTACTGTACTGTAATTAACGAAAGATAGATGTTTTCAAAATACTATTATTATTATATGGGTGATTAGTCCATAGTTATGTGTGTGCAGACATTGTTAATCTTTGAATAACGTCCAACACCATATTTTCAAAGATATCCGTTTTTCTTTTTATTCCATCAACGAACAAATGGTCACCCAGCAGAAAAATTTTAGTATTAAAATAAATACAGAAAAATTTCCTATGAAAAATAGCGGATTTGAAACCGCTGATTAATATATATAATATATACAGCGCTATGCAACTGCGCTACCGAGCTAACTTTAGATAGCTATTATTTCCAATTTCAAAAATTATTGTGTCACTTCGAGATCAAAATTTATAGATTTTTATAAAATGTCATGATTTGAAGGCTCGTTACCCCCTTCAAAGTGAAATTGGGAAAAAAAAAAACTTTGTTCTATACTTTGATGAGTACTACAACCTGGAAAAATTTCATTGGATTCGGTGTACGACGCCTCAGGTGGTTAACTTGTCAGTAATCCCTCACCTAAGTAAAATTTTTAATTATTTTATTTATTTATTTTGGTTTCGGTCTTGGTTGTGGCATCTTATAAGGTCATTGGTTTTTTGGGTTGCGAATCCATCCGCTAGGTTATGGTAATGGAGAAGCGATTGCGTATATGTACGTAAGACTTGGACTATATACCAGATAATTACCAGAATTCATGACAACTGCGCCATTTGTACTACATTTGTCAGTATACAAAGAATTGTGAAAACAATTTTTGTCACGGTTACACTCATTTACTCTGATGTATAGAAGCGCCAGCTAGTACCTTAAATCTGTACATAAACTAACACATTCTGTAATTAGAGCCATGACTAAAATGTTGACACATAAATTTATATGGACATCAAATAACAATAGGAATCTCAATGTTCTTTTGTTTTTCTTCTCAGTCAACGCTTAGCTGATTGTCACAATGGCTACAGAAAGCCGGACACGGAATGTTCCTTTGTTCCGTGTTTCTGTCATGGATTGGATTATATGGCGCCCACTTGGAGGAGTACTGTAGCGACACATCACTTAACGTGGGTGGGAGCCAGCCCTTAGGTATGTGGTCATTAAAGAAAGCTTGCATAATACAATTTTATACTGAAAGTGACGACATCGATTAACTTAGTGGAAGTACAACTGAATAATCAGACTTTTACCATAATCTATCGCATCGCTCATATATAAATATGCAATTTACCTGTTTATTTGTTTGCATTGGTGTTAAACATATAACATCTTCCATATTTGACACATTTATTTACCATAAAAGTGAGAACTTAAAAATGCTACAAAATTTATTACATCCTATCGACGCCTATGTGTTTGGAAATATAAGATATTTTATTATCAATCCATCCTCGTATATATGGTACTACGACGATACAACTGTTGCAATGATTATAATATACATTTTACACATACATTCAGTATAAATAAAAACACAGATACATTAAATTTATTAAATAAAATGAATGAATAGTCTATAAATTAGTCCTGGAATTAAATTATGATTATCATTCAGTATCTGATAGTCAATACATAATCTCTATGTTGAAGAATTTCTTCGGTTTATTTTTTATTTTACTGTTGTTATATATGTTTTATTATTTTATTATTGTATACATTTACTGTATAGATGTAAATGTGTACTTACAGTACAGTACGTTATATCGCGATAAAAAAAAATAATAAAATAAAAGGGTTTCTTTTTCTCACAATATTATATGGTATACAATCGTCGTTAATGCCATATATAGCCATATTCCATCCTACTGTACATTATATACTAAATATATACCACACTAAAACCATTATACGACTAACAATAATCATTCATCTTTATCCTTATAACTAGTTCGCAAAATTATATATATAAATGTATAGAAGGAAATGCTTTCACCCCTCTTGTTAGTAAGATTCATTAATCACGATTTTCTTTAGCCTTTTGGGAAAATTATAGAGTGTACAACAATTTTTTGGATATTCTCGAAAATTAATGTTACTTTTTTTTTTGTTCTCTTGTTAATACGATGGGTGGGGTACATGACTCTAATTCCAAAAAAAAATATAGGTATAATATTATATATAAAATAATATATTCTAATATAAAATTGAAGTAGTCATTTCATTATTTCTACAAGTTTTTATATTCATAAAATGTATATGGGTATGTAAAAAAGAGTAAAAATCTGGTGTACATTTTTATATTAATCATTTGAATGCAAATTTAGAAATAAAAAATTTCTAAGTTTTTCAATTATAATATTTCAATTTACGAGTTACTTACTAGTCACACTCACATACATTTTTAATCGCAGAATATAAATAAATCATTTTTATGCTTCAAATGCTTCATGTTAAATACCATACTATTTTAAAATTGTTTATATTCAAATATGAATACAAATGTATTTATAAAATAAGAATTAGAATTACATTTTTCTTTCGATTATAATTAAATTTTAAATTTACATATGGGTTCCTTTAATATACAGGGTGTCCCAATTATCGACGGCAATACGAAAACACTAGATTCGCTGGGTCATTTTGCGTCGAAAATATCATATAACATTTTGGCCGATTCGACTTCGGTACCAAGTTACACGCAAATAACCAAATTTTCAATCAGACCATGTTTTGCACTCTACTGGGATGAATATCTCAATAACTAATTAACCGATTTTAAATTTTTGCTACACTATTAGCATTAGCATACCGAGATCTTTAATTTGACGTTAAGATAAGGCAATTCGGACATGTGGTTATCCAGATACTTACAGGAATGTTGACGATTAGCTGAATGCCATTTTTCTTTTTGAAAGTTTGTTCAAGCATAAGTCGAAAAATCATGATGAAAAAATTTTTTCGGTATAAGTTTAAAAACTTTCCACATTCATAAGCTTTCGTTTAAGCTATAACATTACGATAGGTCTCAACTAGTTCCAAAGATATACACAAATAACTACAACGATGTAGGCATAAAATTGATTTTCGCTATGGAAAAATTTTATCTTTTTTTGGTTTTTTTCAAAACCAACAATATGGACGTGACAGATAATTGATTCCATACACTCCTATACATTCACACAAACCTGCACACACACACAAACGATCTCACACACAAAGTCCTACACACATAAAACCACAAAAGCACACTCACGCATATCACCACAGTTTTAAACAAACAAAGACTAAAGTAATTACTGAAAATGTGCTCCTTCAGCTCGAATACATAGACAACAATGCTTTTCAATAGACCGAACCAATCTAAGTGTTTGCTGTTGCTTGTGGCGAAGGTCATGAATACAGTTTTCAATAAGCTGAATTAACTCTTTAAGTGAATTAATCACAGTTGCATATACTTTTTCTTTAAGGCAACTCCATAAATAGAAATCCAATGGATTTAAGTCTGGAGAACTTGGCAACCATCTTATGGGCCCACCTCTGCCAATCCATATTTGATAAAAGTTTGCGTCCAGTCAGCATCTAACATTCCCTCCATAGTGCGCTGGGCCACCATCATGTTGAAACCACATCTGCACTAGTTCAAAGATGGATTGTCAGAGGTGGGCCCATAAGCTGGAAGAGTAGATTCAACGTACTGAAGACTATATCCAAGAATTTCACCACAAGTCACAACAAACACTTAGATTGATTCGGTCTATTGAAAAGCACTGTTGTCTATGTATTCGAGCTGAAGGAGCACATTTTCAACAATTACTTTAGGCTTTGTTTGTTTAAAACTGTGGTGATATGCGTGCGTGTGCTTTTGTGGCTTTATGTGTGTATGGAATCAATTATCTGTCACGTCCATATTGTTGGTTTTGAAAAAAACCAAAAAAAGATAAAATTTTTCCATAGCGAAAATCAATTTTATGCCTACATCGTTGTAGTTATTTGTGTATATCTTTGGAACCAGTTGAGACCTATCATAATTTTATAGGTTAAACGAAAGCTTATGAATGTGGCAAGTTTTTAAACTTATACCGAAAAAATTTTTTCATCATGATTTTTCGACTTATGCTTGAACAAACTTTCAAAAAGAAAAATGGCATTCAGCTAACTGTCAACATTCCTGTAAGTATCTCGATAACCACATGTCCGAATTGCCTTATCTTAACGTCAAATTAAAGATCTCGCTATGCTAATGCTAATAGTGTATCAAAAATTTAAAATCGGTTAATTAGTTATTGAGATATTCATCCCAGTAGAGTGCAAAACATGGTCTGATTGAAAATTTGGTTATTTGCGTGTAACTTGGTACCGAAGTCGAATCGGCCAAAATGTTATATGATATTTTCGACGCAAAATGACCCAGCGAATCTAGTGTTTTCGTATTGCCGTCGATAATTGGGACACCCTGTATATTACAATATTGATATTTATTTAATGTAATTAATATCAATTTACCCAAATAATACCATACTTAACACTAAACATACTGTACGTTGGACACGCACAAATGCAACCAATTCTTCTTATATAAAAACTTTTTTTTTATATATAATTTCAATAATTAATGGTAATGGACTCACTCGAAATTTTCAAATAAAACTAATATTTTCCAAGTTATAAAATTTATTTAATTATTATTCATTATATGGTACTGAAAATTATATTCACTATAAAATTTGAATTTTTATCTAATTGTCTACTACTGCACCGCGTTATACTGATACTATTAATTTGTTATTACTCCTTGTAACACTCGTGACTCGAACTCGACTAAAAAAAAATCATCCAAATTTTATTTTAAATATATTTCTCATTTACAATTAATTATTAATTATAAAATATTTTCCCGTTATTACGGCGAAAAATAAAGAGAAAGATATCTACTTTACCCATTTTGTACTAAATCGTTTCAGGACTGGAATCTAGTCTTACTCTTTACTTTTCCTCAAATAATTACACATGCATGTTTCACGACGCAACACAAACCAACACCTAATATAGACCTATTTCTACCATAGCCGGTCAAATGACCGAACTTTATGTTTCCTGATTGAATGTATGAAAATTATGATGTTAGGAAGGAAATAAATAAATTAACTTTATTATATATTAATTGGTGGTCGTGGGTATGTAGCGATAGGGTAAGTGTTGACCGTCTGCTTTTCAAAGCATTCCAACGCCGCAACTATGTCAGCTGCTACCAAGTATTTATTATACCTCCTAGTGGTGACCACCGGGCATCTGTACGGATTACAGGCTAAATAATAAATGCGCATAAAAAATCCAGAAGCGTCTGACCTATAATATTCGGCTCCCTGGTCTGCGTCTGATCCCATAGGGACGGCAGTCATATAAACATGACGGAAGGTATAAAACGCTTTAAATGATGATATAATGCAATGGATAAAACAAAGGAAACTAATACCCCAGATGGCAGACCAGTTTTACTGGAAAATCCGCACTCTGCGGAGGACGGCCCCATGGATTCTGGGGGGGACCAACTATTGCGATCAATTCAAATTAGTAGAAGGAGTTCAATAACACCGAAAACTCCACCCCACGTGTCGTGTTGTGAAAACGACGGACAGAACCAATTATTACAAAAAAATGAACTTCTCGAGGAGAAAAACATGTTAAAACGAACAACTATAGCAGACATTATAAAGGAAAATCATGAACTACATGTGAGGGTCAACAACTTCGAAAAACTTATAAAACAAATGGGTACGGATATTGATGAGCTCCGTAAACAAAATGAGCTGTTAAAAAAATCTAGTGTCAGTTAGGAACTGGATTGTTAGGAAAAAAAAACCTGTCAAAAAAAGAAAAGCTGAATCATCCCCAGAAATAAATACCTTTAATTCAGTGAGTATGGAAAAAAATCAAAAGGGGGCTCACATAAATGAAAAATAACCACCACCAATAAATATAGTGGGCATCAAACATATGCTCAAGTACAGACAATATTGAAATCAATTACGAATGGTAATTACAGGGTTATTTCATTGAACAACGATGTGTGGAAGATTAATACCACAGATCACGAAAGTTATAGGGCTGTTGCTAAAAAATTGCAAGATGATGCAATACAATGGTATACGTATGAGAATAAAAGTGAGAGATCAATTAGGGTTATGGCAAGAGGTCTCCATCCAACATGTGAAAGTAGCGATATTATATCGGAGCTACAGCAAAGGGGATTACATATAACGGAAGCGGTCAACATCATTAAAAAAGAAAAAAACATAAATAATGAAGGAAATGAAATCATCAGTAGAAGAGGCCTTCCTTTATTTATGTTGACTTTGATAATAAAGAAAAGACTGAAAATATCTACAACATTGGCTCAATCCTAAATATGAGAGTAAAAATTGAACAGTTAAGGAAAAGGCCAAATTTAATACCTCAGTGCAAAAACTGCCAGGGATACAATCATACGCAAAAATATTGCTCAAAAGAACCTAGATGTGTGAAATGTGCCGGAAAACACGGCACTATACATTGTACAAAATCACGAAGTGAAAAACCAAAATGTGTATTATGTGGGGACGCGCACCCGGCTAATTATAGATGATGTATGATTGCTAAGGAAATTCAAAAACTCAGGAATAAAAATACGAAAAAATCCCAAAGAACAACGCCCAGTGAAATCAGGGGGCAATCAAAAATAAACTCAATAAATGTGGAAGGAAATTCTCAACCATATGCCACTAACCCAACAAATACTCGTAAAGTAACTTATGCGCAAATAACTGCAAACAAAAATATAGTAACTAAGGAACCAGAGAAAAATTTGGAAAAAACCTTGAAACTGATACCTACAAAGGTTACAAGTATGGAAAATTCCTTTACATCATTGAATAATCGGGTAAAAAACCTAGAAAGTACCTCGAAGGGGCTGTACTCGAAAACAAAAAAAATAAATATCCGATCTAATTGACTTCTTCATAATCAAGAACATCCCAGCTAATAAACTACAAGTAGAAGAAAGTGATGAGTTAAGCTCGTACCACTCTCCGGTAAGTCTTACCCTAAGGGAGAAAGTTGTGGAAAACACTGAAAACCCAGCATTAACCAACAAACTCACGGACTGGTTAGGTTTTAAACTTTGTGTGGATGACAGAATAAATCTTAATATACCGTTAAGGACACCAGAACAGGTAGATAGAGCTACAGAAACATTCACAAGGGTCATACAAAACTCAGCATGGATAAATACTCCACAAAATAAAAAGAAAATAATAGGAAACGGCTATCCGGCAGAAATTATGGAAATGCTTGTTAAAAAAAGAAGGATGAGGAGAAAGTGGCAACAAACCAGAACCCCAAGTGACAAAAAGAATCTAAACAACATCACTCAACAACTAAGAAGGAAAATAAAAGAATATAAAAATCGGTCGGTGCAACGGTATTTGAAAACATTAACTAATAGCATTAACTCCGACTATTCTCTATGGAAGGCTACAAAAAACTAAAGGGACCTATAGTTCATGTTCCGCCAATAAGGAAAGGAGACGGAGGCTGGGCAAGAAATAAAGAAGAAAAAGCAGAAAGATTTGCGGAACATCTTGAAAACATTTTCCAACCACTTAATGGTCAGGCCGAGGGGTCATGGGAGGTGCAACATATTCAAAATGAAAATGTAGATATGGATATGGAACCAACGTCGACTACAGAAATAATAAATGAAATCAATAACATAAAACTGAAGAAGGCTCCTGGGTATGATCTAATTACGGGAGAGGTTGTGAAGCGGCTACCCAGGAAAGCTATAACTCATCTAAGAAATATCATTAATGCCTGCTTCAGAATAAAACATGTACCAAATATATGGAAGGTGGCTGAGGTAATCATGATCAATAAACCTGGCAAACCACCTCATGAGGCATCATCTAATATGCTAGACACACAGAGGAGGTAACCAACTAAAATTGTAGTTATAACCAATTTGAGAAAAAATTCTAGTAGTTTGTAGTGTATTGATTTAGTTAGCCTAACTACAATAAAATGTCTGTAGTTGGTGTGAAACTAATTAGTTTCTCTCAAATATAGGAAAGTCGAACTGGAACTCCGTGTCGAATGTCAAAATTAAATGCCAAAATAAATAAACAAATAAAAAAAATAGGTTATATTTATCAAATAATAACAATAACAAAGAATTGAAACTCTATATTGACAAGTATAAAATAATAAATAATAATAATAATAATAATAATATAAATAAAGTTGATTTAAATTGAATGACAAAAGTTTGTGAGTATTTAATTTAATTTACAATAATTAAAAATGAAAATCATAATCGATTTATTTTTTGGAATTTGTAAATTGTGAAATTAAACCATAATTTTATATTATTATTATTAAAAATATTTAACTAAATGTTTAATTGTAAATAAAATGAACCATCGGATTTATAAATTACAATAAATATATTAAATATTAAAAAAAATCATATGTAAACAAACTAAACTATTTGTAATTTTCTCACTCTCGTGCAATAATAAGTGTCAAAATAATAGTAAACTAATGGTTTGCCAGTGTGTCACCAGTTTAGTTACTGAATTAGTTTGTGAGCAAACTAATTAGTTAAATCTTCTGTGTGTCTAGCATATTATAGGCCAATTTCGTTATTACCAATATTATCAAAACTATTTGAAAAACTTATTTTAAAGAGACTAAAACCAATCATTGAGAGTAAACGTTTATTACCGGATCATCAATTTGGTTTTAGGGACAAACATTCAACGATTGATCAGGTACAGAGAATAACGGATCTTATCGAAAGAACACTAGAAAAAAAAAAAGTGTGTTCCTCAATTTTTCTGGATGTAGCACAGGCCTTCGACAAGGTATGAGGGTTTAATACACAAGTTAAAAAAAGTGCTACCACCTCAGTTTGCAGAGATATTAATATCTTACATGTCAGAAAGATGCTTCAGAATAAAACAGGATGGAGCCATTTCTCAGCTAAAACAAATCAAGGCGGGAGTACCTCAAGGAAGTAGTGTACTTGGACCAATACTTTATTTATTGCATACTAGTGATCTTCCACTGATAGAAAACTGGAAATACGTTATAGACAAATGTATTGACTAATAGGAAAAAGGTCTTCTTTGACAATAGAAAATAAATTATTGCTCTACAGACAAATTCTAAAACCGATTTGGACTTATGGTGTGCAACTTTGGGGGTACACCAAGCAAAGTAATATAAATATAATTCAACGATTCCAGAATAAGGTGCTCAGAAATATTGTGGATGCACCTTGGTACATTAACAACAAAAACCTACATAGGGATCTAGAAATGGATAATGTAGTGGACGAAATTAAAAACACGTGACCTACGAAAGGAGACTACGAGCACATGTGAATATTGAGGCTTACAGGTTAATAGACAACTCAAATATAACAAGACGACTCAAAAGGATAAAACCGTTTGAATTGGCATAATATTATAATTGAACAAAACTAAAGTGAATCGCTGGATAAACTTTTAGTATCCTAAACAAATCAACAAAATAAAATTGCTTATTAGTCTTTAGACTAGATTGTAATAGTTAGTAGTATTGACATTCAAATATGGATGTTCATGCTCTTGGGAGGTTTTTTAGTGGATTCGAGTTCCACACTACCACCAGGATAATGCACGCGTTCCTCGTGGTGTCTATTGAGATTTTTACCTACCCACGCAAAAAAAAAAAAAAAATTATATATTAATTAAACAAAATTGTATATTGCCGGTTTCAATTATAAACACAAAGAATACGAATTTTTTATTCATTGCTCATCACATTTTTTACATATATGGCGTGTCTCCATTGTACATTTTTCGCAATTATATTTTTCACATTTAGAACAAATTTTGATGGATATATTTTTGTTACGATATCCTATATTTGGTTTTAGGTATAAACGTTTATCATTGTTTTCAACTGTTACAGATTTTTGAATTTTTGTTTAGATCTAAGTAAAACTACTTTTTTTTTGGATTACTTTTCTAGATTAAGATAATGAGTATAATTATCTGTTGTGAAAATTTTCGGTGAAATGCGTTCGATATCATCTTTCTTTTGCTTCGCAATTATTGGTATACGCAATTATTGGTAATTACTAATGGAAATTTTTTTTTGCTAGCATTTGTGTTGCTAGGGATTTGCTTGCGATTAAGTTGTCTGTGGTTACAGATCTTGATTGTTCTCAATAAATGTATTCCAAATCATAGACATTATGGCGAATTTATCTGTTTTCAAACGTGGGCTACGCTCACTTTTTTTATCAAAACGGATAAATTTGAGAATTTCTGTAAAATATTATTATAAAGCAATCAATTGTTCTCCCGGTCAAATGACCGGTAGTGGTAGATATCGGTATACGACAAGTATTACTCAAATTAATCAAAATACAAATAAAAAAAAAATTGAATATTAACTATGTATTTACCTAATAGAAAGTCTTGAAGTCAAATGCGTAAAAGGAGTCACTATTATAAAATTGGACCACACTAAGTGATGAAATGGGTTACGATCGTTGATCGGTGATTGTAAACACACAGATTTTTTTATGTAGCACAGTCGTATCATTTATAAAAAAACTTTATTTGATTTTAATAGTTTTACATGCAATTAATTATTTTCATATTTCCAAGTGATGAATTTTCAATAAAAATTATGTAAAACCAAAACAGTTGTTGTTGTTCTTTTACTATAGAAAAATTCATCGCTGTATATATATATAATTCCTCTCAAAAAAATTAAGATATATGTTAGTACGTTCCCAGTCATTCGATGTATCTATAATATATAACGTTTATTTCATTATAATAAATTTCTTACTAGAAATATTGTACAAATACTTTGTTTGCCAAAAGTGTTCTCTAGTACCCATGCCCCAACATATAAATTTTCACGCCAACAGTGAATACAAAAGCCTTGGACTGTCCTGTGCACTACATATGATGCACACACGTTTAAATTGATACTATTTTGATGTGATGCTGATTGATAACGAGAGAAAATTACGTAAACCATATGTGATGCAAAGAAAGTCTAAATAGTAAATAGTTTAAATATTGCTCTGTGCATAACATGTGGTTCACGTAATTTGAACATTGTGAATTTTTTCAATTAAGAAAAAACTTGAACTGTACTTTTTCATTTTGTAATTACATTTTAATTATGAAAGTTTACTTTATATAATTTTTATTAAAAAATGAAATTCTAATAATTTTATTTTTACAGAAATTCTAACCACAAATTTTTAAGTTAAATATTATCTCTTTTATCCTTTGCTGAATTTAATGCATTAAAAATGAATAAAAAATGAACATTGTGTATAAAATTAAAAATAGAAAAGTTTAATACATGGAATTCAATAGAGACGTTCACATAAAATAGGCTTACATAAAAATAAAAATAGAAAAAGTTTCGTATCTTTTAACTTTTGTACTGAAGTTAGCTGTGTATTTTTAGTGGAAGATGTGGAAATTATTTTATATTAATATTGTTAATCGGTTGGCTGTTTAAATAAAAATTAAACAAAAATATATGTAAATAAGTTTACTCTTACATGGGAACCACCTGAGGTGTCAAACCCCATTTCGAATGAAAGGTTGCCAGGCTATAGAACTCGAAAAACTATATTCTAGATGTAACATTTTTTTTCTTTATTTCACTTTGAAAGGGTTAATGAGCCCCCTGAAGGATTAAAAAATATGATATTTTAAGACAATCTATTTAAACTGATAAACTTTTAGTTCTGAAAAGCTACAATAATTTTTGAAGTTGGAAATAATGACTATCTAAAGTACGCTTCATTTCACGAAAAAAAATTATTAAAAATTCATTGGATTTCGTCACAGAGTGTATCAAAAGTATCGAATTTTGAAAAATTGTGTAAAAAAATGTCAATTTATGCTTATAACTTTGTCAGGAGCAAGTTTTTTAAAAAATTATTTTAAATAAAGTCGATGGCGAAATTCTTCACCTTTAATTTGAATGATAATTTTAAAATTGTTATGATTGTATCTTAGGTACTTTGGTTGTAAGAAACTAAAGGTGATGTCAGTTTGGCAATTGAGCTGCCCAAAATGGTAGTAATACAGAGTGTCTCAAAAAATCGAACACAATATATTTATTTTTTTTTGTATCAAATTTTAATTCATTTTACAACAGTTTTCATAAATTCCTTGTTAGTAAATCCTATGGATATGTGAACGAGTAAAATTTTCTATATTTATTTTTATATTTATTTACAATGTGAAACTCGCGTTAATGACGAAATCGATATTATAGTACTGCATGAATTCACAAAATATTGGGAATTGCATGTCGTTATTTTACGTTAGATTTACGATCGTATCTCTGACTAGCGTTATTCAACCGCAGATTTAATAAATTAATATGTTATGTTATATATTTATGTGATTTTTAAAACTTTTGGTAGAAACACAATACTGCTGCGCTTACTGCGTTCACTTCGCTCTCTCCCAAAAGTTCAAATCAAATTTTGTTATAGTATTCGTTGTTTTTATAATTGCGGACTGACATTTAATTATAATAATCTGAAAATAAAATGTTATTTTATTACCACTATGTTTTTCGATTTACAAATACTTACTTACTTACTCCATGGCGTTACAACCCGGGTGCGGTTTTAGCCTTCTCCAACACGCTTTTCCAACCTGACCTATCCGCAGTTAATGTCTTCCAATTCCGAATTTTTAGGATATTTATATCACAGTTTACTGCATCTAGCCATCTCGCCTTAGGTCTTCCGGCTCTCCTTCTACCCTCCGGTTTACCATTTAACAGTTTTTTTGGCACACGCTCCTCCTCCATGCGTTCTACGTGTCCAAGCCATCTCAATCTATTGATCTTGATTGTTTTGACAATATTTGGTTGACCGTACAACTTGTCTAATTCAATATTGTATCGTCGCCTCCAACCATTCTGTTCTTTGACGGGACCAAATATGCCACGGAGTACCTTTCGTTCGAAAATCCGAAGTAGTTGTTCCTGGTTTTGTGTCATGCACCAAGCCTCCGACCCATACGTTAATATTGGACGTATTAAAGTTGTATATAGCTTGCACTTAAGATCTCGTTGTAATGTTTTCGATCGGATTTGTTTTTTTAACCCGTAATAACATCTGTTGCCAGTTGCTATTCTGCGGCGTATTTCCTCTTCAATATTATTTTCAACATTTATCAACGATCCTAAGTATACAAAACTATTGACTATTTCAAAATTGTGCTCTCCAATATTAACCGTTTGATCTCGAATTCGTGATGTATTCGTTGCCACCAAATATTTCGTTTTTTCTGCATTCACTTTGAGACCCAGACCTGATGCCTCCTTTTGTAACGATTCGAAAGCATCCTTGACAATTATCATATTCCGACCCATTATGTCTATATCATCAGCATACGCTAACAATTGACCCGATTTTGTGAAAATCGTGTCTTGTTTATCAATATTTACGCCCCTCACTGCCTTTTCCAGCGTAATATTAAATAGCAGTGTTGATAATGGATCGCCTTGTCGTAGTCCATCAACCGTCTCAAAGTGATCAGATAATTTACCTCGGATTCGTACCTGTGACCTCACATTTTCCAACGTCATAGCCACCAAATCTATCAGTTTTTTTGGAAAACCAAACTCTTCCATAATATTCCATAATTTTGACCTATTGACGCTATCATATGCCGCTTTAAAATCAACAAACAAATGGTGTGTATCAACATTGAATTCCGTACACTTTTCCAAGATCTGCCGTATACTAAATATTTGATCAGATGTAGATCGATCTGCGCAGAAACCACACTGGTATTCTCCGATAATTTCATTGGCGTATGGAATAAGTCTATGGTATAGTATATTAGCAAATACCTTATAGCTAATGTTTAATAAAGTTATTCCTCTGTAGTTGTTACAATCCAATTTGTCACCCTTTTTGTACAATGGACAGATAATACCATCCTTCCACTCAACTGGCACCTGTTCATTATTCCAAATCTTTACAATTAGCTCGTGCAGTTGATACCATAATGCATTTCCACCATATTTAAAGAGTTCACCTGGTAAGCTATCAGATCCAGGTGATTTATTATTCTTAAGCTTCTGAATAACATTCTTTACTTCGTGTATTGATGGTTCAGCTATAAATGGTTGGGCGGTTTGAAATCGCACATCTTCCATAGTATTCACTGGCGTATTCACATTTAATATATCTTTAAAGTACTCGGCCCATCTTTCGAGGCACCTTTTCTCTTGCGCCATAACCTGACCATGTCTGTTTTTGCACAAAAAAGGTTGTTGATTGTATCCGTTGCGAAAACGATTGACATTCCGGTACAATCTTCTATTATCGTTGTTCCTGTTAAATTTTTCCATTTCGACGTAAACCTTTCGTTCCAATTCTCGTTTTTTCTTACGAATCAATTTACGCTCGAAATCCCTCTTCTCGCGATAGTCTTCCACAGTGGTCCGCGTAGCCCGCGTTAGCATTTTCAGCCTGGACGCATTTTTTGCATCCCGAGCATTTCTACATTCATCATCAAACCACTCATTTCTTACTACCATCCCCTTTCCAATCACCTCTGTTGCGACCCCTTCAACGCATGATTTTAATTTTTTCCACATACTATTTATATTAGTTTCCTGCTGGTAAGCCTCCAAATCTGTAATAATTCGTTGTTCCATTGCATCCATGTACAATTGTTTTACCGCCGCCTGTTCAAGTTTCTCGACTGCCCATTTCAACCCTACGGGTTGTGTGTTATTACTGGCCGAAATTCTGGCTCGTAGCACTATCCGAACTAGATAATGATCTGAGTCAATATTTAGACTACGACAAGTTCGTACATCCATTATATTTGAACAGTGACGTCCATCAATTAGTACATGATCAATTTGATTATTTGTTCTACCATCTGGAGACCTCCACGTCATCTTATGAATATCTTTATGTGGAAAATATGTACCACTAATGACCATGTTTTTTGACATGGCAAAATCAATCAATCTTAGCCCGTTTTCATTCGTTGTTTTATGAAGACTGTGCTTACCTATAGTTGGGTGATATATTGTTTCCTGTCCCACCTTGGCATTAAAATCGCCTAGGACAATCTTAATGTCGTGGCCGGGTGCAGCTCTATATGTTGTCATCAGCTTTTCATAAAACTCATCCTTAACCTCATCAGTTTTCTCTTCAGTGGGCGCATGTACATTGATGAGGGTCAGATTGAAAAATGTTGTTCTTACACGTAGTGTACAAATGCGTTCATCAATCGGATTAAAAGCAATTACTGAATTTCTTGCTTTTCCAAAAACTACGAAACCGGTTCCGAACTCTCTTCTTTTACTGCAATCATTGCCGCTGTAATAAAATTTGTATCCTCTACCTTTCAATAAATTTTTTCCGGGCCACCTAGTTTCTTGGATAGCTGTTATATCCAATTTGGCTGTTCGTAGCGTATCAGTAAGTGCTCTTAACGCACCTTGTCGTAACAAAGTTCTAACATTCCAAGATGCAAGTTTTAAATCATTGTCCTTAAATTTTCTTTGCTGGGGTCGTTGCCGTTTATTCTGTCCGATCCGAGGCCGTGTTGTCGAATTCATAACTATTTGTTTTTCCGAAGTTGGTAGTTAATCATACGTTCAACCTACTAATCATTCTGCAAATTCGTAGGATCATTTACAGGGGTATATCACCTCTGCCGAAAGCAGTTACATTGGCGCCGCTGATTCGCCTTTACTGTGTAATCACTGAATCATTAACTCAGTTTTAATCGAGTGCTGCTTTCACACAACACCCCAAAGTAATTCTCATACACAGCAGCCAGATTGTCCGCGACTACTTATTCTTTATTCGTAGCTAACCCATAAGTATCATAGGCCGTTCCACTATCCGCAACCTGTGGACGCGTTCGGTCGCAACTGGCATTGCAAGTATGCTATACCCAACATACTAATCCGAAACGATTTACAAATAGTTTCCTTCAATTTTAAAATTTAAAGTCATTTATTTTTAGTACTTAAATCAATTGATTGTAACAAATTTCATACGCAATGTTTTTTTAAATATATGAGTGCAATATATAATAAATCAGAGGTGGAATCATGTAAGGTGATAAGTGACAGTCACCGTGGTGATATTCAAAAGTGATCACCTATTTTTTTGCATTATGTAAGGTGATCACTTTTAAACTCACCACAAGGTGATTTTTATAATGTCATTTCAGTTTCAGTCTTAAAACGGCATTCAAACCGCGCGGTCATACGCATGTGAAATAAATATATTTTATATTTATGTTTAAATATATTTAAATAAAATTTGTTTAACAAATAAAAACAAATAATTTGCTAAAGGGGTTTAACAAAACAATATATAAAAATAAATTTTACCAGGGCAACGCAATCTCATATAAAGAAATATTGTATGTTTAAATTTTATAAAATAAAATTTTAAACCAGCACAGAACGAGAGGTACTGATAATATGAATAATATTGCTCTTCCGCTTGTTTATATTTAGTTTGATTATATATATGCTACGTATATGTTATATTTGTCGTCATATTACACATATGTTAGCACATACATATATTTTCTATATTGCTAATATATTTTTATTCATAAATACATGCGTTTCTTATTTAACACGTTGAATGTGGGTTTGTAGTAATTTATTTTATAGTTCATTTATATTTTATTTTATTTTCGTTCATATTTTTGTTTTTAAATTTTTATTCATATTTAACATAACAAATAATCATATGTTAGATGTGCAGCAAACAGCATAATTTGAAAAATTTTGAATTATTTTGAGATTTAATTTAAAAATTTTCTTATCTTATTTGAGAATTAAATATTTTTTTGTTAATTATTTGAATAACTTTAATAGAAATTTATCATTGTTTAGATAGATAGTATATTAAACTATTAAACAAAATTTTGGCTAGGATTTTTAATATTTTATTTCAATTTGAGTATTTATAATATGGAAAATAATTCTTTTAGAAAGCGTCGGTCTAGCGCGTATTGCGTAGTGAAATCATCAATCAGCCTATTATATTATTTTCATTTCCTAATGATTATAGAAGGATAATATGGGCATCGAAGTGCCAAATATCTATTTAGGTTGTGGCCAGACATTCATGACATATGAATAAACTTCGTTTAATATTGAATCGGACTTTGTGAATTTTTTAATGAGTTCAATATTAAACGGTAAACTAGCAATTGCCTGAATTGCATTTACTTCTTCAGTTTCCTCTTTTTCGACAGTATCGACTAATGGTAATCTTGATAAAGCATCTGCATTACCTACTTTCGATTCAGCTTTATGGACTATTTTATATTCATTCATGCCTAAAATTACAGACCATCGTTGTAATCTTGTGGCTGCGACTGCTGGAATTTTTTTCGTAGAATCAAACAATTATTTTAAAGCATGGTGATCCGTGACAATAGTAAATGGTCTACCATATATATAATTGTGAAATTTCTTAATTGCAAATATTACAGTTAAGCCTTCCCTGTGTAATGATGAATAGTTTCTTTGCGCTGGTGATAATGTACTTGAGACAAACATGACAGGTTTTTCATCTCCATTAACTATATGTGACAGCACCGCGCCTACCCCATATGAACTTGCATCTGTTGTTATTACGACTGGTTTAAGTGGATCAAACAACGCTAATACATTGTGACCCGTGATTAACTTTTTAGTTTTTTCGAATGTTGTTTGACATTTGACTGACCATATAAATTCTACTTCTTTGTTTAAAAGACGATACAATTCAAATAATTCAGTCGACAAATTTGGAATGAACCGACGATAATAGTTCACTAACCCCAAATATGACTGTAATTGTTGTATCGTTGTAGGACATGGTGCCTCGACAATAGCTTTAATTTTAATTGGGTTTGGACTGACTTTATTACTTGACAAAATATGACCCAAATATGCTACAGACAGTTGTAAAAATTTGCATTTTTCCAGATTTATTTTAACTTTGTAATTATTTAGACGACTTAAGACCCCGTAAAGCTTTTCTTTACACTCTGCAACACTACTACCTCCGATATCTTAAAGATAGCAAAATACATTTTTCAAATTTACCAAAATTTGGTCCATGACTGATTGAATAATAGATGGTGCTGCAGCTACACCAAATGGAAGTCTAGTATATTGAAATAGACCCTTATGTGTATTAATGGTGAGATATTGTCTTGAGTTTTCTGACACTCTCAACTGTTGATAAGCACCGGACAAATCTAATACACAAAAATAATTACAATTTGACAAGGATGCAAATATTTCTTCAATATTTGGTAAAGGGTAATGAACAGTTTTCAAATATTGATTTATAGTGACACCACAATCTATACATAAACGAATTTTACCATCTTTTTTTGGTACGACAACTATGGGACTAGCCCATTCGCTATATTGTACAGCTACTAAAATATTTTCATTGACTAAGCGATTGATTTTCTTTTCTACTTCATCCCTTAACCGTAGGGGAACAGAATACGCTTTATGAAATATCGGCTGACTTTGTTTAAGATGCAACTGTTCCATATGACCTTCTATAAACAAACTCGAATCATTTGACACAATTAATGGGAATTTATTGAATATTTCCGACTTTATCATACTATTTTCATTTATACTTGACTTATTAATAATAATATTACCTTTATTAAATGACGGTTGTTGTGGTTGTGAGTAGGACATGTGATCCACATTGTTGGACTGACTAGACATATGGATTAAATCATTGCGCCATAACGGATTTATTATATCCAACCATTTCCGACCAAGCCGTGATTTAAATGGCCTGACACTTGCAATGATTAAAAGCTCCAACTGGAACTACCTGCACTGTTAGCGAACCTAACACGTTTAGTAGCGAACCTGAAACAGTAGACAATTTTATATTAGTTTCTTTTAATTTTAAATTACCAAATTTTCGCCTATACTCCACTTCTCCCATTATTGATGCAGAACTGCCTGTATCAAGTTCCATGGTGACATTAATTCCTTCGATGTTGACATCGCAGTCTTTAGCAGGACAAATGTTATTTATGTTTTCTACGACACATGACTGTAGAAATGTTCTTTTTTGCATTCTGGAATGATTAATAGACTCCAGTTTAGTTTTGCAGTCTTCATTGATCACACGACCAGATTGTGTTGATTGCTTACTGCAAACTACACTAGTATGAACCATCACTCCATCATATTTAACATTTCCAATGTATTGCAGGACACTTGTTAAAATTGTGCGAAGAACCATTACCACATCTTCGACAATTTATCTGCTCATAATTAGGATAAGACGACCGTCTTATTGACAAACTGCGTTTGCGTGATGTACTACGCTGTTGCTGACTACTACTATGACCTCGTGATGTACTTCGTCCTCGACATATTATAATGCTTCTCACGGATATTATTAAAGTTTGAGGGCGCACTAATGACCTCTTGATCCCTCTTTGACAATTCCATATTAGTGGCTACTTCAACGTATTTTTCAAATGACAATTCAACTCTTTCAAGCAATGCTTGTTGAATTTTACTGTCAGCTAAACCCATCATGAGTTTGCCCAATAAAGCGTCTTCCAATGCCATGGTACGAAGATTTGCACTTGAGGTATTAGACAAATCATCCGGAATGTAGTCGCCAAATTTACAATTTTCTGACAATTGTTTAATTCTGACTATATAATCAGAGACTGACTCATCAACTTCTTGTTTAGATTTTAAGAACTTATATCGTTTTGACAATGTATGCGACTGTGGACTATAATGTTTTTCTAATGCATTCCAAATGACCTCTATTGTGCATTCAGTTGGTTTTTTCGGATGTAATAATGTTCGCAATTTATCATAAACCACCGAACCAAGACTTGTTAGCAAATATGAATTGGCAGAGGTGGGCCCATAAGATGGTCGCCAAGTCCTTCAGACTTAAATCCATTGGATTTCTATTTATGGAGTTACCTTAAAGAAAAAGTATATGCAACTGTGATTAATTCACTTGAAGAGTTAATTCAGCTTATTGAAAACTGTATTCAAGACCTTCGCCACAAGCAACAGCAAACACTTAGATTGGTTCGGTCTATTGAAAAGTATTGTTGTCTATGTATTCGATCTGAAGGCGCACATTTTCAACAATTACTTTAGGCTTTGTTTGTGTGAATGCATAGGAGTGTATGGAATCAATTATCTGTCACGTCCATATTGTAGGTTTTGAAAAAAAAAAAGATAAAATTTTTCCATAGCGAAAATCAATTTTATGCATATATCGTTGTAGTTATTTATGTATATCTTAGGAACCAGTTGAGACCTATCGTAATGTTATAGCTTAAACGAAAGCTTATGAATGTGGCAAGTTTTTAAACTTATACCGAAAAAATTTTTTCATCATGATTTTTCGACTTATGCTTGAACAAACTTTCAAAAAGAAAAATGGCCTTCAGCTAATCGTCAACATTCCTGTAAGTATCTGGATAACCACATGTCCGAAATGCCTTATCTTAACGTCAAATTAAAGATCTCGGTATGCTAATGCTAATAGTGTAGCAAAAATTTAAAATCGGTTAATTAGTTATTGAGATATTCATCCCAGTAGAGTGCAAAACATGGTCTGATTGAAAATTTGGTTATTTGCGTACAACTTGGTACCCAAGTCGAATCGGCCAAAATGTTATATGATATTTTCGACGCAAAATGACCCAGAGAATCTAGTGTTTTCGTATTGCCGTCGATAATTGGGACACCTTGTATAAAGACTTACAAGTTTTAGGTTTACAATTTACAATGTTTACTAATTTATATACATATTATTTATTTTATTATCGTAATTCTTATTATTTAATATAATATATATTTATTAATAATCTTTAATTATTTAATAATAATTGTTGTAAAAAAAAATTTTTCAAACAAAATCCAAAAAAATTCAAAAAAAAATTATAATTCACCTGACACTGACACTTTCACTTTATATGGTATATAGAAAACGACTGTAAATCCTTATATAGCTAGTTGACTTTATCTTTATTTTTTTTTATATATAATGGACAATAAATAATAAATTATTATAATTTAATTATTTTATATAAATTTACTGTAATAATATTTATATATTTTTATAATTGTTTTTTTTAATTAATTACCTATTATATATCAATACTAATGATAATATAAATATTGTTCTGGAAGTCTTTATTTTAATACAATTTTTACACTTTTTTTTTTTTTTTTTTTCGGTTTAATATTGTTTTCCACTAACACTTTGACTTTGTTGATAAATAACCGATTTGACTAAACCAAATTTTAGTAAAACCTGATTTGACTAAAGAACTCGATTTGCTTAAAAAATTCGATTTGACTCAAAAAATTCGATTTGACTTAACTTTATTTTTTATTTTTTTTATCCTCGTCGCCACTTTTATATCTTCCGACTTATGGAGATAATTGTGATGGGAACTTTTGGTAATTTATTAAAAACACAAGTTACTTTGATTACGACTCTATATAATCTGACTATATTATATCTTTAAAATAATATTATACAATACAATACATTAACTCTGTTATATTACAGGTTGACACATAATTTATTATACACTATAATGCATAACAATAACAATAACTATGTTAAAATTGCTCGCAGAAAACTAAGAAACATAAGTAATCCTTTAAATTTACCTACCAACATGTAAGTACATTATTTAAAACATAATTTTAATTATACAAATATGATTGATAAAAATATCCATTGATATAGATTTATTAAAAATATCGTGTTACAAAGGATGCATTTAACTACATCCTGCATGAAATAAATATACATCGAGGAATACGATATACTAATATTCCACCTATACAGTGTTGTTATATTGTTAATTGATGTGAACACGTTTTAACACAATACAAATTCTTAAATGTTTTTAGTTGTTGGATGTGTCGATGAATCACATGTTATGATTTTAAGGCCAAAAATTAACGAACATATGTATTATAACCGAAAGGGAAGATATAGTATTAATACAATGATAGTAATTATTAATTATAATAAAGAGTAACTGTAATACTTATTTCATACTAACAAATACTAATGGTACATACTAGATTTGTGATAAAAATTTGAGAATACTTTCATGGTGGTTGTGCACATGATAGTTTCGTATGTCATCAATCAGCTAAACATCTTGTAATGGAAGACGTTGGTGCGGGTCGTACAAACACTTGGTTATTGGGTAATGATTAATTGAATTGTTAAAGTCGCAAATTTATTTAATATGTTTTTATGGTATCTGATAGGCGATAGTGCATACAAACTAACGCCTTATATGATGACACCATATCGACAACCTGCAGATAACTCCTCTGAAGCATTTTACAATACCGTGCATTCGAGAGCAAGGAATTTGGTTGAACGATGCTTAGGTGTATGGAAAGGTAAAAGTTGTGTTTAATTTATACCTAGCTATATTTAATACAAGTAAATCGCGTAATTACTTTATTCATATATTTTCATATATTTACCCAATTTCGAGTAAGGTCGCTGGAGAATATTATTGGAACAGAGAAAGTGCAGATATTCTCCACGAAAGGTTACAACAATTATCAATGTTTGTGCTGCACTCCACAATATATGTATATTTCATAGGGTACCTTTACCGCAACAGTTACCAAATGTAACCGATATGCAATTACATATAGATTATAATGAACGTGATGGTACCGAAAACAATCAACGAAGGCAGGCAGGAAGAATTAGGGATAATATAAAAAAATTCGCTTTGGCAAAACAATTAAATATAATTGTAATTAATTAATTAATAATATTTTAATAAATAATTAAACCATTTTTATAACTAGAACATTTTTTTAATATAAACACAAATAAACTATAAAATAAAATTAATTCATAAAAATTATACTTTAAATTGATAAATTAAATAATATAAATAATAATACATTTTTATCACATATTATTTTATCTAATAGTAAATTAATTAACTTTTATTATTGTTAACTGCTCTCAATTTTATTTCTACATTGGTTTTCTTAATTTGCAGTTCTATTTCTTTCAGCTCCAATTCTCTTTTCTTTAAAAGAATTTGTTCTGCGGAATACTTTTGCATTAGTTGCAGTTGTCTTTCCATTAATTCGTTTTGGTTCTGTAGAAGATTTATAATTTTTACATTGTGTTCCTCCTGCATTTTGATATGGCGTTCAATGAGCGTCGTTTTATTTTCTTTCTTTTCAAAGATTTATTTGTAACCTTTTTAGGGGTCTCAAAAATTTCAAAGTCCGATTCATCATTTTCAATTTCTACTGAAATATTGCTAAATTTGGAAGTGGATTCTGTTGCGAAATTACGATCATTTGCAGCACCAAACGCCTTACTATTTGGAATACCGTCAACGGTTGCCTCAATTCCACAAGTTTCCACTACTAACTCTTCATATTCATTTAATTGCTGTAAGTCGTTTGGCCCACCTCCGGTTCTTCTTATTGAATTTTTATTTTCTATCAGCTTTTTCTTTGCCTTTTGATTGCGAAAGAAGAAATATTAAATATTATTATAAACATATTAATGAAACGAAACGCCTATGGATTTTAAATTGCAAACAAAACAAATGTACATAAGCTATAGGATTGCAATTTTTATTATTTTAATGATTTTACTAAATTAAATATTATATAATTTAATATTTTCAATTAAAAACACGCATACCATTCAGAAATGATTTAAAGAAAAATTAATAAATTGGTGTTCAAAAACTTACTTATGAAATGAAACATTAGCCGGTCGATATTTTTGAGTATTTTTACAATTTTCGACAATGCATTTCATTTTCTTTTTTTTTTTAATTTTTATTAACATTTTATTAACATAACAATTTTTAATGATTATTTATTTTAATTTTATTATTATATTATGAAAATCACAAAAAAAAAAATCTATTTTCAAATTGTTATTTACTTTTGTTTTTTCTCAAATACAAATGTCAAATATTTGAATTTTTTTTATATAGAGATTTTTTCGCAAATAACAAACGTCAGATATTTGAATATGTTTTATATAAAAAAAAATACTCCGTTTACTTTACATTGTATATATACACTGTAGCCCATCCATGTACTAACACATCGATGGGAAAGAACCATATAAATTTATTGTTTCTATTTTACAGCACAGTGAACGCAGTGTGTTTCTACCATTAGAAATGTATTAAAATGTATGTATACTCTATACGGATGACTGAGATTTATTTCCAAGTATAATAAATATTTTATTGAATAATTTTCATTCAATTCATGTATTTCTTTTTTCTAACAGAAGCAAAAAATACGTTTCTTTATGTATATAGTGTTTTTTTAAGAGTGGTACACATTTCAATTGTGGTAACTATGTTATCGCTTCGCAAATCGAATTCAATTTTTCTTTTTTCCTTTTTTTTTCAGTATCATGGGACGTTTAACACTTCAACAAAGACTAATAAAAATTGTGATTTTGTCCAGTGACGAGCCTCATTTCAGTTTAAGTGACTGAAAACAACGTATATTGAGTTAATTAATAAGAGTATATTTTATCCACAAAAATTAACTGTGTAGTGTGAATTACCCGTTAGAGCATAGCCAACAAATATATTTAACCTTACAAAACATTTATTTACACACACAACGTGGTCGCCGGCCTGCAATGTGTTTTGTTTTTAATATGTAATAATAGAAATATCTGAAATACAAACGAATTTCCAATTTTTGTTGCATTTTATTGTATTTTTTTTTTATTTTATATTTAATAATTAACAATTAACACAAGAATTATTGTTATTTATTATTATTTTATCATTTATAAAATAATATTATATTTTTATTTATTTATTTAATTATTATATGTTTTTTATTCTATTATTTATTACATCTGATAACCAGCGCACAATTTTTCTGTTTTTATTTTGTTTCTTTTTCAATAATTCACGTTTTTTTATTATTATTTTATAATTTAAATAATAATATTGTATATTTATAAACTACAAAACACATCATATGGTAATTTTTTCAAATAATTTCAATTGAATAATGATAAAAACACTGCACTTTGCACACGGTTGAAAATTTTGATAAAATACGGCACACCACTTGTATATGTCAAACTTAAGATTTTATTTTCGATGTTTTAATTCCTCGAAGTTTAAAAAAAAACGTACTTTTCGGTTCGGCAACAATATTTTTAAACTTCTTAAGTTTAAAATTTAATTTACAAATGGTTTGATTATTAATTAAAACTTTCTAGGGTTTACTTTTTAATCATACATCCGTATGGACCTATATATGTATATAACCAAAAATGGTTTAAAAATTATTCCAAAATTGTCAACCGTGTACACATAACGGCCACCTCGCACTCACAAATGCAATGGTTTCTTGAACTTTTTATATTGACATCTATAGTTAGAGCAATCATCGGTCCGTATTTCTTTCGAAATAATGATGGGACAGCGCTACAGTTAAATAATCGATATAAATGGTACTTACAGTTAAAGATTATTTAATAATTAGTAAAAAGTTAAAATTAATTAAAAGAAATTATTGGAAACAGACGAAACTGCGAATTTTACATTTACTTCGAATTTTTGTGTGAATTATACACCGTGACATATTTAGTCTGTTAACGAACAAAAAACTACTGATTAGAGTTCTAGAAGAGCGAAGAAAAGAAATCGGAAGATTTAAGACTAGATGACTAAATACAGTAAACGGTGACATTAGGATCTTTTTAAATTAGGGATTGGAATAATTTAAGTGTAGTTAGATTCTATTGGAGAAGGCAAAGACAGCAACTGGGTTTTAATGACCATGCAGTAAGTAATTAAATAACACATTATTTATTGAAGTCCATATTTTCATACTCTGCGTTCACGGATTAATGAATTGTTCTTTTTTATTATATATTACAGGTTGCGTGAATAGTTTCTAGTCTAGAAATGAAAGATTGTTATTTTTTGCCATAATTGTATCCCGTGGCTAAAGAACGATTCCGGTAGCTCTGAAAAATATCCGACTGCGGCTGCTATAGCCTCTTCATTCGACGAAGAATACTTTCGAAATTGTTTGAGATTTCTGGAGAGGTGGGAGCATAATCTGGTGAATACGGTGGATGCTCAATCAATTCGTAATTTAAATCCTTGAATTTAGTCATGGTCAAAACACTTTTCTGATCAGATACAACTGTAAATGATCTTGTTTCAATTTAGGATCGTGGTGGTAGATCCAAGTCTCATGCATAGTTGTAAAACGACCCATAAAATCGGTTTTCTTCTTCTTAGAACGATCCAAATACCGTTGATTTTTTGATATTTCCAAACAATTTTTTCATTCGTAATTCTTCCTGTAAAATATGACGTACTCGTTCTTTTGAGTTGCCTATAGTATCAGCAATTGCACGCGTAGTCAAACTTGGAACTTCACCAACAATTTCATGTATTTTTTCAATATTTTCTGATATTCTTGCAGTTTTTAGAAGTCCCTCTCGCAGTTCGTCTTCAAGGCTTGTACGATCACGTTTAAATTCAGCAACACATTTTTTACAGTTGCATATGATGGAGCACTTCCACCTAACACATTTACCATATCGTGATGCTATTCTTGTCCAGTTAAATCCTTTTTAAATAAATATTCAATGACAGCGAGATTTTTAATATTTCCATGTTAAAAAAAATTGCTGACACGTCAATTTCAAATGGCGAATACACTTATTTATTTGTCAGTATTAATGTCATCTATTTGTATTCACGCAACCTGTAATATATTATAATGTTGAAATTAATAAAAATTACATATAGTTTAGTTTCCATAAATTATATTAAACTATGTACAACAAAAGATGTGGTGAATGTGAGGATCGTTTACCTAAACTACTAATAAGTTATAGAAGGAATACGTATACATCAGACGAAATGTGTTCTACAGAAAATGGTGCCCCACGTATCAAATACTACAACTATAACATTCGATTCATTTAAAATTATACCAAAGATTTAATCATTTCGCAAAACGTAAGTGAAATGTTCTCTTATATATTGTGATTTTACCTATTTTGATAACTATTATTTACTTTCTTCTAATTAATTATAATAATAATAACCTGCACCAATAATTACATAGCGCCGGAATTGTAAAATGAAATGATCAAAAATCGGACAAATAGAATGCATTATAATAATAACAGTTATCCGTCGTACACATCTACCAGATATTATTTTCAAACATTAATGGTCCAACATCACGGTTTTAAATAAAATATTGTGTCGTTCTTAAAAAATTACACTATTTAATAACATAATAGTCTAATGTAATATTGTAATGTATAATATTTAATAGATTTGAACAATTTCTCAATTGGATTTATCAAAAATTCATAACATAAATGTATGTTTTGTTATTACAATTTTTCAATAGTTTTATTGAACATTTTTTTTTGTGTATCTTCTTTTTTTCTTTGTTCCTATATATTATGGGTTTTTCATGAGTATTTATGATGTTCAATAATAGCAACAACTACTACTATAACACAAAACTAACAAAAAAAAAACAAAAATTATGTTACACTTTGTTTTTTAAAAAAACTATATTGTTATTATATTTATATTTATATTTATATTATTTATACTCGTACAGTCGTATCGTATGTATGTAGCACAAACGAATCCTCGATATATTGAACGGAATGAGTGCTTCCGTTATTCATTGCTTTATCGTTTGCAAATATGAATATAAACAATAAAAAGAAAAAAGTATACGTAATGTGACCAAATCCAATTAATTTTTATGATTTTTTTTTTGTGAAATGAAACACACTATAGTTATCTTATATTTCCAACTCCAAAAATGGCACTTCGGGATCAAAAGTTTTAGATTTTTTTAAAATATCATGTTTCTTACTCCTTCGAAGCGATCGTTTACCCCTTCAAAGTGAAATTGGGGGAAAATAAAAAACTTTGTTCTATACTTTGATGAGTACTACATTATTGCAAAATTTCTTTATATTGTGCATTGAGTTGAGTTAACTCAATCTTATTTATATAACTTTTATGTGATGTTTTTCTTACATATCACTGTTATTGAGAGTCATTTAACACGCGTGTAAAATCCTAAATTTCAATAAAATTTTTTTATGGATTATGGATTCCCTCATAGAAGAACTTCTTAGGTTTTGAAGCAATTCATGAATCCATCCATTTTCTCATATCTTCGTATGAATTGAACCGCTGTGCAGAAAGGGCTGATTGCATCGAACGGAACAAATGGTAGTCTGATGGAGCAATGTCTGGTGAATATGGCGGGTGGGGAAGGACTTCCCAGCCATGAATATTGCGTTTTGGTGTCGATGGACCTGGTTAACCTGTCTTCACCCATGCTTTCAGACGTTTTGGATTATCGTAATGTATCCACTTTTCATCACCAGCCACAATTCGATTATAATATATAAATATAATAATAAAAATAATTTTATATTTTAATTGTTTAGTAAATTTTTATGAAATAATAATTTTTATAATAGTTTATTTGTATTGAAAAAGATTATTGAAATCGTATTTGAAATAATTAATATAATTAAACAATTTTTAATTTATTGTATCTTCTGTATCATAGTTTATTAAAAAAAGAATAATTAATATTATTTTTCTCGAAATTAAAAGATTTAATGATTTATTTTAGTTAATGTCATATAATTTTTTAAAATTTATTATTTGAAATGAAATGTTATTCGTTTTTATTAATATCTAGTTTTATAAGAAATAAATTTAATTTATTTATAATTTCAGTTAATTATTTATTTGAAGAATTGATTAATAATTTATAAAAATATTTTTAGGGATCAGCTTATAAATATTTGAATATTTGAAGCAAAATTTCACACATTGTTTTTCGATTTTCTTGTTGTCTTTCCGTCAATTCATTTGGTAACCAATACGATAGCTTTTGGACCATTCCCATCTTCTTTAAACGTTTGGAAGCACTTGCTTGGGTAACATCTAATGAAAATGCTAATTCTTCTTCCGTTTGACATGGATCTTCACTGACAATGAGTAAAGCTTCTAATTCTTCGTCTTCAAATTGTTTTGGTGCTCCAACGCGTTCTTTATCACTAACATCATTATCATTATTTTTAAACCGACTAAACCAATACTCACAATTGTTTTGTGATGGGGAATGTTTAGCATAAATTTGTAACAAAAAGCGATAAGTTTCTGCTGCTGTTTTCTTCTGAATAAAATTACTTAACATAACTTCCCGCAAATGCTGTTTTGTTGGTACAACATTTTCCATTTTTAATCTACTAAAAAAAAAATAGTTGTTTACACTTTAACGAAATGTCATGTACTGAATATGAGATTCTACTACTACAATAGCGAAGTATTGCTACTTCACACTGCGTACAAGCAATACTACTTACGACACCGATCAGACTATCCACAGGACTAAGGAATAAGTTATAGACCCAATATTTTTATTCAATATTATTCATCATTAATATTTAAAACTATAACTTAAACTTAAATATATCCATACTTAAAAAGTAAACTTACTAAGGCTACTAAAATTAATAATTCTAATATCCTAAACTAATTGTAAGTGTTAACTTATTCAGGCTACTACAATATATATATATATATATTACATAGATAGATGAATCAGTATATGCATTTGTAATTTTAAAAGCATTTTATCGTGCTACCGTAAAGAAAATATTCACGCTTCGTGCCTGGTATGTAGATGCACTACGACTATCTATAATAGGAAAAATAACGAACATTATATTATTATATGAAAAACATGAACGGTAATGTCTTTATATTGTCATACAATCTGCCACAATATGTTAACTTTTCAAACAATTTAAGAATACATAATATTGACAAAAGAATATAATATATTAAAGAATACAGTGAAAAAAGTGTATGTTACTCGTATAAGAAATTGTTATTTGCTTCAACACAAAAAATGGAATGAGAATTCATAGAAAAATGAAAAAATATGAAAAATTATTATTTCTTTTTGAAAATTATATACTCTTAGAAGAGTGAACTTTAAAATGGTGTTCGTTCGTATATGAAGACAATGCATGCATTTTTATTTTATATAAATAAAAATATGGTATATTTCCATTTCGTTATATATAATATATATTCGTTTCGTGTCTATATACGTACCGTACTGTGCATGCATTAAGTGACAAATATTTTCTTTAACATTAAAGTTGACAATTTTTCTATCAAAAACAAAAATTTAGACAAGAAAAAGGAAATGTACATACGTTGTAAAAACAACAAATAATACGTATTATATAACGAAAAGTATACGTACAGTGTGCACGTATATATTGTTTGTATACGGACAATAGGATGAAAAAAACTGAATACTTTGTACATATATGAAAAATAAATACACAATACTGCAAAGCTGAAAATAAATTTATTATTCCCATTGCTATTGCAAAACTTTGTAAGTAGTAAATTTTCAGATTTTCACTTTATTCAAGATAAATGTAATAATATCTTTTGGGAGACTCTTTAATAATCAACAAACAAACACATGCATTACACACGAGCATATAAATATAAAAGTTAACATATATAAATAAATAAATAATATATTTCAGGATATAAAAGGATATAAATATTGAAATATTATATTATTGTTGTAAAATCAGTTAAATAAAGAGAAAAACAATTTCGTTTAACACGATAAAAAAAGTATGATTTATGAAATTATTAAAATGTTTTGTATCAGAAAAATACTGGTCCACTTTGTAAATGTTTTTGTTATGATTATCGTCGCACTTGTACGTCTGCTGTATTATTGTATGATTTGTTATTTATAAACAACACACGATATTTGAATCATTATTGAAGTTGATAAATTTAATGCAAATTATTTACCATTTTATTATCGATATGTTGACGATATATTATATTATAATACCTCGTTAGTACCGTTGGAATGATCAAGCATCTCTATCAGTTGTAATTTGTGAAGGACAACCAATTCGTGAAACATATTCGTTTATGAACTTACGTTACAGTTAAAGATTTCGCCGTTGCGTTCGTTTATGGATATGCCTAAGGCCAAATCGTAAAACGATCAACGATGGTTAAAATATATGTGTATCCACCAGATGGTGGAAGCGAACCTTGCCTTTGGTATTTCCAACTTTTCGAGCGGCGATTTCACATGTCGATATATTTTGGATTTTTGACTATTAGCCCAGTAACCAGAATCTTTGTTGATATTTGGCCAAAAATATTTGGATACCATTAATTTCCTTGAAGCCCGAATACTCGGATGAGCACACCCATGTATTTTATTAAATAAATCTCTTCGATTCTCTCTAGGAATGTATGGACGCAATTTACCGGTAGAAACTTAACACCATATCCCCTTATCAAATGCATTAGATTTAATTAATTTTAATTCAAATTTTTTTGATGTCTTTTGATTTAATAAAATTTTTAATTCTTCATCGTTTTCTTGTGATTTATACAACCTATCAATATCCAAATTATCATTTTCAATCATACCCATTTGTTCCTGATTGCTTTCTGGTCGTGACAAATAATCAGCTACCACATTATCTGTTCCGGATATATGTCGAATATCTGTTGAAAATTGTGCTATAAATTCTAAATGTCTTGTTTGTCGAAGGCTACGATCAGTTTTAGAATTTATTGCTGCTGTCAAAGGTTTATGATCCGTATTTATGATGAAAGTTCTGCCTTCCACCATATGTCTAAAATTTTTAATAGATAAATATATTGTTAATAACTCTTTCTCGAACGCTGAATATCTTCTTTCCGCAGGCTGCAATTTCTTTGAAAAAAACGATAACGGCTCCCATTTTGATAAACTCTCATTAAATTGTTGTAATACCGAACCAACTGCAACATCCGAACTATCAGTTGTAATACTGAGACTTGAGTTGTTTTTCGGATAAATCAACAACGTTACAGAAGACAGAGCTGTTTTCGCCTTTTGAAATGCATCCTCACATGAATCCGGTCACGTAAATACAATTTTATTCTTTTTATCTTTAAGCAAATTCGCCAAATGCACATGAATTGGTGCCAAAATAGTTGTTATATTAAGAATGTGCCGGTGGTAATAATTAATCATACCCAGAAATTTTTGAGTATTTTTAATTGAGTTTGGCGATTGGAGTGAAACTATTGCATCAACGCGTTCCTTCCTTCCATATTCAAATGAGTTAGAGTTTTAATATAAAAGTATTATCCTAATATCAAAATCCCACAATTGGTGACCCCGACAGAGGACAAGAGTCCCAACAACAACAACTATACTACACACAGCTTTAAGTACGGCTTTAGCAACAACAGTTGAATCTACCATAAAAGCAGCACTACATAAATTAATTAATTAATATACAACAACGACAACAGTTAATTTTTTTTATTATTAATTAATATATTGTTATTTTTATTATATTATATTTTTATTATATTACTCTTCGGTGGCGAAGAGTTGGGTGAGCGGACCCCGACACAACTACTTGCACGTATCAAATCGTTGGATTGTGATTCCATTCAGGAATCGGCTCTAAAGGACCTTTGGATCCAGAAACTGCCTGTCCAGGTTCGTGCGATTCTGGCCAGCAGCTCTGAAGGTTTGGACAATGTGGCCGAAATGGCCGATCGAATAATGGAGACATTCTCAATGTCGCCAATTGCCGCAGTCTCCACAAACCCGTTCAAACGAAGCACGTCTTGTGCAACGGCACAAATACCTTCCCAAACGCAACGGGAAATACACGAATTACGAATTCAAGTGACACAACTTTCTAAACAGGTGGAACGCCTCAATATTAATAATTCTTCAAGGCGACCGCGTTCCACATCCAATTCAAATCGCCCAAATCAACGCCGTTCACGTTCAAGTTCTAGATATAGGAACGGCATGTGCTACTACCACACCAAATTCGGTGAACAGGCTCACAAGTGCACGAAACCCTGTTCGTACATTTCTCCAATCAAGGCTCCAAAAAACCAGTAATCCGGTTTGAGTGCGCGGCATCATCGCGGTAACTGCTTTCGGCAGAGGTGATATACCCCTGTAAATGATCCTACGAATTTGCAGAATGATTCAGTAGAGCTGCACCCGAACAAGACATTAAGATTGCCCTAGGAATTTCCCACATAAAGAAAATAAGATGACGTGGAGGTCTCCAGATGGTAGAACAAGTAATCAAATTGATCATGTACTAATTGATGGACGTCACTGTTCAAATATAATGGATGTTCGAACTTGTCGTGGTTTAAATATTAACTCAGATCATTATCTAGTTCGGATAGTGCTACGAGCCAGAATTTCGGCCAGTAATAACACACAACCCGTAGGGTTGAAATGGGCAGTCGAGAGACTTGAACAGTCGGCGGTAAGACAATTGTACATGGACGCAATGGAACAACGAATTATTACAGATTTGGGGGCTTACCAGCAGGAAACTAATATAAATAGTATGTGGAAGAAATTAAAATCATGCGTTGAAGGTGCCGCAACAGAGGTGATTGGAAAGGGGATGGTAGTAAGAAATGAGTGGTTTGATGATGAATGTAGAAATGCTCGGGATGCAAAAAATGCATCCAGGCTGAAAATGCTAACGCGGACTACACGGACCACTGTGGAAGACTATCGTGAGAAGAGGCATTTCGAGCGTAAATTGATTCGTAAGAAAAAACGAGAATTGGAACGAAAGGTTTACGTCGAAATGGAAAAATTTAAAAGGAACGACGATAATAGAAGATTGTACCGGAATGTCAATCGTTTTCGCAACGGATACAATCAACAACCTTTTTTGTGCAAAAACAGATATGGTCAGGTTATGGCGCAAGAGGAAAGGTGCATCGAAAGATGGGCCGAGTACTTTAAACATATGTTAAATGTGAATACGCCAGTGAATACTATGAAAGATATGCAATTTCAAACCGCCCAGCCATTTATAGTTGAACCATCAATACACGAAGTAAAGAATGTTATTCAGAAGCACAAGAATAATAAATCACCTGGATCTGATAGCTTACCAGGTGAACTCTTTAAATATGGTGGAAATGCATTATGGTATCAACTGCACGAGCTAATTGTAAAGATTTGGAATAATGTACAGTTGCCAGATGGAAGGATGGTATTATCTGTCCATTGTACAAGAAGGGTGACAAATTGGATTGTAACAACTACAGAGGAATAACTTTATTAAACGTTAGCTATAAGGTATTTGCTAATATACTATACCATAGACTTATTCCATACGCCAATGAAATTATCGGCGAATACCAGTGTGGTTTCTGCGCAGATCGATCTACATCTGATCAAATATTTAGTATAAGGCAGATCTTGGAAAAGTGTACGGAATTCAATGTTGATACACACCATTTGTTTGTTGATTTTAAAGCGGCATACGATAGCGTCAATAGGTCATTGTTATGGAAAATTATGGAAGAGTTGGATATTCCAAAAAAACTGATAGATTTGGTGGCTATGACGTTGGAAAATGTGAGGTCACAGGTACGAATCCGAATTAAATTAACTGATCACTTTGAGACGGTTGATGGACTACGACAAGGCGATCCATTATCAACACTGCTATTTAATATTACGCTGGAAAAGGCAGTGAGGGGCGTAAATATTGATAAACAAGACACGATTTTCACAAAATCGGGTCAATTGTTAGCGTATGCTGATGATATAGACATAATGGGTCGAAATATTATAACTGTCAAGGATGTTTTCGAATCGTTACTAAAAGAGGCATCAGGTCTGGGTCTCAAAGAGAATGCAGAAAAAACAAAATATTTGGTGGCAACGAATACATCACGAATTCGAGATCAAACGGTTAATATTGGAGAACACAATTTTGAAATAGTCAATAGTTTTGTATACTTAGGATCGTTGATAAATGTTGAAAATGATATTGAAGAGGAAATACGCCGCAGAATAGCAACTGGCAACAGATGTTATTACGGGTTAAAAAAACAATTCCGATCGAAAACATTACAACGAGATCTTAAGTGCAAGCTATACACAACTTTAATACGGCCAATATTAACGTATGGGTCGGAGGCTTGGTGCATGACACAAAACCAGGAACAACTACTTCGGATTTTCGAACGAAAGGTACTCCGTGGCATATTTGGTCCCGTCAAAGAACAGAATGGTTGGAGGCGAAGATACAATTTTGAATTAGACAAGTTGTATTTGGTCAACCAAATATTGTCAAAACAATCAAGATCAATAGATTGAGATGGCTTGGACACGTATAACGCATGGAGGAGAAGCATGTGCCGAAAAAACTGTTAAATAGTAAACCAGAGGGTAGAAGGAGAGCCGGAAGACCTAAGGCGAGATGGCTAGATGCAGTAAACTGTGATATAAAGATCCTAAAAATTCGGGATTTGCATTTAAGCAAAAATCAGACAAAGCATCTACATGACAACTACGCCATTTAGACTACATTGGTCAGTTTACGACGGACATACGTTACATATGCGGCAAGGACAATGTAGTTGCGGATGCACTATCGCGGCTGGACGAGGTTCAGCTAGGTGAATCCGTAGATTACAAGGACATAGCTGACGCGCAGTCAAACGACAGCGAATTACGCAAATTAATGTCCTCTTCCAAATTCCTAAGATTTGTGAAGATGCCTGTCAGTAGCACAGATACACACATTTACTCAGATGTATCCAAGAGCATAGCTCGACCTTATATTCCAGATTCATTTCGAAGATCCATCTTCGAATCTGTCCATAATATAACGCACCCTGGAATTAGAGCCACAAAATTTAAAAATTTCACGACGACGTCGGTGCGAACCTGTCATAGGTTTGTGTTCAGCAATGAACACATGCAGATAACGGTTCGTATCGACAGTGACAATTTGAATTGACGGTTTAAGGAGACGTGGACAAGACAGACGATTACAAACAGCCACGCCGACAGGACGCAACAATTAAAAAGAAAAATACAAATAAAAATAATGAATTATCCAAATTAATAAAAATATAATTACTGAAAAATAAAATATAAATAATAATTAAAATAAAATATTAATATATAAACTAATAATAATATAATTAACCAATAATAAAATATAAATAATAATTAAACAAAAATATAAAAATAAAAATAAAAAGTAAAATAATAATTGTATAAAAATAAATATATAAATATATAAAAAGTGGAACGGAGTTAGAGTTTTAATATAAAAGTATTATCCTAACATCAAAATCCACATATCCATATATTGAAATTCCCGATAAGCTATATTATATTTTTCCACATCCAATCTTCGAGGTCTCGAAAAAGGTAGAGGTCCTTCCGTATGCATATAATGTACAACGTTATTAGATACTGGTACATTATAATCAGGTTCAGACATAACTGAAGGATATTTTCTCAATAAATCTCCATAAACGTTGTCTATTATAAATAATTTTGGAGTAGGTGTGTCTACTTCCGCTATAGAAGCACGTACTTCAAATAAAGTATTTGCGTATATTAAAGGTTTTCCTTTTAGATCTACTAATAAATTAAATTTTGTAAGAAAATCTGGACCTATTATCGGACAATTTACATCAGCAATGACAAATTCATGCATAACTTCGCGACGAAAACCAAAATCAACTTGTAAAAGTTGTGAACCATATGTATTAATTTGTGTTCCATTAGCTGCTTTCAATTGACATTGAGGATTTTATGTTTTTTAGAAAAATTTATAATTGGGATAACTGATACATCTGCACCAGTATCAATTAAAAATAGTAATTTCGTTTTTATACATTTTATAAACAAACGACGCGAATTATTTTCTATAAGTTTATTCGCATGAGATAAAACTTTCCAGTTAAGCGCCTCTAACGTTTCCTGGACCGGTATTGCTTTGTGTGATGGTGCATTGTCATGTAGGAAAATTATCTTGTGTTGTCTCTATTGATATTCTTATCGTTTTTTTTATGCGTTTCGAATTCTCAAAATAAATCCACTTTTCATCACTTCCTTTTGTATCGTTGAAGGTGCATTTCACAGATGGTTTTTCGATTTTCTTGTTGCCTCTCAGTCAATTCATGTGGCACCCACTTACCTTCCTTTTGGATCTTTCCCATTGCTTTCAAGCGATCGGAAACGGTTTGTTGAGCAACTCCTAGTTGTTCTGCAAGTTGTTGTTGCGTTTGTGTGTCATCTTCATTCAATAGAGACTGCAATTCAGCTGTCAAGTAATTTTTGGAGAGAAGTGTCACAGCTTTTAAACAAAAAATAATTCAGCCATTTTGGTTTACTACTACCGCTTGTAGCGCCATATATGTGTGAGCGGATTAACCGGCACACCTGATAATAGAAAATATTTAACAAAACCAAAATTTTAACAAAACCAAAATTGTTCAATAAATTTTTAACAAAAAAAAAATTTTACAATAATAAGATAAAATACAAATATTTTAACAATTATATAATATATAAAATATAAAATATAAAATCGAGAAAAAAAAATTTAACCGTTTAACCTTGCACATAAAAAAAATTACATATATTTTTTAAAAAAAATAATTTATTGAAAATGTAATCTTAAATCCTCCAGGTAACTTAAGTACATTTAAAAAGATGTAACAGGCCAATTGAAAACTCCCCGGTATGACATACAGATGGCAGTGCTAGTATTAAATCGATATGATTTTTAGTTAGTACCAACCTTCAAACGATACGTGTCAAAATTTGACAGCAGTCCGACCATTAGTTTGCGAGATATTGCGTTGTGTGTGTAACTACTTTTGTTATTTGAGAAAGATGGAAAAAAAAGAATTTCGTGTGCTGATAAAATATTGCTTTTTGAACGGAAAAAATACATTTGAAGTAAAATCTTGGCTTGATGAAGAGTTTCCAAGGTCTGCACCAGGAAAATCAACCATCATTGATTGGTATGCTAAGTTTAAACGTGGTGAAATGATCACCGAAGACGACGAAAACATCAAAAAAGTTCACAAAATAATTTTGAATGACCGTAACGTGAAGTTGATCGAGATAGCAGACATTGTGAAGATATCATCTGAACGTGTATATCATATCATTCACGAATATTTGTACATGAGAAAGCTGTGTGCAAAATGGGTGCCGCGCGAGCTCACAATCGATCAAAAGCCACAAAGTGTTAATGAGTCTGAGCAGTGTTTGAAGCTGTTCAAGCGCAATAAACCTGAATTTTTGCGTCGATATGTGACAATGGATGAAATATGGCTCCATCATTTCACTCCGGAGTCCAATCGACAGTCAGCTGAGTGGACTGCACACGATGAACCGAATCCAAAGCGAGGAAAAACACAACAGTCAGCTGGCAAGGTTATGGCATCAGTATTTTGAGACGCGCAAGGTATAATATTCATTGATTACGTCCAAAAGAGCCAGACCATCAACAGCGATTATTATATAGCGTTATTGGAACGTTTAAAGGATAAAATCGGTAAAAAACGGCCCCATTTGAAGAAGAAAAAAGTGCTGTTTCATCAAGACTATGCACCGTGTCACAAATCAATGAAAACAATGGCAAAATTGCATGAATTGGGCTTCGAATTGCTTCCGCATCCACCGTATTCGCCAGATCTGGCCGCCAGTGACTTTTTCCTGTTTTCAGACCTCAAAAAAATGCTCGCTTGATAGAAATTTAGTGCCAATGAAGAAGTAATGGCCGAAACTGAGGCCTATTTTGAAGCATAAGACAAATCGTACTACAAAAATGGTATCGAAAGATGGAAGATCGCTATAATCGCTGTATCGCCCTCGAAGGCAACTATGTTGAATAATAAAATCAAATTTTGCCAAAAAAATGTGTTTTACTATGGTAGACCGGGACTTTTCAATTGGACTGTTATATATATGTATGATGCATACATTCAGCCAAATAAGTACCCGGAAATTCTCATTTTTAATTTTCTCTCTGAGAATATTTAAAAAAAATTTTTTTCTCAGGTTGACACAACTGTCAGCCACCATTCTGTGAATTTTTATTGCTATGTGTGATTTAGTTTGCTTACGGCGTCATTAGGAACAAGTCAACCTTTTGTGTGCGTTGCGATTTTTACTATGGATAAAAATATCGATCAAAGAGTTTGTGTGAAATTTTGTGTTTCAAACGAAATTTCTTGTGTCAAAACATTGGAAATGTTGAAAAAAACATTTGGTGATTCAACCATGTCGAAAACTCAAGTTTACGATTGGTATAAATCGTTCAAAGAGGGGCGAGAAGAAGTGAACGATTTGCCACGTTCAGGACGGCCTTCGACCTCTTCAACTGAAGAAAACGTCGACAAAATAAAGGTAATGGTGCTCGAAAATCGTCATAATAGTTTGCGAGAGATAGCCAAAGAAATGAACATGTCTCATGAGACCGCTCGTCATATTTTGGTTGATGTTTTGGGTATGCGGAAAGTCGCAGCGCGATTGGTGCCAAAAGATCTGAATTTTCTTCAAAAAATGAATCGCAGTAAGGTGGCTGAAGACATGCTTGAACGCGTAAATTCAGATCCAACGTTCATCGAACGCATCATAACTGGTGACGAGACATGGGTTTACGAGTACGACATGCAAACAAGTCAACAATCATCGGAATGGCGCGCCAAAAATGAGCCGAAACCGAAAAAACCGCGCCAAAGCAAATCGAAAATCAAGGTGATGCTGACCGTTTTCTTCGATATTCGTGGTGTTGTTCATTCGGAATTCTTACCGGAGGGACAAACCGTCAATAAAGAATATTATCTTGGCGTTATGAAGCGTTTGAGAGAGAATGTTCGTCGCAAAAGACCAGATTTGTGGCGGAACAACAGTTGGATTTTGCACCACGATAATGCACCAGCGCACAAAGCGATCATTGTTAACGAGTTTTTGAACAAAAATTCAACAAATATCATCGAACAACCACCGTACTCTCCAGATATGGCACCATGTGACTTTTTCCTGTTTCCAAAACTCAAATTACCACTTCGTGGAACCCGTTTTGAGAGCATTGAAGACATCAAAACTAATTCGCAACGAGAATTGAAGGCCATCTCGGAATATAGCTTTAAAAAGTGTTTCGATGATTGGATTGTTCGTTGGAAGAAGTGTATTGCCTCAGAAGGGGCCTATTTTGAAGGGGATATAATAAATTTAGATGATTGATAAGTTGTTTGTGTTTTATTTCAAATTTCCGGGTACTTATTTGACTGAATGTATATTCAGTATAAAAATTTGAACAGCAACATAATAGTATAAAATTATATTTTATGAATAAAATACTTAGCTTTTTAAATTAAACATTATTCGGCACATATATGGATATTCCAAATAATTATTTCAGTTTGTGTGAAGTTTCCACAAACATTCTATGCAGAAAACTTCTGGAACAATTATATTAAAAATTTTCGCCAATTTTGAACAATTATATCATTTGATGAAAATACTTTAAATTTAACGTCACTTTTATATTTTATTATAAAAGATAAAAATTTTAAGCTCTATCACTAAAAAATTGATATAAAAAAATATGAACGACTTTCACATAAGTATAGTGTAACGACCACAAGCAAAGTCCTCCACAATAACAATAAAGTGATTATATATATAATAGTTTAACCGAGGTATGATGGGAGAGTATGGATGACATTTTATAGAGAGAAATATAATTAGAAATAAATAAATAAATAAATAAATAAATAAATAAATAAATAAATAAATAAATAAATAAATAAACAAATTAATAAATTAAATAAAAAGGAATAATGCAATTAACGGATACGGATTGAAATAAAGGAAAAAAAAACTATAAATGTTGCTGCAATAAGGTAAAAAGGGGGGAAGCTTTGAGACGATGATAAAAGTTATATTTAAAATAAAATTAAAATAATATAATTAAGTAAAACGGAATAGAATAATTATAAATTAAAAGAAGAGTAAATTAAATAAATATTATATATTAAAAATTAAGGAAATAGTTAATTAATTAAAAAAATGTAAAATGTTTGTTGCATTTTTTACGTAAGATTTTATAAAGTTATATTATTATTAACAACAGTTCTTGTTGATGTTTTATAAAAATAAAAATATTATTATTAAAAAATGAAAAAGTTGATTAGTGTTATTTTTTATAAATAAATAAAATAACTACTATAAAGTAAAAGATAATATGTGGCAGCTTATGAAGGAGCCAGGAGGAAGCTGTTGCAATAGGGGTCACCAATTGTTAAGGTATTCTTTTATAATTTTCTTTATATTATTAAAAATACCCAACTTTAAATAAATAATACTTTTTACTTTATATTATTGTATAAATTTGATATCAAGTTTTTTATAAAAAGTTCTTGCACTCTACTGAGATATCTTTTTATGTCTCCTCTGTACAGTTAAAATTTTTAATTATTTTTACTTTATTAATTATAATAACGGCACGCACATTAAACAATTAAATATTAAACAATAACTATCACTAATATTTATTATGCAGGGTTTGTGCAATATTGTGTAACCACTACAAATCTATGAAAGGTTCGGCCCTGGACACCCGGCACGGTTCCCTTGTAAGTTTTTAAACTTTTAATTTCACAACATGTGATTATTATTTTTATTATTTAATATTATTTATGTGCTGTATTGAAAGTATAATATCTATATTATTAAAATTACATTGTAACGATATCTATCGTTGCAACTATTTTAGTAAAAAGGCAAAAATAAATTATATCATTATTTCATTATTCAAAATTCAAATTTATATAAATTATAATTACACAGACCGATAACTATAAAATAAAACTAGGAAAAAATCACATCTACGCCTTTTTGTAATCAAAAAAAAAAATTTAATAAATTAAAATAAAAATAATTAACAATAATTTAATATTTATTAATTCATATACACACTGCTTGAGCCTATGGATACTAAATACTTAAATATATACGTTTCTACTTACAACATAAAATTGTACTTTATTATCTCTTTTCGATTTTTGATTCATTCCTTAAAATTTTTAAATTAAATTCAACATTTTGAAAATTAAACCAATAACGCAATCAATGTTGTAAATTTTTTCTATCAAAACTAATATAACATATAATCTATTAGATTCACATAACATTATTATTTTAACACTAAATCTAATTGACAAACGTCAAATTTATTTGTTTTTGTTTTTTTTTCTTTTGATCTAAATAATTCCGTCTCTTTTTAAAATTTTTTTCTAAATCAGTAAAGAAAGTCTCCACGTATAATTTGAGTTATAATTTTTTTAAATTAGGGTGACCAGCGATAAAGTTATGTAAACTTTTATGACAGGGTGTTTCGTATCCATTATATGTTATAAGGTCAAATTTTCTTTTCTGCAATTGTATCTTGGGTTTTTGGATACGAGGATTCTAAACTGAAACACACTTTATGTGTGTGTGTATAACCAGTATAACCAAAATGAATTCTTTAGTTTTAATCAGAGATAATATAATTACATTTAGATGAAGAAAATGTAGATGTTCACTAAAATACATTATACATACGCAAAAGTATAACTGCCAAATATGTATATGTTTATGTAGTACATAGATGTATGTATGAATGTGTATAGCACCAAGTATATATTTTTTTTGCGGAAAATTTATATCAGCTACTTTTTCTATATATCAAAAGGTATATCCTTATCTTAAGTAATAAATTAAATCCTTTTGTTTGTGTGCCATCAACCCACCAATTCTACGTGGATATAAAATATTTGTATGGATGGATATTATATATATATTTTTAATGTTCTATGTAGAATATATCTAGATATAATATAGAGAAAAAATATTACACCGAGAGGATATTTATAGCGAACGAACTTATTCCGCTTATTTTTCTTTTTGTATGTATGTAGGTTAACCTCTCTTCTGCAAAAGCACAGAAAAGCATATATATGTATTTGAATATATGGTACAGTGCATATGGCATTGGCAAAATATGTATAAATAAACACAACATTCATGCAAAATGGAAAATGTATTTTCCGCATAATTAAAGAGTGTTAATTTTCTAAAAAGCATTTTTTCTGTTGAACAGCAATTACAATTATTAGTACATTACGATTTCATTTGTTATAAGTGTGATTTTATATAGTTTTTTAATACACATAAATGGATAAAATAAATTTAATAAAATAATTGATTGCGCATTGTGGCGAAATACAATATTAATACATACATAAGGCTTTTAATAGGATGAGGAAGAAGAAAAGTTAGTTACAAACTACAATATAAATTAATTAAAAATTAATTGAAATCATTTTCATTATTGTATATTATTATAGTTATCGGGATCGGTCCTTAATGATAGAAAATATTCAAAATATAACCATATGCTATGGATACCCAATATCATAACCTAATATTCTAATTAGTTTATATTTAATTGACAGTATGATTTATTATTCAATATGAAATTTAATGGGCTTTTCCATCACATGGTACAGTTAAATTATTTCTAAAATGTTAATGCATTATAGTATCACTATATATTGTTGGATTGCCAGAATGCATAGGTATATAGTGTCAATACCTATGTATTTGCGTATGTTTTAACAATTAAAAATAGTTGCTATTAATTTCAGAATTATATTCTAATACATTAATTGTGTATATAAATATTTATTAATTATACTATATCCCTATTAACAATTTGTCCGTATTTTGAAAAATGAGGAAAATTTCCAATGTTCCATGGAAAAAATATATTGGAATTTATCCAAAGAATGTCCATAGATTTTCCACTTAATATAATAGTATTTTATTTAGGTCAATTGAAATCTTTGGATGGTCAGGTTAATATTTCCAACATATATCCGTGGTTTTGTATTCATAATTTATTTCACCAATTATTCAAGACACTGGTTTTACAATTTTACAATTTAATTATTTTTTGCGCAAGAAAATATAAATATCATACTTTTTATTTATTTCTTACGTATTTGTTACATTAAATTTTGTTTCAACAAGTTACAACCTGTTATAACAAAATTTTTGTGCGAGTGGACTTTATTATGATGACTTTGCATATTATATTATTATGATGACTTTGCAGTAACCACAGTTCAAGGAAGCAAATTAATTATTCACAAAATTGGTGCAATGTATTTTAACTTTCAAACGGTTACAAATATTTTAAAATCAAATCTTTCAAACAGGTTTTAGTTGCTCTATTCTACCTAAACGATTCTTTTCGTAGAATTTAATATAAATAATATTTTAGCACCAATTGTAAGTGACATAAAATTACTTGAAACACAAGGAATTACTGTAGATCAAATAGGCTTACTATTTGGTACAATTGTAAATCTTTCACAATATAATCTTGCAGCAAATGACATAATTGGATTTACCATAGCATTCGCTAATCAATATTTTTACCGTTTTTGCACAATGAACAAATCAGATACATAATAAACAGCGACAGAAAATAAGTTATTACTAAATAAGAAAAGTAGATTTTTATGTAATTTTACAAGTACAAAAGACATCAACAAAGACAAATTTAAGTGATACAATAATCTAATTACAAAACACTGAATTGTATTGTGTGATGTTTCAATTGTAACTGATAGTAAAAATCTTGTGTTATTATTTTGTCATTATTATTATAAATTTTAATTATTTACCCAGAAAACATTGCGATTCGAATGTGATTCTCTTGTGAGTTACTTTTACGAAGCTGCAATTCGAATTCAAGCTCGAAAAAGGTTCGCTTTCAAATCATCTGGTGGACTAAAATGTACCAAGAATTCGAATCGTATTAGTAAATCTAAACCGAATCATAAAAGTGAGTCGCAAAAGGCTCGTAAAAGTGAATCAAAAGCGAATCATAAGAGTCATTCGTAATAGGTTCGGAAAAGTAATACAAAAGCGAATCAAAAACGAGGTTCGCAAAAGTAAATCAACAGCGAATCAAAAATAGATTCTCAAAAGATTCGGAAAAATAAATCAAAAGCAAATCATAATAGAACACCGTAAAAAAACAAATACAACTATTTATTTTTAGAATAATATATATTTTATTAAAAATATTAATTTTATATGTAATATATTACATAAAAATTTACTTTTTTAATTCCTGGCCTTCTTCGGAGCATAATTGTGTTTGTTTTTTTTTTGTTTATGCGGTCCTTAGCATATTGAAAAAATTTGATCACAGCCTGATCAAATATCAACTCCGTTAAATCATTCATTCCTTTGTAGAATGCTTCTAAAAAAATATATAAATATATGGTATTATGAAAACACTTTAGTTTATAAATCCTTCTTGTTTAAATGCCCGAATCAATGACTCCTAATTCATGTTAGCCAAGATGGTAGTTAGTATCCTGCAGAGAAGAAATGATGTTATAAGGATGTTTATTAGTCTCATGTTCAACTACGTCCTAAACGTAATAATCCACTGAATTAAGGACTGGAGAGCTAGGTGGCCATAAGTTAGGGGTGATATGGTTATGGAAATTCTTGAGTTGAAATCGCTTTATGTGAAGGAGCAGAGCCATGCTGGAAGAGTATGGTCTGTTCAATCCAGGGTTTTACAACACTTTCTAAGACCTAGATGTAAGTGGCTGGATTAACCTGAAGCTCCTGGGAAAAGAAGTAAGGTGGAATATCATGACCTTCGTTGGTCTCAACGCCTAAATCCATAACAGTATCTGCAAATTTCGTGTGCACTGAACATAGTCATCTATCATTTCTCCGATTGATTTTTTTGTCTTGATTGAAATTCCAGTCCAGGGGTGATGATGGTGCCCATTAGAAATTATTTTAGACTTATTATTTGTTTTATTTCTTTATTTATTTACTTATAAATGTATTTTAATTCTATTAATAAATAATCCAATAACTTTTTTTTTATAAAAAATTAAGCTTATTTTCATGGTCCTCGAAGTTATCATTTACAATCAAAATATCGTCAATGTACCAAAAGGTGTCTTCATTTGGAAGACTTCCAAATAAACAGTCCATTAATTTTTGCATTGATTGCGCACTATTGTGTAACCCGAAAGGTAACACATTAAATTGAAACATTCCCATTCCTCGAATGTTATATGTAGTTTTTTCTTTGGAATCTTCAGTGAGTGGGATCTGCCAGACGGCATCTTGTAAATCTATAGAGGTAAGAAATTTGGCCTTACCCAATTTTTGTAGGATGGAATCGATTCTCGGTAAAGCATAATGGCTTCTCTTCGTGACCTCTTTTAATTTACGACTGTCTACTGTTACAATTTGATAACTACTTTAATTTTGCCTTATTTCGTGAATTATTAAATACACTCTTTATTACTTTGTTATATACATTTTTATTTTAATCTTTTATAACTTTGAAAAAATAAACCTATCTGCTTTTTACAAAAGTTAAAACACTTCCCCTAATTATCTTTTTCTTTATTCAACTTAACAACTAAAACAATTACAATTTCAAAAACGGTTACCCTATTCTACAGAACACAATCATATCCATTTCTATATAATGTAATCATTACAATTAATGACAGTTATCATATAGGTTGGGCCCAACTAATGGATATGATTGTGATCAGTACAATAAGGTATTATGGTGGACATAACACTACGCACAACCAATCTTTACCACTCTTTTTCTTTACTAAAAGCACTGGTGATGACCAAGGTGAGTAGGACTCTTCAATTACTCACAAGTTTAACATCCTTTGAACTTCCTTCTTCATTCTTTCCGAAATCGGAGGTGATATTGGGTAACCGCGTTGAAATATTGGTTCGGCATTCCCAGTATAAAAAAAAAACACTCGGTAGCGCAGTTGCATAAGCGCCGATATATATATTAATCATGAAATATAGCGGGTTCAAATCTGCTATTTTTCATAGGAAATTTTTCGGTATTTATTTTAATACTAAAATTTTTCTACTGGGTCACCATTTGTTAGTTGATGGAATAAAAAGAAAAACGGATATCTTTGAAAATATGGTGTTGGACGCTATTCAAAGATTAACAATGTCTGCACACACATAACTATGGACTAATCACCCATATAAAAATAATAGTATCTATCTTTCGATAATTACAGTACAGTACAGTACACAATTGGTAAATTGTTATATACTCCCATGCGGAGTAATTTACCAACTTGGTAGTAATGAATAGTAATGCAAGGTTTATCAGATGACATAAAAGCTCCACTAGGAGCAAAATATGAGTTTAAAAAAAAAAAAAAAAAAAAAATTCCCAGTATCAATAAAGTGTTGCATAGTACTAGTTCTACCTAGTTTTCCGTTGCATAAGGTTTTAAAATTTTGTATTATTTTATCCAATTCTTCCTTTTGGGATAGTGATAAGTTTTCAATAATTTGAAGATGGTCATTTAGTAAAACTTCCGAAGTGTGTTTTGTCTTTTCATTCGCACGTATTTTATTTCCAAATAATTTACGACCGTTAACGTTACTAGCGCTAAGCCCGTTACTAAATTTGTAGCATTTCTTCGCCGACCAGGTCATTCGTTATATTTTTAATTTGGTCAGTGTTCGGTTGGTATGCAATTAATAAACCCATTGCAATCCATGAATCTATTCCGAATATGAATTCATGAGACAGTGCTGGCATTACCATGAACTGAATAATTTTCCTGTTTTCGGCAAAAATAACCGGCACCGTAATTATTCCCATCTAGAAGTGTTTCGTACCGTCTTCCGTACGTATACCCAATTTCTCACATTCCTCCATTCCGTATCCCAATTCCCGTAATATAAGAGCACCGTTTTCATTGCATAATGATCCATTAGCGCCCGTATCCAATAAACAAAAAATATTTTTAATTACATTCGAATTAATGCCTTAACAGCTTAACATATAAGCGGTTGTCCTCTCCTAAGGCACTAAAGAGTTATTTGTAAATTTTATATAATCCCCATAACTTGAAGGTCGTTCTATTATGGTTTCCCTATTATGATTTTTATTCCTATTATGACTATTATTATTATTATATTTATTTTTATTATAATTCTTATTACTACTATTATGCCTGTTTTTAAAGCTAATATTTTTCCCTCAATTACACCCAGACAGTGAACAGTTCACGCTCAACTCAAGACAGTTAGATTAAAATGGTAGGTGTGTCCCACATTCAATTATCTGATTTTGGTTACCGAAAGTACCATTGTTGGTTCTATGCCTATTATAGTTGAGCATTATAACCCCGTTGGTATTGATTTTTATTTATATTAGGTTTTTGTCCACCATAATTAAAGCGATTTTGATTCGTACCATTTTGAACGTTACTACTAGTAGTCGGGTAAATCCGATAATTATTATTAAGAGTTTTAATTTTTTAATCTGGCAAAAGGTTTCTCTATATGATCCTGATCTTAAGGAATCAACAAACTTCCCAAAAGATGGGAGGAAGTCATAGCTAACGATGGGCAATATATTGGTTGATGTACTCAATCATTTTGTTATACAAATAAATGCCATTTTCAAGCCAAAAAATCGACATTATTAATGCAAGGTCCTAATATATATACGTAGCAATTCACAGCCATTCGAGTATAAATAAACCTCGTTGATAACTCATTTATTGAGGTTATTTAACATCTCATCGAGAGGAGGTGTTATTTATCCTCATATATATTAACAGCGTTGGTATCTCACCATAAAACTTAAAATTTGTTTTTTAATAAGAAAAATATTTTTATTAACATTGTTACTTTCATAAATAGATAAATAATTATAGAAAACATTATATTTTATTGATTATTTTGTCAAATAATTTTAAAAACATTAAAAAAATACATTATTCAATATTTATAAATCAAAACAAACAAATAAAAGAAAAAACTATCGTGTAAAATAAAAAACCTTTCCAAACATATTCAATTGTCAAAAGCAATCAAATTAAATTCCTGTATAAAAATCAGTATGACCAATGTATCAAATATAAAAGTTACTATTTTTTCTACTTCACATAAAATATTTATACTTTTTAAAGAAGTGTATAAAACATGATTATATTAATTATGTGTTTAGAGATAACTAACATTTTAATATTATTATCATTAGAAATAAAAACAAATTTCCATATAATTATTAAATATGTGGAAATAGTTTTACATTTCATTAAAATAATAGTTTCAACGCTACTGAAATTGAAGCTAACTAAGTGAAGTTTCTTAAATGGATCATCAATAACATTTTTTAAATAAATAATAAAGTTTTAAAATATTAATGTACAAAAAAACAACAAAAACATGAGACACGACGACGCGTAATACGAAATTTGAAATTTGATTGGAAAATGAAAAATTTGTTTGAGAATGGTGGTGAATACCATTTTGTATTCTCGATCGTAAAATTTAGTGAGGTTAAATTTTAGTTATCAACGAGGCTAAAATTGGCTGTGTAATATAAGAGTGCGGTGCGTAGCAACGAAATCTCATAGCATCGAATTCCCATAGCATCGAATTCTCATAAAATATACATAGCACAGTGGCGCCAATAGCCGTAGTAACAAATAGTTGATTTAATTATGATTGTTGTATATAATAAAAATAGAATTATTGTACGATATTTATTATTGAAATTATTCTATGATTACAGTAGCTTTATTACTAATTGTGAACTTATGGTGTGCACAGTGTAATTGGTGCAAGTCTTTTTTTTGACACAGGTAATTATATATAAATAGGCAGGTTACATTTGTTTTTGTTATCTATTGTTATCGAATTTATTTGTTTATATATTTATTTAAAAAAAAACATTAACATTAAATTTAAGTGTAATATATAAAAATAAAATTGAAATAAGTATTAAATAATATATACTTGAATATTAATTAATATTAAATACAAAAATGTGTTATAAAATATTGTTTTAATAATATATTAAAATTAAATTCAAATGTGTAATATACAAAAATAAAATTAAATTAAGTATTATATTATAATTATATTATATTATGGTAAAATTTTTTAAATGTTTTTATTTCATTCTAGTTTGTATGCAGTATGCACATCATATCATTAGATTAGGTTGTGTAGATTAATAATAATAAATAAATTGTATATCGACATAAGAAAAAGTATTGAAATTAGTTATCGGTTCTTTTTATGATGGAAAATATTGAATTTGTTAATCTATGCTAAAGATGCCCAATATTACAACATTATTATTACAACAACAAAATTTAAACAATATACATAAGAAGAGAACAAAAATGTAAGTAAAATTTTAACAATGTTTATATTCATCTCCATAGCAGTGATGTTTAATGCATAGCTTGTACTCGATCTGAAATTTCCATTTTCAGGGTTCATCAAGAAATAATATCTTTTTTTTTGTCAAACAAATTTTACTAATATCGTAAGAACATTGAATTCAAAATTCAAAATTCAAAAATTTTAAGAAGTTCAAAAAATTTCAATATTCTTATTTAATATATTTAATTTGTGATAGAATGCTCGGTTATTATTAATCTATATATGGTATAATGACATGATGTACACAAAATACATTGATTCCAATTTTCAATATGATAGTGGGTAATGTGCTTGTGGTTAAATATAACAATTTTTTTATTTGCACATAAAATTGAAATGTTATATGCAAATAAAAAGTTCATTAACCTTAGAACTGAGATTGACATACAAAATAAAAAAAAAACCAACATAGAATTGTTAAAGCATGTCATATATTATCATTACCTACTATTTTATTATTAATAATTAAATTAAGTTACATATTTTAAAATTATATAAAATAAACGAATAATAATAATAATTTTATTCTATTGTAGTTGGAATAATATATGGTTCTTACAAAACTAAAATAATAAATAAAGATGTAGTGTGTGTAATGGCCTAATTACGTATATTGAGATATTTGCAGACCAATCGATGAATTTTTATAGACTTCCATGCGGAGCAATTTATTTAATTGAATGTAATGAATGTTTGGTGGATGCCATAAGCAGAAAAGTTCTATTTAAAGTTTTTTAAAGTAAAAAAATGAATTTATTCCTGTCATAATAATTGTAATTGTTTGTGTTGATAATTTGTTTATTGTTTATAAAGAATTTAAATAGTATTATTATTAGACAAATTTATATAAAATATCGCTACTTATGTTGTGTACAAACTTCGTAGTTTGTTCAATATAGGTACATTTAAGGGGTACATATAATATTTTAATATAAATACTATTATTAATAATTTTAATATTTTTAAAATTATAATAAATATATTAAAAATAAAAGATACTGAATTATAAAGGTTAAAGATGCAGAACTAAATAATTTAATAGTGGCAATAATTAATAAATTAATAATATAGTATATAATTACACGTTGAATACAACATTTAGAGATATTATTGTAAATATATACAGTGCCTAGAATATATGATGCAAATTTCAAAAAAATTGATAAAATTATAATTTAAAGGCTAATAAACTTTTTATTTGATAAAGAAATTTAAATTTTATAAAATCCATTTAATTATTTAATTAATATTTTATAAATATTGATTTTCCAAAATTAAAAATATATTCATCTTTACAACAAATTTAACATAAAACAAAATTCTTTCCAAATTAATAGACGAGAATAAGTGATGCAAATACACCTCACAATGTAAACCATTAATTTGAAATTGAAAAAATCCGTTTGTTCTAGCAAGCAAAATAACGCAAGACCTTAGCCAAATATTTAAGGTGTGTATAGGAGTTCATACAGTGCGTAATAAAATAAGAAAATTACGTTAAAGAAGTTGCGTTGCATTAAACAAATTCTTTGTTATTGATATCAATCGCCAAAAACGTTTAGATTTTGCTAACCAATATATTGATCGCGATGAGAGTTATTAGAAAACAGTTATAATTCTCGATGAAAGTAAATATTATATATTCTTGCATGATGGGCGTGGAATTAAAAAATATGAAAGTAACAATAAAACATGGTGGTGGTTCAGTGCTTGTGTGGGACTGTTTTTTGCTGGTGGTACTGGGAAAATACATATTAAAGACGACTCAATAATGGACCTATATATGTACATAAATATTTTGAGAGATAATCTACAGCAAAGCCCCAATAAACTAGATTTGGGATCAAACTATATCTTTCAACAAGATAATGATCCCAAACATGCAAGCTATAATACGAGAATGTGGCTATTATATTATGTAAAAAATCACTTAAAAACGCCACGCCAATCGCCGGGCTTGAATTCCATTGAACATATGTGGGATGAATTGGATCGAGGATTACGCAATTATAATATAAGGAACAAAACATCATAAATAATAATAATAGATGCAATTAAAACAGAATGGGAGTTAATTAATAAAGAATATTGTGAAAAATTGGTTTTATCCGTGCATAGAAGATTACAAGCTGTTTCAGATAGAAATGGAAACCCAACAAGATATAGTAACATCAATTAAACATTAATTATTTGTATATATTATGTGATTTTATGAGAATTGCATCACTTACTCTCGTCTATTAATTTGGAAAGAATTTTGTTTTATGTTAAATTTGTTGTAAAGATGAATATATTTTTAATTTTGGAAAATCAATATTTATAAAATATTAATTAAATAATTAAATGGATTTTATAAAATTTAAATTTCTTTATCAAATAAAAAGTTTATTAGCCTTTAAATTATAATTTTATCAATTTTTTTGAAATTTGCATCATATATTCTAGGCACTGTATATATTTACAATAATATCTCTAAATGTTGTATTCAACGTGTAATTATATACTATATTATTAATTTATTAATTATTGCCACTATTAAATTATTTAGTTCTGCATCTTTAACCTTTATAATTCAGTATCTTTTATTTTTAATATATTTATTATAATTTTAAAAATATTAAAATTATTAATAATAGTATTTATATTAAAATATTATATGTACCCCTTAAATGTACCTATATTGAACAAACTACGAAGTTTGTACACAACATAAGTAGCGATATTTTATATAAATTTGTCTAATAATAATACTATTTAAATTCTTTATAAACAATAAACAAATTATCAACACAAACAATTACAATTATTATGACAGGAATAAATTCATTTTTTTACTTTAAAAAACTTTAAATAGAACTTTTCTGCTTATGGCATCCACCAAACATTCATTACATTCAATTAAATAAATTGCTCCGCATGGAAGTCTATAAAAATTCATCGATTGGTCTGCAAATATCTCAATATACGTAATTAGGCCATTACACACACTACATCTTTATTTATTATTTTAGTTTTGTAAGAACCATATATTATTCCAACTACAATAGAATAAAATTATTATTATTATTCGTTTATTTTATATAATTTTAAAATATGTAACTTAATTTAATTATTAATAATAAAATAGTAGGTAATGATAATATATGACATGCTTTAACAATTCTATGTTGGTTTTTTTTTTATTTTGTATGTCAATCTCAGTTCTAAGGTTAATGAACTTTTTATTTGCATATAATATTTCAATTGTTTTATTTAACCACAAGCACACTACCCACTATCATATTGAAAATTGGAATCAATGTATTGTGTGTACATCATGTCATTATACCATATATAGATTAATAATAACCGAGCATTCTATCACAAATTAAATATATTAAATAAGAATATTGAAATTTTTTGAACTTCTTAAAATTTTTGAATTTTGAATTTTGAATTCAATGTTCTTACGATATTAGTAAAATTTGTTTGACAAAAAAAAGATATTATTTCTTGATGAACCCTGAAAATGGAAATTTCAGATCGAGTACAAGCTATGCATTAAACATCACTGCTCTGGAGATGAATATAAACATTGTTAAAATTTTACTTACATTTTCGTTCTCTTATTATGTAAATTGTTTAAAATTTGTTGTTGTAATAATAATGTTGTAATATTGGGCATCTTTAGCATAGATTAACAAATTCAATATTTTCCATCATAAAAAGAACCGATAACTAATTTCAATACTTTTTCTTATGTCGGATATACAATTTATTTATTATTATTAATCTACACAACCTAATCTAATGATATGATGTGCATACTGCATACAAACTAGAATGAAAAAAAAACATTTAAATAATTTTACCATAATATAATATATTTATAATATAATACTTAATTTTATTTTATTTTTGTATATTACACATTTGAATTTAATTTTACAACAAACAAATAAATTCGATAACCATAGATAACAAAAACAAATGTAACCTACCTATTTATATATAATTACCTGTGTAAAAAAAAAGACTTGCACCAATTACACTGTGCACACCATAAGTTCACAATTAGTAATAAAGCTACTGTAATCATAGAATAATTTCAATAATAAATATCGTACAATAATTCTATTTTTATTATATACAACAATCATAATTAAATCAACTATTCGCTACTACGGCTATTGGCGCCACTGTGCTATGTATATTTTATGAGAATTCGATGCTATGGGAATTCGATGCTATGAGATTTCGTTGCTACGCACCGCACTCATTTTATTACTATACGCAATTTAAAAAATTAAAAGGATTCTTTTATGCACAAAAATTATACTGTAATGGAAGGCAACGATAACACTAAAATATATGTAATAATATAAATAATTGTGTAAATAAGAGAACCAATTGATATAACGGAATTTTGACCAACCTAAAAAAAACTTAGCCAATGTAACTTAAATTTATTACATAAAACCTTAAAAAAAATTGAATAACTTAACTTATTTTCTATAACGTGGCAAATAAAAAATTTCCAAATCTAACTTATAAAATTGATTGTAATTAGTCACCCCGTTGATAAAAAAAATATTTTTTTTTTTTTAAAATTATACCATATATGTAATTTCCCAGTCAGCATATCCCGGTTGAGCCCCCATAATGTAGCACACACCTAGTCTAGGGGTGATGATGGTGCACATTAGAAATTCTTTTAGACTTAATATTTGTTTTAATTCTTTATTTATTTCACTTATAAATGTATTTTAATTCTATTAATAAATAATCCAATAACTTATTTTTTTATATATAATTTTACTACAATAACCTTTTTTTTTTAATTTTTTTATTCTGTTATTTATTTTATTATACCATACAGAGTTTAACTTATTATATAGTAGGGTTGTAGTATCCTTACACTCTACGCATAACGTAGGACTCAAAGCGTAGGCTTCGTGAACGATTCTACACACTAGGACCTCAGAAACTTTAAGGTCTCTCGCGATGTCTCTTAAATTTGTTGAATAACCCCACTATAAGCAACTCTCTTGAAACTTTCTTATAGAAAGAATCGACTGTATTTTGAAATTGCATTTGATGGTAACATATATGATAAAATCGTCACCAAATTAAATAATTGAAAGTGTTACTCTATGAGATAAAGTTAATAACTAATGACTTTAAACATGTCTTCCAATTCGGTAAATTTATCTTCATTGGTTGTAATTGTGGATTCGAATTCTAAAAAATCATCCATATTATTGAAAGGCTGATCTGGTAATATACATTTGCCCTTTTCGTTTAAATTTATAGTGTATCTCCTTTCGCAGTGCTACAACTTCTTCTGTCAAGCGTATAAACATTTTTTTGTTTCCCGATTGAAGCATGTTTATAATATTGAGGATGTTAACGCAATTACATTTTTGTGGTTGCAGTGCTATTCAAATGATAATAAGTATTACAATCAATATGATTTAATTAAATATTAACATAAATTTTCATACGAATAGATACAGGTTCACCAGATCGTCTATCATTACAATTACGTTTCGCCAAAGGAGGAATCATATCCGATGATGTTAATGACTTATCAATTAATTGAGCTGTTTTCGAACAAGTAGATACTTGTTCAATAGTTCGTTTATCATTGACATTTAACTTCGACGGCGAAGGTGCCATGTTAGAGGTTAGTGTCTGAATAAATTGAGATTCCTGAAATGCTTCTGAAATTTAAAATAAATATGGTATATTTAAATAGAACTAAAAAAAAATTATAGTTATACTAATATCTTCAGAATTCATTTCTTGGGAATTATTTATTCTCTGAATACCCTGGGTATCATATTCTATTGGTGTTGACGTAACAGGAAAATTACCATCTTAAAATAATATGACAATTTTATGTTAATTATGGTGATATGCATTAAATTTACAAATTATAAATTTACATATCTGGCGATATGATTAGAAATTTTTTAGTTAAAGCAACCAGATTCGCTATAACTCATTAAATGTAAATCGTTTTCTAAAAAAAGAAAAAAGTCAAACTTTTGTAGTTATTTATTAATATATATTTTATTCAATCTTACGAATTAAAAAATCATCTTATTGGTTATTAAAGGAATGAAGAAGTATAAAGAATTTGTGGAATTACATAACATTACTACTTTATTAATTTGATGGATTGTATGTTGGTGTAAATTAATGAATGTACAAATTTCATTTGATTGAAATATTTGAAATTCCTTCCTTCTTTTAGTAATGAACCAAATATTATTGGTTCATTTTCAGTACGCGAAATGCTGTTAATTTTAAATATTTCGGCATTTACCATGTAAAAATTATCTTTCATTTGAAGCGATAACATAAAATTTTCATTACGTATACTGCTATAAGAATTAGTAGAATTACTTACTGGTTTTCCAAGTATTACATTATTACATATTCTAGGTTTTGATTTATTGCAATTTATTCTTTTTTCTACAAGGCTGTTGTAAATTTGGGTAACACTATAATATACCTTCATTATATTCATTATGGAAATCTTTCATCTCATTAATAAATACATTTAGAAATATATCAGTATCGTGAGGTTTGCTATTACCTCCATATAGCCCAATTAACAATACTTCTGTGGTACCGAAAACATTGCATAAAATAGGCCAAACCTGACTTCGCGAACTTTTCGCAACGGGTAATCCGTCAATATTAAAATCTAAAATTAAAATATTTAATCTATAATGATTTTGTGATAACAAATCTGTCAGACAATCCTTAATTCCAAAATGAATGTATTGACCTTCACCCATTGGAGTAGTTTGATTGTTTTGTGGAGTATTTTTAAGAGTACGAAGATCCTTTGGGATGTCAGGATATTCTGAACGCAAAATATTTAATAATTCATTCATAGCGATTGTCGAAACTGTAGTAATATAGATTATTATGGTTTAAATAGTATAATTTATATATCTATATATAAAAAAAAATCTTGTGGCAGAGAATTTAGAATATAAATAATAGGATTGGAATATTTTGGGAAACAGCAATATTATCTGAACTTTCCATTAAAATGTCCACATTCTGTAGATCACTTATATGGTGCGTTAACCGTTTTCCGAGATGTTGTTTTGTTTGTCCTACATAGTTCAGATTAAATGGGGAACCTGGTTCACCGTTACCAAGGAATGGAATCTTATAAATAACATTGGATTTTTTAAGAAGAGGAATTGGATCTTTAAGTTTAGTGAAGACATTGCCAAGAGTGTTATTACTTTTGTATGCGATGTGTATGTGTGGGGTGTATGTTTTTATTACTTTTGTGATCCTGTCAGATGTGCCTTTTAAGTATGTTAAACTGGTGTAGTGTTTATTATCAATGTTGTTTGGTATTATATTGTTTTGGTTTGATGTGTTTTGGTGTGGTGTATTCTTTAGTATGTTTATTTCTGTATGGATGAGTTTAATTATGATATGTTGTGCATAACTGTTTTGTGTTAATATGTTTCTTATTTTTTTAATATTAAGGGGATGGAATTTCTTTGAACTTAATGTTAGTATTCTGTTTATGAGATTTTTGTCTGTGTTGATTATTTGAAAATGAGGGTGTTGTGTGTGATAATGTAAAATTCTGTTCTACGGCATATTTTTTGGGTACCAGTCTGTGCTTATGATGTTGTTTTTGTTTTTGATAATTAATAAATTTAAAAATGGTATGCTGGTTTCTGTTTCTATTTCATATTTGAATTGTATTTTGTGGTGAAAGTTCTTCAGTTCTCTTAAGGTGTTTGATATGTTGTCTTTAGGTATGATAGCTAATATGTTATCTACGTACTTCACAAACAGTGTGGGTGTGTAATTTTTCCAGTATTACGGTTAGTAAAAGGTTGTTCGTGATTATATTTGCTATTGTTGGAGGTAATGGGTTACCCATGGGCATGCCAAATATTTGTTTATAAAAAGTGTTGTTAATAAACAAATTAATTGATTTCATGTTGCCAAAAACTTAACATAACATATCTGTTTCATATATATGCTTTAAATTTATTTGAACATTTTTGACATTATACGAGGGGTATTTTTTACTAAAAGAATTTATTAATGAAAATATTGCGAATTTTTTTTTTTTTTATAAAATAATAGAAATTTTCGAAATTGATAATGAAATATATTTAAGCACTTCTGAATTTATTGGCATATATGATACATTTTATTATTGCTATAATATTTTTGAAAGACCTAATATATTAAAAAAATAATAAAATATTAAGAAATACGATATGAACAAAGTATCTGTCAACATTTTTGTAATGTAAATAAGAGAAATTATATTTTAGGCAATAGAGTACATCAATTTTTATAAATTAGTTATGTAAGTTTTTGTATTTAAATATAATTTAAATATAGTTATATTTTTAATTTTACTATAAAATATACTGTGTTGTAGTTAAATTTCTATGACTTAAAATGTAAAATGCATACTTTTCGATGTGAAGAAAGCATTTGAAATATGTTTTTTATACCAGGTGTACCGGTATCAAGTGAGCGCTTTTTTGTGAAAATAAAATACTAATTTTAAATAGGAAAGTAAACAACATTATATTCAAAATATTGCTTTAGAATTATTCGTCTTTTGAAGCAAACCAATCAGACACCCAATTTTCGACTTCTTTGTAGGAATCGATATGCTGTTCAGCCAATGCCTGTCCTATCGATGAAAACAAATGGTAGTTTGAAGAAGCCAAGCCTGGTGAATACGGCGGGTGTGGTAGCAGCTCCCATCCAAGTGCTTTGATTGTATCCTGAACAAAAAACAAAAATAAATTAAGGCTCGTTCACAACAAATGTTCCCTATCGAGACATTTGTATCTTGGCGCTCACTTGATACTGGTACACCTGGTAAATTTTTTGTCAAGTGCGATACAACATGAATTATGATACTAATTGCAGTTAATGTCATATTGTAATACATACTATAATAATTATGTAATACTAATACGGTATACCAATAAATTTTAATGCAAATAATATTATAATAATTATTGCAACATTAATTATGTTATGCAGTTTAACAATGTATTTTAATACAAATTGCATTATAAAATTCATTGTAACTATTGTCACATTGCAATACAAACTGCAACAATTATGTAATACATTTTACTACAATATTTTAATACAAATTACATTATAATAATTATTGCAGGAAATGTCGTATTTTAATACAAAATTCACTAATTATGTAATATCGTAACATTTAGTACTACATTTCAATAATTTTGCTACGGTTCCAATTAGGTAAATTAATTAGAAAATATCAAAACACTTTTTATAGTCTAATACTTTTAATTTCACAAAAATTAATTTTTATATAATAATTTAACTATGAATTGATTTTAGTTGTTTCTTCTTGGACGTGTTGATATGACATATTTAATAATTTTGTTACTAATTTATAATTCAATATACTACAAAACAAATTATATAATTTCAAAATAACAATTGAATTTCAGAGAATTCCATGTCAATGTTATTTTGAACTGTACATTTTTATGTGTTAAACATAATCCCCACCTTGAACAGTCAAAATCTTCAATAGTAAAATAATTCAAATAATCCAACAGGCAGTAATAATACTAACAAAAATATGATGTGCAGTAGTGTAGTTGATTTTTAAATGATGATATATAAATATCAATATAAATATAAATAAAATGATGATCAAATAATTAGATAAATAATTAAAAAATGATTAAATAACAATGTTATTATTGTACTGGCAATACAGCAATCTTGTTTATAGATCTTTTCAATTCTCCCCATTTTGTACCAATTATTATTACACGCATATTGTTGTCATTGCCAACCTGAAATTTGGTAATTTTACCAAGCACCACTTTGGCCTTTGCTATAAATTATGTAAATACTCTAGCGACCACCTTTTCCAAAGGTGTTGCTTTATGTTGATTAATTGTTGATGCTGTTTGATCTTTGTTGTTGGAAGCTCGATTTTTTCATCAGCACAACCACTAAGGAAATGATTTGATGTTAGGAAATAGAGATCATTAGGGTCCGAGGATAATGGACACAAGGTATGTCCATTCAATACACCCTCAATTTGTATAATTAAGGTTTGAAATTCCTCATAAAGTGGAATTGCGCGCCACATGATGAAAATGGTATTTTATCGACTTTAGTCCAGCCTCCCACCCACAAACCGCCAAAGTGAGGCGAACGCTCCGGAATAAAACTCCAATCAACTTGATGACGTTGACATATAACCGCAATCATATCAAATTCAAATTCGAAAGTAGTAGCATTGTCCGACCAGACAGTATTTGGAGGAATACGCCTCGCAAACAATCGTTCAAATCTAGATAAAAACAAAACGTAGTAAAAGTAGTAAGATCTCTTTTAATTTCCAAACGTAAAGCCTTGTGTTGAGTGCAAGATGTCTTATGGGCTTATTATTATATATATATTAGGACCTTGCATTAATAATGTCGATTTGATAACAGTCGGCTTAACTGGCGTTGTGTGCATCGGAACACACCGCGGCCATATTCATTTTTTTTGAATTTCAGTATATGTCATTTCGTCGAAGTGTAAACAACAAAGTTTTTTTTTGCTTCGAACATGTCGAATTACGTGCCTGAAAAAGTTGTTTTGCGGGGAAGTTTAATAACTTTCTTTTAATTTGAAGAAAACCGCTGCTGATAGTTATCGATTGTTGGTAGAAGCTTACGGTGAACATGTTCCAAATCAAAAAACTTGTGAACGGTGGTTTACACGCTTCAACTTCACAATCAAAACGCGATATTCATTGCCAGAAGGTAATGCTGTGCATTTGGTGGGATCAGAAAGGTGTGGTGTATAACGAGCTGTTAAAACCAAATGAAACAGTTACAGCTGATCGCTACCGACGACAACTGGGCGAATTGGCAAAGAAATTGAAAGAAAAACGAATATTGATAGCTCGAAAACACCACAAAGTTTTATTTCACGATGATAATGCCAGACCACAGCAATATTATTAATAAAATTATAATATTAAAATGTTATATTGTGTGGAGCTTATATGGTATCTAACAACAGACAACATACTACTCCGCATCGAAGTATATAACAATTTACCAATTGTACTGTAATCATTATTTAAATATTTGTATTTACTGATCGTAAAGGAAAAAATAAAGAGGCTCGGTTGGGATCATCTTGATCACTCCCCGTACTCTCCAGAACTTGCTCCTTCTGATTACTATTTGTTCCGATCAATGCAGGTCAGCCTGACATATGTACGCTTTCTAAATGCTGAAGAAGTGCGAAAATGGGTCGATGAATGGATTGGGACAAAAGATGAAGAGTTCTTCAAACGAGGAATCAACAAACTTCCCAAAAGATGGGAGGAAGTCATAGCTAACGATGAGCGATATATTGGTTGATGTACTCAATCATTTTGTTATACAAATAAATGCCATTTTCAAGCCAAAAAATCGACATTATTAATGCAAGGACCTAATATTATAATTGTACAATCATTATAATAATTATAATCATATAATTATATTGATATATGTAATTTTAATTCCTTTTATGCTTAATTTTATTTATATATATGTAATTGTAATAAATAATTCATACGCGTTTAAAAAGTCACCTAAGTAACATTAAAATTAAAATTTAAATAAAAAAAATATTGTATATTTTAAAATAAAATAAAAACAAGTAAAAAGTTAGCAAAAGCTAAAGAGTTAACACTTTCGTTGCAAAGCACACAAATATAACCACATATATTTTTAAATGGCACTTTGAGCGTACCACCACGGGCCTGATATCAAAGAGACCACAATAATCAACCCCGGTCATAGCGAAAGGACGCGATGGAGCAACGCGATCAATGGGTAAATTACCCATTTGTTGTTTAGTTATAGTGGGATTTGCGAGAAAACAGGCAATGCAGGCGCGATACACTTTACTTATAATTTGCCTGTCGCTAATAGGCCAATATGCTTCAATGTTTGATTCCATCGTCTACTACTTATTATATTTATATATATTTGTAGATGGAGCAACCTTAGATAGATAGATTCGATGAAAAATTAAAAATGGCTTCCAAATTGAAAATAGCCATTTATGAAAACAATTTCTCAAAAATTTGTTAATAGTTTCATTAAACATTTTATTGTATAAAAAATGATGAAATTTTTTTTTTAGAATAAGCAAAATGGCGGCGTTTTTCATAATGGCAATCAAGAAGATAAAATAGTCATAACTTAGGCAATTATGAGCCGACTTAAAAATTTTTGATAGCATCTAAATTGTAAGACTACGATCAAAATCGTCCATAATATCTTTATTTCAAATTTGACACCATCTTATTTGTTTGAAATTTTTAGTTATTATAATATGTTAGTTACTATATCATATATTATTAATTTATGACGAACCAAATGTTTATAATTTCAATGTATACAGCTTCCGTGAATAGTTTCTAGCGTAGAAATGGAAGATTGTTATTTTTGGCTTATGGTTGTCTTTTTTTTCAATATAATCTATCTACAATTCAATACATTTACTCCAGTCCTCCTCCAATAATTTTATCCCGTGGCTGAAGAACGATTCCGGAAGTTCTGCAAAATTAACGTGTCCGACACCACTTTTCCAAATCACTTTTTCATTTGAAATATGACGTAGTCGTTCATCTGAGATGCTTATAGTATCAGCAATGTCACGCGTAGTCAAACTTGGATCTTCACTAACAATTTCGGCTGTCAAAGAAAAAATTGATCATAATCCGCTGTTTATGAATATAATTTCATCAATTTTTTTGTTAGTAGTTTCATTAAGCATTTTAAATAAATTTAAGATTGAATTATTTCTAAAAAAAAACCAAAGCAAAATAAATATTGCAACTACTAGTTTCCCCGCAAACACCATGTTTTTCTAAATAAATATATGGAAACTCAATATCTTACAGATGGTGCAATTTTTGTTTGTATTTTCTTCCTCACTCTAATACTCAGGAGCCTTATAACATATAATAAATTTGTCTTTGTGGTGAAATATTGTAGTTTCGTGTAGTTATGCGTTATTTGTTAGTACATAATAGCTTCGAATTGATGACAAAGCTTTTTATTTTATATTATTTTTGCGAAATTTCCCTTTTTCATTTTTTTTTGTTTTTTTTTATAATAATTGGACTCCTCATAATATTTATGTAATATATGACTATAGCATGATATATGGATACATACGAAATGTGAAAAAATGCTACACCATAAATAAAATAGCATATCAAATGAGCGTTTGCTTCTACGTTATATCGTTATATACTACTTTACTACACCATAATACCATAAATATACGTGTATTGTATATGAATGCACTAGACTATATAATAGAATATACGTACCTCGATCTATCTATTTCTATATTATAAAGTTGGAATTTTCTTGCGTAAAGTATAATTAGGGTTAATAAAAATGTCAAAAATGTTTCATAATAAATGTTGTTTCATTTTATGAATTATTGAACATTTTTTAATGAACTTACTGCTTCTATCATTATATGGTAATAGTATCTCTAAAATAAGTCATACTATGAACGTTGTATTAAATTACATATCTAAATATTTCAGTCCATTGAGAATTATTTATATACAAGATATAGATTATAGAATTTATAGATATTATCTTTAGAATGTATAAATATATATGTAGGTAGAGGCATACAAAAGAAATAAGAATAATGTATTATTCCTATACATAGGCGGCGCGGTTTTATGATTTTGTAGAAATAACTTAATTAATTGACCATATAGAGTCAAGCCATAGGCTTTTCAGACAGATATTTATATTTTCTAATACATTAAATTAATTTTGCCATGACTTGAGTAGGTACTTTCATGATATTATTTACGCTACACATTACCTGTATCATCATACTTTCTAATCTGTTTAATCTATAGCGTTATCGTTATGTAACATTATATCAGTATTTTTTAAAATGTTTTGGCCCCACTTTTGCACCTATATTAGTATTTTCAGAGTATTGGATTCACTTCATACATCTCATCTTTTTAAACGGTTTTTTCGTATATATTTAACTTAATATAAGTATTTTTTCTATTATAATACAGTCTGCAATACTGTCGTATAGTAGGATATATTAGGAGTATGAACTGAGCCTTTTTTAAAGGAAGAAAAACACATTATTTAGAATAGAAAACTCAAAAATATTTTATTCAAAATAACTTCCATCGTTTTCTACACATTTTAACCACCTTTCATTTTCGTATACCACGTCGAAAAAATGGTGTTGTTTTGGACGAAAACCATTCAGATAGCCAATTTTCAACTTCTTCAGATGTTTTGAAGTGCTGTTCTTTCAAAGCATGTCCCATCGATGAAAACAAATGGTAGTCCGAAGGAGCCAAGTCTGGTGAATAAGGCGGGTGTGGTAACAGCTCCCATTCAAGCGACTTTAAAGTATCCTGAACTGGTTTTGCTTTGTGTGCTGGTGCATTATCATGTTGCAAAATTACCTTAACAGATTTTTTCTTTCTTTCTGTCCATTCTGGTCGGTTATCTAATAATGCATGGTTTAAATCAATTATTTGTTGTTGGTAGCGAACCGTATTAACAGTTTCACCAGGTTCCAGAAGTTCATGATACACCACACCTTCCTGATCCCACCAAACACAAAGCATTCTCTTCTTACCGGATCGTTTTGGTTTTGCAGTCGATGTTGCTGCTTTACCTGGTGTAATCCATGATTTTTTGCGTTTAGTATTCTCAAAATATATCCACTTTTCATCACCAGTCACGATTCGATGCAAAAAAGACTTCCTTTTGTATTGTTGAAGGTGCAATTCACAAATGGTTTTTCGATTTTCTTGTTGCCTTTCAGTCAATTCATGTGGAACCCATTTTCCACACTTTTGAATCTTTCCCATTGCTTTTAAACGATTAGAAATTTTTTTTTGATCTACATTTAAGGCTTCTGCAAATTGTTTTTGAGTTTGTGTATCATCTTCGTCCAACAATGCTTGCAATTCAATGTCTTCAAACTTTTTTGGTGGTCTTCCACGTACTTCATTTCTCAAATCAAAATCTTTGTCTCTAAATTGTTGAAACCATCTTTTGCATGTTGCTAATGATAGAGCTTGATCATCAAAAGCTTCTACAAGCATTCGTTGAGATTCAGCTGCGTTTTTCTTTAAATGATGACAAAAAACTAATGATACACGCAAATCGTTTGTTGAAGGCACAAAATTAGACATTTTTAACACGATAAAATTTTATGTTGTTGTATTACAAATGGAATTTACCACACTGAATGTAGTTGATAGATGTCAAAACAATAAAAAAAACATCGCATTAAGGCTCTTTCACAATTACTAATATAAGTACAGCCATTTATTGGCAGCGGCTCACTTCATACTCCTATACCTGGTAACTACTTAAAAAGGGTTTGAAAATTGTACTATCTTATTTTAGCTCATATAGGGTTTGAATGACTATTTTATATTTGCCTTATATTACACTTAACATATATTCTAGACACACAGAAGAGGTAACCAACTAATATTGTAGTTATAAACACAATTCGAGCAGAAATTCGTGTAGTTTGTAGTGCCTTGAATTAGTTTGCCTAACTACAATAAAATGTCAGTAAAATGTCAAAAAAACATTCGGTAGCGCAGTTGCAAAGCGCCGAAATATAAATATAAATATATATATATATATATTATATATAATATATTAATCATGAAATATACAGTGTTCAAACCCGATATTTTTTCATAGGAAATTTTTCGGTATTTATTTTAATACTAAAATTTTTCTGCTGGATGACCGTTTGTTCGTTGATAGAATAAAAAGAAAAACGGATATCTATGAAAATATGGTGTTGGACGCTATTCAAAGATTAACAATGTCTGCACACACAGTATTTTGAAAACATCCATCTTTCGTTAATTACAGTACATTACAGTACACAATTGGTAAATTGTTATATACTCCCATGCGGAGTAATTTACCAACATGGTTGGAATAAAAGTTTTATTATATGCTAGACACACAGAAGTCGTAAGTAACTAATATTGTAGTTATAAACAATTCGAGAAAAAATTCGAGTTGTTTGTAGTGTATTGATTTAGTTAGCCTAACTACAATAATATGCTAGACACACAGAGGAGGTAACCGACTAAAATTGTAGTTATAACCAATTTGAGAAAAAATTCGAGTAGTTTGTAGTGCATTGATTTAGTTAGCCTAACTATAATAAAATGTCTGTAGTTGGTGTGAAACTAATTAGTTTCTCTCAAATATAGGAAATTCGAACTGGAATTCCGTGTCGAATGTCAAAATTAAATGCCAAAATAAATAAACAAATAAAAAAAATAGGTTATATTTATCAAATTAATAACAATAGCAAATAATTGAAGTTTTATAGAGCGGGACCTGAAGGGCAAAAAAGCGTTTCGGATCGCCAAAGAAATTAACACCAAATTATACAATTTCACAAAAGAAATATAAGTAATGATATTTTAATTTTTTTGTTTCACTTTAAAATATTAAGTTATTTAATTATAAATACCTTCATATAGATTGGAAAAAAAAGCAAATTGGGTAACGGATCAGCACCATCAGAGTAGATTCAATTTGAGGCAATAAATAAGATCTTCCTAGATAATAAAGTTATTAATCTAGAGATCGAATGTGAGGACAGCATATCAGGTAAGTACATCCAAACTTTTATATTATTAAAAATAATAATTTTAATTATATAATTTTTTTTTTATTATACACATCATTTGTTTTCGTAACGGAAGATGTTAACTTTGAAGAATTGCTGCGATCGATAATGGGGTAAAATCAATTTTATTTTTATAATATTATTTTTATTATATATTTTATATATTAATATTTAATAGAATTTTATAATATCCGATCAACAGTCGTCCTCTACTATGATGCTTTCAACATCGAATGTGAATGCATCAAACAAAATAACACCATCACCACCATCGTCTGTACCGCAACCATCAACATCACCAGCACCAGCACCATCACCAGTACCAGCACCAGCACCATCATCAGGATCGTCACCATCACCAGCGCCCACACCATAACCTGCAGCCTCGACATCTCCATCACCTTCACCATCTCCAACACCATCAACCTCACGTTCATCTGTAAGGAAAAGGTACTTACAGGAACAAATTTTTGAAGAATTCAAAAAAAATAATGCCATGATGGAGAAGCATTTAAAGACACTTAATGATACCATAGAGAAACAGCTGGAAAACGATAGGGAAAGGGACTTGTTTGCTGAACGATTTCCTTAAAAGGAGCCGTTAGATCCAAAATAAAATGCTGGACAAAATGTAATTGTGAGTCAATGGTAGATTTAAGTGTTGTTATTAAAAAAAAAATTTAAATTAAAAAATATATTAATAAAAATCTGTGTTCAGACTTTTATTACCTACTTACATAAGGCATCCGCCAAGGCAGTTCTTATAACAATTCCTCGACTATTTGTATCCCCTACAGCTGTTATAGTCTCAGGTTGGCTCTTTCGTGCAGATTCCGCGTCTACCAGCTATTGATGCAAAACTATATCATTCTCCTCATTTAAGAAGTTATGAAGAACGCAATAAGCTATTATAATAATATTTACATTATTAATGCTGTATTCCAATCCTTTACCCAAACGCCGGAATCGTGCCATATGATATACAATACATAGAACAATACATAAGATATATAATGATCTAATGATAACGGCAACTAATGATAATTTTTTGAATTCAAATTATGTGGCAAATTTTAATGAATTTACGCACAGAAAATAAAAAGAAAAAAAATTTAATATAATTTATTTTTATATAATATTCCCTATACAAATATCATCAAGTTCAACGAAACTTATTAATATGAATATATACGGAAATCAGGAAATTTATGCTTAAAGGAATTTGCTGTAAAGATACTAACCGTGCCTTGTTGTATATATATGTTACATATTTATTACAAAATAACTCCTTAATTCTGGAATTTGGGACAATAGTTGACCAATATTTCCAAAGTTGCTGAATTTGATTTGATGAAAATCCGGCTCGAAGGACCATGAAGAAAAGTTAAGTTGATGAACGCAGCAAAGTTAATAATTAAAATAAAAAACACAAACAATTTTTCTATTGAACTTGATTTCGCTTTAATAATTAAAACTTCTGATTATATTTGTAATATTTTATTAATTTGAAATATATATTTATAATTATACGGATTGTTTCTTATATTTCTTTGTTGTCTTCTGAATTCCAGAACGCAAGACTGATAAGTGACAAAAATTATCATATCGCTGATATTACATTATATAATATGAGAGATATGATTTAGAAAAAATTAACCGTTTAAACTATAAATTTATAAATTTTTAAATATTTAAAACTTGTTATTTTATAAAGAGAAATAGTACACTATGTACAATATTTTCTCATACACATTTTTTTAACACTAACATTGATTGGTTGTGATTAAATAAATCCATTTAGTTAAATAATTGAAAAAATAATTAATTGATTGACGAATTAATCAATTGATTTTTTAGATAAAAGAAAGTTATAAAACATTTTATTTTTCCAATTGAGTTGCAAAATTGTTTTTTTCTGTGCAATATGGAATAAACATAGTCATTATTATATTCTATCATATATCTACGTTCACAATTTAGTATACAAAAATATGATTTACATTTATTACAATTCAATTATAATAGTTTAAATAAAATATTATTCAAAATTAATGGTTTTAAATTAAATAACTAAATAAATATTACTTACTGTGAAACAAATTGCAGTTACGTTATTATAAAATATAAATAATTTTTCAAGTGTAAATTTTTTATTCTTCTAATTTATGGTAAAAAATTGCTAGAATAAATAAAATCGTAGAATCACTATAAAATATATTTGAATTGTTTATGCACGCACAATATTTTATCAAATAGACTTTCTTTAAAATTTATATTTCACTATTAAAAAAAAAAAGTGCCTAAACACGTAAAATTAAATAAAAAAAAAAGATGATGAAATTTTAAAATTTTTTACGTAATGATGGATAAGAATCAATCAACAGTTGAAACATGCGGTTGCGCATATATGCTTTCACAAACACGTTTGTTCTTTGCGTGATAACACAATTGACAAATTACGAATCAAATTTGTGTACAGCGTTTTCATAAATATTTTTTAAACATATATACAGCGTTGTTATAAGTTTTTCTAAACATGGCAAAATAAGGCTTTGTCTGGTGATGCACATTCCAATCCATTGCACCGTTTTAGAAATAGTAAAGTGTATATGATGTGAATATTAATTAATATGTGCAGTACGGAACACAGAAAACGAATAAACGAAAAATGTTCAAATAACATTATTTGTCAACATTTTTTTAATGAAATTTCTTTAATATTTTATTAAGAATTTTCTTCAGTACTTTGTACAGTATTGTGTGAATGTTTGAAATAATCATATAATTTTATGAATTGAAAAAATTATGTGCATATTATAATTACACTTTTTTTTATTAAAAAAGATTATTTATGTAAATTATGTTAATAATATATCAAATTTTGTTGTATGAAACTTTCTACTGATATTTGATGCTACCAAATATCGATGGAGAACGGTTGGAAAGTCATTACTATACTACTAAAATTTTGACAGATAAATCATTTTTTTCTGTCAAAATTGTAGTATAATAAATGATTTTGCAACAGTTTTCACCGGAATTTTGAAATGAAAATTATACTATCGGATTTTTTCGTTGCATTTAACGTATATACACAATTAAAACAATAATCATTTAAAATTAAATAAACATATCCTCATACTCACATTATACATAGAATGCGTAATAAGCAAAACCATACAAGTCCGACTTTGTCACTCTTATCGACTACCAAATTATTCAAGTCAAATTAATTGTAGTTATCGTTATGTTTTCAATTGCATGCACAATAATCACACATAATAAAACCGGTTAAAATAATAAAAAAAAAAAAAATAATTGATTAAAATTGTTCAGACTTATTTCGTAGATTATTTTGGTTCAAGAAAGAATAATAATAATACTTCGTTTATGTACACATTGTTTTGCGATTTTTTCATCCCTACTTTACTTTATATCACCCAACTACAGGTAAGTACAGTCTTCATAAAACAACGAATGAAAACGGGCTAAGATTGATTGATTTTGCCATGTCTAAAAACATGGTCATTAGTGGTACATACAAAGAACAGAATGGTTGGAGGCGAAGATACAATTTTGAATTAGACAAGTTGTACGGTCAACCAAATATTGTCAAAACAATCAAAATCAATAGATTGAGATGGCTTGGACACGTAGAACGCATGGAGGAGAATCTGTAAATAGTTAACCCGAAAAAACTGTTAAATAGTAAACCAGAAGGTAGAAGGAGAGCCGGAGTCAGGTTGGAAAAGCGTGTTGGAGAAGGCTAAAAGCGCACCCGGGTTGTAACGCCATGGAGTAAGTAAGTAGTAACTTTACTTGTCTTGAAAACATAAACCGGGCTATTAATTTGTATGAGTGAGAGTTCATGCGTCAAAAAATAATGTTATGATTTAATAAATATTTTTAGACGATAGAATTATTTATAATAGACTATTATTAATAGTTAAGAACGTGTTCATAAATGTTAAAAATATATATTTTAATAAATCAGGAATTTTTCACGATATATTTAATGTTTTTTGTATGATAGCAAATAAGCTTTTTTAGATTTAAAAAAATGTTCTTAAATAATATTAACTATTCATATTATCATTCATTAATTGATTATTTAAAGCTTTTAAGTTTTAAGATGCAAATATTAAGAATTCTTTCATAATAATTACTAAATGTTTCTATATAGTATAGTAACTACCATAAGCCGCCTATGAAAGGTTTTTTTCATACTAGAAATAATATTCCAAGTATTTATGAAAATATTTAATAAAAGTTCATAAATTGTAAGGAAGTTCAATGCATAGTAAAAAAAATCGTCCCTAAGCGGTGTAAAGAAATGGTTTTTAAAAATTACGATCAAAATTTTTTCTGTGAAGATAAGTAGACTTATTTCCGAATTATAATACGACATAAGTATTCTTGGGCTAAAAATTTTCTTAGAGGAATATGTTTATCGTAAAGCCGAAGAATGAAATTATTTAGGATGGAAAGTAAACCTGACAGTATATATCCGACCAAGATAATTGCATAGCGTTCATATTTAGATTGCCAAGATTAGAAAGTTTGTAATCCCTATACCAATTAGCCGAATGTTGTCATGTTTAATACGAGAAGATTATTGGTGATATTATAAGAGCAAAGCGCTTCAAATATCTACAATTTTTATAAACATTTTCATTACAATAGCTTTTTTCCATTGTTTTTTTTTTTTTATTTATTCTTTTATTTTCTTTTGTAATTTTACTAGACACAACTTTTTTTTTCTTTGTCCAACGGCATAGCCAAGTTTATGACGTCTTGAAATTTTGCATTTGAATCTGTAATAATATTGTATTTAATTATTTTATTTCTACATTCCTAAAGTAAAGAGTTTCGTATGGTATGTTATGTTGGGTATAGCATACTTGCAAAGCCAGTTGCGATCGAACGCGTGCACAGATTGCGGATAGTTTAACGGCATATAATATAATGGGTTAGCTACGAATAAAGAATAAGTCAGCTCTAATTGAAAATGCTCTTACCCCATAAAAAAATCGTGACGGAATTATTGACAGTATATAGGATGGTTTTAATATTATTATTATGGTGTGACTGCCATATTTTAATTAATATCAAATCAACTAACACTATAATTTTTATGTTTTTGTTTTCTTATTTACGAATTACTATTTCAATATTTTATTTATTTATTAATATTTCCTTATTATTTATACTAAACTTCTATTTATAATATTTTTTATATGTTTGGTTTCTCTTCTTATTTGCTAATTAGTAATTACTATATTAATATTTGACTTATTTATTATTATTTTTATATGTTTTGTGTCGCCAAGCCAATTTCTACTTGTCTATTAATTTTACTAATTAGAAACCAAAATTGTTCTGCCGAATTTCTTCTTGTGGCGTACATTTTGATTAATACCAGCCTATTTCTACTTGTCTATTAATTTTACTAATTAGAAACCAAAATTGTTCTGCCGAATTTCTTCTTGTGCCGTACATTTTGATTAATACCAATCATTACTTAACGAATTCTCAGCAAAAATATACATATTTGATACATGCTGCAAAAAATACTCGATGTGTTCGTATGTTGTTTTATATTTTCTACATCGCCGTCATATTGTATTTTTGCATTTGTGTACTATGTGCTAACACAGATTTACACATTGAATTATCTCATTTTAACGTATGTGGAAATTTAGTACTATATAATGACCGTATCGTACCATATCGTACGTACTAAACCTAACCAATGACAATCAATCTAATTATATACAAATCATGTACACATAGATTATTCCATTATACACATACACTTACGTATAGTAGATTATTTTATTTCTTCTTCTTATGTGGTTTGTTTAAAAAGTATTGATTTGATACTACTCAATACTTAAAAGTATTAATATTGCACACCATTAATTTCTTCAAGTGATTCCTGGTTTTATTACATCTGTAAGATAATTTGCTATTCCCACCAGATACTACTTAATTAAACCGGATACTACTTAAATAATATCTTTTATATATATTTATTAATTATATCAATTGCGAAAATTAGATCAAACCTCCTTCCAATACCATGTACGTATTTTTTAATAGGAAACCAGAGATAAACTATTTTTTTCCCATGAGAAATGCTGGTTAGGAAAGAAATTGGCCACAGCCTACATCGAATAGTATTATTTAAATAGGATGTTTCGTCTATCAGCTAAAATACCAAGATTCATCTGCATACCTACAAATATATATGTATGTTTCCGTGTAGGAAAGAGGACTTGTTCTACTACTAGTAGTACAACTAGTTACAAAGTAAATAGTGCTGGTTCCACGTTAAACCCTTTTTACATATTGCGAACTGGTTGTTTTAACATGGAGATGTCCTACGAAAAGACAATTGTCCTCTTCTGGATATTTCTTGAGAAAATTTGGAATGCATTCCTTAAAAATTAAAATGAGAAAATTAAATTAATGCACTAGAAACTTAATTATTATTGTTTTCAAATATGTTACGATTAAACTTACTTAAAATACCATTGTATAAATTCTTATAATCCTTTAAACTTTAAACGTTTTTTGCCATGGACTGCATCAATATTAAAAGATAGTATTACGTCATCACTTAATATATTATTTTAATTTTTATTTAATCCATTTCGTAAAAATGTTCTTATAGTAGATATCTGTTTAATAATATTGTAAATAAATTAAATTATAATATTATTATTAATATTATTATTATTTTAAGTAATTAAAAATATGTAATACTTACATATATAAGTCACGGTTTTCATTTACTAATTTTCCATTAATATCATCAAGTTTATCTACAGAAGTTATAGAAAAACTTGTTCTAATAGGAGCCGTTAAAGAATCTTGACGTAATAATTTTTTAAGAAGTACTTTTTGTTCGGCCAGTGCTTCCAAAACAATAGAGTTGGCTTGATTGGACTTGTTTTCAATAATGGATTTCAAATCGTTATTGAATTATGTACGTTTGCAGTATATATTTTTATAATTTGTTAAATTTTCATTTTTGCTTATTTGTAAGTGTATTATATTTGTAATTACCTGCAAATTCTAGATATTTTAGCTCAAATACTGATTGCATTTTTTTGAAATTTTAGCAGTAATTTTTTTTAAATGCATCTGCAATTTAAATACATTAAACGAAAAAATTTTAAAATTGATTAAATTAAATCAATATAATATACAATTATTGATATTGTTTAAAATATTTAAACTTACATGCCGAAAGTATCCTCTCACTTACTGAGTTGTCCAATTTTCGAATTTTAGAGCGTGTAGAATTGCTTTTCACAGTTTGTGTTTGAATTTGTTTTGGTGTCATTTTGTTTACGTGGAATGAAACCTAAACTTATTGTGAAAAATTAGGTTGTAAATTATAGAAATAAATTACTTTTAATTTTAATTTGTTAACAATAGGTTTGAAAAAAAGATTTTCTCGTTTGTTTCGAGTAAAGAATGACATTGCGATGTTGGGGTATTTTGTATTTTGTTTGTTTTCTCGCTTATTTTTCATAATATATATGAGTAGGTTCAATTTTATAATATTTTATAAATTACACAAATTATTATTATAATAGAACTTGCCTTCATTTTTCGACGGTAATAAATCTACTAAACATATTCCCAAAGAAGTGGAAGCTGCGGAGCCAATAAAAAAGCATTCTAAATTCAACAGTCTTTTCATATTTAATTTTATTATGTATCTATTGCAAATATTTGTGTGGGCTTTTTTACATACTATTTCAATATTTGTAAATAGTTTTCAAAAGCAAATGCAGAAGAATTTGGAAGAATACCCATATACTTAACATTTTCTGTTACGTGAAGTAAATTATGTACATCATGTTTGAGGATGGATTTTGTATTGGATATAAATAATGTAATCAGGTAGAACGGATGTTTCTTGACCAATTTATTGTAATAAACAAGTACTATATACAAATTTTACAATCCTATTTATACTATCATATATCTGATTTATGCAGAAAATATGATAACTATAAATATATTAATATGTGATAAATAAATAAATGATATATATAAGAATATGAGTACTAAATAGTAATAACAATAAGATTGTGTTTAAAGTTATTTATTGTACATATTCATACACATCATGAGATACAATATTGCGAGCAAACAAAATTGAAAAATTATGGACAAATAATTCTAACATATTTTTTACTATTTCTAAATTTTGCATATAATTTTTTTCGCAACACAATAATCTATATGGACAATACAATTGTAAAAACTCGTAGTAAAGGTCATCACTAATGTTATTCTTAAGTACTGATATATATTTGGTATATAAAATTGACGGAATTGCATAGCATTATGACCAGGAATACAACAAATAAATACCTTTGCTGGTGCGCCACGAATATTGGATTTATAGAAAATGTTATCACTTTATTTTTAATTTTTATACCTTTTTCTTGAATATCTATTACGTCACTAATAAATTCACCTAAATATTCATCGATATTGTCAGGTTTTTCATTACCTAAGTAAATTTCAATCGGAAAAACTGAAATATATGCTATATTAACTATTTTCATTAAAATTGACCATCATTGAGGCCTGTAACTTCTAAACAATGGCAACCCATCGAAATTTATGTCAACATGTATATATTCATGATTAACTAAGACATTAAATATATTTTTAAACTGTTTTCTAATCCCTAAATTATAATAAACACCAGGCGTAACCATTTCTATTACAAGCTACGCTTTATTTTTCATTAAGGTTGCAGCACTAAGTGGGACATCTAAGTTTTCCTCGTAGAATTAAGAGTAACTCTTCGAAACATTCAAATAATTTCTGTCCAAAATATATTTTTGGTAACGATTTGTTTTCCAAAATATCCAGATTGTTGGGACAATCCTCCGCCAAAAAGTTCTCCTCAGATACAATGTGCATCTCTTCTTCTACTGCAATAAAATTGTCTGATATTTTGGGGATTTTACTCAAATAAACTTCTTTTTGTTTTTTTATTAAGCGTCAAATGTGCCTTTTAGAACCCAATTTTTTTTATCAAAAATTTAAAAAATAATATAAATAATTAGCAAAATAAATTATAATTTAATAAATTTTACTTACATTTAATCAATTTTATAAATAAATTTATATTCACTTAACAATCACAAAATCGCGTTTTAAATACGAAATTTATTACAGCTTATTGTCTATCGTTTTTTTAACCAATTCGCATAGCTTGCTCCTTGGTTATCTTTCGATAATATTCAGAGCTAAACCTTATTTTTTCTCCCAGTTCCGTCAAACTGCGGTCGTCTTTCAAAAAAATTAAAAAAAAAAATTGAAAATCTTTTTATATAAAAAAAATGCTTATGTCTTGTGTGTTATTGTGGGACTCTGATTTTCAGCAAATATAAATAATATTTAAATAATGATTACAGTACAATGGGTAAAAGCACAACGCGAAAACCGCGCGGAAAATGCGCATATGTCCACACCGAAACAATAAATTCGCTATGAAACGTCAAATAAATTATATATCATATATTACATATAAGCTAACAAATTTCCAAATCTTATTAAATATCTTATTAAATATTAAAAAAAAGTGAAAAGTAAATAAATTAACAAAATAAATATTAGTTTCAATTTCAATTAATTTTTCAGTATTTTGCATTTCAAATAATTATTGGCAGCAAAACAATACTAAACACAGTCACAAATCACAAAAAAAACACATATAATATTATCAAATAAATATTAAAAATAATTCAAATCTTCAAAAAAAAATAAAAACATATATTTCAAATGTAATTTACCTTTGTACTTTGGATAATTCCGATTCATTAAAATATACCATATACAATTTATGATTATTTTTTGACACTTAGAGCGGAAACCGCGGAAAAAACGCTGTCGACACAATAACAAAAAACGTCGCGGGAAAAACGCTGCAAAACCGCGCGGAAAACGTGTGGTCATTTCCATAAGCCGTCATGTAATTAAATTTGCCGCGGCGGATTTTGATTTGAGAAATGAAGAACGTGGAAGACCACCAAAAACGTTTGAAGACAGTGAATTGCAAGCATTGTTGGACGAAACAACTTGCAGAAGCCTTAAATGTAGATCAAAAAACAATTTCTAATCGTTTAAAAGCAATGGGAAAGACTCAAAAGTGTAGAAAATGGGTTCCACATGAATTGACTAAAAGGCAACAAGAAAATCGAAAAACCGTTTGCACCTTCAACTGTTAATACGGTTCGCTACCAACAACAAATAATTGATTTAAACCATGCATTATTAGATAACCGACCAGAATGGACAGAAAGAAAGAAAAAATCTGTTAAGGTAATTTTGCAACATGATAATGCACCAGCACACAAAGCAAAACCAGTTCAGGATACAATAAAGTCGCTTGAATGGGAGCCTTATTCACCAGACTTGGCTCCTTCGGACTACCATTTGTTTTCATCGATGGGACATGCTTTGAAAGAACAGCACTTCAAAACATCTGAAAAAGTTGAAAATTGGCTATCTGAATGGTTTTCGTCCAAAGCAACACCATTTTTTCGACGTGGTATACAAAAATTGCCTGAAAGATGGTTAAAATGTGTAGAAAGAGATGGAAGTTATTTTGAATAAAATATTTTTGATTTTTCTATTCTATATAATGTGTTTTTCTTCCTTTAAAAAAGGCTCATTTCATACTCCTATAACTGGTATACTTAAAAATATAATTTGAATATAATGATATCCAAATGGATTCAATTCCCACTATTTTTCATAGGACATTTTTCGGCTGGGTGACTATTTATTCGTTTATGGAATAAAAAGAAAAACGGATATCTTTGATAATATGGTGTTGGACGCTACTCAAAGATTAACAATAACACACATCACAATGGGCTAATAACCGATATAAAATAAAAGATTTATGAAAACATCTATCCTTCGTTAATTTCAGTACAATTGGTAAATTGTTATATACCATATTCTCATGGGGAGTAACACTCCAACTTGGCTGTAATGAATGTTTATAAGATACCATAAGCTCCACTTGGAGAAATATATGAGCTATATAATAACACAAAATTTTTCAGCATGAGTAGTTGTTCTAATTCCAATGTAATTTTTCATTAACAAATGTTCAATTTTAGTTAGAAGAATATCAAATTATGGCGGAGAATGTCTAAAGAAATTATTAAGATCAATAGTTCCTTCTTTCGAATTCCACATTTGCACACTAAAGAAAAGTACTGAACTCTGAAAGCATCAAACTAAAAGACTGCAGTGCAATACCGTACTCTAAAAACTAGACATCATTTCATGAATTCGCCTTAAAGTTGTTACTACTAGATGTTACTTGTAAGCTAATTTTTTAAATATTATTTATAAGGGAATTGAAGGCTCAGCGAATGGTAACAACTTTTCCTTTGCTATCTTCCAAATTTTTTGGGATGCTTTTCGGTGAAAAGGTAATTGCATTTTTATTGCAGAATTTTTAGTGTTTACTGTATTAATTATATTTGGTTATTGTGATTGTAGTAAAAAATGTTTACTGAGCAAAATTACCAGTACAATATTACTTACTACAACTCAACCTAAAATAATATAATAATTATAACATTAATTAAGGAGATCTGAAAAGATCAGATGAGTAGTAGCAGTAGCCTAGTTAACATCAAATAAATATTTAATTAAAGTAGTGTAAACTTGTATATTAATATAACAACTGATATATTTGCAACTGGTGGCAGCGAAAAAAGCGGAAAGCGGTAATATAAACCAGATTTTGAATATTAATATGAATAATCATTAATTCATATACTAAAATAAAAAAAAAAAAAAAATATATAAAAAGTGAAATTAATGTACATAAATTTTTTTTATGGGTATATAAAATTATATCACTTTTATTGTGAAATTTAATTTTTAAATTAAACTGAAAGTTTCAATAATTATGAAAGTGTATTGAGCGTATACATTTATTATATATTGGAGGAATTTTCAAATTAATCAATAAATTAAAATTTTTTAAAATTAAATACTGTTAAACTATTGCTGTATATATTTATTAATGTAACAATATAATAAAATTTTAAAATGAATTGAATACGTGTGCGATAATAAATTTAAAATAAAAATCTTTTCATAAATATAAAATTAACTATAGAAAAAAATAAATTTAAAACGTACGTCAGCTAAGTTTTATTTGAATCCACGTTTAACAAAACTTACATCATCGGAAATTTGTTTAAATTCGTTAAAAAAAAAAAAAAATTTCTTTTTATTCATTTTTTGATTAATTTTTTAAATTTTAGTTACAACGGTTTTTATATATTGATATACTTTTCAATTTATTAATTTTAAACATTTTTTTTACTATACTATTTCCACATAATACAAACTATATTAAATTATATACACTATTTTATATATTAATGCAGAATAAAACTAAAATTTATCGGAAATTTTATCATAAATACAATACCAGATCAATGACATCTACATCTTCTGCATCCACATCATTACAAAATCAAACTGAAAAAACAACTACTAATCCAGATTTGAAAGTAAAATCAATCTCAAAAATGGTCCTAAGCATTGAAATGGCTATCAGGATTATACCTGAATTCAGCGGAAAAAGTGGGGAATTACATAGATTTATAGCAGCTTGTGAACTGGTTCATAAATCTATGACGTCTGTTGAGGATAGAAAATTACTCCTAGAATTAATTAAAACTAAATTAACCGGAAACGCATACGCATATGAAGTATAAAAATCTTCGCGATTGGGCTTAATTTATTGTCATTAAAATAGCTTTCATCACAAACCATTATACCTTCAAGATCCGAGAAAACGGTTAGAATAAAGGTTACTTGTTTATGAGACAGAAATTTAATTTGCAGATCACAGGAAATTGGCCCTGGTGTTTATTTGGCTAATTCCATATCACAAGTGAGGGACGGTTGGGCAACCTTTGATATTGTTAACACTAGCGATAAGGCAGTGGATGTAAAAAATTGCGAGATTCATATAGATTCTGTAGAAAATTACCAAATTTACTCCATCCATTCACATAATGGTGATAGAAAATAGAATGAAAATCCTGAGGGAAGTAATTGATACCTCTGAACTAAATGTTGAAGAAAGTGATTTAATTCTCAAAATATGTGCTGAATTTAGCTATATTTTTCATTTACCTAGTGACAAACTAACATGTACCAAAGCAATAACTCATTCAATTTCTACCATTCCTAATTCTAGGCCGCTTCATACTCGACCTTATCGTTTGCCAGAGGCAACAAAAGATGAAATAAATCACCAGATTTACGAACTCATTCAAAATGATATCATCCGTGATAGTAAAAGTCCGTGGAACTCTCCTCTACTAATTGTACCGAAAAAACCCGTTAATGGTGAAAGAAAATTTCGACTGGTTGTAGATTATCGAAAATTGAACGATGTGTCTATTGGTGATGTGTACCCATTGCCAAATATAGTTGAAATTTTGGATCAATTGGGTAAATCCAATTACTTCACTACTCTTGATTTGGCAAATGGAAACCACCAAGTTCGCGTTTCTCCAGAAGATTGTTCGAAAACTGCATTTTCGACATCCAGTGGACATTACGAATTTATAAGAATGCCATTTGGTTTAAAGGGTGCACCTGCAACCTTCCAAAGACTAATGAACACTGTACTTACTGGACTAAAGGTAATAAAATGTTTTGTGTATCTTGTCGATATTGTTGTTTACAGTTACAATTTGGATGCCCATAACAAAATATTGGTTGATGTTCTACGTTGTTTGAGCGAGTATAATTTGAAATTACAACCGACCAAGTGTATATTTTGAGAAAGGAAATAGCATATCTGGATCATATAATAATACATTTTGGTGTGAAGCCAGATCCTTCTAAGATTTCTGTTATTCGGGATTATCCGATTCCTATTAACGCCGTGGAGGTGAAGTCATTTCTGGGATTGGCGGGATATTACCGAAGATTTATACATCATTTCGCTAAACTGGCCTCGCCAATGAATAATCTTTTAAAAAAACATATACCATTCAAATGGAACGCTTTGTGTCAGGATTCGTTTGAGAAACTAAAATCTGCATTATGTAATCCACCTATTTTATGCTATCCTGATTTTAGAAGGGTGTTTCTTTTAACCACTGATGCAAGTGATCAAGCTATCCGTGCGGTTTTGTCGCAATCTTCTGACGGTGGGGATGATTTACCCGTCGCGTTTGCGAGTAGAACTCTAAATTCTGCGGAGAAAAATTATTCTATCACCGAAAAGGAACTTCTAGCAAGCAATAGTGTGGGCGGTAAAACGTTTCAGGCCTTATCTTTATGAGAAAAAATTATAATTATAACGGACCACAAGCCATTGATTTGGCTATGTAGGCTCACTAACCCAACGTCAGGGCTTATCAGGTGGAGAATATTATTAGACGAATATGAGTTCGATATTGTTCACAGACCCGGTAAATATAATAAGAATGCTGATGCACTTAGTCGTATTGATGTCGATCCTATCGTAGATATTGTAACTCGATCTCAATCACGAAAAACCGGTTTACCTATCTGCACAAATTCATTCCAAAATACTACGTCTGTCGAAAATACTAATTGTGTCGGAAATACTAAGTCTGTCAATAATACTAATTCTGTCGGAAATACTATGTCTGTCAATAATACTAATTAAGTAACTAAGTCTGTCGAAAATACAAATTCATTCAAAAATACTAAGTCTGTCGAAAATACTAACTTTGTTAAAAATTCTGTAAAAAATACTAACTCTGTGGAAAATTCTAATCCTATTGTTGATAATTCTAACTCTAGCTTGCTAAAACTTCAAAATCGTATGGTATACAAGATAAAATCTGGACAAACTCCAATTGTTTAAACTAATGAAAATGATATTATGAATATTATTAAGGAATTCCATGATGTACCATTGGGTGCACATCAGGGATTTAGTAAAACAATTAAACGAATAATATTATATTATAGTTTTAAACAAATGACTGCAAAAATTAGATCTTACTTAGATCAGTACGAAAATGCCATTAAGTATAACAACTACTTCAAGTAAACCTTTTCAACGAATTTTCCTTGATATTGTAACATTACCTGTTACCAATAATAATAACAAATACTTATTGACAATGCAGGATGATCTTACAAAATTCTCTATGGCTGCTAGTATACAAAATCAAGAGGCTGAACCTATCGCTTGAGCACTATATGAAAATGTCATATGTAGTTACGGTACCCCGGATGAAATACTTACCGATCAGGGAGCAAATTATTGAAAATTCGTAAAATTAATACCACTGCGCATCATCCACAAAGCAACGGGGCACTTGAACGATCACATAAGACCCTAGGGGAATATTTACGAAATTTTTCCAACAATGACCCTCTCGGATGGGATAACTGGATACCTTATGCATTGTTTGCATATAACTTGTTCGTACATACCTCAACTGGATATATGCCTTTTTGAACTTTTGTATGGATTTAGACCAAAAATTCCGTCTTCTATTACAAATAATAAACATTCGACTTATGGTTATGATAACTATTTGCACGAATTACAATCTAGATTGAAAATATCACATGGAATCGCAAGAGATCATTTGATAAGATCTAAGGAAAGGTCAAAGCTAAACTATATTATAATGAAAATTTAAATACAGTACATTTTAATATTGGAGATTTAGTTTTATTAAAAAATAGTAAGATTAAAAACAAATTGGAATCATTATGGATGGGACCGTATGAAGTGATCGAAATCATTTCTGATGTGAACACAAAAATAAAGATATGGAGAAATATAAAAAACATTCACAATAACAGACTGAAACTATTTCAACATAAATAAAAACAATAACACAATGATAACACTAATGCGTATTAATATGAAAAGATAAGAAATGTATGATAATATTATATTATTAGTATATACGAATGTATTAGGTAATATTATAGTAAATTTTGTATTAATTAAATAATGTTGTAGTAAAAAAATGTTAACTGGGTAAAATTAACAGTACAATATTACTTACTACAACTCAACCTAAAATAATATAATAATTATAACATTAATTAAGGAGATCTGAAAAGATCAGATGAGTAGTAGCAGTAGCCTAGTTAACATCAAATAAATATTTAATTAAAGTAGTGTAAACTTGTATATTAATATAACAACTGATATATTTACAACAATTGTAGCAATTTTGAATATCTTGATTTATTTTTTCTATACACTTGTTAATAATTTTAAAATAAAATTAATAGTAGACTTGTGAAAAATAATTTTAATACAATACATTTAAAAAGAGGAATTAACAAAATTGAACTTAAAGCAACAAATTTAGAAAATTAAAAATGATTAAATGAATAAACAATTGTCATTTAATGCATAATAAATTGTGATTTTATGAATAAGTTGTTGCCTATGGTTTAATCGTAATTGGGATGCAAGGCAAAAATTAATGATGGCAATTTAAAAATTAGGAAATTTGTGAATAAATAAAAAATATTTTATTAGTTATTTTCTTTTGCAAAACAAGAAAATTGAATTAAATATGAAATTTATGAAAAAATTAAAAGTAAAAAATAAAATTTTAGAAAATTTTTGATAATATTTAGAATATGTGCCTATTTAAATTATTGAAAATATATGAACATTAAAAATTATTGAAAATTTATGAAAATATAAATAAATTTCTAGAACAGAAAAAGAAAATGTTATTTTATATAATGCCTCTAAAAAGAAATAATCATCAAGCAGGTCCAGGTACTATAGATGCGCAAGCTATAGATTTACTTGATTTATTACGTTTAATTCCTGTAATTACAATAGAACAAACCAAATTGAATCTATAGAAATTAATACAGTAATTTCAACATTTTCGGGCACCGCTATTTAAAATATTGCTATGTTGATAAATCAATTAGATTCTCATGTAATTAAAGAAATGTATGAAATTAATGAAAGTAAATCGAAAAGTTTTATTAATTTGTAAATTATATTTACCGAACAGAACAAATGGTTTCATTCAGTAAGGATATTTATATATGAATTATAATCAATTTTGTCGTGATTGAATAGAATTACGACGTCAATTTGAAAAATGTTTTTGGGAAAATAATGAATCATTCAACGATTATGTAAAACGAAAAAAATATTTTAGAAAATAAAAATGTAATTATTGATGTGTGTGTGCGTGTGTGTGTGTGTGTTTGTTTGTTTGTTTTTGTGTGTTGTGTGTGTTTGTGTTTTTTTTTCTTTCTTGGAAACCTGTGGAACAGTGAAGGATTTTAACCACTAAAACCACCTCCTGTGAACATAACCTTCCGGTACTGCCCCTAGGTATCACTTCGGAAGGGGGACAGAGACTTATTCTATGCTAACCAGTCTCCTCGCAACTTTTCTTTGTGCTTTTAATAATTTTAGTTCTTTGTGGATTCCAACGATAACATTTTCGGATCTCATCATTATATCAGTAATATTGTCAGGATGGATTTTCATTTCTAAAACCTGTTGCGTCCATTTTCTCTGGCCACCGTCAACATTGTTTGAACCGCAGCTAATGTAGAGCGGCTTTTACGAAATCTAAACTGTTGTTTTAATAGTCTGTTTTCGTTATCAATGAATGGTGTGATTCGGTTTAATATCACCCTTTCCAATATTTTCCCCACCGTGTCCAAGAGACAGATGGCGATGGTAATCCCGGGATTTAGCCGGCTTCGGCAAGAGTATCAATTATTCCATTTGCCAGCACTCCTGGTAAAGTCACCCTTTCTAGGCAACCCTGCATCACATCAACAATCAATTGTGGATTAGCCCTGATTATCACCTTCAACAGTCTGTTTGGAATGTTGTCTGACGCTGGCGCCTCGTTGTTACCCATCTTCTTGTAAAAACCCAGTAGTTCTTCTGTTGTCACTTCTAGGATATTACCCGTGTCATATAATACATTTTCACTTTCACATGGAGGAGCCTGACTTTAAAATTTTTTCATAATAATTTTTTTGCACTGTCCCATGGATTTGAATCCGTACCCGAGCATGGTTGTCGAAATGACTCCCTTTCGCAATTCTCTATTTCAATGTGGAACCTCCTTCTGAGCTCCGCGTATTGTTTTTTATTTGCGTCGACATTTGGTATACCAATACTTAATTAATTATTAATTTCTCCTTGGTTAATTTGTATTATTTTCAGGTTTGCACACCTGATATCTTGTGTGCTAAGCACTTGACACTACCAACCATATGATCGCTTGGCCGGGTCCCATTCTTGACACAAAGCACACATTTCGGGTCCAGATTACAAGTATTTCCAATGTGTCGACAATTTTATTAGCAAAACAATATATTCAATGCAAAAGGTAAAGCAAATGATTGTAATTCTATTAAAACTTCTACTTCGTGACAGAAATGCCTATTGATATTATGAATAAAAATATTGTATTTATATATTGATATTTAATATTTTAGTTTTTAATTCAGTGTTTTTATATTCTAATCGTTTTGCAGGTAATTATAAATTATGAACGGACCTACATTAAAACTTATTCAGATTTATTTTATTTGCAGCAATCAATTGCTAACGATAATATTTGTATGAAGCAAAAACTCAAGCAATAATAACGAAAAATTGGTTTTGGACATTGCCTTGCTATATATGTCTTGAACTTGATACAATCTAACTAATTAATGCTATTTCAGTATATGTTTGAACACCATTCTCATAAAACTTCATTCATTATTTATAATAATTATACGCAGACGAATATATCTCTAACTTTATTTATTTAAAAAGAAAATCATTAACTTTTATTCATTACTAACACAAACACACGAACATCCAAAAAAGGAAAATCAAACATAAATATTATTTGTGGAAATGAAAATTTTACAATTAGAAAAGGAAATATAAATTTTAAAAGTAATTAGAGGGTTATTTTTCGTAAAAAAAATTTTATTTTGTCACCAAATAAAAAAGAAGTCGCAAAATGAAAAACTTTTGGCAACTCTTTTTTAATGACTAGAACAATAATAAAGTTATATAAAAAAAATTGTAATAGGTGTACATCTATGACTTGCCGGATTAACAATTGATGGTTCTCTATTTATGATGTTCATTCAGCTCACATGTATTTTTGTGATATCATAGTTACAAATCTTTATCATTCGCAGACCAGAGGTGGAATCAAGTAAGGTGATAAGCGACAGTCACTGTGGTGATATTCAAAAGTGATCACCTATTTTTTTGGCATCATGTAAGTTGATCACTTTAAAAATCACCGGAAGGTGATTTTTATAATGTCATTCGTATCGGAGGTGAGAAAGAAATATATTTTGACATGTTCTTTCTTTATTACTATTGCTAAGAAAAATTAAATCTACAAATAAATCATAAAAATATAATAAAAATCAAGATAATTAAATTTTAGCGTTTATAAAAAATATAAATGTTTAGTATATATTTATTATGTTATTGTAATTTTAAAACAAATAAAATTTAATAATTAATAAATATGTATTTGTTTTTATTATTATCTGAAAAAAAAAAACAATTGTCAATTTGCTATAAAATTAATTGTCAGATTATATTGTAGTTTTTTTTTTATGCTCTTACATCAGTATTTTTTTCTATAACTATCTCTTTTTATTTTTCCTAGAAATTTTCTAGATTCAAAAATTAGGCATAATGTAAATGCTACATTATGCACAAAACGACAACAAAACAGCTATCACCTGGGTTGGAATCATGTAAGGTGATAAGTGACAGTCACCGTGGATATATTCAAAAGTGATCACCTATTTTTATGGCATCATGTAAGGTGATCACTTTTAAACTCACCACTAGGTGATTTTTATAATGTCATTCGATGTTGGTGACAGAAACACATTTTGACATTTGTTTATTTGAGAAATTTATTTATTTTATTAGTGGTAAACAAAAATTAAATTTATAAAAATAAATCATAAATAAAATAAAAAAATATAATGTTTAGTTCAGTTTCGGTTGCATTGTATTCATCTAGTCATAGCGATGATGATAACAATATCAATGTTAGAATTGCTCGCAGAAAACTAAGAAACATAAGTAATCCTTTAAATTTACCTACCAACATGTAAGTACATTATTTAAAACATAATTTTAATTATACAAATATTATTGATAAAAATATCCATTGATATAGATTTATTAAAAATATCGTGTTACAAAGGATGCATTTAACTACATCCTGCATGAAATAAATATACATCGAGGAATACGATATACTAATATTCCACCTATACAGTGTTGTTACACGTTTTAACACAATACAAATTCTTAAATGTTTTTAGTTGTTGAATGTGTCGATGGATCACATGTTATGATTTTAAGGCAAAAAATTAACGAACATATGTATTATAACCGAAAGGGAAGACATAGTATTAACACGTTGACGGACAGTAGAAACAAGTGAAATTCGAAAATTGACACTATATGTTTTTGTAATTTTTAGAATATTAGAAGTATAGTTTTACTCTTTCTGCTTAAATACACTTAATTTTGATTAATTCAGCACCTTTAATTAGGTTGCGGCTACAACCGTCATGGCGCCAGCGGACTCTAGACACTATGTAATGGGACGATGGCGGCTATAACAGCAAAAATTTAAAAACGTAAATGACAGGTTTAATGACTGAAATAAGCAATTTTTTGTGAGCAACAAAGTATTTTTGGGAGTTTTACACGAAATGTTAGTTCATGATCAAACAAAAATAAATAAATGACAAATAAATTTATTATAATTTTATAATTATTATACATTATTTTCGGTATGCCATGTTTCAAAGCATGGTGCAGGACACAGTGCAGGTTTTGATATGCAATTCTTGCAGCAATATGATGTTTCCTTCCTTACTCCCTGTTTATAACATTGTTTACAACGCTGAAAATATGTTTTTCGCTGATAATTTTCAGGAGGAGAAATTTTCTCAGGAAAATGCTGTGTTCCATTGTTGTTGATTTCATTGGTTTGGATTCGTGCACGTTTAAATTGAACCAAAGACCTTCCATCCTGTTTATAATCTATGCCAGTTAGAGATCGTATAATTGCTTCCCTGAATTCTATAAACTTCATTTGAGAACCTGTCTTTTCTTTAAAGATGTAGTAAGAATTCCACACTGCTACATCCAGTAGATGAAAGATTATCTTTTTATACCATCTATTTGTTTTTCGTGGACAGGAATAATAGGACATCATCTGATCTGCTCTGTCGACACCTGACATATTCTGATTATAATTCACTATTTCAATTGGTTTTCTCTTTTCCTGTTGTCGACGGTTAGCTGTGTTTATCATACTTGGGTGGTAAGCTGTTGTTAGACATAGCACATCCCGTTTATTTTTCCATTTGGACACGTATGTCTGATTTTGGCGTCGCCATACATGTTCTCCTTTTCTAAGCTTACGACCTGTTATTTCTTGCGGCAGACCCTTCCTATTTACACGAAGAGTTCCTGTCACATGTGTCTTTTTGCTCAGTAATTTGTTAGCCAATGGTACACTGTTGTAATAGTTATCCATGAACAAATGATGCCCTTTGTTTAAATATGACTGCATCAATCGCATCACAAGACTTTCAATAGTTGTCATGTTTTCTTCGTTTTCTCGATGGCCTTTGTATATTTCTATGTTCAAAACATAACCTTGGGCAGAACAAAGTTCGTACAATTTAATTCCGTATTTTGCCTTTTTGCCTTTCATGTACGAGCGAAAAGAAAGCCTTCCTCGAAATAATAACAAAGATTCGTCTAATGATAATGCCTCATTTGGTGCATATGCATTCGCAAACTTTTTTATGAGCAAATCAAGAAATATTTTTATTTTCCTCAAACGGTCGTTTGAATTTTCTTCTTCTACACAAAAGCATCTCAATATTTGCTCAAACCTCCTTCCAGACATTTGTGAAGGAAAAGCTGGGTGGTAATGTAATGCATCAATTGAAAAGAGTTTTCTAATACTGGAGAATTTTAGCTGGGACTGAAGCAAACACAAACCCAAAAACTTTCTCATTTCAATCGTATCAGTATTTTTGAAATTTGCCTTCCTACTATGCCTTGTATGTGGCCGTGTTTGATTGCAAAGTTTTAGGCCGTAATCATTCGTAGATTTTATAATCATTTCCATTACTTGGTCATCCCAAATTTTTTCAAAAACCTGAATTGGAGACACATTTTCGTCTATATCTAAAAGAATCCCAGCCGCATCTGCATCAAAAGAAAAGTTTCTTATAGGTGTTGTATTGATATGCCCTGTCTCATCATTTTCTGGTTCTTCTGGTGCTTCATATTCCTCATCTGTAGTTGATTCATTTTCTTCACTACCCGAACTGTTATTTTCAGCACAGTCAGCATCAGGTTCAGATTCACTGTTGCTTGACCCACTACCTGTTTCCTCAAAAAGCTTCAGCCTAGCCTGTTCTTTTTCCCAACTGGCCATTTTCTATAAATATTGAATAAAACATTCAATTTTATTTTATATTATTATTAATTGTATATTATTTATACATTTATTATTTACATTATTGTTTTTATATTTCAAATGTAATATCATAAAAAACAAAAAGTAAAGAGTATAACTATAAATATCGCTAAATGAATGAAAAAATGCTAAATTTAAATTTTTTTATTTCTATTTAAAGTGTAAAATCAATCATAAACAAATACTTACCAGTATAAACAAAAAATATCGTTAAATGTATCAATAGCAACTGTAAATTGAAGAGAAAACAAGATCGCACTACTCCGTTCACAACCACGTGCATACTCAATGTATAACCTTGCATACTAAATTTTTTTTCGAAAACATGACACTAGGCTTCTACTTGTACGCTGGTAAATGCACATTTGTGCTGCTACAGCCGCAGTGTCTAAAAACGACCGTTTCGTATTGGACGGCTATTGCCGTCATGTCACATAGTGAACTTGAACTTGACGGCTATAGACGCAACTGTCCGTCAACGTGTTAATACAATGATAGTACTTATTAAATATAATAAAGAGTAACTGTAATACTTATTTCATACAAACATATACATATATTCTAGATTTGTGATAAAAATTTGAGAATACTTTCATGGTGGTTGTGCACATGATAGTTTCGTATGTCATCAATCAGCTGAACATCTTGTAATGGAAGACGTTGGTGCGGGTCGTACAAACACTTGGTTATTGGGTAATGATTAATTGAATTGTTAAAGTCGCAAATTTATTTAATATGTTTTTATGGTATCTGATAGGCGATAGTGCATACAAACTAACGCCTTATATGATGACACCATATCGACAACCTGCAGATAACTCCTCTGAAGCATTTTACAATACCGTGCATTCGAGAGCAAGGAATTTGGTTGAACGATGCTTAGGTGTATGGAAAGGTAAAAGTTGTGTTTAATTTATATCTAGCTATATTTAATACAAGTAAATCGCGTAATTACTTTATTCATATATTTTCATACATTTACCCAATTTCGAGTAAGGTCGCTGGAGAATATTATTGGAACAGAGAAAGTGCAGATACTCTCCACGAAAGGTTACAACAATTATCAATGTTTGTGCTGCACTCCACAATATATGTATATTTCATAGGGTACCTTTACCGCAACAGTTACCAAATGTAACCGATATGCAATTACATATAGATTATAATGAACGTGATGGTACCGAAAACAATTAACGAAGGCAGGCAGGAAGAATTAGGGATAATATAAAAAAATTCGCTTTGGCAAAACAATTAAATAATATTGTAATTAATTAATTAATAATAATTTAATAAATAATTAAACCATTTTTATAACTAGAATATTTTTTAATATAAACACAAATAAACTATAAAATAAAATTAATTCATAAAAATTACACCTTAAATTGATAAATTATTGTAAATAATATAAATAATAACACATTTTTATCACATATTTTTTCATCTAATAGTAAATTAAATAACTGTTATTATTGTTAACTGCTCTCACCCTAGTAGCAATTTGTGGTTTAAAAACGGTTTATAAACCGTTGTATAACCGAGGTTGTATAAGCGGCTGGTTATATCAACGTCATTTTCACGTCGTAATAACTAACGTTGTCAGAGGATTTTTGCCGAGTTAAAAATAAACTCTAGTTCAAAACGGGCTTTATGTAAATGTTTTATAGAAGTTTTTATGAAACCTATATATAACAGAGAAAAGTTAACGTGTAACTCAGTACTAACGTTTAGTAAATGTTGAATTAACGTAGTTTAAACGATGTTAACAGGTTATAACAAAAACGAGGTTCAGACGAGGTTACACCAAAGTTTTTCATAACTGTGGCATTTAACCGTAGTTGTTTTATAACCTGTTCACAACGTTTGAGCAATGTTTTTATTAGTTAACTTTTCTCGGTTTTATATAAGTTTCATAAAAATGTCTATAAAACGTTTACATAAAGCCCGTTTTGAACTAGAGTTTATTTTTAACTCGGCAAAAATCCTCTGACAACGTTAGTGCAAAGTTATTACGACGTGAAAATGACGTTGATATAACTATGCCGGTTATACAACGGTTTATAAACCACAAATTTCTACTATGTACAGACAACAATATAAAAGTAAAAATTACCATTACTAAAATATTAAAATAAATTAAACACTTTAAAATTATAAAAAATATTATATTTTATTAATAAAAACTTAAATGTAATTTAACATTTCAACTTATGCTAGTGCCTGGGGTTTTTTTTTGCTTTATTTAGCATTCTAAATTTAGCTTGCTTTAAATATTCTTGCATGCACGTCTTGTGATCATTGTCAGTGTAATTTTCAAAATGGTTTCTGATTGCACTCATAATAATTTTATTTATTTCAAAAAACATTTTAAAACTGCCCTTATCTTTTGTTCCACCGTAAGCAAATTTTTGTAGAACATCGTCGCAAAACCTAGGGAACCTATTCCGGATGGTATTCTATAGAATGCTTGAAATGGCGAAGACATGCTAACAACTTAATTTTTTATTATAGTTGTTTTAAGTCGATTGTTGCTTCATTTGTCACAAACATGGTTTTTTAAAATCGTCAACAAAAAACCGCTATTCATATATGGGTGTGAAATGTGGGTATATACTAGATCAACGGCAAAGAAAATGTCAGTAGAAACTTAACCGAGGTTTGAGCGTCTGGTTGTATTTAAGTAGTATATGTGATTATATTACCAATTTACGTCGAAAATCTGGTTCTCTTAAGTCCTCTTCCAATTTAATTATTTGATCCGAATTTATAATTGGAAAATCAGGAAAAACATCAGCATCTGTTATAAGTTCCTTATTGTTTTGTTCACATATCATGATCAGTTGATCCAACTTCACTTGTTGCTGAGCTAACAATATAGTTTGCTCGTCTAGTTTTGCTTTCATTTCATTTATATTTTGATACAGTTTTTCCAGTGTTAATAATATTCTAGAATCTGAAATTACAACATATATTAATTATTAAGAAAATGTCAAAGACAAACATAAATACAATTTACAATTAGCTATACCTGATCTCGAACTATCACAAGAAGAATTAGAAGAACTACTAGAACGTGAATGAGGGCTAACATTGGTCACGCTTATTTTTGATGAGCCGGAGAGAGTGTTATTCTGGATTATGTTTTTAATATTTTGTTGCGGATCATCTCTAGTTAATTTAATTTCTGAAATGTGAAAGGGATTATAAAATTATAAGTCAAAAAACTTACAGTTTAATATACTTTTTGGTGAAGACGATTTGTCATGTTCAAAGTCAACAGAATTCAGAACTGGAACTTCAATTTCAGAAAATTAATATTTAAATAAAAAGTTGCAGATTATAAAATGTATACAATTAAATTTTGTTTTGGCAATGAAACATGAGTATTACCTATAGTAGAGTTAAAGTCTAGTGGTTTCAATATATAGCCATCATCAAACGCCATTAGAGGATGCTTCCTTTGAAATTGTTTATTTTGTTCAAAGTTTTGTAAAGAGTCACGATTTGAATGGTCTTCACATTCTCTTTCTTTTATTAATGCTTCTTTAAAGTCTTCTAAAGTAAGAACATAGATTAAAAGTAATATTTATTAAATTCAAATGAAATTAAATTTAACATGAATATAATAAAGGAAATTTCTTAGCAATGAAATATATCTTACCAATATGTTTCGATATGATTTTGCAGGGTATATGATTCCACTTCTGTTTAGGAAGTACTTGTGTACGCCTGTATTTTGACAATTTATTTTTTTCTGGATAAAACAACAAGTCGTCACGTATCCAATTTATTGGCACTGCTGTACACAATCTCTTATTATTTTCATATGTTTCCACCACAACAAACATATTTTAATTTTTGCAGAGTGCTATTAACAACAACAATTAATCAAATATTGTATGAGATGTCGTGGCATCAATTAATTGTGTGTACTATGTACAAATGCATATTCAAAAACAAAAAATAAGATTTGTGATAAATTAGTTTTCGTTCAATATTTTATTTTTTATTTAATTTTATTATAATATTAGCAAATGTGTACAATATTTTGAAGAATTATAATTTTGAATTAGAATGAAGCACAGGAAAAAAGAATTTTGAGTTATCAATATCCATACAAAACAATTTACATTTATTTCCACCAATTTCCATATTTGTGGAACATCTAAATATCCGTTACTTTTAAAAAATAACAAACAGGTGGAAGCTAAAGGAGTATCATACAAAGTAGATTTCAATTCAATCGCTTAACTGACCGCGGAAGAGTTCGAATTTGAACTAAAAGGTTACCACTTAGATTAGTTGGATGACGGATGTAATATGGCAGGGAGTAGGGACTTCATATGAGCAACCATCATAGGTACAAGAATAAAAAAAAAAAAAAAACCAAGACAAATAAAAACTAAAAACATAAAAGGTAGTATTTAAAAATATATTAAAATAGCAATTAAAATAGTAAATAAAGCAAAAAATAATTAAATGACTAACTTTTAGAATTTTTTTGATTACGTAAAAAAATTAAGAAAATTATAAAAATAAATAATATAATAATACCTGATATGGCGAAATTTCCAAATTCGATTCACGACACTTGTTTTTTTAATTTTTATATAGAACAAAAATACACACAAATATTTTTATTTTCAATTATTTATTTTTTACACTTATACACGGTTATATAAACGTTAAAAAAAAACTTTAACTCAATAACTTGTGCGACTGCTTATATCAAATGCTCAGAACCGACTGATATTATGTACGAAAGTTGTAACTATATTCGTCGCGAATACAGAATAGTTGAAAATAACTCTGAAAAAACGTCGATCTAACCTTATAGATTTATCTTTCTGGAAACGTTTTTATTTTTTGTTGTATTAACGAAAATTTATAACTGGGTGTAAACGTTTACAATAAATGTTTGTAAAACGTAATGACAATGTTTGTGGAGAACCACAGGTTGTAAAATAACCCTGTAAAAACGTTAAATTAACGTTATGCTGTTATCGCTCTCCAAACGTTTTTTTTTAATATTTCGTAAGCGTAAATTTATATCTTCATATATATGTTTTTTAACATCGTTTTTACAAAGTTTAGGGAAAACCTCAGGTTGGGAAATTCCGTAGAAAAAACCTTTACCTAACGTTAATTTTTATTGTCTTGAAAACGTTATTCTTTAATGTTTTATAAACGATAATTTACATCTTAGTATAATCGTTAAAAACTAACCTTTGTAAAACGTTAAGAAAACGGTAACTAAATGTGATAGTAATATATAACCCTATATATGACGTTTTCCTAACATTTTATAATTTCACTGTATCAACGTTTATATGTAACACAATTTAAACGTTATAAAATGGTTATCAAATAACCAAATTAAAACGTTGACAATTGACATTCACGTAACATTAATCAAACGTATTAACATGACTGACCAAAACATAATGTTGAAGTAACGTTTGTGTAATGTTTTAAAATAACTAATTGGTTATTTTTTAACCATGGTTATATTGATGCTACTAGGGCAATTTTATTTCCACATTGGTTTTCTTAATTTGCAGTTCTATTTCTTTCAGTTCCAATTCTCTTTTCTTTAAAAGAATTTGTTCTGCGGAATCCTTTTGCATTAGTTGCAGTTGTCTTTCCATTAATTCGTTTTGGTTCTGTAGAAGATTTATAATTTTTACATTGTGTTCCTCCTGCATTTTGATATGGCGTTCAATTGTTATGTATTATAATGTATAATAAATTATGTGTCAACCTGTAATATAACAGAGTTAATGTATTGTATTGTAAAATATTATTTTATATATATGATATAGTCAGATTATATAGAGTCGTAATCGAAATAACTTGTGTTTCATTAAATTAGCAAAAGTTCCTATCACAATTATCTCCATTAGTCGGAAGATATAAAAGTGGCGACGAAGATAAAAAAGTTTATTAGTCAAATCGAATTTTTTTTAGTCAAATCGAGTTTTAGTAAAATTTTTTTTGTCAAATCAGTTTTTCGAGTGTAAAATAAGTTTTTTTTATTCAAAAATTTTTTTTGTTAAATCAGTTTTAGTGAGTCATTTTTTAGTCAAAATAATATTTTTTAGTCAAATCAGTTATTTTTGTACAACTTTGACGTTGTTAGTGGAAAACAATATTTAATCAAAAAAAAAAAAAGTGTAAAAATTAAAATAATGACTTCCAGAACAATATTTATATTATCATTAGTAATGATACATAATAGGTAATTTGCTTACATTATAATCATATGTATTTTTAAAAAAACAATTATAAAAACTATTATATATTATATTATTACAGTAAAATTATATAAAATAATTAAATTATATAAAGTTATTATCTATTGTCAAAAATAATATATAACATAAAAGATATACCAACACGAATATGTAATATTAACAAAAAAATAAAAATCCAATGTATAATAAAACACGCAGAACCATCTAATGTTCGATAATGTAAAATTCTTTAGTATTAAATTTTAGTAGAAAAAGTTAATATCGCAGAGACACCTATTACCTACCCGATATTATAAATACGGTCTTTTTAGTATTCTTTTTTTTTCTACTTTCTATCATTTTGTTGTTGTTGTTGTATAAATATAAATAAAAAAAATTTAAAAAAAAAATTGTATGCGCAGTATGTTTTAATACTTTGAATCATCAATATTTTTATATTTCTTATATTATACTTTTTCATTCCTTGTCGTATTGTTTAAATTTGGTAAATTTTTATATTATTGAATTTTTTAATTTTTGCTTGAGGCAGATATTAAATTATTAATTATTAAAATAAATCAAAATATAAATATTCAATTATTCAATTAATAATTTTAATTGTACCAAAATTAATTTTTTTTTTTTCATTAATTTATATAATTTGTTGTCATAATTATGAACGAAATACCAACAAATTCAGCAAAGCGAATTAGAAAATGTATCGTCATATCTTGCGATACTAACGATAGCGACCCTCAAGCCCAATTCATATAAGGTTGTCAAATATCTCCCTTCCGCCTTTTTGTCTTTTTAATTTCGCGGCTATGTACAAAGCGCTACAGAGCTCGTATCTGGCAACACTGTACATAATTTGAAAGCTCTTGACATAACAAACAAAACGACGCTATGTATGATTAGTTTGGATATTGCGTTCAACAGTTATAGACGTGTAAACATGGAGTTCACTAACGCCGAAATTCGCGCTATTTTAAAGTTTTCCTTCGTTAAAGGCAAATCCGCTAGAGAAACGTTCCGTGAGATTAATGGTGTTTTGGGGGATGGTACTCTATCACTTCGAACCGCGGAGGAATGGTTTCGACGATTCAGAGCCGGTGAAAACGACACCATGGATAAGCCAGCCGGCGGAAGACCTGTGACGACAAATACCGATCAAATCATGGAATACATCGAGTTAGACCGGCATGTGGCATCTCGTGACATCGCTCAGGAGATGGGAGTTAGTCACCAAACCATTTTAAACCATCTGCAGAAGGCTGGATACAAAAAAAAGCTTGATGTTTGGGTGCCACATGAATTAACAGTGAAAAATCTAATGGACCGAATTTCCATTTGCGAAATGCTGCTGAAACGGAACGAACTCGACCCATTCTTGAAGCGGATGGTGACTGGCGACGAAAAATGGATCACATACGACAATATCAAGCGAAAACGGTCGTGGTCGCAGGCCGGTGAATCGTCCCAAACAGTGGCCAAGCCGGGATTGACGGCCAGGAAGGTTTTGCTGTGTGTTTGGTGGGATTGGAAGGGAATCATCCACTATGAGCTGCTCCCATATGGCCAGACGCTTAATTCTACCATCTACTGCGAACAACTGGACCGCTTGAAGCAGGCGATCGACCAGAAGCGTCCAGAATTGGCCAAAAGGAAGGGTGTAGTGTTCCACCAGGACAACGCCAGACCACACACTTCGTTGATGACTCGTCAGAAGCTACGGGAGCTCGGATGGGAGGTTTTATCGCATCCACCATATAGCCCGGACATAGCGCCAAGTGATTACCACCTGTTCCTGTCCATGGCGAACGCCCTTGGTGGTGTAAAGTTGATCTCAAAAGAGGCTTGTGAAAAGTGGCTGTCCGAGTTCTTCGCAAATAAGGAGGGGGGCTTCTACGAGGGAGGTATTATGAAGTTGCAGTCTAGATGGAAACAGATTATCGAACAAAACGGCGCATATTTGAACTAAATCCGATTACTGTAACACTTTTTATAAAGCATTGAATAAAGAGCAAAAAGGCGGAAGGGAGATAGTTGACAACCTAATATGTTTTCCATCTTATGGTTCAGAAAAATTTTATAAGTGGGAGTCGGCAATTGGCCAAACAGTTTCCCGTGGTAATCATTTTATTTGTAGAAAGCATTTCTGTCCAAATTCGTTTAGTTTTCAGAAAATTAAACGTAATGCGTGTCCAAACATATGTCCATCACAATCTATGCCAATATCATCAGAATTAATTAATAACTCAGATTTAATCGTAAATAAATCAGGAAACAAGTGTTATAGCAATCGTAAAATAAAAAATGTAGTTAATAATACGAGTGAACTACTTGCCGCCACTAATTTACCTTTGAATTGCGACAACGAGGAATTAACTGTAATAAAGCCTATTCAAACATATGGCATATCGACTGATATGGATACATCAGAACTAACATTAGAAGATATAATAGAAATCGACAAATATGTAGATGTAAGTCGCAAAGTAATATCTCCATTTGAGGACCCGGTCTGTAATAGATGCCTAAAACGTGAAAAACTATTAACATATTACAAAAATAAATCTAATAAACTATCACTGTGGAAAAAAAATAACTTAAAACGAATTATTAAGGCGAAAAACATAATTAGAAACAGAACTGTAAGGAAAGTGAAAAGTAAACCAATTCAAGCGTTAATTGATGAAATGAATCATGTTTCAATTTATCCAAAAGCATTTGCGAAACTCATTTTAATTAAGCGTTCTGTAAATAAAAAATATAGTGAAGAGGAAAAAAGTTTTTCCCAGATGCTTCATTTTAAATCAACTAGTTGCTATAAATTTCTACGTCAATTGCAATTTCATTTACCATCAATTTCATCACTTCTGAGGTGGTTGCCAATTAAATATTTATCTCCTGGTTACAATACAGAAAATTTGAACAATATAAAATCTGACTTAAATGGAATGGCTGAGAAATTTTTAATTGGAATAATAGGTTGGGACGAAATTAGAATAAAGCAAGCTTTAGAATATAATATGCATTTCGATCTAGTTGATGGTGTTCAGGATGATGGATTCAACAGAAAAAACATCATTGGGAAAGAAGTATGTATATTTCATGTTCGCAGTATTATTGGAAATTGGAAATATGTTCTTGGGTATGTCGTATCTGGAGCAAGCACTGCTGCTAATTTGTTGGAGCTTCACCTAAAAAAGTGCATAAATATATGTAATTATATAGGCATTAAAGTAATTGCGACAGTGTGTGATCAGGCAGGGGCGGATGACCGAGTCGAAGAACCTGGTTGATTTTCAAAAAAATGCGCCCTTGATATACTACGTTTTCATCCGGGTATAAAAAGTGTTCAAAATACCGTTTCACCTGATTGAGGTAGGTTATCTGATGCGTTTTTTTAGAGAGGTTTCCCCTATAGGCCTAATCCTCAAAGTATTGAAATTTTTTTATTATTACTATTACACATTTACTCGCCGGGCTTTAATAGTAGCAAAATTCTTTATCAATTCGTCATAATTAATTGACTGTACCACATCTTTTTCTATTGATATGATTGAAAGTCCTACCAATATTTCTTGGGACATTGTAGAACGCAAATAATTTTTTATAATTTTCAACTTTGAAAAACTGCGTTCGCCTGAAGCCACTGTTACAGGTAAAGTTAACATTATTTTAAATGCAATCACAAGATTTGGAAACATCAATTCCAAATGATTGTGATATACAAATTCTAACAGCTTTACAGTATCTTTAGGTTCTGTAATTAAAGTTGAAAACATTAAAAGTTCATGATATAAATCGTCTGCGTTAATGTCGGAATTTTCTTTGAAAGTTAAGGCAGTTTGTAAAGATTTACAATGACTTTTTAATTGTTTAGGTGTATATGCATTTATGTTTTGAAATTCATATAAAAATGAAAAAGTATTATTATGCGTATTTATTTGTTCAAATCTATCTTGTATTGATGTAATTGCCTGATCTATAATTTTATAATAGAAATTTATTTTGAATCTTTTTTTTAAGTCAATAATAACTTCATCAGGTCCTTCATAAGAAAACTGGATTTTTTTTCTTCTTGATCTCACAGATTTTTCATCAGGAAAATCGGATGGTATATCTAGTTCGGTCGCTAAAATTTTTCCTTCTTCAATAAATTTATCATATGCATCTTCAGTTCTAAGTTCTTTCAAAAATACTTCCGTCGATTTCAAAATTTTTACTGCAGAATTTAAATTAAGTGATACACTTTGCAGATATTTACTGGCAATATTGATTTTTTCCAAAATGTTAAACCAAATTAATAAACTGCAAATAAATTTAAACTCTAGCAACTTTTTAGCCAATGATTCCGCTATAAATTTTGATGTGGGATCGCCCGTTTTAGTTGCCTCAACCAATGCCTCATAAACGTCACCCAGCTGATATTTCAGTGGTTTTAATGCATCCAATCGACTTTCCCATCTAGTGTTACTTAGAGGTTTTAATGTATATAACTTTACATTTCGATTAAGTATATCCCATCGCAAAACGGAACTTGAAAAAAAGGAATACAAGCTTTGTACTGTATCAAAAAAACTTACAGCATCTGAGGATATTTGGGCAGAATCATTAACAACTAAATTTAATGAATGAGAAGCACATGGTATGTAGATTGCTCTTGGTTCCAATGACAAAATTTTTGCTTGCATGCCGTTATGTTTTCCTTTCATGTTGGCGCCATTGTCATAACTTTGACCACGGCAATCATTAATTGAAATGCCATTAAGATCTAATTCGTGCAAGACTATTTCAGTTAAACCAGCTCCAGTAGTATCTTTTGCTTCCAAAAAACATAAAAAATGTTCCTTAACTTCCACAGTATTATCGACTATTTCCAAAAATCTTACCACCAACGTCAATTGTTCCAAATGACTTTTATCAGGTGTGCAGTCAACAATAATTGAATAATATTTGGCTTCCTTCAATAAAGATAAAATTTTGTTTTTTACGCTAGTTGACATAATACTTATCATTTCGTTTTGAATAGTTTTACTCAAATAATGCGTTTGAGACTCACCATTTGAAATCCGTCTCAAGTGACTTGATAATACAGTATCGAATCTACTTACATGTTCAACAAGTTTCAGGAAGTTACCATTATCATTTTCATAAAGCCTATCAGATGTGCCCCTAAATGCTAATGATTGACTTCCCAAATATTGAACAAAAATAAATAGTCGGTGAAGGACATCTTGCCAATGTTTAATTTCTGCATTCATTGTACGTTCCAAACTGGCATCAATAGTTTTGTTAGATCTCAAACCGATTTCAAAAGTTTTCCAAGTATTAAAATGAGTCATATGCATACGGCTGTTTTCATGATCTTTCAATAAACGATAGACATGATTCCAATCTGAAAATCCAGAACTTGACAGCGAAACATGTGAAGTTTTTGTAAATAATTTACAACAGAAGCAATGGATACAGTCTTTTGCAATGGAGTAAATTAGCCAAGGACGAGGAATTTGTACACCATTTAACATTTCTCTATTGTAGAATTTAATGCTAAATTTTCTTTTTTTTTACTACTGGAAATTTAAAATTAGTTACTTGTACCGGACCTCTTTCCACTATTATTTTAATAATTTTTTCAGTTAGATTAGGCCAGTTTGCTGGATCATCTAGTGATTTTGGATCAACTAGGGTAGTACTACAGTCTTCTTTAGTTTTTTCTAAAAAAGGCAGTACAGCAGCATCTTCTTTCTGAGAAAAGCAAATTTGGTCAGAATTATCAATTGGAGCTGACGAATCAGCAGCATTCGTAGTAGTTGCAATATCAGGCACATGCGTTAAATAGTTTTTCATTGCATTTGCCTGAGTTAAAGTTTTTTTCTCCTTGATTATTTTCTGTTTGCGAAAAGCTGAACCAGAAAGTTTCTTTCTACCTGACATATTCAATTACAGAAAAATAAATTTATAACAAAATACAATAAATTTACTGGTTAAAGTAAAATATTTCAAAAATAAAAAATATTTAAAACTCTAAAATGAAATTATATGGAATTTTAATGTGTTGGCTTTGAAAAAAACCCTTGTTGTAAAATGTACACTTTATTATAACAATTGTGAAAAAATTGTGTTCTCAATCTCAATTCTTCGGATATCAAACATGAAATGAATGAATGATGTTAAAAGAAATAAAAATACTATAAAATAAATAAATAAAATAACTTCAAACAAACTACACACGCCGCCACAGTCACACACTACAGAGAAGAGGCAATACTCAATGCTCATTAATATAAATGAGTATATATGTATTAGAATTTAGACTAGAGATATAGGAGGCATAGGAACAATTTAATTTCGATTGTATTGTACGAGTATACATGTGTATTTTTTAAAAGTCAACCAACAGTATATATTTTTATTAAGCTTAATCGTATATATATGAATGTATGTATATAACATCGTTTCATGGAAGATTGGTGTAATTTAAAATAGTAAACCAAGTAAATTGAAAAAATAGAGAATATATATACACACAAAAATATTGCGTTGTAGTTTGACTGACTGACTGTACAGTAACACATAAAGGAGAATCAACGTTTTAAATTTTAAAAATTGTTTATATTGTGCTATTGTGCATATACATATGTATAGAATTAGTATAAAATAAAAGGTTGTGTATTTTCTAGTTTTGCACGTTCATAATATTATTGTATATAATTTTAATTTTTTTTTGTTTTTTTTTTTTTTTTTTTTTACATAAACGTATAGGAATTTTTTATTTTTCTTTTTTTTCTTAATTTGGTAATAAATTTTGGCGCCCCAACTAGTTTTCTCCCGGTGCAAGTACACCAAGTACACGTATGGTCCATCCGGCCCTGTGATCAGGGCTCAAATAATCGAACATGTTATAAAAATCTTAATGTTAATGCCGATACACCATTTTTTATGAATGAAGGTAGTAAAATCTATTGTCTCTACGATTCTCCTCATTTAATAAAATCTGTACGAAATGCCATATATGATAATAGGTTACACTGTCCCGATGGCTTTGTAAGTTGGACAGTAATCGAAGAATTATTCAATATTGATAATCAATCAAATCGTATATGTCACAAATTAACTAAGTCACATGTGTATTTAAACGGTTTTTCAAAAATGAGAGTGAATCTTGCAGCACAGCTGTTAAGCAGATCCGTTGTAGCTGGAATCAGGACGGCAGTCAAATTGAAGAAATTCAAAAATGTTTCATCTGAAGTTGCGTTGTATACAGAAATGTTTTTGAAAAAATTGATAAATTATTTGATTGTTTAAATAGTCGCATAGTTAATTTTGTTGATAGTTTCAAAGCACCAATATCATCAACGAACGATGTCCAGAACAAATTTTTACTGGAAATGATTCCATATCTTAGTCAAATAAATGCCACTTCAAAGCGAGGAAATAAAAAAAAAGTATTTTATTGTTTTAATGGACTAGTTCAAAATATTAGGTTGTCAACTATCTTCCTTCCGCCTTTTTGCTCTTTATTTAATGCTTTATAAAAAGTGTTACAGTAATCGGATTTAGTTCAAATATGCGCCGTTTTGTTCGATAATCTGTTTCCATCTAGACTGCAACTTCATAATACCTCCCTCGTAGAAGCCCCCCTCCTTATTTGCGAAGAACTCGGACAGCCACTTTTCACAAGCCTCTTTTGAGATCAACTTTACACCACCAAGGGCGTTCGCCATGGACAGGAACAGGTGGTAATCACTTGGCGCTATGTCCGGGCTATATGGTGGATGCGATAAAACCTCCCATCCGAGCTCCCGTAGCTTCTGACGAGTCATCAACGAAGTGTGTGGTCTGGCGTTGTCCTGGTGGAACACTACACCCTTCCTTTTGGCCAATTCTGGACGCTTCTGGTCGATCGCCTGCTTCAAGCGGTCCAGTTGTTCGCAGTAGATGGTAGAATTAAGCGTCTGGCCATATGGGAGCAGCTCATAGTGGATGATTCCCTTCCAATCCCACCAAACACACAGCAAAACCTTCCTGGCCGTCAATCCCGGCTTGGCCACTGTTTGGGACGATTCACCGGCCTGCGACCACGACCGTTTTCGCTTGATATTGTCGTATGTGATCCATTTTTCGTCGCCAGTCACCATCCGCTTCAAGAATGGGTCGAGTTCGTTCCGTTTCAGCAGCATTTCGCAAATGGAAATTCGGTCCATTAGATTTTTCACTGTTAATTCATGTGGCACCCAAACATCAAGCTTTTTTTTGTATCCAGCCTTCTGCAGATGGTTTAAAATGGTTTGGTGACTAACTCCCATCTCCTGGGCGATGTCACGAGATGCCACATGCCGGTCTAACTCGATGTATTCCATGATTTGATCGGTATTTGTCGTCACAGGTCTTCCGCCGGCTGGCTTATCCATGGTGTCGTTTTCACCGGCTCTGAATCGTCGAAACCATTCCTCCGCGGTTCGAAGTGATAGAGTACCATCCCCCAAAACACCATTAATCTCACGGAACGTTTCTCTAGCGGATTTGCCTTTAACGAAGGAAAACTTTAAAATAGCGCGAATTTCGGCGTTAGTGAACTCCATGTTTACACGTCTATAACTGTTGAACGCAATATCCAAACTAATCATACATAGCGTCGTTTTGTTTGTTATGTCAAGAGCTTTCAAATTATGTACAGTGTTGCCAGATACGAGCTCTGTAGCGCTTTGTACATAGCCGCGAAATTAAAAAGACAAAAAGGCGGAAGGGAGATATTTGACAACCTTATATTAACGTTGTTCGCGAAATGTCTAATAATTTATTTTCATCGGAACTAGGCATTAACTTTTTATCTTTTTATTAAGCAGATCCGTTGTAGCATATTTTCATAAAATGCCATGTTTTTTCCTGATTCAGATGGCTGGTTATCCATTCAAAGTGTATCGCTAAAATACATATAAATATTTTTGCGGGTCCTACAACGTGGTAAAATTTCATTGAAATCGTAATCAGACACTTCAGGTGGTTCCGTTATTAGTATAATTAACAATTCATATTTTGTTTTGTTTAATTGCCATCCTATATGTTTTTCATGTAAGTTTTATTACATATAAGACATGCTTATAAGGTTCCCATTCTTGGCGTTATCCAGAACCAACTACGAGGAAGTGATGAGAACTCTGGTTCCTTTTTTTTTCTATGTTTTTTTTTTTTTATTTTTTTTTTGTTTTTTTATATTATATGTATTTTAGCGATACACTTTGAATGGATAACCAGCCATCTGAATCAGGAAAAAACATGGCATTTTATGAAAATATGCTACAACGGATCTGCTTAATAAAAAGATAAAAAGTTAATGCCTAGTTCCGATGAAAATAAATTATTAGACATTTCGCGAACAACGTTAATATTTTGAACTAGTCCATTAAAACAATAAAATACTTTTTTTTTATTTCCTCGCTTTGAAGTGGCATTTATTTGACTAAGATATGGAATGTTCCCTATCGAGACATTTGTATCTTGACGCTTACTTGATACCGGTACACCTGGTAATATAAAAACTAATTATTTTTACTAATTTATTTAATATTTTGCGTAGTACACCGATTCACAGCAAATAACAATAAAGGAATTTCATTTTTCCCAAAAAATATAACTAAAATATATCCATAAAACTACAGCAAAATAGCTATCACGTGAAAATCGTCACTTTTTGGTGATAGTCACCGGTGATATCACCATATCCGATGCAACATATATAAAATGTGTGACTGTCACTTATCACCTTACATGATTCTAACCGTGAACTAAGTACGTTTTGATATCATCATCATTATTGAAAAATTGATCATTAAAAAAATCTTGCAAACTTCGAAATAAGTGGTACTCTGACGGTGTAGTAGCTATACTATATAGTGGATGTGGTAACACTTCCCAACCAAGCTCCAATAATATTTATTGAGTGACTAAATATGTTTGTTTTGCCTGCCGTTGTCATGGTGGAACACAACACCCTTTCGATTTACTAATTCTGGTCAGTATTCTTGAATTAGATTGTTCAATTTGGTTAGTTGTTGTATGTACACATCTGAATTGATCGTTTGGTTGCGTGGTAAGAGTTCAAAATAATCAATGCCATTGTAATCCCACCAAACTGATAACATTACAACCAGACTGATAACAACCTTTTTTTTAATGAATATTAATAAAGTAATTTTTTTACGTTTTTTCTCTTCGTCCTTCCGGCGGAATTCGTCGATTCGTTACGTTTCTTTTTTTTTCTAAAGAAAACTCATCAAATATTTGTTAAAGCCTATGCTGAACAAGATTTATCGCAAAGACAATGGTATGAATAGTTTTAACGATTCAGAAACGATAATTTTGATATGGAAAATAAAGAACATGGAAGACAGAAACTTTGAATTTTGATTAAGCAACGATTTCTAGATGATCATAAGTTATGGAGATAGATTCCAAAGTGTGTATAATAAGTGCTACATGAACTGATTGAAAGGTAAATGGAAAACCGATGTTAGCTTAATTTTCAGAAAATGTTGAATTAAGTTTACAAGTTTTAATCACTAAATCAAAAATCGAAAAGTGATAAGCAAATACAAATTTATGTTGTAAGTAGAAACGTATATATTTTAGATTTAATTTATATTCACGATGCTTGGAGTAATAAATGAATTAGTGGTTATATAAATTAAGCCGAAATTGTTTAAATCATAAAAAAAGCAAATAAAACAAATAAATATGACGTTCTTCACATAGAATTACTGTCAAAATAATAATCTTAGATTGTAATAGATTATATACAAGTATTAGAATTAAAGTTTATATACGCAAGTTTTCATTTGACCAGCCAGAATAAAACAAAGAAATGTGTACACATAATTAACAGACAATGTCATTTTGTTCGGACTAAAATAATCGACGAGAAAAGTTGGCTTTTCTTTCTTGACTATTTTAGTCGGTTTTTTTACGCATATAAATGCAAATGGTATTGCTGTTTTTATACATTAAAAAAAAATAAAATTATCTGATAAAATAATAAAATAATTAATTTTTATATTATTTTAAAAATTATAAAATAATTATATTTAATAATATAAAGGTTATGTTTTCGTCAAATAAACCTGCCAAAAACTTACACATAAATGCCGTACAATTTTACGTCTGAAAAATATTTTGGCACATTTATATTACGCAACATAAATGTTTCGAACGATGAAAACTGTCGATTTTTTAAGTGCGTACATAAAATGGAGTAGTGACAGCTGAAAAAACAACATATCTTGACGGTTACGCAAGACGTGGACGTAGACACAAACAGACGATTACGAAAACGAAAACGTCTCACAAAGTTGGAACAACATAAAAATAAATAATAAAAATTATAATAATACTCGTAATAATACAATGACTATCATTATATTAAATAATAAATTATAAGATAACAACTTGAGATGTACAATTAATATACCTATACATAAATATACGAATACTTAAATACTACAAATACGCAGAACTTCTTTCTTTATACGATTTTGCATTTTTTTGATCGATTTTACCTGGGCTGGAACCATGCAAGGTGATAAGTGACAGCAGGGTACTGCAATCTCATATAAAGAAATATTGTATGTTTAAATTTTATAAAATAAAATTTTAAACCAGCACAGAACGAGAGGTACTGATAATATGAATAATATTGCTCTTCCGCTTGTTTATATTTAGTTTGATTATATATATGCTACATATGTTTTATTTGCCGTCATATTACACATATGTTAGCACATACATATATTTTCTATATTGCTAATATATTTTTATTCACAAATACATGCGTTTCTTATTTAACACGTTGAATGTGTGTTTGTAGTAATTTATTTTATAGTTCATTTATATTTTATATTATTTTCGTTCATATTTTTGTTTTTAAATTTTTATTCATATATAACAAATAATCATACCATATATGTGCAGCAAACAGCATAATTTGAAAAATTTTGAATTATTTTGAGATTTAATTTAAAAATTTTCTTATCTTATTTGAGAATTAAATATTTTTTTTTTAATTATTGGAATAACTTTAATAGAAATTTATCATTGTTTAGATAGATAGTTTATTAAACGATTAAACAAAATTTTGGCTAGTATTTTTAATATTTTATTTCAATTTGATTATTTATAATATGGAAATAAATAATAATTCTTTTTGGAAGCGCCGGTCTAGCGCGTATTGCGTAGTGAGATCATGTAAACGATCAAGATTTTCGGGTGAGCCTATTAAATTATTTTCATTTCCTAATGATGACAGAAGAATAATATGGGCATCGAAGTGCCAAATATCTATGAGCGACGTTTCTAAATATACTCGAATCTGTGACAAACATGTTGAGAGAAGGTTCTATGGTCAAAAGTACACATTGAAAACAGCAATTCCGACATTGTTTTTTGACGAAGAGAAATTATTAGAATCAGAAGTTTGCTCACCAATTACCAATTTATCCACAGCGAGTGAAGCATCAACAAGCAATGTTAACAATGATTCAGATATTTATAATTTTGTAGATGATCCACCAGATGTTGGTTGTTTAAGAAGTATTTGTGAAAAGTATGTTCAAACAATAGGATCTGTTGTTAATAATGAACCTGATAAAATAATATTTTGTGATAATTGTATCAAAAAAGAACAAAATGAATTGTACTACAGAGTTACAGACGGCAACATAGTGCAGTTTATAATGAAAACATTAAATTAAAAAAGCAATTATTAGCAAGCCAAACAATGGTACGTAAATTAAAACTTAAATTAAAAACGGATCGAAATAAAAAAATTATATTAAAATGAAAAAAAAACAGAATCAACGCCGAACTAATCAAAATTCACAAAACATTTCGCAACTCGCTAATGTGTTAGGATTAAGAAAATACAAACTTGGTTTAAAGAAGAAAAATTACTTGAGCAAAGTATTTTTTTGAGTTCCCCGTTTACTTATAACTTACTTCGAGAAAAAATGCAATTAAATTTACCTTCCTTGATATCTTTACAAAACTGTAACACCTGGCATAAATCCGCAGAACATTTCACAATGAACTGATATTTTCAAAGATTTTTTTTTTTTTTTTTTTATTTGTTTCAGCATCTTTACAATCTATCTTACATATTAGTTTCTTACTGTATACTGTAAGAACCAAAGATATTAAGTAATTTTATTTGACATTTAAATTATTTATATTGATTTACTATGAAATGTTAGTAATGGATCCAGTGATCCAATTACCCTTAATTAACCATAAACATTAATAATCATTGTTTTATTAGGATGGGTGTTGTTTATTTAAATCTTGTTATTAATTCTGATGGTATATGTCTTTTTAATCTTCGTGCATGTTCGTTGGCTTTTAAAAATTTCATCACAAGTTGATTTGGATGTTCATGAAGTCTTTTATAATAAGATGTACTTTTAGATGTAATTAAATCTTTAACCGAACAAATGTTGAGGTCCTTTCTTAAAAGATCGTTGCGCACATACCATGGTGCATTAACTATACTACGGAGCACCTTTGATTGAAATCTTTCTATTATATCTATATTTGATGTACATGTGGCTCCCCATAGTTCTATACCATAAGTCCATACTGGTCTTATGATTGCCTTATATACAATTATTTTGCACTCTAGTGATAACTGGGACGATCTTCCCAGTAACCAATACAGTTTGTTGAACTTGAGTCTTAGTTGCTTGTTTTTGTTTATAATATGCGTTTTCCAATTTAAGCGTCTATCTAGATACATACCTAGGTATTTTGCTGAGTTAGCATGTTGTATTGTATTATTATTAATATTTACAGCCGGACAATTTAACCTACACAGGGTAAATGTGACGTGGATCGATTTTTCTACATTCACTTTTATTCTCCATATTCTGAGCCACTTTTGAATTTCATTTAAGTTTTCTTGGAGTATTTTTGAAGCCATCATTGGATTTATATGCGTTGCCATGATTACTGTGTCATCTGCGAAAGTTGCTGTGATGGTATGTTTCGTTGTTGGAAGATCCGCCGTGTAAATGAGATATAAGAGTGGGGCTAAAACGCTTCCTTGTGGAACCCCAGCTTTTATTGGGAAAGTTGTTGTGTGTTCCTCAAGATGATTGACAATAAATTTACGGTTTTCCAAGTATGATTTTAGAATTTGGAAGTAGTGGTGAGGTAGTAGTTTTTTCAATTTATACAGGAGACCTTCATGCCATACCCTGTCAAACGCCTGTGAGATGTCGAGAAAAGCCACAGAACAATAACTCTTCGTTTCAAATGTATTGATTATTTGATTAACCACTCTGTGTATTTGCTCTGTAGTTGCGTGATGTTGACGGAATCCAAATTGGTGATTTGGTATAATGTAGTTTTGCAACATTACTACTTTTAATCTTTTAGCAAATAGTTTTTCAAAAACTTTTGAAATAGCTGGTAATAGGCTAATTGGCCTATATGATTTTACATGGTCGAGTTTCTTGCCTGGCTTTGGGATAAGAATAATTTTAGCGGTCTTCCATTGTTCTGGAAAGCTATTTGTGTTTAGTATGGCGTTGAAAATATAGGTTAAATATTTCATAGCAGTTGGTGTAAGTTCTTTTAGCATTTTTCCGGTGATTTTATCAAGTCCCGGTGTCTTTTTTGGGTTTATTTCTTGTTTTATAAATGTTTGTACTTCTAGTATTTTAAATTTTTTTATAGGCAAGTTCATTTGGAATGGTGTTTCAAGGAAATCTAAAATTTCGCGATCTTCATCTACCGACCTTTCTGTTGGATGAGGTGTGAACGTATTTTTTAGATGAGTAGCAAATAAAAAAGCTTTTTCGTTGTCACTTCTTGCCCACTCGCCGTTGCTTTTTCTAATGGGTGGAACATGTTGTTGTGGATGACCTATTTTTTTCGTTGCTCTCCAAAGAGAGTAATCTGTTATTTCGGTTGCCGTAAGGCTTTCTAGGTAGCTTTGAATTGCTTCGTCTTTGATGTCTTTCATTAGTTTTCTTAGCTCTTTTATTGCACGATTTAATTTAGACTTATTTTCAGGTGATCTTGTTTTTTGCCATAATTTTCTTAATTTTCTTTTTTCTTTAATTTTTGTTTTTACGGCTGCTGGACATATTTCTTGTCTTATAATTTCGGAGTGCACTGGTGTTGATGTTTTAGCTGCATCTTTTATTATGTTGTTAAAATTTTCAATTGCATTTGATATATCTGTATTATTTTTTAATGATACGTCCAATGTTATTTTTTTATCAATTAATTCTTTAAATAAATTCCAATTTGTGAGCTTTGAATGTAATGTTTGCTTACTCTGTGTAGTTATTATGCATGTGGATGCGGTAATTATGATAGGGGTATGATCCGATGACAATTCTAGACTCGATTCCGCTTTTATTCGATTTTTTGTAATACCTTTTGTGATACAGAAGTCCAATAAATCTGGAATTTAGTTTTGATCAGAGGGCCAATAAGTTGGTTTTCCCGTAGATATATGACTCAATTTACATTCTTGAATCGCCATATAAAGTTGTCTGCCTCTCTGTGTGATCAATCTTGAACCCCATTCTGTATGCTTAGCATTATAGTCACCTCCTGAAATAAATCTGTTACCCAAAGTTTTAAAATATTTGATGAATTCAATTTTGTTGATATTGTGTTTTGGTGGGCAGTATAAGGCTGATATAGTCAATGGCCCGTTCCAATCTGCTATAACCACACTCGTTGCTTGAAGATATGCATATTCATATTTTTCCAGTTCATAATGTTTTATTGTATTTCTGATGATAATGGCCGAACCTCCATGCGCCTTCCCATCCGGATGTTTGGTATGGTATGTTTTATAATTTCTTATATTAAAAAAGTTTCTGTTGGTAAAATGTGTTTCGGCGATCAGCAGGATATCAATTTTGTGTTCAATAATAAATCTATTTATTTCATATGTATGTTGCGTTAAACCGTTGGCGTTCCAGAGTACTATTTTGAGAAGATTTGGCATTATACCATTTTTGTTACTAACTTGGTTAATAATCCTATTAAAGGACCAATTTGACTCATAAGTTCTCTCATCATAATTTTCATTTCAGATATATCATTTGATGGCTGTTGTGGCTGTGTGTCGAACTGCTGTTGTTGCTGTTGTTGTTGTTGTTGTTGTTGTTTTTGTTGTTGTTGTTGTTGTTGTTGTTGTTGTTGTTGTTGTTGTTGTTGTTGTTGTTGTTGTAGATGTGCCTGGGTATTTATCGTTTTTTCATTTTGTTGTTGGTTATTTGTAGCTGTTATTACCTGTGCGTAAGTTAAGTTTGGCTGCACATATTGATTTGCTTGCGTTCTACGAGTCTGGACAACTTCTTGTCTGTTTCTTAATGCTGGGAATTTTTTCAATTCTAGTTGCTTATAATAACTGCAACCTTTATAATTGGCTGGATGATTACCATTCCATAAGACACATAATACCTTATCATCCCGTGTATTTCTTTTGCAATCACGACTTAAATGCTCCCCTGCACATTTAACACATCTTGGTTTTCTATTGCAATATTTCCAGGTATGTTCATACCGTTGACAAATATAACATTGCGGACATTAGTAACTTTATGGTTTTTTTCTTCGATTTCAGATTTTATTTCTTCCAAGTCGGTTGAAGGATGTAGCCCTCTTAGAACTCGGAAATTTTTTTGATTTTTATCTTTATATGTATGGAATTCTGTTTTTCTTTCGGTTAATTCTGTGACTAGATTTCTATAATTTTCAGGGCATGTCAATTGTATCTTTACCTCTTCATTATTAAGTGTTTTTATGTTGTAATTTTTATCACATAAATCTTTTAGTAATGTTGTGAGCGGTGTTATATCCTTTACCCAGTGACGAGCAGTCAGGATGTGCGAGGTGTGCGGAGCACACCCGGACAAATCAGAAAGTAAATTCCAATTTTGCATTAAAATTAAAAAAAAAACAAAAAAAAATTATTTTAAAATATTTAAAAAATTATGTTATATTTAAAAATATATTACAGTTTATAAATTTTCATGTAAATTTATCATATACTTATAATAAAAACCATCTAATTATTATACATAAGAACATTCGAAAAAATAATAGCCTAGTATTATCAATGCTACATATATAAAATATAAGTACATATGTATAAAGATAAAGCAAATGTTCGCCTTCAGCAGCACAAATAATATTAATTCTACTGATGTATGAATAATTCACGATAAATTAAATATACGTATTATATTTATTCATTAAAATCTAAATTCAATTGATTGTGAATAAAATTTTTGTGAACCAAACAAACCGAAACATAGCACAAAAAGAAATACAATAAATAAACCAAATAAACTCATTGACTCATGGTTATTTTAAAATTCAATCGCACACAATTTCAATTTTTTCATACTAAAATTGAAAGAGAGGCAAGTTGCAAAAGCTAATTTCTTTGGTTTTCAGAGCGCGGATATATATCTGACGGTGTGCGCATATATTATGCGTACATCACATAGAAATATTTACTATTTTGTACAAATGTACTGGATAATATTGTAAAGAAAAGGCTACCGAATGTAGCTCCAACAAGATGGAACTATTCATCACGTTTAATTAATACAGTCGATATTTACCGTGAAGATTTCATTAATTTATTTGATTTTGTCATTGAAAATCCCGATGAATGGGGACAAGATGCCGTTTTAGCTAGAGGTTTTGCACAATTTTTGAACGATATTTTTGTTTACCGACGTCTTGTTTAACATAATGCAAACAAAACATTTAGATATTAAGCATTGTTGTGATCAAATTTCAAAAACGCATACAAATATATTGTCATTAAGAAATGATTTTGAAAACATTTATAAAGCAGTTTCAACTCAGGCAAGTTTACCAAAAATGCGAGGGCAAACTTTAAATGTAGAGGATTTTTACAAACAAATATATAATGAAATCATTGATACTATTTCTTCCCAAATTACCACACGTTTTGAATCCTTGAAGGAAATTGAATTCGTTGGTCTATTAGACAGTAATATGTTTGGCAGTTACAGTGATATAAAAAGTTTTCCTAACGCTAAACTGGACAATTTAAAACAAAATTATGGAACATACTTCGATTTCGTGAAATTGAAAAATGAATTATGTGTTTTTTATAAGTCAAGCGTTTTTGAAAAAACGAAAATCTGCGATGTTCCTAATCTTCTATATTCATTGAATTTAAAAGATACGTTTTCGGAAATTCATAAATTAAGTGAATTAATTTTGACAATTCCTTCAACTAGTGTTTCAACGAAAAGATCTTTTTCTGCATTAAAAAGAATTAAATCATATGCAAGGAACAAAATTAGCGAAGATAGACTATCACATCTGGCTTTAATTAGTGTAGAAAAGGATCTGTTGAATGAATTGAAAACACGACCGGAATTCTATGATAATGTTGTTGATCATTTTATTAGAAAAACTTGTCGGATGGAGTTGGTATATCAATAAAAAATATATGCAATTTTACGCAAAGCACACCCTAAGTATAGCTCCACCGCTCGTCACTGCCTTTACCCCTGATACGAAGATTGGAGGTGGCAGTGGAATTTTGTTTGACGTTTTTATATTATTTTCATCATCATTTATATTATCTAATAGTTCGTAAGTATTTGAAGTAGAAACAGGGTTTAACCAATTATTACTTTGTATTTTCTTTTGTTTAGTTGTTTGGCTTTGTTGAGGACTATTTCTTTTTCTTTTGCTGGACATAATACTGAAATCTTCTTCTTTATTTGAGACTTGGGTCGATGGTATATATTGTCGTTGCATTTTATTTTGTTGTTTGTTGTATACGTTATATTGTATTGAAGTTGGTTCTACTACATATGGCAGAGTTGTTTATATAAATTTTGGCGTTTCACAAGGTGGATAGGCCGTTACATAAGCCATTTGGTGAGGTGTATATGTTGGTTGAGATTGTTGTGTGTAATATATTGGTTGCTGAGTTGTTACTTGTTGAAATGCACTACTAATTTGTTGGTTTGGTGCATAAATATTTGGCTGTTGTTGGGATGTGCACATAATTGGTGTTCGTTGCATATCATTAGGCTGAGGTAAATATTGAAAAGATTGAGATACAGGTTGTATAACTGGTTTTTGTTGGCTTATCATGTTTGGGGTTTGTTGTATTTTCGGTGGATTGTCGTCTATTGCAGTTTTGGGTGGTGGTGTTCTTTGTGTCATCACAATTAAATATTTGTGTTGCACAAGAACATTTACCACATAAGTTGAAAAAAATTTAATTAATTAATAGATGTCGACTTATGTTCAGGTTACTGTGTATTTTGTATATGATAATACTTTAAATAAAGAAACCGTATTAGTTTTTGATGAAATAGCAATTAGACGTGATTTGCAATATAATATTAATTTAGACGAAATTATTGGTATTTCTGATGATGGGGTTCACAGAAAAAAAGACTTACCTAAACATGTTTGCTTTTTCATGGTCCGTGGTTTACACAAAAAATGGAAATATATTATATCATAATTTGCAGACAAAAATTTCAATAGCGAAAAATTGAAAGAATTATTGTTCCAAAATATTGAAATTGTTACTAAAATTGGTTTGAACATTTCTACGGTTATATGCGATCAAGGTTCAAATAATAGAAATTTGTTTCAAGATTAGTTATATCAGCTGATAAACCATACTTCCTATATGAAGAAAAAAAGATATATTGCGGGTATGATGTACCACACTTGATTAAATCTTTTAGAAACCAACTTATAAAGCACGATTTCAATACTGAACACGGTACAGTATCTTGGAATATAATTACAAAAATGTATTCGTTAGATCTACAAGGACCAACTCGAATGTGCTCTAAGCTCAATCAGAAGCATATTTACCCTAATTCATTTCAAAAAATGAAAGTTACTTCGGCTGTTCAAATTCTCAGTAATAGATGCTCTGCAGTTATTAAAACATATGGAATGTTGGCACTTTACTGATTGTAAGGATGTAGCTGTTGGCACAAGCTTATTTTTACAAAAATTAATAATCTCTTCGATTGCTTGAGTAGCAATTTTATTACTAGCGATAATCCAATTATAAATAAATACTCAAATTGAAATAAAATATTAAAAATCCTAGCTAAAATTTTGTTTAATAGTTTAATAAACTATCTATCTAAACAATGATAAATTTTTATTAAAGTTATTCAAATAATTAAAAAAAAATATTTAATTCACAAATAAAAAAACAAAATTTTTAAATTAAATCTCAAAATAATTCAAAATTTTTCAAATTCTGCTGTTTGCTGCATATCAATGATTATTTGTTACATATGAATAAAAATTTAAAAACAAAAATATGAACGAAAATAAAATAAAATATAAATGAACAATAAAATAAATTACTACAAATACACATTCAACGTGTTAAATAAGAAACGCATGTATTTGTGAATAAAAATATAGTAGCAATATAGAAAATATATGTATGTGCTAACATATGTGTAATATGACGGCAAATATAACATATGTACCATATATGTAATCAAACTAAATATATACTAAATATAAACAAGCGGAAGAGCAATATTATTCATATTATCAGTACCTCTCGTTCTGTGCTGGTTTAAAATTTTATTTTATAAAATTTAAACATACAATATTTCTTTATATGAGATTGCAAAAAGTTATATTTTTTTGGGAAAAACGAAATTCTTTTATTGTTATTTATTGTGAATCGGTGTGCTACGCAAAATGTTATAATAAATTAAAGGAAAATATTTAGTTTTCATATTATATTCAAGAATACATTTCGCAATTTTTGTTAACATTAAAAAGAAAAATTATATTTTAACAAATATTTGTACTTTAGTTATTAAGTAGGGCATAGCAATATATTTTATCAATTTTCTTAAGGCAATAACCAATAGATAAATTCTTTAGTTGTATTAAAAGATAACTTTTGATATAATATTTGCTACATTCACGATCGAAAATTCAATTTAAATATTTTAAATTGTTTACAAATCATTTTAATTTGTAATCTTGTAATTGTTTTATTTGTAAAAATAAATTTTTTTATTGAATATTAAAATCCATTGTGTTTTTAATTCCCTGAAGAATAAAATTCATGCGAAACTGAACTAAACATTTATATTTTTTATTTACTCTAAAATTTTATTATCTTAAATTTTATTTATATTATTATGATTTATTAAATGTTAAATTGCGTGGAGATCAATATCTTCTCGAGGTTATTTTTCAAACTATAACAATTATCTGTAATTTGTGAATTATATGTGTAACAAATGAAACATATATTTTGAAAAATTTTAATTTATAGCAGAGAATTTTAATTTTTAATATAATCTTCGATATAAGAGGATTTAATATAATTTTACATCCAAACGGAATAGATTATATTAAACATTAAAATTGTATTGTAAATTCAAAATTTGATAATTATTTTGAACGATCTTTTGTTATTCGTTTTTGTATTATTTTTGCGACTCTTTTGCGAATCTTTATTTATGATTCGCTTTTGATTTACTTTTACGAGCCTTTTGTCAGTCACTTTTATGATTCCCTTTTAATATTACTTATATTGTTCGAATTCGTGCTACACTTTAGTCTTTTACATGAATCAAAATCGAATCATATTCGAATCAAAATGTTTGCCGGGATATTTTTCACTTATTATATTATTAATACATTAAAATAATTTCCCCACAATAACACATTATTAATATTAAATATTTAATAAAATATCTAATCATGAACATGATAACTTTGCCACCTCTATGTTGTTTTTTTATTAATAAATAAAATGTTTGGGTTCGAATTTGCAATACGTGTTTATTCGATTATGTAAAAATGCAAGGTTTAATTTATTAAATTTAAAATAACAAGAAATGTTCTTTTCTATTAAATTTAAAGAATACACTTTGTACAACACAAAATATACCTATTTTTATATAGCCTTAGGCCGCGTCTAAAACCAAAATTTAGAGTGCAAGATATTTGATAGTAAACGTGGCGAACATAGCATTTAAAGAAAGTTGCTATAATGTAGTAACTTCACAATGCTAATGCCAAATTTTTAATGTTTGTGTATGTCAATATGTGATATTACAAGAAGAAAATTACATACTTGTCTGTTTAAGAAGTAAAAATCAAAAATAATTCAAAAATAAAAGAAATAATTCCTAACGTCTTTCTTTTGTTATAAATATTTAATTATAATGTTTTTTGAGACGAATACTTTGAAGTATTAAAACAACGGTCAATTTTCTTTATATCATCTCATATTTCTTATTATTTATATTATTTTATTATTATTTATTTTATTTATAATTTTATTTTTCTTTCTTTTCTTCTTTTCTTTCTACTCAAACACAAATGTCAAATGGAAATTTTAAAAATTTCAAAAACAAGCGAAAGAAGTTACTAAATTTTATTCCGATTTAATATGTGATTAAACTTAAATTATAAAACTCGGCCTAAGAGAAAAATAAATATATATTTGTATTAACATAATTATGTTATTACTTTTACAATATATTATTACTGTATTGATGTTTTTAAAACCAGTTTAACTGTGCGATTCAGACGTGTTAGTAGAATATTTCTATATGAGTTACACAGTATCAATTTGCAATACAAAAATTAAAATAATATATTAATTCTACTATTATAATATAAATAAATAAATAATAATTTTATATATAAATTTATTTTAATTAATTAATATATCATTATTTATTTACAAAATTATTCCGTGTGTTTTTTTTATATCACGAGTATATCATCAACAATGAAAATATTATTATTAATAATATCGTTTGTTTTAATTTCAGTTCATGGTGAGTTTATTTATTATATAATGTTACGCGTAAATACAGTTTAGAATTTAATGTTACATACAAATGAATGAATATTAAACAAACTTACGCATTGTTATTATTATTATTATTAAATTGTGTATCTTATTACCAAATAAATGATTTAGATAATTATACAATAGAATGCAAATGATAAAATTGAAATATTTGTTGTATCACAATCATAAAATATGCGTTGAATCTATGATGTAATGTGAGTTTTTTAAAATTGATGACATCATATGTACAAAATTATGACAATTTACCAATTTTTTATAAGCTTTTATTTAACTTTGGTTTCCTATCAGAAAGATATACAGAAAAGTAGAAGATTGATTTACTTCTGCATGCATCTGATTTTTGTGTCGCACCCACTTATATATGACTAGTATTGTGTAACGTCTTCCTACGCAAGCGTTTTAGATATTGAATAAAATACACATTATATTATCTTTAAACATTATTTTTATTCAAAATAGGTTCCATTAGCTACAATGCAGCGTGTGGCGCGATCAACCAGCTTATATATAGATTCTTTAAACTCAGTTATCGGAATGTTCTTGTGTCACGGCTGCTTGAATGGATGGCACATCATCATAAAATCCTCCTTTCATGGCAGTTTTCAATTTAGGGAATAGGAAATAGCCACACAGTGATAGATCAAACGAATACGGAGGGTGGTTGATAAGAGAAACCCGTTTTTTTCTTCAAAAATTCATTCATTTTTTTCCCTTCTTATGACGGTGGTGCATTATCGTGCAATAAAAACAGATGTTTTCCAGCTGTATATTCGGTTTTAACAGAACAAATATGTCTTTACTGGTCCTTAATTCATCATCCAACATCCTCACAGCGAAAATTCATCGAAGGCTATGATTTCACTGGATTTTTCCACTAATTCAGACACACATTCCATTGTATTTTTACGACGCAAGCATCTTAACTATTGATACTCAATTAAGAGGTACTTTTTAACCTGTCAACCGATTTGCAAGAAGTATTATAAATAAATACTCAAATTGAAATAAAATATTAAAAATCCTAGCTAAAATTTTGTTTAATAGTTTAATAAACTATCTATCTAAACAATGATAAATTTCTAATAAAGTTATTCAAATAATTAAAAAAAAAATATTTAATTCACAAATAAAAAAACAAAATTTTTAAATTAAATCTCAAAATAATTCAAAATTTTTCAAATTCTGCTGTTTGCTGCATATCAATGATCATTTGTTACATATGAATAAAAATTAAAAAACAAAAATATGAACGAAAATAAAATAAAATATAAATGAACAATAAAATAAATTACTACAAACACACATTCAACGTGTTAAATAAGAAACGCATGTATTTGTGAATAAAAATATAGTAGCAATATAGAAAATATATGTATGTGCTATCATGTGTGTAATATGACGGCAAATATAACATATGTACCATATATGTAATCAAACTAAATATATACTAAATATAAACAAGCGGAATAGCAATATTATTCATATTATCAGTACCTCTCGTTCTGTGCTGGTTTAAAATTTTATTTTATAAAATTTAAACATGCAATATTTCTTTATATGAGATTGCTATACCCTGATAATACTCAATAAAAATTATGTATATTCATGTGTTTCGTGTCTTTCTATTTGTCCATCATTACTACGTTCATGTGTATTAAATTAATATTGATAACATTTGTAATGTAATATGATTAGTTTTTACCAGGTATACCGGTTAATGTCCGCCGCTCACACATATATGGCGCTACAAGCGGTAGTAGAAAACCAAAATGGCTGAATTTTTTTTTATTTAAAAGCTGTGACATTTCTCTCCAAAAATTACTTGACAGCAACATTGTTAAAAAAATAATTGAAAATGTCGAATTTAGTGTCAGTAAAACGCGATATGCGGACATCATTACTTTTTTGTTTTCGTTTGAAGAAAACTGCGACAGAATCACATCGAATGCTTGTAGAAGCTTATGGCGATAACACTTTATCAGAAAGAACATGCAGAGAATGGTTTCACCGATTCAAAAGTAATGATTTTGATGTGGAAGACAAAGAGCGCCCTGGACAGCCCAAAATGTTTGAGAACACCGAATTGCAGTCTCTATTGAATGAAGACGACACGCAAACGCAACAACAACTTGCAGAACAACTAGGAGTTGCTCAACAAACCGTTTCCGATCGCTTGAAAGCAATGAAAAACCATCTGTGAAATGCACCTTCAACTATACAAAAGATAGTCTTTTTTGCATCGAATCGTGTCTGGTGATGAAAAGTGGATTTATTTTAAGAATTCGAAACGCAAAAAATCATGAGTTTCACCAGGCTAGCAATCAACATCGACTGCAAAGCCAAATCGTTTTGGTAAGAAGAGAATGCTTTGTGTTTGGTGGGATCAGAAAGGTGTGGTGTACCACGAGCTTCTAAAACCTGGTGAAACTGTTAATGCTGATCACTACCGACAACAAATCATCAATTTTAACCGTGCTTTGCTGCAAAAACGACAAGAATATCAAAAGAGACAACACAAGGTAATTTTCCTACATGACAATGCACCATCACACAAAGCAATACCGGTCCAGGAAACGTTAGAGGCGCTTAACTGGAAAGTTTTATCGCATGCGGCTTATTCATCAGAATTGGCTCCTTCAGACTACCATTTGTTTTCTTCGATGGACCACGCCCTTAATGACCAGCACTTCAAAACGTCTGAAGAACTCGAAAATTGGGTCTCTGACTGGTTTTCATCAAAGGAACAACAATTTTTTTGGAGTGATATCCACAAATTGCCTGAAAGGTGTACAAAAAGTGTAACTAGTGATGGAAAATATTTTGAATAAAGAATTTTTGTGTTTTCTCCCACAATGTTTTTTCACTTTAAAATCGGCGGACATTAACCGGTATAGGTAATTTAGAATAGTTAGTTAGACATTGATGTCATTTTTAAATTATGCAAGATTTTTATTATACGTTATTTTCTCTAATGTATCCTCATATAATGTGCACATTCAGTTTACATATGTTATATAATATACGTACGTATACCTTAAGTTTAAGCTTAGTACAAGTATTACTGCTGAAACAGTGTCAACATATAACTAAGAAACCATTTATCCGAATATCTTGAACAGTAATATGACGGCAAATATAACATATGTAGCATATATATAATCAATATAATCAAACTAAATATATACTAAATATAAACAAGCGGAAGAGCAATATTATTCATATTATCAGTCCCTCTCGTTCTGTGCTGGCTTAAAATTTTATTTTATAAAATTTAAACATGCAATATTTCTTTATATGAGATTGCGTTACCCTGCTAAAATGTACTACTAATTCGAATCATATTCTTTAATCAAAACCGAATCATAGAAGGGATTCGTGTAATAGGTTCGCCAAAGTAATACAAAAACGAATCACAAAAGAGTACCGAAAAAAATAAATAAAACATAAGTTTTATAAAATTTTTAATATATAAAACAGTTTTAATGTTAATAATATAATCTAATACGTTTTAATGCAAAATATATTATATTAATAATTAAAATTGTGCTATGTTTAATTTCTTTATTTTATTTATACATCATGTTTTTTGCAAGTTGATTGATGAATTATGGTGTCATGGCAAACAGACAACAAAGAAATGTATTTGTATAGGTATATGTAGTCTTTCTTTTTAATCGTCGTTTTATCTCTTCGTGATTTCGGCGTAATTCATCGATTAATCGCTGTTTTGTTTGTGAATGTGCTATAAATTTACTATACTGCAGAGTTATTATTTATGTATTTACAACGTTGTCATTCATAGGAGTCATCCGAAAATAAATATTTTAATATGTATTTATAAGTAAATCATATACGGTACTTATATGAAATATTCACTCGAATTCTGCCGTCTCTGTTATGAATCTGTTATTCTTTTACAAAAATCTTTTATGACATCTTTTATCAAATATTTCCGTTATAAACTGTCAATTCAGTACAAAAAAACTGCAAATTGGAAAAACATAAGATTATTCAAAAATTCTTTTATTTTGACATTTATAAAATCTTTTATTTTGACATTCCATAAAATATTTCATTTTGCTCACTTTTATGATAGTAGATTTTCTATGTGTTTGTATATTTCGTAAAATTTTTAGAAAAAAATGGAAATAATTCTTGTTATTAAACAATAAATATTTTTAACAAAATAAAAAATAGTTAAAATATAAGGGTATTCAGGATTGTGTTGTTCTTCGTTATTTTGCTTTATTGTGTTATTCGTTATTCTATTTGTATAGAAAACAACAACAAGCAAAAATAACAAAGCTCGTTATATTTAACGAAGTCTGAGCGCATTTATTTTGTTATTAGTTATTCCATAAACGCCAAACAACAAACGTCAAAAAATATTGTTATGTGACGTCAATGTATTTGTGTGTGGTTACAATAATACAAAAATAAAATATTAAACAAAATTGGTGCGCTCACGATCTCGTGGATAACACCTCGATCTCGTGAATTTAACAAATAGCGCATATAAAAAAGATAGTGAATATCCTTAATAAAATATAAACTAACAAAATTATTATAGTTACAAAATAAACATCATAACTGTATACTGTTTTAGATTTTATAAAAAATTTTTGTAACAAAATAAAAAGTTTCCGGCTGAATTCGAGCCATTATTTCTGCTACAATGGGTATCTGTGTTATAACGTACTCATACATAAAATAAAATGATTATTTCATAAAATATAAAACTATACAGTGAACTTTTTTTTAATTAGAATTTTTCATATACCATACTTTTATTGTCTATTTGTCATACAGTCAAAGCTGTATAGTACACATAATTTAAATTATGTGTACTATTTCAAATGATTGAAATTATTGCTTTTAATGCAATAATCTGTCTCACAGAATTCCTATGAATTGTGTGAACAGACGTATCTACTTTAGCTTACATGATTACACTATTTTACAATAAGCTGTAATATGTAAGGAAGTAATACCTTAGTGGAATTAATGTAAATTCATGTTAACTAGCATGTGCACTGTTAGTTAAAGCGAATAGCTCTATTTACATAGAGTTATTCCAAATAGCAAAGAAATAACAATTTCTTTCTTGGGAATATGTGATTCCAACCATTATAAATAGTATATTTTTATATCCCTAAAGAGTAGTGCGATAGCAATACTATTTATCAATGTGAGAAGAGTGAAAACAATGTTTCCTCTTTTCCTTATAGAATCAGTCAATAAAGTATAAAAATTCAACAACAAAATTTACTAATTTATATTTCAATATAAATTAAGAGAGACAAAAAAGAGAGAGACAAGAAAATCGGTTTTACTACGCAGTTTGTACGATTTATGAAATTACGCAGTAATTTGATTGTACTTTGGACTGTGTGGTTTTATTGGAATAGCTGAACAAGACCATTTTTTGCTATATAAGCAAACCGCAGTTGCTTATATTTTTCAGTAATATTTTGTCTGTTGACAATTAAATAAAGAAATTTAAAATAATAAAATTTAAAATAAAGAAATAAAGAAATTTTAAAAATAGAATAAATTAATACTTATTATTTAAATAAAATAAATAATTGTTAAAGAGCTATCGAACAAAGGCTATAATTTATTATAATTTTATTTGGTATTTCAGGTGAATGTACGTCATGTCCTTCAATACCAAAACATTATGAAGAATTAGGTTGTGTACCAGTTAAAGACAATGAATATGATTGTTGTCCATCTAGGTATGTTATTTTATTAGAATATGCAAGTATTACGTTTCCATTTGTATAATATACACATAAAATCAAGTATTTTCTGGATATACACTTATATTGTCAATGGCTATCCGTTCATTCACGACGATAACTCGGGCTAATGGTGGTAGATGCAAAACGATACTGATTTACCAACAATTGAATTTTTAAAAAATACTTAAATTTCAGTATCGAAACGATTTTAAAATTTAAGTCTATATTTTAGGAAACTCATTTACAAATAGTATACTGTTTTAAACGTCAAATGTAAAAAATTCATTATTACATATAGAAATTACACAATTACATAATAAAAATTTGAAACAAATAACACGACAAGTATAGATAAAATGAAAATTTTGTTGATTGAAACTGAAACCATTATTATGCAGGAAGTAAACATGAATGCTAGTTGAATATATAGTAAAAATAGAGATTGTTTGAACAGTGTGAGCCCAACAACCAATCTTAATTTCTTCCTGGGTAATCCAAGTAATGCAGCGGCCGCTCCCCATTGGGGTAACAACCCATCTTCTTTGCCTGTTGACAGTTGCTACATTCCCAATAATTGGCGTTCCGTATAATATCAGTTACCCGCTAGAGGCGGTGTCTTATTTACACCCGTCCATTCATCTCAGATGGAATATGGCTTTTGAATTTTTTTTAAAAAATTATTCTAGGTGTCTAGAAATCCGATATAATATCTATAACCACCTCCAAATTTTGAATACCAATAATTGTTGAGAGAATTATTCCACCGATTTCCATCTCACGTATACGATAAGCAGTATTCGTCGCAGATTGTCTAGCGAATAAGTCCATATTCGACAGAACCTCCAGCGCAATCAAGGGAGTGGTACGAATAACTCCCGTAATTGATATACAGATTAGACGATGTATTTTTGTCAGTTGTTTTTGAACCGGATTAAAGTTTAATCTTTGGCACCATACAACAGACCCGTAGCATATCATTGGTCTAATGATTGCTGTGTACAACCAGTGTATTGATCTAGGGGACAAATCCCAAGAAATACCAAAGGCTCTTCGACATTGCATAAAGCCAAGACGTGCTTTTCAAATTTTATTGCTGACGTGTAACTACCAGCTAAGCTAAATACCCATATATTTAACAGAACCGCTCAATATTATTTGTTTAAATTTGATGGATCTTTATTGAATCTTGTCTATTTTGGTTCTGTTAGTGAATGGAACCATGGTAGTTTTATTACAGTTTATATATAGACCCACGTCGTCACACCTGCTTTTTTATTCATTGAGAGTCGTATTAAGACGATTCCCCGAGTATCAATATGTTTGCCCACCAAGACAGTTATCATCTCCATAGGATTGCGTGTAAAACCCATATTTGTTGAGATGCGTATTCAATTCATCAGCCAGAATCAACCATAGAAATGGCGATAAACTGCCTCTCTCTGAGCACAGTCTCTGACCGCTGTAACGCATATTTCCTGATCCGTTGTAATGATTCTTTGTGGAACATATTATAGATCCAGAGTATAAGCGATTCTCTTGTACTACGTACTCTTAGTGTTCTAGCGATGACAAGAAACCATGCATTAACGAATGCAGCACCTATACCGATAAAAACAACCAATCCTTTACCCTAAGGGCATTCTCAATTCGGTTTACCAAATTGTGTAGAGCTGCCTCAGTGAATTTACCCATTTGATAAGCAAACATTTTTTCTGATGAAAATTTCAATCAACCTCTCTAGAATTTTAAGGATAAAACTCACGAGACTTATTGGTCGGCAGGACGTAGCTTAGATTTCCAGGTTTCGGTATGAATATAACCTTTAACTGTCTCCACGGTTTAGGTATGTACCCCAAGGCAACACTTGCTCTGTAGACATAGCTCATATATCTATATTGCTCCAAGTGTTTATGGCAACTTATAAACATTCATTACAACCAAGTTGGAAAATTGCTCCGCATGGGAGTGTAATAATTTACCAATTGTACTGCAATTAACGATAGATAGATGTTTTCATAATTCTATTATTTTCATATGTGTGATTAGCCCATTGTGATGCATATGTTTTATTTAAAACAAGGCATATAGTATAGATACAATGCATTGGCATGTTGCGAGTGAATTTTCCGCAAAATTTCATGTATTGAATGTCAAATTTTCTCACTACCATTTCGATTCTCTATTTTTAGTTGTATTGTGAATGTGGTTCGGGTAAAAATTATACACATACGTATGCATATTATGTGTACATACATATACTGTAGATATGTAATAGTTTTCTTCGACTATAATCTTCATTTTCATGTCACGCGTTTTTTTTTTTTAATTCCAATCTAACATTAAGTATTATTAAATCTATTATTATAATGCTTCGAAAATATTCCAAGTTACCTGTTATGACCGATATTTGCTTCCGGTTTGCTTTTGTTTCGCTTTTAGCGATTCGAAAATGCAATCTCCCTATGTTTCCAGAGAAGCCAAATATATTGACATTCGGGGCTATTCTTGAAACTTTCGAAATAAGTCGAATTTTTTGCGATTGATGAAAACTCGAAGCGTTATTTCTCTTTATCTTATTCTTGAAAATGAGTCCAAATAAAATTTGAAATATGATTAGGAGAAGTCTCCAGAGCTCCAAAGCTTTGATCTTATTTCATGGTATGTGTGGAATTCTTGTTTATAGTATGGTATTTAATTTGACACCAAGCCTTATTTTTATCCATCGTGTTTCAATAAACCTTCGCGTTTATATTTTCTTTTCAGTTGTTCACATTACTTTGTTTTCTTTAACCTTATTTTCAACAAAATGAATTTTAAGCTTATTTTACAACAAAAAGCTTTGTATGGAAATTTTCAAAGTGATTGAATAGATAAAAATTCACACCGATTAGTATTCATGCTCTTCAGACAATAGATAGAAGTTTTTTCTTTTTATATATAATTGTTTGTAATTGTTATTGTTGTCGTGTTTCAGGCTATTCAGCATTAGCATTAAGTTTAGTTACTTTATGGTGTCCGCATTTATTATTGGCAATACTTTATTTTTTTTTTTAATGTAACAATAAATCTTTGTTTTTTTTATTATACATTTTTTGAAGAATATACAATAAATCTCCAATAAATCTACCATGAAAATTTTGAATACGCAATGACTTCACCAAACCTTAATTACATATGGCTCTGTAATTTATATGTACGATGTAGCCGTTATACAACGAATTGGGAATAAAAATTTTCACAAGATTCTTGACAAGCACCTTGATTCGCTCTACTCCCTCCATCGTGTATTTGTTGAAATTTTACGAAATGTTATTTTGATTTTTTCGATTTATTATTTAGATGATAATAATAAGTATGTTATCGAAGTTAAATTTAAATTTAAAATTTCGAAAATAAAATCAAATAAATTTTTGCAATAATAAAAAATAACAAAAAATTACGGTAATTCAATCAAGCCGCTTGGATAGTCATCTCTTGCAAATGCTACGGCTAGCGAGCTAGGTCTTGAATCGCCTATAATTCTCTGTCAAAGATCAAGTTGCTTATCAAGAATCTTGTGAAAATTTATATTCCGTATTCGTCCATAGTAAATTAAATTAGACGCATTTTTTAATAAACGAATAGCAAAACAATACAAATCATAATTTTTTTTTTAAACATAGATTTGATTGTCCTGATTTTAATGCTTACGATAAAGAAAAATGTCATTTTAAAGGAAGATCATATGAAAAATCAACTAATTTAGATGAAAACTATGATACAGATTGCATAACAAATGGTTGTGTATGTCCAAAGTAAGATTAATTTATAAATAAGACGTATTTTGGGTAGCTGCTAAAATTTCGGGAATCGTTTACTTCTAGTGTTATTCGATGTATATGTAAAAATTTAAGATTATGTAAGTGTGGGCATAATCTTAAACTTTTACATATTTTCAACTATTATTTTTTTTTTACATGACTTTGTAACAACAAAAATGGATTCTTCTCCTAAACAAGTCGCGTAATAAATTTTTACGATTTTCAAATTAAATTAACTTACCCACAAAGAGAAAATGTGCTTATTGCTGCATTTGGGGATGTATTTCAATAGCAGATATTAATTATTTGATCCTAAAAAGGAAGGTCTCAGGTCTTACACTCAGATTTTAATGAAATTTGTTGAATAATGAATAATGTTGTAGAATTCGAATAGAATTACATTTTTTATGACTACGCTCAATTTTGGTTTTTATAGGTTAAATTCAAAATGCGATTATATAAAATTTTAGAACAATTACACCGTTTCTATAATGAAATTTTTACAAAATGCTAAATACTAAATGCTAACATTAGAAACGTGACGAATGAAACATTTAGCATTGCTATTAGCATTTGAACATAGTACCTAAAGGAGAAAATTCAGTACTATTCACAAAATTATATAAAAATTGTATATTTATATGTTATTTAAGTTAGATATACTTATATTAACTCATCTAAATATTCATGGTTTGCAAACAGATAACTGAACGAGGGGGTACCCAAAATTTGAAATCCAGTACATATTACTTTTTAAGAATTATCTTTATTATAACATGATATGGATTGATAAAACATTATAATATTGTAGATATTGATTTTTTGTAAGCCACTTGTTTGCCTATTACCGTAATTGATAAAAAAGAAAAATATCATCTTCAACATGACGAAGCTAGAGTTCACATTTACGCAGCACGCATTACAGATATTCGATTATTTTACAAGTAAAAACATTGAATTATTCAGGCATCCACCGTAAATGTGTCTGTGTATCACTTGTAGCGACACGTCAAGACGACGTCGGTGTGAACCCATCATAGCAAGGAACACATGCAGATAACGGTTCGCATCGACAGTGACAATTAACTGACACGACTATTTGAATTGACGGTTATACGAGACGTGGACAAAACCAGACGATTACAAACAGCCACGCCGACAGGACGCAACAAATAAAAATATAATTTATAAAAAATAAAATAATTAAATAAAATATAAAATAAAATAATTAAATAAAATATAGAATTAAAATAAGTAAATAAAATATATAAATAATTATTAAAAATAAATACAATATAAAAAGTAATTAAAAATAATAACAGTAGAAGAAAAATAAATATATATTAAAAAGTGGAACGTAGTTAGAGTTTCAATATAAAAATATTATATCCTAACATATTTATCCCACACACTTTCTCGAAATTTTAACAGCTCCACTTACATTTAATATAAAATATTTTTATATTATTATTAATTAGTTTTATCACATAAATATATGAAAGATATGGACCAGCAAGATTTTCATGTCCATCTATTCAATGCCCAGATGAAGGTCATTCAGGTTGTGTAAAACAATATGAGTTAGGGAAATGTTGCGCATCCAAAACAATATGTGGTAAATTAAATATATTATACTAAATTCTTGTTAAGTATTGCAATTACATATTTTATAATTATAAATATTTTTTCAGATAAAAACATAATTAAGAATTTACCAAATTGTTGGTATAACAATGATAGATTTTATGAAGGCCAAATTATTTATCCATCCCAGTATCCATGTTATAGATGTTTATGTGTTAAAACATTTGATAATTCAACAAAAATTACTTTTAATGAAAATTGTAAAAAAATCCAATGTGGAATTGAATTACTGCATTTAGCTGATATTCAAAGTGGATGTGTACCATTATATTATGGAACTGATAGATGTTGTCCAATTGATTATCGATGTCGTAAGGAATTATGATTATTTATTATGTATTGCAGTGTATATAGTGGGTTTTTGAGAATTGAGCCACCACCTAGATATGCTAACTATTTCCATAAAAATCATTGAAATCTTTTAAATTACATAGTTTGAAAGTAGATTATTGCATAGTTTTCTTATTAAGTTTTATATTGTAAAATTTGAGCTAATTTTTGATACTTCGGGTCATATTTCAGAGACCGTATATTGTTGTTCATAATGCGAGCACCAGCAAAAATTGCGAGCGGTGTCTTCTAATAGAATTTATTATTGAATATTTCACTTGTAAAATTTGGGAAAACAGCATAACTGTTACTCGTCAAAGCAACTGCATAAAGCGAAAGTAGTATCAAAAAGTTGCATATATATATAGAACCAGGGTATAGCAATCTCATATAAAGAAATATTGCATGTTTAAATTTTATAAAATAAAATTTTAAACCAGCACAGAACGAGAGGTACTGATAATATGAATAATATTGCTATTCCGCTTGTTTATATTTAGTATATATTTAGTTTGATTATATATATGCTACATATGTTATATTTGTCGTCATATTACACATATGTTAGCACATACATATATTTTCTATATTGCTAATATATTTTTATTCACAAATTCATGCGTTTCTTATTTAACACGTTGAATGTGTATTTGTAGTAATTTATTTTATAGTTCATTTATATTTTATTTTATTTTCGTTCATATTTTTGTTTTTAAATTTTTATTCCTATACAATATAACAAATAATCATATGTTAGATGTGCAGCAAACAGCAGAATTTGAATTATTTTGAGATTTAATTTAAAAATTTTGTTTTCTTATTTGAGAATTAAATATTTTTTGTTAATTATTTGAATACCTTTAATAGAAATTTATCATTGTTTAGATAGATAGTTTATTAAACTATTTAACAAAATTTTAGCTAGGATTTTTAATATTTTATTTCAATTTGAGTATTTATTTATAATTGGATTATCGCTAGTAATAAAATTGCTACTCAAGCAATCGAAGCGATTATGAATTTTTTTGTAAAAATAAGCTTGTGCCAACAGCTACATCCTTACAATCAGTAAAGTGCCCACATTCCACATATGTTTTAATAGCTGCAGAGCATGTATTACTGAGAATTTGAACAGCCAAATTAACTTTCATTTTCTCAAATGAATTAGGGTAAATATGCTTCTGATTGAGCTTAGGGCACATCCGAGTTGGTCCTTGTAGATCTAACGAATACATTTTTGTAATTATATTCCAAGATACTGTACCGTGTTCAGTATTGAAATCGTGCTTTATAAGTTGGTTTCTAAAAGATTTAATCAAGTGTGGTACATCATATCCGCAATATATCTTTTTTTCTTCATACAAGAAGTATGGTTTATCAGCTGATATACCTAATCTTGAAAACAAATTTCTATTATTTGAACCTTGATCGCATATAACCGCATGAATGTTCAATCCAATTTTAGTAACGATTTCAATATTTTGGAACAATAATTCTTTCAATTTTTCGCCATTGATATTTTTATCTGCAAACTATGATATAATATATTTCCATTTTTTGTGTAAACCACGGACCATGAAAAAGCAAACATGTTTAGGTAAGTCTTTTTTTCTGTGAATCCCATCATCAGAAAAACCAATAATTTCGTCTAAATTAATATTATATTGTAAATCACGTCTAATTGCTATTTCATCAAAAACTAATACGGTTTCTTTATTTAAAGTATTCTCATCATTTTCAAAGAGTTAATTACGAAATGTTCTGCAGATTTATGCCAGGTGTTACATTTTTGATTGGGGACCAGTTATGTAAAGATCTCACGGAAGGTAAATTTAATTGCATTTTTTCTCGAAGTAAGTTGTAAGTACGCGGGGAACTCAAAAAAATACTTTGCGCAAGCAATTTTTCTTCTTTAAACCAAGTTTGTTTTTTCTTAAGTAACATTTTTCCTAACACTTTAGCGAGTACCGAAATGTTTTGTGAATTTTGATTAGTTCGGCGTTGATTCTGTTTTTTTTCCATTTTAATATAATTTTTTTATTTCGATCCGTTTTTAATTTAAGTTTCAAATTACATACCATTGTTTGGTTTGCTAATAATTGCTTTTTTAATTTAATGTTTTCATTATAAACTGCACTATGTTGCCGTCTGTAGTACAATTCATTTTGTTCTTTTTTGATACAATTATCACAAAATATTATTTTATCAGGTTCATTATTTACAACAGACCCTATTGTTTGAACATACTTTTCACAAATACTTCTTAAACAAACAACATCTGGTGGATCATCTACAAAATTATAAATATATGAAGCTTTGTTAACATTCGTTGTAGATGCATCACTCGCTGTGGATAAATTGGTAATTGGTGAGCAAACTTCTGATTCTAATAATTTCTCTTCGTCAAAAAACAATGTCGGAATTGCTGTTTTCAATGCGTACTTTTGACCATAGAACCTTCTCTCATAATGTTTGTCACAGATTCAAGTATATTTAGAAACGTCGCTCATAGATATTTGGCACTTTGATGCCCATATTATCCTTCTATAATCATTAGGAAATGAAAATAACATGATCTCACTACGCAATACGCGCTAGACCGGCGCTTTCTATAAAAATTATTTTCCATATTATAAATAATCAAATTGAAATAAAATATTAAAAATCCTAGCTAAAATTTTGTTAAATAGTTTAATAAACTATCTATCTAAACAATGATAAATTTCTATTAAAGGTATTCAAATAATTAACAAAAAATATTTAATTCTCAAATAAGAAAACAAAATTTTTAAATTAAATCTCAAAATAATTCAAATTCTGCTGTTTGCTGCACATCTAACATATGATTATTTGTTATATTGTATAGGAATAAAAATTTAAAAACAAAAATATGAACGAAAATAAAATAAAATATAAATGAACTATAAAATAAATTACTACAAATACACATTCAACGTGTTAAATAAGAAACGCATGAATTTGTGAATAAAAATATATTAGCAATATAGAAAATATATGTATGTGCTAACATGTGTGTAATATGACGGCAAATATAACATATGTAGCATATATATAATCAAACTAAATATATACTAAATATAAACAAGCGGAATAGCAATATTATTCATATTATCAGTACCTCTCGTTCTGTGCTGGTTTAAAATTTTATTTTATAAAATTTAAACATGCAATATTTTTTTTATGAGATTGCACTACCGTGATAGAACCTATCAAACAAGTTCAAAATTTTACCATAATAATTCCAACGGTGGAGCTAATGTCTCCTACTTTCACTAAACTTTTGAACTTAACAGCACCAACTACATCAATTATAAATTTCAAGATAATCGGGACTATTGCACTCGAACAAATTCTATAGATAATATTTAGATCATATGGGAGTACGCGGCAAGTTTACGGATACTGTCAACTATATAATTTGATAAAGATAAAGAGGAATATTTTTTTCTTATGGTTTTATCTGCACAAAATTCATTATAAAACCTAAAAGTTTATTATTTTAAACACTTTTTCAACAAAACTTAAAATTTGCGGATGTATCTATAAAAAAAAGCTTCTAAAACATGTTCCAAAAAAGTTCACAAGAGATTTGCGATACATGTACACTGCGATCCCATATAACACATATTTATGTATATGCTTTCATTGTGAATTTATTAATATTATTTCGTAATTTCTTAATAATATAGCTTCCGAAACAGATGTAAACACAAGTGGCCGAACAATTCCAGTAGATGTTGATGAAAAAAAATTATGTAAATATGGTAATGTTACATTACAAATTGGGGAAAGTATTGAAACAAATACTAAATGCATTAGTTGTACATGCAATATTCCACCAATGGTCGATTGTATTAAAAAACCAAAATGTTAATTTTTATCTAACAATAAAAGAATAATTAATAAGAAATTAAATTAATTTTTTAAATTAACTATATTAACGCCAGTGCAATTTCGAAAACTTTTTCATATCTTTCGGTGAGCAAACTTTATAACTTTAATACATTCATTGTCAGTCGCATTATTATAGAAATTTAAAAAAGTGAATTTAATTTAACTTATTGTAATGTCCGCGTAATTAATTAAATAATAAATACATTAATTTGTCTAATAATAAAATAAATATATGTTTTTTATTTAGGTTAAGGTTATGATTTATTTATTAATTATTAATATCAAAATATTATTGATTTTTCATTTATAAAAAAAAAAAACAGAAAATGTCGATTAATTAAGTTGATTAATTTTATAATTGTTTTGTTTAAAAACGTACAACACAGAATGAATATCATTGCTATCAGATCAATGTAATCAAAATGTTATATAAAATAAAATTTATTTAAATGATAATTTATAATTGTGTATTGAAAAAATTACTAGTCCAATGATAACATAATGAATAGCAAACTATATTGTTTTAATTTAGTTAATTGGGAAAAGAAGAATAATACTGACATTAATAGTGGCAAATAAATAAGTGTATTGGAAATTTCCATCTGTCATATGAATACCTGGAAATCATTCTTTGTTTACAAGCCATTGAATTTTTTTAACTTGGAACAATTAAAAAATCAATCAGTCATTGAATATTTATTTAAAAAAGGTTTAGCCGGACAAGAAATTCATAACGATATGGTAAATGTGTTAGGTAAAATTGAGCCATCATATGCAACAGTAAAAAATTGGGTTGCTGAATTTAAACATGGTCATACAAGCCTTGAAGACGAACCACGCGAAGGGCATCCAAAAACTGCATCAATATCAGAAAATATTGAAAAAAAACATGAAATTGTTAGTGAAGAACCAAGTTTGACTACGCGTGAAATTGCTGTTACTATTGCAGTATAGGCATCGCAGATGAACGAGTACAAAAACTCAATCGTAAACAAATTTTTCAGAGTTATTTGGATCGTTTTAAGAAGAATAAAATCGATTTTGTGCGTCGTTTTATAGCTGTGGATGAGGATGGGTTCTAGCACAGTGATCCTAAATTGAAACAAGAACATTTACAGTAGACTAAAGCTGGATGTTCGGCTCCAAAGCAGACTAAGTATGAACGAACGGTAAAAAATGTTAAGACAACAGTTTTTTTGGGATGCAAAAAGAATTTTATGGATCGATTATCTTCAGAAAGGTAAATCAATCAATTTAGAATATTATTGTAACTTTTTGGATCAATTGGATGCAATACTACGTAAGAAAAGACCCGGTTTGCAACACAAAACAATCATTTTTCATCAAGACAATGCATCGGTTCACAAAAGTGTTTTGAACATGACTAAATTCAAGGATTTAAATCTCGAATTGTTTGAGCATCCACCGTATTAACCAGATTTGGCTTCCAGTGACTACTACCTCTTCAGAAATCTCAAACAATTTTTCTAAGGAAAGTATTTTTCGTCGAATTAAGAAGCCATAGCATTTAGCAGAGCTACCGGAATCGTTTTTCAAACACGGGATAAAATTGTTGAGGAGCACTGGAGTAAATGTATTTATTATTAATTGTGTAGTGAAAAATCCCGTAAATTAATTGTATGGAAAGCAAATTATTATTTTTAATTTTTAATATGATTATAGATACAGTATTGTGTAGGATCACATTAGCGTGACTACCAAAATTTTCATGTAATATATTGAATGATATGTTAACAGATGTTATAACATAGACAGTTGGTGTGTGTCATGATCATGAATCCTAGACACATGATAATATATGGAATATAATTTTTGTATAGCTATCATATTTGTTGTTTGTATAGTTTTTACTAATTATAAAGTTAAATAAAAACATTCCAAATTTACCTCACAGTTTATTATATAGATGTACATGCCATCCCAAGGTGGATTATTTTAAGTTAAATTTTATTGACAATAGAGATTGTATTGAAAATTTGTTATTGGTAGCGCTTCTTTAATGAAGGAAAATATGTATGTATTAGGTTTGAAACGTACTCACATTCGACGATGATTAAATCGATATCGTTACATAATACAGGTGCATGAGAAGTTTTCGTCGTTTTTAAAAAGATGAAACAAGTTTCAGTTTCACTACGTCATATAGCCTTAAATTGAAACGAAGTAAGGTTGGGAGTTAAGTAAGATACAGAGTAGAAGAATTTTCCGTTTCGAAACGTTCCGATAAGTAGCCTGTCAAAATAGAAAATATTGTTGAAAACGTTGATTTACTTTCTATATTGCCGGTTTAAAATGATTTGATATAACCATATTTATTTATTTCAAATTGTGTTGTGATCAAAATTTGAAAAAAAAAAAAAAATCAGTAGGTATAATATTTTTTCTTACAATGATAGGCTATTAGCCTGGACATCAAATGTTTCAAAGAAAGTATAAAAAATCATGAAGCATTGTATAACAAAAAACATATTGGTAAGTTTAATGAATTTGAATGTGAAAGACAAAATTTGGGCAAATTTATCCCAAATGTACAATGTTGATAGTAAGTTATCCTGTTTTCTTTTTTTTTAACTATTATAGTTAGGTAATTACATTTTGTTTCTAATGCGGAATTACTCATAATTATAATTGTTGCAATTCTTATCGTCTTTTATCAGCGAAGAATAAATGGGGTTACGCAAAGTGAAAAATATGTAAGAGAAAATAGGAAAAAGAAAAACGATAAACCTTCTGGATCTGGTGCTAGCAGTGGCAGTAATTGGTAGTATTTTGATGCAATTCGCTTTTTAGATGATGCATTGTAAGACCAAGAAAGTAAGTACATAATGAAAAATTTTGAATTGTAAAGAAATCGTAAAAGTAAACCTAACCAATTGGAATATTTATTTAACAGAATGCCGGACCCGAGCAATGTAACATCTGATTTTACAAGTAGAGCTAGCAATATTGATGAAAATAATTTTGACATATTAAGCACCAATTGGAAAATATTCCGGTTAACAATCAATGCGGATGTAGCCCTTGTTGAGGATATTGTAAAATCAGCTGTATGTTTACACAATTGGTTAAGGAGTCACGAAGAAAATAATTATATTTCAAATACCTTTTTGCAAGAAGCACAACGTGATGTGACTCCAGAAATATAGATGAATGCAGAAAACTGTTTTTACCGCAGGAGAACCAAACATCAAACCCAACTTCTTCTGGACAAGCGACTCGGGAACGATTTCCCGATTATTTTATCGATAGTGGGGCAGTTGCTTGGCAGGAGAGTAAAATATAATACATAAAAAAATAATACACATATTTTATTTTAAAGGTTATATAAACTGTTCGAAATTCGAGTCTCGTTTGATTGTTCAAACCAATAAGACGTGTAGAGTTTTATTTCGCAAAAATAAAACGGAATTTTAATAAATTTTTAATTATTTTTAAACTATTTAATATAAATTATCTATTGTTATTTAAACCTAAACCAATATTACACTGTTCAAATATATTGGCAGCTATTCACAGCCATTCGAGTATAAATGAACCTCGTTGATATCTCATTTAATGCGGTTATTTAACATCTCGCAATAAAACTTAAAATTTGTTTTTTATTAAGAAAAATATTTTTATTAACATTGTTACTTTCATAAATAGATAAACAATTATAGAAAACATTATATTTTATTGATTATTTTATTAAATAATTTTAAAAATATTAATAAAATACATTATTCAATATTTATAAATCAAAACAAACAAATAAAAAGAAAAACTATCGATTAAAATATAAAACCTTTCCAGACATATTCAATTGTCAAAAGCAATCAAATTAAAAAGACTTAAACCCGTTGGATTTCGATTTATGGGGTTGCCTTGAAGAAAAAGTCTATGCAACTGTGATTAATTCACGTGAAGAGTTGATTCAACGTACTGAAGACTGTATTCAAGAATTTCGCCACAAGTTACAACAAACACTTAGATTGATTCGGTCTATTGAAAAGCATTGTTGTCTATGTATTCGAGCTGAAGGAGCACATTTTCAGCAATTACTTTAAGCTTTGTTTGTTTAAAACTGTGGTGATATGCGTGCATGTGCTTTTGTGGGTTTATGTGTGTAGGCCTTTGTGTGTGAGATTGTTTGTGTGTGTGTGAAGGTTTGTGTAAATGCATAGGAGTGTATGGAATCAATTATCTGTCACGTCCATATTGTTGGTTTTGGAAAAAACCAAAAAATGATAAAATTTTTCCATAGCGAAAATCAATTTTATGCCTACATCGTTGTAGTTATTTGTGTATATCTTTGGAACCAGTTGAGACCTATCGTAATGTTATAGCTTAAACGAAAGCTTGTGAATGTGGCAAGTTTTTAAACTTATACCGAAAAAATTTTTTCATCATGATTTTTCGACTTATGCTTGAACAAACTTTCAAAAAGAAAAATGGCGTTCATCAAATTGTCAACATTCCTGTAAGTATCTGGATAACCACAAGTCCGAATTGCCTTATCTTAACGTCAAATTAAAGATCTCGGTATGCTAATGCTAATAGTGTATCAAAAATTTAAAATCGATTAATTAGTTATTGAGATATTGATCCCAGTAGAGTGCAAAACATGGTCTGATTGAAAATTTGGTTATTTGCGTGTAACTTGGTACCGAAGTCGAATCGGCCAAAATCTTATATGATATTTTCGACGCAAAATGACCCAGAGAATCTAGTGTTTTCGTATTGCCGTCGATAATTGGGACACCCTGTATAAGCAAAATGTAAAAGTAAATGTAAATATATATTGAATATTTACCAGGTAAATGTGGCTATCACAACAACTGTAAGAACCAAAGATATTAATTAATTTTATTTGACATTTAAATTATTTATTTAGATTTACTCTTTGAAATGTTGGTAATGGATCCAGTGATCAAATTACCCTTAATTAACCATAAACATTAATAATCATTTAGATGAATTTAATTTCTTTGACCATATATTTTATTATATTAAATTAAAATCGGCATCTTGGTCAATGTTGTTTTTTATCCAAAATTTAAAAATATAATGTAAATATTTTTAAAAAAAACACATACAATATTTATCAAATCGTATTGCCCGACGTTTCGATTTATTTAAAATCATTTTCATGGGTCTGTACAGATTATTAACAAAATATTTTCCATTAAAAATCAATACATCAACATACATTACAATAATATATTATAAAATAGAATATAAAAGTACAATTACTTACATTGAAGTAATAAATAATATGTTTAAAAATAACAGTTACATTTTACTCTAATAATAAGTGGTAAAATCGATAAAATTAAAACTAAAACATTTTTTATAAAATTAGTCAAATACACAATTAACAAAAATAAATTAAACAGTGACAAGATATTGACTATAATTATACTTATTTCCTGTTATTAAACTGCATTTACATTATTCTTCTCCGTTTAATAGTGTGTGTTACAGTAATATTTGTATCGTTTGTGCAATTATTCTGATTCTCACGTAACCTTATCCGAGCGTGTTTCATATCAATTAAATTGCAGAAAACTGGTGCAATGTCATCGGTGTCTCTTTTGATGTTATATGTGTGTTCTGCATAAATGTGTAGTGCTTCAGTGGTTAAACGTTTTGCCAAATGATGTTGTGTGTCCAGTACAGAAACAGCCCTGAAATCTGGATAGTGATTCAACAGTTTAAAATGATCCATCAAAGCCGTTTTTGGTGTTGATAGACCATATGTCCTTTTTAAATCACGTTTATGTGTGTTCACACGGTTCTCCAGGTACTGTTTTGTCTGTTCCACATATGACAAACTACACTTGGACCCAGGACTTCCATCACCCAGAAAGGGAACATGTCAAATTTGACACATATGAAATTTTAATCATCAGATCTCTGAGCCGACGTTTTTTTGATGGCTCCATTATAAAATTAATATGTTGTCGTTTAGTGCACCGTGTCTTCGCGTTAAAGTTTCGTTTAAATTGTAAATTGGGGATAAAGAGTTGAGAATCTATGCTTAAATAAGGTGACCATCCATCAGTGAATATTTTAATTTAAAAATGCGATTCAGAAGCTTTATTTTGAAGAAAATTTTATACAATCACGGAAAAAGTTAAATATAAATATATCTTATATTCAAATATCAAAAAAATAAATAAAATAATTATATTCTTACGCAAAATGACGAAGGGGCACCAGATGAGAAAGTATTTGAAAACTATAACACACGTAACGAAAAATTACGTAATTTCAATGTTTCGTACGATCGCCTTTTTTTTGGGGTTAGATTTGCTTTGTGTGATTTTCATATTTACATTGTATAGAATTATTAATTACCTACAATTGACGCAGCTTCAGTTTTGGAGAAGATATTATCGAATTTACTGATTTTTTGGCAATGAAAAAATATCTCGTATTTAGATATTTTTCAATGACACATTTGATGAGGTGGTAATAATGTTGACTTGTCAACATGTGTTCTTTGCAATCTGTAAATAAATTCGCATTTTTTTTGAATGGTGATTACTATTCTTTGAAAAGTTTTTTGATTTAAAATATTTAAATTTGGCGTATGTAATTGGCGCCGTATCTCCTTTTCAGTTTCCTCACGAAATTTCAAGTAGCCATTTGATTTGCAGTGTATTAATGATTTATTATTTATTTCTCCTTCCAGAGTAGAAACACAAGGTAGGCAAGTTATTTTTTTTTTTCAATTTGAACACTACGAACCCTGCAATATAATCAACAACTCGTTTCTTATATTCATTCAAATTTACTTCGGTTATTAACATGCCAGCTGGTATATTTTCTTCTTCTTCCACGGAATTTATGTTGTTACAATTGTTATCAGTTAACATGAAATTTCGGCCACTTGTATTATTTATTTCTTGTACGGAATCAATTTTTTTACTTTTCAATATTCCTATATTTTCCAATGGAAGACAATTCCCAACACCTAAAATTTTTCTTTTTTTTTTATTTGTTTCAGCATCTTTACAATCTATCTTACATATTAGTTTCTTACTGTATACTGTAAGAACCAAAGATATTAAGTAATTTTATTTGACATTTAAATTATTTATATTGATTTACTATGAAATGTTAGTAATGGATCCAGTGATCCTATTACCCTTAATTAACCATAAACATTAATAATCATATTTTTATTAGGATGGGTGCTGTTTATTTAAATCTTGTTATTAATTCTGATGGTATATGCCTTTTTAATCTTCGTGCATGTTCGTTGGCATAAAAATTTCATCACAAGTTAATTTGGATGTTCATGAAGTCTTTTATAATAAGATGTACTTTTAGATGTAATTAAATCTTTAACCGAACAAATGTTGAGGTCCTTTCTTAAAAGATCGTTGCGCACATACCATGGTGCATTAACTATACTACGGAGCACCTTTGATTGAAATCTTTCTATTATATCTATATTTGATGTACATGTGGCTCCCCATAGTTCTATACCATAAGTCCATACTGGTCTTATGATTGCCTCATATACAATTATTTTGCACTCTAGTGATAACTGGGACGATCTTCCCAGTAACCAATACAGTTTGTTGAACTTGAGTCTTAGTTGCTTGTTTTTGTTTATAATATGCGTTTTCCAATTTAAGCGTCTATCTAGATACATACCTAGGTATTTTGCTGAGTTAGCATGTTGTATTGTATTATTATTAATATTTACAGCCGGACAATTTAACCTACACAGGGTAAATGTGACGTGGATCGATTTTTCTACATTCACTTTTATTCTCCATATTCTGAGCCACTTTTGAATTTCATTTAAGTTTTCTTGGAGTATTTTTGAAGCCATCATTGGATTTATATGCGTTGCCATGATTACTGTGTCATCTGCGAAAGTTGCTGTGATGGTATGTTTCGTTGTTGGAAGATCCGCCGTGTAAATGAGATATAAGAGTGGGGCTAAAACACTTCCTTGTGGAACCCCAGCTTTTATTGAGAAAGTTGTTGTGTGTTCCTCAAGATGATTGACAATAAATTTACGGTTTTCCAAGTATGATTTTAGAATTTGGAAGTAGTGGTGAGGTAGTAGTTTTTTCAATTTATACAGGAGGCCTTCATGCCATACCCTGTCAAACGCCTGTGAGATGTCGAGAAAAGCCGCAGAACAATAACTCTTCGTTTCAAATGTATTGATTATTTGATTAACCACTCTGTGTATTTGTTCTGTAGTTGCGTGATGTTGACGGAATCCAAATTGGTGATTTGGTATAATGTAGTTTTGCAACATTACTACTTTTAATCTTTTAGCAAATAGTTTTTCAAAAACTTTTGAAATAGCTGGTAATAGGCTAATTGGCCTATATGATTTTACATGGTCGAGTTTCTTGCCTGGCTTTGGGATAAGAATAATTTTAGCGGTCTTCCATTGTTCTGGAAAGCTATTTGTGTTTAGTATGGCGTTGAAAATATAGGTTAAATATTTCATAGCAGTTGGTGTAAGTTCTTTTAGCATTTTTCCGGTGATTTTATCAAGTCCCGGTGTCTTTTTTGGATTTATTTCTTGTTTTATAAATGTTTGTACTTCTAGTATTTTAAATTTTTTTATAGGCAAGTTCATTTGGAATGGTGTTTCAAGGAAATCTAAAATTTCGCGATCTTCATCTACTGACCTTTCTGTTGGATGAGGTGTGAACGTATTTTTTAGATGAGTAGCAAATAAAAAAGCTTTTTCGTTGTCACTTCTTGCCCACTCGCCGTTGCTTTTTCTAATGGGTGGAACATGTTGTTGTGGATGTCCTATTTTTTTCGTTGCTCTCCAAAGAGAGTAATCTGTTATTTCGGTTGCCGTAAGGCTTTCTAAGTAGCTTTGAATTGCTTCGTCTTTGATGTCTTTCATTAGTTTTCTTAGCTCTTTTATTGCACGATTTAATTTAGACTTATTTTCAGGTGATCTTGTTTTTTGCCATAATTTTCTTAATTTTCTTTTTTCTTTAATTTTTGTTTTTACGGCTGCTGGACATATTTCTTGTCTTATAATTTCGGAGTGCACTGGTGTTGATGTTTTAGCTGCATCTTTTATTATGTTGTTAAAATTTTCAATTGCATTTGATATATCTGTATTATTTTTTAATGATACGTCCAATGTTATTTTTTTATCAATTAATTCTTTAAATAAATTCCAATTTGTGAGCTTTGAATGTAATGTTTGCTTACTCTGTGTAGTTATTATGCATGTGGATGCGGTAATTATGATAGGGGTATGATCCGATGACAATTCTAGACTCGATTCCGCTTTTATTCGATTTTTTGTAATACCTTTTGTGATACAGAAGTCCAATAAATCTGGAATTTAGTTTTGATCAGAGGGCCAATAAGTTGGTTTTCCCGTAGATATATGACTCAATTTACATTCTTGAATCGCCATATAAAATTGTCTGCCTCTCTGTGTGATCAATCTTGAACCCCATTCTGTTGCTTAGCATTATAGTCACCTCCTGAAATAAATCTGTTACCCAAAGTTTTAAAATATTTGATGAATTCAATTTTGTTGATATTGTGTTTTGGTGGGCAGTATAAGGCTGATATAGTCAATGGCCCGTTCCAATCTGCTATAACCACACTCGTTGCTTGAAGATATGCATATTCATATTTTTCCAGTTCATAATGTTTTATTGTATTTCTGATGATAATGGCCGAACCTCCATGCGCCTTCCCATCCGGATGTTTGGTATGGTATGTTTTATAATTTCTTATATTAAAAATGTTTCTGTTGGTAAAATGTGTTTCGGCGATCAGCAGGATATCAATTTTGTGTTCAATAATAAATCTATTTATTTCATATGTATGTTGCGTTAAACCGTTGGCGTTCCAGAGTACTATTTTGAGAAGATTTGGCATTATACCATTTTTGTTACTAACTTGGTTAATAATCCTATCAAAGGACCAATTTGACTCATAAGTTCTCTCATCATAATTTTCATTTCAGATATATCATTTGATGGCTGTTGTGGCTGTGTGTCGAACTGCTGTTGTTGTTGTTGTTGTTGTTGTTGTTGTTGTTGTTGTTGTTGTTGTTGTTGTTGTTGTTGTTGTTGTTGTTGTTGTTGTTGTTGTTGTTGTTGTTGTTGTTGTTGTTGTTGTTGTTGTTGTTGTTGTTGTTGTTGTTGTTGTTGTTGTTGTTGTTGTTGTTGTTGTTGTTGTTGTTGTTGTTGTTGTTGTTGTTGTTGTTGTTGTTGTTGTTGTTGTTGTTGTTGTTGTTGTTGTTGTTGTTGTTGTTGTTGTTGTTGTTGTTGTTGTTGTTGTTGTTGTTGTTGTTGTTGTTGTTGTTGTTGTTGTTGTTGTTGTTGTTGTTGTTGTTGTTGTTGTTGTTGTTGTTGTTGTTGTTGTTGTTGTTGTTGTTGTTGTTGTTGTTGTTGTTGTTGTTGTTGTTGTTGTTGTTGTTGTTGTTGTTGTTGTTGTTGTTGTTGTTGTTGTTGTTGTTGTTGTTGTTGTTGTTGTTGTTGTTGTTGTTGTTGTTGTTGTTGTTGTTGTTGTTGTTGTTGTTGTTGTTGTTGTTGTTGTTGTTGTTGTTGTTGTTGTTGTTGTTGTTGTTGTTGTTGTTGTTGTTGTTGTTGTTGTTGTTGTTGTTGTTGTTGTTGTTGTTGTTGTTGTTGTTGTTGTTGTTGTTGTTGTTGTTGTTGTTGTTGTTGTTGTTGTTGTTGTTGTTGTTGTTGTTGTTGTTGTTGTTGTTGTTGTTGTTGTTGTTGTTGTTGTTGTTGTTGTTGTTGTTGTTGTTGTTGTTGTTGTTGTTGTTGTTGTTGTTGTTGTTGTTGTTGTTGTTGTTGTTGTTGTTGTTGTTGTTGTTGTTGTTGTTGTTGTTGTTGTTGTTGTTGTTGTTGTTGTTGTTGTTGTTGTTGTTGTTGTTGTTGTTGTTGTTGTTGTTGTTGTTGTTGTTGTTGTTGTTGTTGTTGTTGTTGTTGTTGTTGTTGTTGTTGTTGTTGTTGTTGTTGTTGTTGTTGTTGTTGTTGTTGTTGTTGTTGTTGTTGTTGTTGTTGTTGTTGTTGTTGTTGTTGTAGATGTGCCTGGGTATTTATCGTTTTTTCATTTTGTTGTTGGTTATTTGTAGCTGTTATTACCTGTGCGTAAGTTAAGTTTGGCTGCACATACTGATTTGCTTGCGTTCTACGAGTCTGGACAACTTCTTGTCTGTTTCTTAATGCTGGGAATTTTTTCAATTCTAGTTGCTTATAATAACTGCAACCTTTATAATTGGCTGGATGATTACCATTACATAAGACACATAATACCTTATCATCCCGTGTATTTCTTTTGCAATCACGACTTAAATGCTCCCCTGCACATTTAACACATCTTGGTTTTCTATTGCAATATTTCCAGGTATGTTCATACCGTTCACAAATATAACATTGCGGAATTTCTTTTTTAAAAATTGGTGGTTCGAATTTAATTTTGGTGTGCAATATTACGTATTCTTTATATATATCTTTATTGTTTTCTGCTGGTTGGAGATCTATGTAGAATAATGGCAGTGGGTTTCCAGTTAGTCTTTGTTTTATATTGTAGACATTAGTAACTTTATGGTTTTTTTCTTCGATATCAGATTTTATTTCTTCCAAGTCGGTTGAAGGATGTAGTCCTCTTAGAACTACTCGGAAATTTTTTTGATTTTTATCTTTGTATGTATGGAATTCTGTTTTTCTTTCGGTTAATTCTGTGACTAGTTTTCTATAATTTTCAGGGCATGTCAATTGTATCTTTACCTCTTCATTATTAAGTGTTTTTATGTTGTAATTTTTATCACATAAATCTTTTAGTAATGTTGTGAGCGGTGTTATATCCTTTACCACTGATAGTAGTTCGTAAGTATTTGAAGTAGAAACAGGGTTTAACCAATTATTACTTTGTATTTTCTTTTGTTTAGTTGTTTGGCTTTGTTGAGGACTATTTCTTTTTCTTTTGCTGGACATAATACTGAAATCTTCTTCTTTATTTGAGACTTTGGTCGATGGTGAACTATATTGTCGTTGTATTTTATTTTGTTGTTTGTTGTATACGTTATATTGTATTGAAGTTGGTTCTACTACATATGGCAGAGTTGTTTGTATAAATTTTGGCGTTTCACAAGGTGGATAGGCCGTTACATAAGCCATTTGGTGAGGTGTATATGTTGGTTGAGATTGTTGTGTGTAATATATTGGTTGCTGAGTTGTTACTTGTTGAAATGCACTACTAATTTGTTGGTTTCGTGCATAAATATTTGGATGTTGTTGGGATGTGCACATAATTGGTGTTCGTTGCATATCATTAGGCTGAGGTAAATATTGAAAAGATTGAGATACAGGTTGTATAACTGGTTTTTGTTGGCTTATCATGTTTGGGGTTTGTTATATTTTCGGTGGATTGTCGTCTATTGTAGTTTTGGGTGGTGGTGTTCTTTGTGTCATCACAATTAAATATTTGTGTTGCACAAGAACATTTACCACATAAGTTGAAAAAAATTTAATTAATTAATAGATGTCGACTTATGTTCAGGTTACTGTGTATTTAACAATTTAAATTTAAATTTAAATTCAAATTCAAATTCTATAGCAATGTACCGTTATTTTGAATTCTATTGCGACTTTTTGTTTTGTTTATTTATGTAGTTATTATTTTTTTTTTTTTTTTATTTTAATTATTTTATCGACTTTTTGTTTTGTTTATTTATGTAGTTATTATTTTTTTTTTTTTTTTATTTTAATTATTTTATTTTTGTTTTAAAATTATTATATTTGTATATTTATATAGACTTACGTACGTCGACCTTACTATTCGAAGGATAAATTGATACTAACACCTAAAATTAAAGAGATATTTATGTTAATTAATTAAGTTGTACTTTATATATTAGGTCCTTGCATTAATAATGTCGATTTTTTGGCTTGAAAATGGCATTTATTTGTATAACAAAATGATTGAGTACATCAACCAATATATTGCTCATCGTTAGCTATGACTTCCTCCCATCTTTTGGGAAGTTTGTTGATTCCTCGTGTGATGAACTCTTCATCTTTTGTCCCAATCCATTCATCGACCCATTTTCGCACTTCTTCAGCATTTAGAAAGCGTACATCTGTCAGGCTGACCTGCATTGATCGGAACAAATGGTAATCAGAAGGAGCAAGGTCTGGAGAGTACGGGGAGTGATCAAGATGATCCCAACCGAGCCTCTTTATTTTTTCCTTAACGATGTTTGCACGATGTGGTCTGGCATTGTCATCGTGAAATAAAACTTTGTGGTGTTTTCGAGCTATCAATGGTCGTTTTTCGTTCAATTTTTTTGCCAATTCGCCCAGTTGTCGTCGGTAGCGATCAGCTGTAACCGTTTCATTTGGTTTTAACAGCTCGTTATACACTATACCTTTCTGATCCCACCAAATGCCCAGCATTACCTTCTGGCAATGAATATCGCGTTTTGATTGTGAAGTTGAAGCGTGTCTCGTGGTTTTGTTGTTTTTTTGTACAATTAATATTTTAAAACTTTTTATTATTTATTTTCTTTCACTATAAAAAACACTAGACGACAATGATAAAATATAAAGTATTATAATTGTTAAATGTTATTATTGTTATTATTGTTATTTCTAATTAAAAATTTTTTTTATTCACTATAAATCAAAAATCACAAATCGCAATACCAATTTTTTTTTAATATTGTATTTATTTACTTACATTACTTCCATGTTACTTTTAGGTTTATTTTTATTTGTTTAAGAAACTTCACTTAGTTAGTTTCAATTTCAGAAGCGTTGAAACTATTATTTTAATGAAATGTAAAACTATTTCCACATATTTAATAATTGCATGGAAATTTGTTTTTATTTCTAATGATAATAATATTAAAATGTTAGTTATCTCTAAACACATAATTAATATAATCATGTTTTATACACTTCTTTAAAAAGTATAAATATTTTATGTGAAGTAGAAAAAAATAGTAACTTTTATATTTGATACATTGGTCATACTGATTTTTATACAGGAATTTAATTTGATTGCTTTTGACAATTGAATATGTTTGGAAAGGTTTTTTATTTTACACGATAGTTTTTTCTTTTATTTGTTTGTTTTGATTTATAAATATTGAATAATGTATTTTATTAATAGTTTTAAAATTATTTAATAAAATAATCAATAAAACATAATGTTTTCTATAATTGTTTATCTATTTATGAAAGTAACAATGTTAATAAAAATATTTTTCTTATTAAAAAACAAATTTTAAGTTTTATGGTGAGATACCAACGCGGTTAATATATATGAGGATAAATAACACCTCCTCTCGATGAGGTGTTAAATAACCTCAATAAATGAGATATCAACGAGGTTTATTTATACTCGAATGACTGTGAATTGCTACCAATATATAATTTCTTTTGCAATTTTTTTGTTTAAGAATAATAAAAAAGTTATATGAAAATAATAATTAATTACTTGCAATTATTGATTAATAATGAAAATAAATACAATCCTTTGGTATAATCAAATTCTATTTGAAAAACGATATTTTACTTCAAAAGAGTAGCCAGAAAATTTGACATTCATGCATATAAATTAAAATTTACTCGCAACATTTCAATGCATTATATTTAGATTAGAATGTGACTAGTAAATAAGATATTTTTTTTTTTAAGTTGGCTGAATCCTAAAACTTTGTAATTGATGATGTTCAAATTTAATTTTTCGTTACCTCATTTTCTCTTTATGGATTTACAATAATATAGAGTGAGAAAAAAATGCTTAATAAACTGTCAATTCAGTACAAAAAGTTGAAAACAGAAAATATAAAAGTTATTATTGTATTCAGACTCAAAAATTCTTTTATTTTGAAGTTTACAATTTTGATTTTAATTCTGGTGTAACATGACACTGGTTGAATGCACATAAAATTTTTTTTATTGATCTGTACATACACTAATCTTATTTGCCGAATATCAAGATCACTAAATCTATAGACAAGATTTTCTATATAAAAAAAATGTATTGCGATTACTTGTTTGTTATTATACTATGGTATTACCACAAACAGATTCAGCGAAATATTTGGATTAACATCTTGATCGAAGATTGATCTGGAGAAAACACATAGACAACAAAAACAAACAATTAAGACTTAAACTCAGTAAAATGTACTGGTTAATTGGTCGAAATTCACAGTTATCATTAGAAAATAAACTACTGCTGTATATTAAACAATATTAAAGCCAATTTGGATTTACGGAATTGAACTGTGGGGTACAGCTAGCAAATCAAACATCAAAATATTGGAAAGGTTTCAATCAAAAACATTGCGAGCAATGGTCATCGCACCATGGTATGTACAGAACTTAACTAAAGGTCAAAAGACCTACAAATAACTTTCGTAAAATACATAACATAACAGACTGGTGGAACACCCCAACAAAATAATTAACATGATGCTAAATGATAGTGATAACATCAGAAGGTTAAAACGTCAAAAATTGTCAGACCTACTGACTAGATTTTTACATCAATATTAATTAAGTTACAGTAATTATATGCTGTTAATTTTAAGAAATTAAAATTAAAAATAAAATATAATAAATTATAGTAATAGGGGGAGGTAAATCAATGGATTTCCTCCTCACAAGCCAATTTAGCACTTTTTTATAAGATTTACTAAATATCCACTAATGTATTATTATTACTATTTAATGTATATGTACAAAATTAGGATAATGTTTAGTTGTAAATAAAACAGAGGTTAACAAAAAAAAAAATAAATATAAACAATAAACTGTTCAGTCATGTACACCTCTGGAATTTTTACATCACAAAATACGTTAATTTTACCGTTACTTAATTATAGTTTAATTAAATTTTGTATAATGTGATAATTATAATTTTGGACTATTAGCAATTTTAGTATCCATCAGACAAAGAAATTTAATCAAAAGTTTTGTTACTGTAAAATGAAATTGAAATAAAAACTAAAAGAATTAAAAGTGATTTAAAATTATAAAATCCAACGTTTTCATCATAAACTTATAAATATAATTCAAATAAATAAATAAAAATTAATTTCATGAATCTTAAAAAAAAAATAAGTATTTTAATTCAATTTTACAGTTAAAAAAATAAGATAAGATAGTTTCACACCATGTGCGAAATATATTGTATCAGTTACAACTTATCATTCAGTTACAACTTATCATTCGAATAGTAAGGTCGTTTGTAGCGTAAGTTAAAATAAATTATATAAATAAAATAATTTAATTTAAAAACAAAAATTTAAATAAAATAAGTAAATCTAAAATAAAAACTCCAAAAGTAAACAAAACAAAAAGCCACAATAGAATTCAAATAACGGTACATTGCTATTGAATTTGAATTTAAATTTAAATTTAAACTGTTAAATTGTATAGCGTGTACAAAGCATACAAAATACAGAGTAACTTGAAGATAAATCCACACCTATAAATTAATTAAATTTTTTTCAATTTATGTGGAAAATGTTCTTGTGCAACACAAATATTTAATTGTGATGACACAAAGAACACCACCACCCAAAACTATAATAGACGACAATCCACCGAAAATACAACAAACCCCAAACATGATAAGCCAACAAAAACCAGTTATACAACCTGTATCTCAATCTTTTCAATATTTACCTCAGCCTAATGATATGCAACGAACACCAATTATGTGCACATCCCAACAACATCCAAATATTTATGCACCAAACCCACAAATCGGAAGTGCATTTCAACAAGTAACGACTCAGCAACCAATATATTACACACAACAATCTCAACCAACATATACACCTCACTAAATGGCTTATGGAACGGCCTATCCACCTTGTGAAACGCCAAAATTTATACAAACAACTCTGCCATATGTAGTAGAACCAACTTCAATACAATATAACGTATACAACAAACAACAAAATAAAATACAACGACAATATAGTTCACCATCGACCCAAGTCTCAAATAAAGAAGAAGATTTCAATAATATGTCCAGCAAAAGAAAAAGAAATAGTCCCCAACAAAGTCAAACAAATAAACAAAAGAAAATACAAAATAATAATTGGTTAAACCCTATTTCTACTTCAAATAGTTACGAAATATTAGATAATATAAATGATGAGGAAAATATTATAAAAACATCAAATAAAATTCCACTGCCACCTCCAATCTTCGTATCAGGGGTAAAGGATATAACACCGCTCACAACATTACTAAAAGATTTATGTGATAAAAATTACAACATAAAAACACTTAATAATGAAGAGGTAAAGATACAATTGACATGCCCTGAAAATTATTAATTAAGAAAAACAGAATTCCATACATACAAAGATAAAAATCAAAAAAATTTCAGAGTAGTTCTAAGAGGGCTACATCCTTCAACCGATTTGGAAGAAATAAAATCTGAAATCGAAGAAAAAAACCATAAAGTTACTAATGTCTACAATATAAAACAAAGACTAACTGGAAACCCACTGCCATTATTCTACATAGATCTCCAACCAGCAGAAAACAATAAAGATATATATAAAGAATACGTAATATTGCACCAAAATTAAATTCGAACCACCAATTTTTAAAAAAGAAATTCCGCAATGTTATATTTGTGAACGGTATGAACATACCTGGAAATATTGCAATAGAAAACCAAGATGTGTTAAATGTGCAGGGGAGCATTTAAGTCGTGATTGCAAAAGAAATACACGGGATGATAAGGTATTATGTGTCTTATGTAATGGTAATCATCCAGCCAATTATAAAGGTTGCAGTTATTATAAGCAACTAGAATTGAAAAAATTCCCAGCATTAAGAAACAGACAAGATGTTGTCCAGACGCGTAGAACGCAAGTAAATCAGTATGTGCAGCCAAACTTAACTTACGCACAGGTAATAACAGCTACAAATAACCCACAAAAAAATGAAAAAACGATAAATACCCAGGCACATCTACAACAACAACAACCTCAACAACAACAACAACAACAACAACAGCAACAGCAGCAGTTCGACACACAGCCACAACAGCCATCAAATGATATATCTGAAATGAAAATTATGATGAGAGAACTTATGAGTCAAATTGGTCCTTTGATAGGATTATTAACCAAGTTAGTAACAAAAATGGTATAATGCCAAATCTTCTCAAAATTGTACTCTGGAACGCCAACGGTTTAAGGCAACATACATATGAAATAAATAGATTTATTATTGAACACAAAATTGATATACTGCTGATCGCCGAAACACATTTTACACATTTTATTTAGGAGGTGACTATAATGCTAAGCATACAGAATGGGGTTCAAGATTGATCACACAGAGAGGCAGACAACTTTATATGGCGATTCAAGAATGTAAATTGAGTCATATATCTACGGGAAAACCAACTTATTGGCCCTCTGATCAAAACAAAATTCCAGATTTATTGGACTTCTGTATTACAAAAGGTATTACAAAAAATCGAATAAAAGCGGAATCGAGTCTAGAATTGTCATCGGATCATACCCCTATCATAATTACCGCATCCACAAGCATAATAAATACACAGAGTAAACAAACATTACATTCAAAGCGCACTAATTGGAATTTATTTAAAGAACTAATTGATAAAAAAATAACATTGGACGTATCATTAAAAAATAATACAGATATATCAAATGCAATTGAAAATTTTAACAACATTATAAAGGATGCAGCTAAAACATCAACACCAGTGTACTCCGAAAGTATAAGACAAGAAATTTGTCCAGCAGCCGTAAAAACAAAAATTAAAGAAAAAAGAAAATTAAGAAAATTATGGCAAAAAACAAGATCACCTGAAAATAAGTCTAAATAAAAGAGCTAAGAAAACTAATGAAAGACATCAAAGACGAAGCAATTCAAAGCTACTTAGAAAGCCTTACGGCAACCGAAATAACAGATTACTCTCTTTGGAGAGCAACGAAAAAAATAGGACATCCACAACAACATGTTCCACCCATTAGAAAAAGCAACGGCGAGTGGGCAAGAAGTGACAACGAAAAAGCTTTTTTATTTGCTACTCATCTAAAAAATACGTTCACACCTCATCCAACAGAAAGGTCAGTAGATGAAGATCGCGAAATTTTAGATTTCCTTGAAACACCATTACAAATGAACTTGCCTATAATAATAATACTAGAAGTGCAAACATTTATAAAACAAGAAATAAATCCAAAAAAGACACCGGGACTTGATAAAATCACCGGAAAAATGCTAAAAGAACTTACACCAACTGCTATGAAATATTTAACCTATATTTTCAACGCCATACTAAACACAAATAGCTTTCCAGAACAATGGAAGACCGCTAAAATTATTCTTATCCCAAAGCCAGGCAAGAAACTCGACGATGTAAAATCATATAGGCCAATTAGTCTATTACCAGCTATTTCAAAAGTTTTTGAAAAACTATTTGCTAAAAGATTAAAAGTAGTAATGTTGCAAAACTACATTATACCAAATCACCAATTTGGATTCCGTCAACATCACGCAACTATAGAACAAATACACAGAGTGGTTAATCAAATAATCAATACATTTGAAACGAAGAGTTATTGTTCTGCGGCTTTTCTCGACATCTCACAGGTGTTTGACAGGGTATGGCATGAAGGCATCCTGTATAAATTGAAAAAACTACTACCTCACCACTACTTCCAAATTCTAAAATCATACTTGGAAAACCGTAAATTTATTGTCAATCATCTTGAGGAACACACAACAACTTTTCCAATAAAAGCTGGGGTTTCACAAGGAAGTGTTTTAGCCCCACTTTTATATCTCATTTACACGGCGGATCTTCCAACAACGAAACATACCATCACAGCAACTTTCGCAGATGACACAGTAATCATGGCAATGCATATAAATCCAATAATGGCTTCAAAAATACTCCAAGAAAACTTAAATGAAATTCAAAAGTGGCTCAGAATATGGAGAATAAAAGTGAATGTAGAAAAATCGATCCACGTCACATTTACCCTGTGTAGGTTAAATTGTCCGGCTGTAAATATTAATAATAATACAATACAACATGCTAACTCAGCAAAATACCTAGGTATGTATCTAGATAGACGCTTAAATTGGAAAACGCATATTATAAACAAAAACAAGCAACTAAGACTCAAGTTCAACAAACTGTATTGGTTACTGGAAAGATCGTCCCAGTTATCACTAGAGTGCAAAATAATTGTATATGAGGCAATCATAAGACCAGTATGGACTTATGGTATAGAACTATGGGGAGCCACATGTACATCAAATATAGATATAATAGAAAGATTTCAATCAAAGGTGCTCCGTAGTATAGTTAATGCACCATGGTATGTGCGCAACGATCTTTTAAGAAAGGACCTCAACATTTGTTCGGTTAAAGATTTAATTACATCTAAAAGTATATCTTATTATAAAAGACTTCATGAACATCCAAATCAACTTGTGATGAAATTTTTAAATGCCAACGAACATGCACGAAGATTAAAAAGACATATACCATCAGAATTAATAACAAGATTTAAATAAACAACACCCATCCTAATAAAAAAATGATTATTAATGTTTATGGTTAATTAAGGGTAATTGGATCACTGGATCCATTACTAACATTTCAAATAGTAATCAAAATTAATAATTTAAATATCAAATAAAATTACTTAATATCTTTGGTTCTTACAGTATACAGTAAGAAACTAATATGTAAGATAGATTGTAAAGATGCTGAAACAAATAAAAAAATATTTCATGATAACACTATACAAACTTTTATAGTATAGTGTTTTTAAAATACTTTAATTTAAATTTATAATGTATATTTACTACTGTATTTTATGTTTACCAACATTCTTTATCAAAAATCCCCATTATCAATCTTTTTACCTTTCTTTGCTTTTCGTTTGACACTTTACGCATTTCAATTTCTACCATTTTGTCAGTCAGTTGAGTAATGTCGTTTTCAGATTTATTTTCTTTTCTTAATACGTGTAAAATTTCTTTTCTAGTTTCATTTCTTTCATATTCTAAATTCAATTTTGTTTCTAAAATATAAAAATATAATTATAATATTTTATTGTAATTATCACTATATGTATTGAATTGATATACTGTAAAATAATTGTTTATATATTTTTACGTTGGTGCACAATGTTTGGGATATCCGAGTAGATGTATCTATTGATGAGTGTAATGCATTATCATCATCATCGAATGATCCTACGTAAGTGGTACGTAGTACTGAAAAAAAAATTAAATTTAGACAATATTCCATACAAAAACACATCAAGGGTAAAAATTACTTTTTTGGTTCTGTTATATCTTGTAAAAACGATAAAGAAGAACTATATTTGTAATCCTTTTGTGTATTCGCCGAACCACTTGGTACATAATTTTTACTTCTAATATATCCTTTCCTTAAATTCTCCCATTTCTTTATGCATATTGTTGTATCGAATGCTATGAAAGAACAAACAAAAATTCATAACAAACAGAAAGTATAAAAAATGCAATATACTATAGCCTTAATTATTATTATTAATTTGACATAATTTTCAGTCGTTTATGAACTGTTATTCATTGGGTATCAAATTTTTAAGAAATTGAGCCTTGGAAATAATCAATTCGGCTTGGGAATATAATTCTGTTGGTGCTTCAACTGTTATTAGAAATTGTCAGTCAATTCCGGTCGTTAAAAAGCGTCAATATTCATGCCAAGAAGGTGTTATTGTGTGTCTGATAGGAATGGAAAGGTACCATCTGTTATTAACTTCCTCAACGTGGTCAAATTGTCGCTCAAATGAACAAATTGGCTGATGCATTAGAGGAGAAAAGAATTTTTATAAGCCAATCAGTCATATTACTTCATGACAACACCTGTCCACATACACATCAAAAACAATGAAAATGAGCTTCAACGTGGGCCGGGAAGTTCTCCTCGATTCTCCAGACTTGACTCTTACGGCTACTGTTTATTTAGATCGATGCAATCTTATATTATTGATCAGCGGTTCTTAAAATTTGCAGATGTCCGAAAATGGTTCGACAACTATTTTGCCTCTAAACAAACAATATTCTATCTCTAGGATATCCATCAATTAGTCAACAGGTGGAAAAGAATATAGATAATAATGGTGACTATTTTAATTAGTAAACAACAATTATTTATTTTTATTTAAATATTTATGTACGTGTTTACTTACCTAGCTCATCTTCATACTCTTTCCATAATGTGTCCTTTGTGTGTTTGTTTTTATAATCTTTATGTTTGACATTCCATATTGGTGATCGGTTTTTAATTGACTCGATTAATTTATCATTATTAATGGTTGATGTACTGTAGTCTGTATTGCATTTGTGAAATATGAGTACTCTAATATAAAATAATAAATCATAGTAGTCAGGTTATTATAACAATAACTTTTTTAGATAACTAATAATGAAGTGCTCCTATCCTCACCTATCAAATATTCTTCTTCCATTATTATTATTATTATTATTAATTTTTCTTTTTTTTTAATTTGAATTTTTTCTTGGGAGCTGAAAAACCATGTTTTTTTCTCTTTATATTTTTTTAATTTAAAATTTCCTTATGTAAATATAAATTATTGATAATGTCAAATGTCATTTGCTTTTTTTAGGTAATTTATAGCAACATGTAAATAGTCATTTTTATGTATTCTTTCTTTGTTCAGATTTTGCCATTGGTAAAAACCTATATTTGACTTGGAATTTTTTTTGTTCTCGGTACAAAAACTCTCATGGAGATTCACCATAACAAGAACATAGAACATCAATAAGGAATTATTTGCTCGACACGAATATTCTTCCTTTTCGTCCAATTACAATACATGTTGCAATAGCATGCAACACTATATGAAAAAAAAATTTTATACTATCAATTGTACCTCCATATTCAATGCCACTCTATATAGTAAATTTTTGGATCCAAAATTAATTTATAATAATTTTTAAGTAAAGAAAAAAAAAATTAAAAACTTCTTAACTTTTTTTATTTATTTTTTAAAATTCAAATTGGTTCACCTTTTCTTATATAAAAAATATTTAAGTATGTATTTATGTATTACAATATATTATATATTTATGTAATGATGATGTGGTGATTTCCTTTCTTCTCTATAATATATACATGCAGACGTATAATATAAATACGTCCAAAATACAAAATATATCGATATACATTCAGTCAAATAAGTACCCGGAAATTTGAAATAAAACACAAACAACTTATCAATCATCTAAATTTATTATATCCCCTTCAAAATAGGCCCCTTCTGAGGCAATACACTTCTTCCAACGAACAATCCAATCATCGAAACACTTTTTAAAGCTATATTCCGAGATGGCCTTCAATTCTCGTTGCGAATTAGTTTTGATGTCTTCAATGCTCTCAAAACGGGTTCCACGAAGTGGTAATTTGAGTTTTGGAAACAGGAAAAAGTCACATGGTGCCATATCTGGAGAGTACGGTGGTTGTTCGATGATATTTGTTGAATTTTTGTTCAAAAACTCGTTAACAATGATCGCTTTGTGCGCTGGTGCATTATCGTGGTGCAAAATCCAACTGTTGTTCCGCCACAAATCTGGTCTTTTGCGACGAACATTCTCTCTCAAACGCTTCATAACGCCAAGATAATATTCTTTATTGACGGTTTGTCCCTCCGGTAAGAATTCCGAATGAACAACACCACGAATATCGAAGAAAACGGTCAGCATCACCTTGATTTTCGATTTGCTTTGGCGCGGTTTTTTCGGTTTCGGCTCATTTTTGGCGCGCCATTCCGATGATTGTTGACTTGTTTGCATGTCGTACTCGTAAACCCATGTCTCGTCACCAGTTATGATGCGTTCGATGAACGTTGGATCTGAATTTACGCGTTCAAGCATGTCTTCAGCCACCTTACTGCGATTCATTTTTTGAAGAAAATTCAGATCTTTTGGCACCAATCGCGCTGCGACTTTCCGCATACCCAAAACATCAACCAAAATATGACGAGCGGTCTCATGAGACATGTTCATTTCTTTGGCTATCTCTCGCAAACTATTATGACGATTTTCGAGCACCATTACCTTTATTTTGTCGACGTTTTCTTCAGTTGAAGAGGTCGAAGGCCGTCCTGAACGTGGCAAATCGTTCACTTCTTCTCGCCCCTCTTTGAACGATTTATACCAATCGTAAACTTGAGTTTTCGACATGGTTGAATCACCAAATGTTTTTTTCAACATTTCCAATGTTTTGACACAAGAAATTTCGTTTGAAACACAAAATTTCACACAAACTCTTTGATCGATATTTTTATCCATAGTAAAAATCGCAACGCACACAAAAGGTTGACTTGTTCCTAATGACGCCGTAAGCAAACTAAATCACACATAGCAATAAAAATTCACAGAATGGTGGCTGACAGTTGTGTCAACCTGAGAAAAAAATTTTTTTTAAATATTCTCAGAGAGAAAATTAAAAATGAGAATTTCCGGGTACTTATTTGGCTGAATGTATATATGAGTGTATCCATTTTCTTAGACGTATACAACGATATATTTGTTTAGGAGCTTTAGTTGATCGGTCATCCGAATAATGCGATTATATGAGCATACGTTTTTTTATGTTGTTCAATGGATTCTATTGTATTCTTTATATATATATAATATACACTTTGGAACAAAATAAAATATACAAATTAAAATAAACATTGGTTTCGTTGGTTCATCTCTCCTTATTTGAATTAATTACAATTATGACAAAATATTATTATAATTATCATTAAGTAAGTAAGTTATCGATTGTGCCAGTACAAACTAAATACCAAAAATACTGCTAGAAACAAATATTAGCATTGTAATGGTGTAAAATATTGAAGAAAGCAACAAAAATCTTGAGAATAATGTTGCTTTAAATTTTCCATTTTATTGTTAAAATTATTATGAAATATTAATTTCAAATAATTTATTTTAATAAACCTTATTTTTTTTTATTCGTTTACTTTATTTTTTGGCGAGAGTGTCAGTATATAATACGATATATAGCAAACAGTCGAGTATAAATATATATTACTATACGCGTAGTATATTGATTAACTTCCATTCTATTATTTTATATATACACCTATGCCATAAAGGCTGCGTATATATAGCCAGATATATACATAGTTATATAAACATATATAAAGCGAGATAAAAAGATAGACAGATATATGAAATAAGTAAATATAAAATTCTAGTATATGTATAAGTAATATATTATAAGATATTATGCCTATATGTACACATATACATTATACCATATACATATATATATTATATACATATATGTATTTAATACATGTTATATTATGTACAATTTATATATATAGAATGGAATAATATATATTTTGTGTATATAGGCATGATTTAGAAAGGCATTAATGTGATAGGGTTTCGAAAGATAGTAAAGTGTTAATGGAAAAAGGATAAGAGACATATTCTATGTGTGTATATAATAATATAATATCAAAGTATTTTGCACATTTAAACGGATACGGATAGTGACATGAACATGTATTAATGTACAAATGAATGTGTATATTCTAAAATGGATATTTATCACATCCTCATAATGTATAAAATATCGGTTATAAAATACATACGAGTACATATTTGTATTTATATTTTTGTATTTGTATATGTGTATATAAAGGATCAATACATAATGAAACATTTTAAAAATCAATTTTATTATCTTAAATATTTTATTGAGAAACTTTTCTTTGATGTTTACTTTTCACGTATCACAATGTAACACTAAAAGTTTGTGAAAAATCTTATTTTATTATGTATTTAAAAATATAAAATCATGTATACATAAACTTCACGGCTGGAAGCCAAATCAAAACCCACAAAAACTATAAAACCAAAATAAAGATTATAAAATCTAAATCTCCAGAATACATAGATTTTCTTGTGGAATTCTACGAATAATTCAATATTATCATCTATATTTTTGTCTATGACTTCTAAAGCATGTACCTATGGTTCTACAAAATGCATAGATTTCTTTGTGGAATTTCACGAATTATTCCATATTTTTTCTATATAGTTTTCTATCATTTTTAGTGTAATATCTAATTTTCTCATCTACGAATGAATACGTAGACATTGCCTTAGAATGTATGAAAAGCAATATGAAGAAAAATACTGAAAAATTCGTGCGTATCAGTATTTGCATTGTAGTGGCAATTTTGGAACTGTTGCAACATTAATAATAAAATAATATTCGTCTCTCCACTTTTTTTGAACTATTCATTTTCTACAATCATGCCGATGTCTTTAACCTTATTAAGTCTGCTAATAATTTTCCGGGCAGATAGTCCAGATCGTCCAAATATCTAGTCGTATGTCAATCCTGAAAATATATAGCTTGGATATAAATCAATTCTTCGTATCTTGTATCTTCTCGTGACGAAACATTTAATCAAAAGTTATCGTGATCATCTTAAGAAAGGAGTATGACATGTTCTCACTTTAATAAAGTTCCTTCTATGTCCAAGAAAACAGTCATCATAAATTCCTCAGCTACTAGAGATTTTTAGGTTACGTTCTAAAGTACAGATCAACTAGCCTCTCCAGGTTTCATCACAAGAACGAGGTTTCTTTTGATAGGTCTATAATGAATATAGAAAAAATCTAAAATAACGAAAAGTTACAAAAATGGAATAATCTAAGGCTAATAACATTAATATACAAAAGTGTTATGTAATGAACGTATATTGAATTGGTCCCGTCAAAGAACAGATGGTTGGAGGCGAAGATACAATTTTGAATTAGACAAGTTGTACGGTCAACCAAATATTGTCAAAACAATCAAGATCAATAGATTGAGATGGCTTGGACACGTAGAACGCATGGAGGAGGAGCGTGTGCCGAAAAAACTGTTAAATAGTAAACCAGAAGGTAGAAGGAGAACCGGAAGACCTAAGGCGAGAGTAAGTAGTATATTGAATTAATTATTATTTATAAAAATTGTATTACTATTATTATTATTATTATTATTATTATTATTATTATTATTATTATTATTATTATTTGTATTAAATTGTTGATTGACAAGATTTGGTTGGCTGGTGGTTAGTTTTTGTCTAATGCAATCTTTGACTTTTCGCAATGCATTTTTAAATTGAGTTCCAATAACTTTTGGAGCACATGGTTGCTGAATCCTATCAATACAGAACTTTATTATAACCTCAACAAATTTTGTATCTACATTTGATACTTTGCCTTTGTAATTGCTGGACCAAACAATATCTTTCACATAATTTTTATTAATGACCGCTCTTAAAATCTGTTGAAAATAATTCTCATAATTGTTTTTAATGTTATTTATGTTGATATCGAAAATACTTTGAAGAACATTTTGGAACAATTTTACTTCATTCTCATCTTGTTTTAATTTTTCTTCTAATTATAATATTTCCTATATATTTACAGTGTTGATTGAATAAACTGGTGATATGGTTCTGCTTGTTTGAAGAATTCAGAGTTATTTTTATAGAATTGCGTAATGCTTAATATTTCACCTGCAAGTGATTCAATTGATTGTTGGAAACTGCTTATTTTATTGTCTGTCAACTTTCGATATTCAGAAAAAGCATGTTTGTTCTTTAATGGTTTTTTCCAAATCTTTAATACATGTAATTAAATTCTGCAGATGGTTGTTATCCACAAATATAATAGAAGATTGCGCTTCAATTTGTTGGGGTATTAAAACTGGCGAAGCAGAAAATTGTGGTTGTACGGTTGGTTTATAAATTTCATTATATGGTAATTCTTGAGCATTGACCAATGTAGTTGTAATTATTTTTATCAGAGGACCACAACACATTTTATTCATTGACTGTTGGTGAAGATAATAATGGTTTTTAGTGACAGGCTCATAGAAACAATTGTTTGATGAATCGTCGCTATCGGTGCTTCCATGTTCTGTCGCTGTAATGGCCTCTTTTGCAGCGATTGATTCTAATCTTATTGCTTCATTATAATTTTCATTCATATACAAATTTTTTTGAATTTGTGTATTGCAATTTTATTTAAATATTTGGGCAAAGTGCCACTTTTTTGAAATGAAATGAATTTTCTTTGCTCTGTTTTGGGCCATTTGCAAATACTTTGCGAAAAATCCAACCACTCATCCGGAACTACGTTAACGATGTTATCAAAATACTTGACAACGTTGTACATTCTAGTTATATATTAAACAAACACCCGACAATTTATAATAAATTAATAAAAGCTTGTAATTATTTTACTATTGTTCAGACAATTCATCACATTCAAATACATGTTCAGTTATTTAATTTATTTTAATGAAGAAACTTTTGAAAATATTAGGTCCTTGCATTAATAATGTCGATTTTTTGGCTTGAAAATGGCATTTATTTGTATAACAAAATGATTGAGTACATCAACCAATATATTGCTCATCGTTAGCTATGACTTCCTCCCATCTTTTGGGAAGTTTGTTGATTTCTCGTTTGAAGAACTCTTCATCTTTTGTCCCAATCCATTCATCGACCCATTTTCGCACTTCTTCAGCATTTCGAAAGCGTACATCTGTCAGGCTGACCTGCATTGATCGGAACAAATGGTAATCAGAAGGAGCAAGGTCTGGAGAGTACGGGGAGTGATCAAGATGATCCCAACCGAGCCTCTTTATTTTTTCCTTAACGATGTTTGCACGATGTGGTCTGGCATTGTCATCGTGAAATAAAACTTTGTGGTGTTTTCGAGCTATCAATGGTCGTTTTTCGTTCAATTTTTTTGCCAATTCGCCCAGTTGTCGTCGGTAGCGATCAGCTGTAACCGTTTCATTTGGTTTTAACAGCTCGTTATACACCACACCTTTCTGATCCCACCAAATGCTCAGCATTACCTTCTGGCAATGAATATCGCGTTTTGATTGTGAAGTTGAAGCGTGTAAACCACCGTTCACAAGTTTTTTGTTTTGGAGCATGTTCACCGTAAGCTTCTACCAATAATCAATAACTATCAGCAGCAGTTTTCTTCAAATTAAAAGAAAGTTATTAAACTTCCCCGCAAAACATCTTTTTCAGGCACATAATTCGACATGTTCGTAGCAAAAAAAAAATTTGTTGTTAACACTTCAACGAAATGACATATACTGAAATTTATAGAGTAATGACAGACAAAAAAAAAGAATATGGCCGCGGTGTGTTCCGATGCACACAACGCCAGTTACGCCTTCTGTTATCAAATCGACATTATTAATGCAAGGTCCTAATAATTAATTCCATTAAAAGTAAAAGTCAATATTTTCACTATACTATTTTTACATCCATAATTATAAATTTTGTTTCAAAACTTAATGAATGTTGCCTCATATATACCGATCAAATCAGAGCGTAATGGTAATATATAAACGGGACAAATATTTAGCAATTCAACACAATTGAAGAAAAATAAATTGGTTTTGTCATCATGGTATATAGATTTAATTTTAATAATTTGCGATGTGTCTTCATTAACGACATAATCATTACTTAAAAATTTGCATTTATTGAAATAAATACTTTTATATCTTTCACCGTCTTTACTTAATTTATTTTGATAGTTGCTCGAATATTGATTTGAAAAAGTTAAGGGTGAATTATGTGCTAATTTTTTATGATAACGACAATAAATTTACTGCAGTGAAAGGTTTCGCCTTTGTGCACCTTTTTCATAAATTGCAGAAAATTCTCAAACTTAAATGCGCTGTAATCATCTAAAGGAGCATTGAAAAGCATTACATCATCTGATAAATGCAATAAGCTATGTACATTATACGAGGCCGTATGAGCGTCATATAGTTTATAGGAAAATCAAAAACGAGATCATGTAATAATTTTTTTGCGACGTGATTTTGAATTATACATTGTTTGGGATTGCATAATATGCATATTACGCAGTGGAATTTCATAAAATGAACATATAAAACAGAGTTTAAATTATTCAGTAATACCATTGGTGATATGTATAAGATAAACTGCCTAAATTCTTTTAATTTATATCGTTTGAAATGTGAAAGACCGCGCATTTTTCTACGAAATTCATAAGGTAGTTGTTTAGCAATAATTACAATTCCTTCTGATATTTTAGAAATCGATTTTTTCAAAAGACAATTTTTATTCTGACGTTCTAATATCCAAATATTTAAGATCTGCTTAACAACGCGTAAAGCAGCATGCATGTAATCTACTGCAATATTAGAAACTAAATCTATGTCCAGTTTCTCGATTTTTAATTTATCGGTAGTATTATGAAAGAATTTACTTGTCTTGTTTCGAAAATCGTCATTGTTGCGCATTTTTACATTTTTGGAGGAGAATATTACCCTATTTAATATATATTTTCCACGTATAGTGCATTTATGACAGCTAGAATATCCGGTTTGTGTAATTGTATTTAAAAGAAACGCTCGTGCCGGGGCATCACACGTTATTGACCTAATTTTCATAAAATAAGTTTTATTTTCGAATAAGAAGCCATTTTTAATTGTAATCATATCAGTAACAAAGTCATTTAAATACTCGTTTACATTATTTGGTTTTGATGTTCCACAATACGTCCCTACCATTAAAACGAAATTGTAATTTACAAAACTAATTAGAATTGGCCATAATGACTTTGTTGAACTTTTAGAAAATCGGAACCCCGTCGACATTAAAATCAATATAAACTACATTTCCCGATACACTAAAAAATTAAAAAAAATGATTTAAACAAGTTGGCATATCAATATGAAAGTACTCGCCATCACAATATTTTGATTAACTCACCGAGAATTTTGCTTATTTATAAATTTGCTCATGTTGCGTCTTCTTTTATAGCGAATAAAAATGTTTATCGTTTTAAATTTTCACCTGCGTATGGATAATGGATTCCATCATTATATAGCAGTAACTTGAACTATAAATATATATATAATATATCGAAATATATGTCGACCATATCCCATTAACAATACGAAATGCGGTACAATAAAATCGAAAACACGTACAAAACACGTAAACCACTGGAAATATTTTTAACTACTGTAACTTTTAAATTTTTTTTAAAGTATAATGATGAATAACGAAGAAAACATTATTTTAAATTCTAAATTAATGGAAACCTTTTTCACAAATAACACGTACGACAAGGCGCTACGCGATCAAATTTTTTATTTATCCAGAAGCAAGAAAAAAGAAAAAAAAAGAAATTATATAAAAGAAACTACATACCAAAATAATTTTGTGTAATGGGTGATTTACATTATGCCCAATTTTTGAATCTAAAAAAAATGAGATATAACACACACATTTCATACTAGTTTGAAGAGCACAGTAGTATAAATAATTAGAATCTAATTGTGGCACTTGCCATAATTTAGGTTGAAAATCTAGATTCAAAGATGATCATGTTCATCTTTTTTTATAGCTGAATTGCTAATTTGTAAAAAAAAAAAAAATATTTTTGAATCTGTCATTTTTTGACTATAATAAAATATAAATAAAGTTTGACAGTAACAAAACAAATGTAATAACAAACATTTTACAAAATAGTTTTACATTTTATTTGTTTTAAAATTAATAAAAATATAAAAAATTTAATGGTAGTTTTGGAAATAATATTAAACGCAAATGTAAGTACATATATTTATTATGTTATTGTAAAATATATTCGTTTACTTGTTATAATAATTAGAATTTCTTCGTTTTTTTAAGATTCTCGTAGTATCTTTTTTACTTATTCATTACGTCACAACAATCACTTTGATTACCTCTAATATTTATATAGAAATAAATTTATTAAACTGATAGTAATTGTTTTTTTCTAGTTATAAGAAGTGTAACAATTAAAAATTGTTTTTTTATATATAAAACGAACCCAACCTGTTTGCTCCTAGTACCAGTTCGAAACTACATTTACTGTTTTTTGTTAAATGATTAATAATACATACATATATACATAAGTATATATAATAATTTAATTTAAATAATTATAATATAATTATATTTCATATATAATATAATAATGAATTCTTAATCGTCGTAAAACCATTGAACTAGCTTCACTTATATAGATTTTTTGTTAAAATTATTTTTTATTGAAAATTAAATTAAAAATTAAATTAAGTTAAAAATTTATTGTTTGAATAAAAACCACCTCATCTTGGTACTGCACATTGGTCCTTCGAGCCGGATTTGCGGAATAATTTGCAACATTATTTTGCAAATATTAAAGTTTTGCTGTGTTATCAACTTTACCACGTCATCAGCTGTTATATTTCACTTTGATAAGAGCTGATCAGCAATTTTTTATTTTTACTTTACAATTGTAAAAATTTTCAACTGTAATATTTTACAAATTGTTTAAATTGCCACGCGCCTATGCGAATATTTAGCAGCCTGTGAGGTAATCAAATTCAATTTCAATTTTTTCCTTTTGAATTTAAATTTTCCTATTTTTCCAATATAATATATACATCCTTTCAATTTATCATTATTATTGGTGTTTTATTTTATTATTAAAAATAACAAAAAAATTTATTTCGTGTGTCTGGAATTTTTTCTTTATTCTGGCCTCTAATTCTAATTCATTTTTTGTATGTAAAAATTGTTACAAGGTTAAATTAATGTCAATAAATTAATTTATTAAAATTGTAATAAGGTTTACTATCAAAAACAATTAACGGTTTATGGCTTACGGTGAATGCAATTATAATTTTAGTTAAAATATTTATATAACACTTTTTTATTAAAAATTATAATTCATATAGGGAATTAAATTGATATTCCAAAAAATTATTTTATTACAATTTAAAATAATTAGCATTGGAATTTTGTATTGATTTTCGCTCAATAAATTGCATTGAAGTTGTTGAATTTTATTCACTTTTTCAACAAATAATTTGCAATAGTTTTTAATAGGAAGGTGTATACAAATTGTAATTGCATTGTAAAATAAATACTTGGTATTTATTAAATTAAAATATAATATATTTTTTATATATATGCTGTCATAATTCTTTAGAAAGAAAACTAAAACAGATTTTTATTTATAAAAGAACAAATTAATTAATTATATTTAAAGATAAAATTATTAAAATCATTATTAGCATACTGTAACGATTATTTCAAAATCTTTGTCCTTTTCTTGCTCTTTTAATTAACTATGAGTACTTCGGACAATGATGGTAATGCTAATGCCATTGCGGCTAAATGTAATGACTTGATACGTCGCCGGACGACTATAGGGAACCGATTGCTTCGATTCAAAGATTATTTAAATGATATTAATATCGATCACGGTGATAATATTGCTCAACTAAAACTGCGCTATGATAAAACGGCGGTTTTGTGGGATATCTACGATGATATTCAAAGTGAAATCGAATCATTGGCATGTGTGGTTGAGGCGGATTCACTACTTGATCGTAAAAGGTTTGAGAATACGTATTTTTCCATTATGGCTAAAGCCAGGGAAATAATGATATCGACTTCACCTGCCAATACTTCATTACAAAATCCTTCGAATAATGATACCACCTGTGAAGATTTAAATACCACTGTGGGGCGTACTGCTCAAATAAGGCTTCCTCAAATAGAACTCCCAAAATTTGACGGCACCTATCATAGGTGGATGTGTTTTCACGATTCGTTCACTTCATTGATCCACGGAAATACTGAACTTTCCACTATTCAAAAATTTCAGTACTTAAAAACGGCATTAATGAGTGACGCTGCAAACGTGATAGACTCTATAGATATAACTGCAGATAATTATGCTGTTGCTTGGCAGTTATTAATTGATCGCTATCATAATACACAGCTTATAGTACGAAACCACATACGTGAACTATTTGATCTTGAATCCAGTAAAGGGGGGGATCCCAAGGCTTTAAGAAAATTACTGGATGACGTCCAGCGTCATTTGCGTTCGCTAAAGGCTTTGGGTCAACCTACCGAACACTGGGATGCTTTGCTCGTTCACTTGGTGTCAATAAAATTGGATCAACACAATCTCTATCAATGGGAAATCTATTGTGCTAACAATATAGTTGACGCATCTCCAACGTTTGCGGACCTGACGGATTTTTTAAAAAAAAGATGCCAAGCATCTGAATCACTGGATCCTCAATTTTCTAAATCTACGGGTAGGGCGGATATAAGTGAAAGGAAACATAAACATCCTCAGATTTCTTGCTCCTCTACGGTTTCACGCTGTATTAAGTGTAGGGGGTTTCATCCGCTGTACAAATGCTTTGCATTTAAAAAATTGGCTTTGGCGCAACGTCTACGTTTCGCTATATCAGAAAAACTATGTACGCAATGTTTACTGAAACATGCTACGGGTGAATGTAATTTCGGCCCTTGCTTTATTTGTAAAAAACAACATCATCATTTACTACATGATATTGATGAAATAAAATCACGAAGCAATGTAATCACTGATAACCATATCAATGCTAAAAAAAATGTACCTGATCGATCTCTTGTGGCAGTGTCCAATGTGTCCAACAATCAATCGCAGGTATTATTGTCTACAGCCATCATATACATTTTAAAATCTGACGGCACTAAAATCAGGTGTCGTGCTCTCCTCGATTCTGGTGCGCAATCAAATTTCATCACCACAAGTTTGTACAATAAGTTAAATTTACAACGCGATAGGGTTGACATACCTATATGTGGTATCAACCAGGTAAAATTAAATGTACAACATTCGGTCCGGGCTAAAATCGGATCCATGATGAATTCGGATCTGTCAAAATTGAACTTTTTGATTTTAGACACAATTGTTGGTGAATTGCCAACTTTTTCAATCGATATGTCTTCCTTAAGATTACCAACAAACATAAAACTCGCTGATCCGTTATTTGGGGATCCTGGTCAAATTCAACTATTGTTGGGAGCTGAAATCTTTTATGGGGCATTACTTCCGGGACAAATAAAATTAACATCTGGTCCGGTTTTACAAGAAACTTATTTTGGTTGGATCATTTCTGGTCCCATTTATGAAAAGTCTAAAAATCGTGTGGGCACTCTATTTACTGGTCTCAGTGTAAAATCTGGTTCTGGGTGTGGTGATTCGCTTGACTTGGATAACTGCATCTCCAGGTTTTGGGATTTAGATCAGATTCGAAACCCTTCGGTGCTTTCCCTTTCGGAAAAGTATTGTGAGGAGTTATATGCTTCCACCACAGGGCGTGATTCGTCGGGTGGATATTCTGTCAATATTCCGCTAAAAAACAATTTCATGCACATAGGTGATTCGTACAAAATGGCCTTGCGTCGGTTTATATTATTGGAGAATCGATTGCGCAAAAATCCTGGCTTGGCTGAACAATATGGGAATTTTATGCGTGAGTACCAGTCACTTGGTCACATGTCTCCGGTCAAAAATGGAACATCTAATGATCAATGTCCTATATTTCATCTACCACATCATGCCGTTATTAAAACCGATAGTTCCACAACAAAATTACGTGTGGTATTTGATGGATCGGCAAAAACAGCGGGTGGTTTATCTTTAAACGATGTTGTATACACGGGTCCCAATTTACAAGGGGACATTTTCGAAATTTTAATGCGTTTTCGTAGACATCGTATCGCGTTAGTTGCGGACGCGGAAAAAATGTATAGACAGATCAATGTTGATCCTGCGTTTCGTAATCTACGGCGTATTCTTTGGCGATTTAATCAAAATGATCCAGTGCAAACATATGCTCTGAATACAGTCACGTATGGTACTGGTTCCGCGTCATACTTGGCCATTAAAACGCTAAAGCGGCTGGCTATAGACGAATTTGGGGATTTTGAACACGCCAGTAAAATTGTTCAAAATGATTTTTATGTTGACGATCTGTTATCTGGAGCTGAGTCACTTGAAGACGCTATGGTCTTATATCGCGATTTAAATTCTCTAATGAATCGCGGTGGATTCACATTACGAAAATGGCAATCAAATGATGCCCATCTTATGTCTTTCATGTCGTCGACCATGTTTGAAAATAAAATTATCTCTATCGATGAGGATTCCAATGCGAAAACTTTGGGTCTTTTTTGGAAATTGTCTGATGATACTTTTCATTTTGAGGATTGTGTGTTTGATATCCACCGAGTTTTAACTAAGCGCGTTGTATTATCTCAAATAGCTCGCCTTTGTGATCCACTTGGATTGATTGGGCCGGTCATACTGGCTGCAAAGCTGATTATGCAGCGATTATGGAAAAGCAAATGCGACTGGGATGATGTTGTCTCAACCACAATTGCCAATGAATGGAAACATTATAAAGATTCTATGTCTTGCTTAAAACATATTCGTATACCGCGTAGATTAGTAACGATTGAAGCATGCGGTTACGAACTACATGGGTTCTGTGACTCGTCGGAACTTGCTTATGGCGCTTGTGTGTATCTGAGGGTAATTGGTACTGAACAATACCAAACACGATTGATTGGATCTAAATCCAGAGTTTGCCCGTTAAAAAAGATATCATTGCCACGCCTTGAATTATGTGGTGCTTTGTTACTTGCAGGTCTCCTAGAAAAAATATTGGCCTCTATTGATTTAAAAATTGATTCATGTTTCCTTTGGACGGATTCTATGATTGTTCTCGCTTGGCTGAATTGCGAATCACGTATTTTTAATACATTCGTCGCTAATCGGATTTCGGAAATACAGCAACTCACTAGGGTATCTGATTGGCGTCATGTTGCTTCAGCAGATAATCCTGCTGATCATATTTCACGCGGCATGTGCGCCAATGAATTGTCGTCATGTTTGCAGTGGTGGAATGGTCCAATCTGGTTGTCAAATCCAGTACCATTGCCGTTTTTAGATGTTGTGGGGAGTCTTGATTATGACTCTTATAATCTCTTGGAAAGACGAAAACATATAGTGACGGGTGTTTCTGTTCTTCTTGACACCGACATTTTAACATATTACTCATCCTTTTCAAAATTGAAAAGAATTGTGGCATACATCTATCGTTTTTATGGTAATATTAGTGGAAAGCTTAACAAAATGGGTGGTGCGTTGTCTGTATCCGAAATACATGGCGCCGAATTAAATATTATAAAACTATTTCAGCGTTCTGAATTTGCAAGGGAAATTCGTTGTCTGCGTAAAAATGATATCATTCCTGTTACTGGCAAACTCATGTGTTTAAATCCATTTCTGGATAATTGCGATATAATTCGTGTTGGCGGGCGATTAAAAAATTCATTGCTTCCATATGAATCAAAACACCCTATATTGCTGCCATCTGGCCACCATATTACGAAATTGATAGCAGGGGAGTACCATATTATAAATTTACATGCTGCACCTCGGCTATTATTATCATTAATACGTAAAGGGTATTGGCCAATAGCTGGAGGGGATCTGGTGCGACGAATTTATCGTGAATGTGTAAATTGTTTTCGTGTGAATCCACCATTATGCACTCAATTAATGGGTGATCTTCCCGTCGATCGGGTTGTACCTGCGCGACCTTTTTCTGTGGTCGGAGTGGATTATGGTGGTCCTTTTGCCATACGACCTATGATGCGGGCAAAATGTGGACTACAGGTTTATATTGTGGCATTTGTCTGTTTCACGACAAAGGCCTTGCACCTTGAATTGGCCATGGACCTAACTACTTGTGCTTTTGTTAAAGCATTTCAACGTTTCATTTGTAGACGTGGTTCACCGGTCACTGTTTGGTCCGACAACGCGACTAATTTCGTTGGTGCTAATAATGAATTTAAAAAATTTTTAACTTCAGTGAACTATAATAATGATGTAATAGGCCATTTGACTCATCGACATAATATATTATGGAAGTTCATTCCCGCACAATCCCCACACATGGGTGGATTATGGGAGGCTGGAATAAAGGCCATAAAATTTCATTTTTATCGTGTGGCGCGTAATGTTATACTAAATTACGACTCATTTATAACTTTAATAATAATGATTGAGGGACTTTTAAACAATCGTCCTCTTTGTCCTTTATCATCCAATCCTAATGATTTGGAAGTACTTACTCCAAATCATTTCCTGCTGGGCTCATCGGCTGCAAAAATTGATATTGACACTGTTGCTATTAGGCATTATCAACAGCTGGTAAATATTAGAAATGAATTTTGGAACAGATGGTCAAAAGAATATCTACACAATTTACAACAGCGACCCAAATGGAAAAACCACAAGGATAACAACATGCGCATCGGCAACTTAGTGTTAATGTTAGAGGATAACCTGCCACCATCAAAATGGGCTCTGGGTAGAATAATATATCTACACCCCGGACGTGACAATCAAGTGCGAGTGGTAACACTGCACACAAAAAATGGCGATGTAAAAAGGGCAATCACACGAATTGCAGTATTTCCCGAACAGGCTTAAAATATTTATTATTGAAGATTACTGGACTTCAAGGGGGGAGTATGTTTGCTCCTAGTACCAGTTCGAAACTACATTTACTGTTTTTTGTTAAATGATTAATAATACATATATACATAAGTATATATAATAATTTAATTTAAATAATTATAATATAATTATATTTCATATATAATATAATAATGAATTCTTAATCGTCGTAAAACCATTGAACTAGCTTTACTTATATAGATTTTTTGTTAAAATTATTTTTTATTGAAAATTAAATTAAAAATTAAATTAAGTTAAAAATTTATTGTTTGAATAAAAACCACCTCATCTTGGTACTGCACACAACCTATTAAAATTAAAATACAAGACATTTGCTAAGAATATCGATATAATGAATTTTTCTGTACTTGAGCTTGTAATTATAAAGGATCTGTTTTTCTCCATTGACAGTGAAGATGAAGAAAGGCCCACAATAAAAAGAAGAAAACGGAGTACCTGGGTACGTTCCTTTTACAAGGATAGGGATAGAAGTGGAGCAAATACTGTAATTGTAAAAAGATTAAGGGATATAAATGATTCTGAATTATTCCAGAATTATTTTCGCTTGAGTGCGAAATATAACGAATTATTGAGTCTAACAAGTAGAAGGCTGACAAAAGAAACTTACATAAGGCAACCAATAAATGCTGATATGCGTTTATCCATAACATTACGGTATTAATAAAATTATTTAATTTTTACTTACTTATTTTATATTTTATATTTTATAGATATTTAGCAACTGGTGAATCGCAAAAAAGTTTATCGATTGCATATAAGTGTTCACCAGCGTCAGTAAACTTAATAATTGCAGAAACTTTAGTAATAATAACAGATGTGCTAAAGGATAGTGTCTTTCCAAAAATCACTCCCGATTATTGGAAAAAAATCGCGAATGGGTTTTCCACAAGATGGAATTTTCCTAATTGCACTTCACAAAAACATGCTGAAACCATATAGCAAAAGACATCTTACCGTTAAGGAAAGAATATTTAATTATAGATTAAGTCGTGCTCGCCGCTTGATCGAAAATTGTTTTGGCATATTGAGTGCAAGGTGGCGAATTTTTAAATTACCTATCAATGCCAATGTAAAAATGGTTGAAAATATTGTTAGATGCTGTGTGTTTACACAATTGGATAAACTTAGATAACACCAGCCATTATATTTCTACAGAACTGGTTGATCGGGAAATAAATAATAGAATAATTCCAGGCTCTTGGAGGGAAGAATCAAACAATTTTTTATCACTTCCACGTTCAACAGCAAATGCAACATTTTCAGCAAAGTCCGTTAGAGATAATTATGCAGACTATTTTATGGGATCTGGAGAGGTTGATTGGCAGGAAAATGCAATTTAAAATAAAAAAGCAATTTATATAAAAATTATCAAATAATATATAAAAACCAATTTTATTTTTTATTTAATTTATTTATTTCATTTTAAAAATTATATTTGTTCAAAAAAAAAAAATGTGTACATTTTTTTATTAATTAAAGTTTATTTATTACACGATTGTATGGTGTTTTGCACAAGTTGCAATATTTCGATTCTTAACTTTCTTTGCACCTCTATTGGTAGAACCCGCATATCCTCCGTTAACATATCAACAAAACCTTTCTCCGATGCTGTCATATTTAATGTCTCACGTTTCGATTTTTGTTCTACCAAATCTACAAAACGCTTTGTCAAGTTTAATTTTTCCGTAGATACTTCTGTTCTACTTCTTTCTACAATGTAATTTTTACTATAGATAAATATCGTTAATACCTACTAACAGTAAGTAAATAATACTTACTTAATGATGGAAATTGTTCAAGTGTTGGGACTCGAAATTCGTCTGTACTGCTGTCATCCATTCCTAGTAATGTCGTTCTATAACATCCAAATTTAAAAACAATATATTAAAATAAATGTTTATTTAACACAATGTTAAATATTATACTAAATCTCTAGGTATATATGTGTCGTCCAGAAATCTCAGTTGTGTTTCATATTTGAACTGTTTTTTTGAACCGGAACCACTGGGTATATTTTTAGATTTTATATATAAACTTTTTAAATAATCTCACCTTTTTTTAATTTTTTTAATGTTTTTTGGTTCGTCTGTAAAATCTACAAAACGTATTATTAATATAATTAGTGAATAGTCATCATAAAAATATTTAATTTGTAAGTTGCATATCTAACAAACCTTCATTACACTTAATTTGATAAATTAGTCTATATTTGAGAAAACTATATTATATCTGTAATTATGTTTCGGTAGATGTTCCTATAATTCTATTAATTTTTTAAATTATTAATAATTATGTAAAAAAAACGTATACTTAAATCGTTATAAACTAAATTTAAACTCACCGTCATCAATTCCGTTTGGAGTTCATATACTTTGAAAATGTATATCTGAAATAAAATAAAATTAATAGTAAATATAATATATTATAAATAATATTTAACATGTTACCTCTAGCAGCAGTATGTCCAGTTGCACCTTCCCCTATGTTTTCATCGTCGACGTCGAGTAAATATTCAGTAAACATTTCTTCTTCCGTATCTATTCTTAATTATTCCTTTTTTTTAATTACTGAATGTTACATGTATGTTAGAGGTTCGTTTTGAATACACGTAGTTAGTTAATTACGTTCTCGCAAATGCAAAATTAATTAATTATTATACACTTGCATAAAAATAAATTTTACTTAATAATTAACCGAATATATTTAACATAATAAATATATGTACTTACATTTGCGTTTGATATATTATTTCCAAAAATATAATTAAAGTTTTTGTATTTTATTAATTTTAAAACAAATAAAATTTAATAAATAATAAATTTTTATTTGTTTTTATTGTTATCTGAAAAAACAAAACAATTGTCAAACTTGCTATAAAATTAATTGTCAGATTATATTGTGGTTTTTTTTTTACTGCTCTTACATCAGTATATTTTTTTATAACTATCTCTTTTTATTTTTCCTAGAAATTTTCTAGATTCAAAAATTAGGGATAATGTAAATGCTACATAATCGTAGCAATTCACAGCCATTCGAGTATAAATAAACCTCGTTGATAACTCATTTATTGAAGTTATTGAACACCTCATCGAGAGGAGGTGTTATTTATCCTCATATCTATATCCGCGTTAGTATCTCACCATAAAACTTAAAATTTGTTTTTTAATAAGAAAAATAATTTTATTAACATTGTTACTTTTATAAATAGATAAATAATTATAGAAAACATTATATTTTATTAAATAATTTTAAAAACATTAAAACAATACATTATTCAATATTTACAAATCAAAACAAACAAATAAAAAGAAAAACTATATATAATATGTGGAAATAGTTTTACACTTCATTAAAATAATAGTCTCAACGCTTCTGAAATTGAAGCTAACTAAGTGAAGTTTCTTAAGTGGATCATCAATAACATTTTTTAAATAAATAATAAAGTTTTAAAATATTAATGTCCAAAAAAGCAACAAAAACATGAGACACGACGACGCGTAATACGAAATTTGAAATTTGATTGGAAAATGAAAAATTTGTTTGAGAATGGTGGTGAATACCATTTTGTATCCTCGATCGTTAAATTTAGTGAGGTTAAATTTTAGTTATCAACGAGGCTAAAATTGGCTGTGATTTACTCCAAATGTAAATGCTACATAAATAAAAAACAAGAATAACTATTGTATATTTCACTTTTATCACTATTTTTATTAAGTTTATTGCCTGCTGGGACCGTAGTAGTATCAAAAATTCAATGTAAAAATTATAAAGTAAACTGAAATTAATTATTGCAACGATAAACAATAAACAACAAAAATAGAGATAAAGGATAAAAAATAATAGCTAAACATCTGAAAACACTTATGAATCGTTAGATTTATAAAAATATAGTGTTTTAAAGAGGCAAACATGTCAATGACTTCTTTGTTAAAGTCTGGAATCTTTAAAATAACTTCTTTGTGAATGGAAAGTACAGCTAAAGCATTTAAACGTTCCTGACACGTACTATTTCTTAAATAAGTTTTTATTCTTTTTAGAGTGCTAAAACATCTTTCGGATTCAGCTGTAGCAATAGACGTAACTAATAATATTTCAATACATTTACTTATTTCAGAAAAAGTTTCATCCAAACTATTTTCTTTTATAAATTGAAATAATTTTGAAATATTGCTTATATTACGAAAAGTTTTATTCTTATATAAAACTTCAAGTTCACTAGCTAATTTCTCTTTTTTTATCATTTTATAATCAGTCGCTAATCGAGTTATATGCGAAATAGGGTAGTTTTGTGTAAAAAATATAAACTTATATGGTTCAAATATTATAAATGAAGTAAGCTGATCCGTACCTTCAAACTTTTCTTTTAACTGAACGGTAATTATATCACAAACTTCTTTTCCAGCAGATATTAAATTAATTTTAGAAAAATTACGATGTTCAGAATTAAAATCTACATTTATGTTATCGCGTATTTCTTGTAGTGATGATGAAAAATTTTTTAAAATAAGTTCGACTGTCAATTTATTTGCAATGTCAATATGTGGCATTATCTTGTAGAAAAGATTAAAAAAAAATACAAATATATCGTCTTTTAAATATTTACTTAATCCATCAGCTGCTCTTCCCATATTATTATCGAAGTCACCATTTTTGATTTCCTCAAATACTTCCAAAAATACAAATATACGCTGCGAACAACATGTGATTCAAAATTCCAACGCGTTGGACACGACTTTGGCAATTTTTTTCACATATGTTTCGCAAAATATCGCTACGTTTCGGCGATTTAGAAAAAAAAGAGGCGAAGCCAGATATATTGGCTAAAAATAGTCGCACAACTTTGATTGATTTGCATACTTGTTGAATAATTAAATTCAACTGATATGCATAACAATGAATATAATGAGCATGAATAAACGTTTCGTTCATTAATTTTTGCACGCTATTATGTGATCCACTCATAGTAGCAGCTCCATCATATGCTTGCGCAATGAGCTTTTCATTTAAATGAAATGAAGATAACACATTTTTTAAGGAGGAAGTTAGTCCAACAGCTGTGCGATCTTCTATATGAACAAAAGTTACAAACCTTTCTACCGGTTCGTTGTGTTCAATAAATCGTATAATTACAACAAATTGTGTTTTTGTTGATATATCTGATGTTTCATCGGCTTGTACAACAACAAAACTGGCAGATTTAACAGATCTTATTAAATACTTCTTATAAACCTCATACATACAAGAAAGTAACTCATTTTGAATGCTACTTGAGGTGTACTTAGATACAGTAGCAGTATCCAAATGATTTTGCAGAATACTATCGGATGGAGCAATAAAAGTTAATAGGTGCAAAAATACACCACGATTTCCTGATGACTCTTGTTCATTATGGTAATGGTAATGGTAATTCATGAGAGCCAATAAACTTTAAAATACCTATTATTTTGTTTAAAACGTATCTATTCCTATCAATATTTTCATTATGTTTTCTGATAGATTCCTTGTAACCACCAGATATATGACTTAATATATTAACTTTGCCAAACATTTTAAAATTTATTGCATTATCCATATGCTTTGGATTAATTTCATGCTGTCGAACTCTTTCGCTCAAATGTTTTAAATCTTTAAAACCATTGATTGCCCATATTGCATCACCACCAAAAAGAATACAACCAATCGACATTAAACTTTCTAATTTGTTTCTGGATTTGCTGTATTTTAATATCCATTGGTTTATGTGGACCAAGACGTTTGACCTCTATCTTTTCTTCCAATTTTAACAACGAAAACTTTTTCGTTAATAAATTGTCTACAGTATTCATTTTACAATCAAAGGAAACGTGAAGAAAACCTCATATAGAAAAAGAGTGAAAAAAAATGAAAAACGAATTTTAGCTAAAAATTTTTACAAAACAAATTGTTAAAATTTCTTTATTTAATATATCAAAAAATGCTAAAAGTGAAAAAATTAATAAAAAATATGTCAAAGATAAATCGTCTAAATTTCAAAAATTCATAAATTAATTTATATATTATATATTAATTGGTACTCAAAAAACGCATGCGAAAGTATTAAGATTCAAAATCGTAATAATACGAAAATCTACAAAACAAAAAAATTATCATAAATTTAAATAAAATTTGTATAAGTAAAAAAAAAACACTTGCACATTAGCGCGATTTTTCGTCGCGATAACACTTTTCTATATTCATATTAAACAATTTCTCATATCTCTATATTAATAGCACAAGCAAATATTAGTTAAAGTTTAAAACATGATGTCAAAAAGAAAATATGCGATTTTGCTTTATTTATTAATTAACAATAAAAAAAATAAAAGAAGATTTTGGATTCATCCAATAAATAAAAGTAGATCTACAAAAGGTGAATCAACATTATTTCATGAACTTAAAAATTATCCAGAAAGGTTAGTTTACTTCTATTAAAAAAAAAAAATACATTTCTATTTACATTTTACAACAAGATTTCATCTATATTTTCGTATGTCGAAACAACAATTTCATTTGCTGTTAAATAATATAAAACATGATATAACGGGGCAAATCACAAATATGCGAAAACCAGTAGAACCCAAAATCAAACTGATGGTGACATTACGGTAAGAGAAATGTAATTTTATTTTGCTTCGTGTTATAATATTGCAATTCAATAGCTTTTTAGCAACCGGTGCTTCATATACAGGACTAGCGATATCCTTTCGTTTAGGTGTATCGGCGGTGAGAAATATTGTAATATCTACATGTGCTGCTATTAAAAGAAATCTTTTATTGAAAGTAATGCCAAAATATACACAAAATGATTGGATAGCAACAAGTAATGCATTTTTAAACAGATGGGATTTTCCACATACTTTAGGTGCATTAGGTAAATACAATAATATTTCCTTGCAAATAAATGTGTATGACAATATAATAAAATAAATTATCATTTTTACAGATGGTAAACATATATATATGTTTGCTCCATGTATTTTAATTACAAACGAAGTTTTTCTATTGTATAAATAGCTTTAGTTGATGCAAACTATAAATTTATATTCATTGACGTGGCGGTTATGGATCACACTGTGATTCGACAATTTTTCAAAGCTCACAGTTTGGCAAACAATTTTTAAATGATAACCCTATATTGCAAATACCAATGGATGTACCTCTACCAATGGAATCAGAAAGTTTGCCTTATGTCATTGTGGTTGATGAAGCCTTTCCACTGAAAAAGAATATATTGCGCCCTTATCCTGGGAAAAATCTATCAATAAAAGAACGGAATTTCAATTTTAGATTAAGTAGAGCACGTAGGATGGTAGAGAATGCATTCAGTACATTTAGTTTATATACTTAGAAAGGCCTAGTAATAGTATCCAGATTATAATATCAGTATCACATTCAAGTCTACAATTAATATACTAAAATTGTAGTCTGAATATTTATTTTACGCGTCGCCAATATATTGTTTATTTGGTTTAATAAGATATAAATATCACATATTATTTTTCAGGAATTTGCAGTAATACTTGGAGAATTCTTTTAAAGAGAATGGAAGTAACTCCAAAACTTGCAGTAGATATTGTGATTTCATGCTGTATCCTGCACAATATCATTCGAACTAAAGATTTTCTTCCAGGTAACACGGAACCAAACGATATATTTACTACATTGCCATCAAATTGTATTATACAACCTTATCAAGTTAGAGAAAAATTCGCAGATTGGTGTTTGAAGAATTTCACGCTTTATGATTAACATATCATTGTCTTAAATACAAATGTATTCTATTTTATTTATTTTGAAAAAATACGTATATTTATTTAAAAAAAAAATTAACAATAAAAAAAAATAAAGCAAATAAAATTCAATTCTTTAATTATAATATCACAAATAATAAATTCTCAGTTCTTCTGCAGTGTGTAGCTGATCAACATTCACAATTATTTAAAGTTTCCAAAAACTTAATTTGTACTTCAGTCAATACTCTTTTCGGTAAAGCTTCCATTCGAGAGATTAAACTTTGCAAAATTAATTCAGTTGGACTCTTTTTAATTGAGCTCTCATCTTCCAATAACTTTAACAATTTTTCCTCAATTGGCATATTAACCGTTTTTTTCTTTTTCGGTTCGCTTTCATTTTCGTTACGAATATTAATATTTTCATTGATTCCAATGTCAGCATAATTTCCAGTTGTGTTAATATTTACAATATTAATTTTATTTCATTTATTAAATTCTATATTGTAAATGATGAAATTGAAAAAAATTATCTTACCCTGCCAATTCTACACAAGGTATCAAGAATTTAAAATTTTCGTAATACGGCCAAGTTATTTTTTTCTGAGTGGCCGAACCACTAGGTGTATTTAATTCAGCTCTATATAATCTAGTGAATGTATCACGTAGATTTTTCCATTTTTTCTTGCATATTTCAACTAAAACACCCAACTAGCACATGGTGATAATTTTGGTGACAATTTAAAAATATCACTAACATTTGATGACTATCACTTGCATTTCACGGAAATTTTCACCATTCAGTGCAACCATGACGTCAAATGGTGACAAATTTTAGTGAATAAGACTATAAAGTGAATTTCACTATTTCGTGTTTATTATTATTTTTTTGATCGTTATAGTCACGAAGAAATATCTCTTCAGCGTGATTGTTAAGCTCATCACTTGGGAGCGATTTATTACCGTGATAATAACGTCAGTTTTAACTTTAAAAGTCACTAATAAGTGATTAAAATATGGCAATAAAATATTAGTGACAAATATTATATTTTCACTGTAAAAATTCACTCTATAGTGAAAATACTTTACTTGCGTTTGCTTAAATTTGTTGATAGTGACAAGCACTTTAACTAATCACTATATGGTGATTATCACTTTTAATTATCATTCATGACGGAAAACAAAATTAAATGTCAAATTTAGTCTTATCCTAATAAATTTGTTATAATTTAATAAAAAGTTTTATTATTTTTTTCTCTCGCAGATTATTTATTTTTTTTATTATTTTTTTTTAAATATTCACAAAATATTTACTTGTTTCTTCCACACGTTCACTTCACTTCTCGTTATTCTTATTTTTTTTATTTTCTTCAAATGTCAAAATTTTTGTTTTATATAAAAATTACTTTATGTTGGCACCATCTGATCTACCATTTCACTACCTAGTGAATTTCAGCTCCAAATATTTGACACTATGTAGTGAATGAAATTGTTTTATCACTATATGGTGCATTTTTTTACATAAAATAACCATTTATTCACTATGTGTTTTTGTTATTAATATTTATCACTACAAAATCACCACACTTTGATATTTATAAAATGTGGCCATTTTTTTTAAATTTTCTCGTATTATTTAAGAAAAAAAAATACATGCAATTTAAATTTATAATTTAAATACATTTATTTTGAATATTAACAGAAAAATTTATTGAGAAAAAAGGTATAAACATTATTTCAATCAATTTTCGGTTTATTAATTATTAAAATAATTATGTATTTTGAGGTTGAAAAATTAATATTTATTTGAAATATTTTTAAATATTAAATATTTTGATGAAACTTTGTCATTTTTCCAAGTAAAATATATTATTTATCCAATGTAATTTGAAGCGTTTTAGTTTTTCACGCATAGAACGTAAAATAAATTCATTATCTATACCTTCTAATTACAATAGAAATTTTATATTTTATTATTTTATTTATTTCTTGTCATTCATTTAAGTAAAAGGGAAAATATTATATATTTATTATTTATAAAAATATCTTTTGAAATACAATATAACTCTTTCTCTCTCTTTATTTCTGCGTGACTTTTAAAGTCCAGGGAACGTGTTGAAAATGACAAAATCACCGTGATTATCACCAAAATTTGTCCCCAAATTGGTGTTCCTCACCACTAGTGCACGGTATATGCACTAAAACAGACAGTGAACGTCACTTTGCAGTGACTAAATTTAGTTACTATCACGTGTAATTCACCTTTTATCACTACGAAATGCTAGTTGGGCAATATCATATGTTATAAATACCATACAACATTCAATAAATTTTAATTATGTAAATAAAATTATAAAATATAAATACCAGAAGTATTCAAAGCAGCAGCAATTATTTTCCATGTTTCGTGTTTCTTTTCAACATTTTTATATTGTTGCAAAAATTTATTATATATAAATGGATAACCTTCCACTTCTATAATTAATTTCTCTTCAAAATTATTCATTATCAATTTTATTATTATTGTTATTAGTTTAATATTTTATATATTTTTTTATTTATTTATTTTTCTTTTCGCTGATATAAAATAAACTAAAAACTTTGGTTATGTTAACGCGACAAAAAATTAACGTCGCGATGAGTAATTCCCATCGCAGCGAAAAATATTGAGCAATAATTCCGCCATGATGGAAATTGTTTTTATATGGAGTTTGACGTTCGCGACGATAAAATCGATAAAATCTTTTCATATGTTCCCCTAAAATTTCTCCAAGCGCGTGTTTTGCCATAGTCCAACCATAGTAAAAAAAAAAGATAACTTTTCTGATAATACACTAATAATAATACACTAATAATAATATGGTAACATTTTAATTTTAATATATAATTATACAATAATTTATTTTCGCGTTCGTGTAATATTGAACTGGCATATTTAATTTAATATACAATAATGAATTTAAGAATTTTAGAATTTTACTTTTGAATACATTATTTTATATCAATTTTATTTTATTATGCAGATATTTTAAATTTATTTAATATGTAATTTGTTCAATTTTCACTCTGGGGCAGTGCCCTATTTATTTGCCCTATAGGTAGCTTCGCCACTGATATAATATGATGTAATAGTATTTAGTCGTTATAAGGTTCTCGAAGAAATAAGAATTAAAATATGAAATGTGTATAAAATATAATTATAATAATTAATAAATGTATAATTAAAAATACAATGTTGTTTGCTAATTAATTTAATAGGTTATGGACCCAGAGTCGAATATAAATCCTAAAAATAAATAAATGAATTACAGGCCAATTGAAAAGCCCCCGGTCTACCATAGTAAAACACATTTTTTTGGCAAAATTTGATTTTATTATTAAACATAGTCGCCGTCGAGGGCGATACAGCGTTTATAGCGATCTTCCAACTTTTCGATACCATTTTTGTAGTACGATTTGTCTTTTGCTTCAAAATAGGCCTCAGTTTTTTTGGGCGATTACTACTTCATTGGCGCTAAATTCTTTCCAGCGAGCATTCTTTTTTTGAGGTCTGGCGAATACGGTGGATGCGGAAGCAATTCGAAGCCCAATTCATGCAATTTAGCCATTGTTTTCATTGATTTGTGACACGGTGCATGGTCTTGATGAAACAGCACTTTTTTCTTCTTCAAATGGGGCCGTTTTTTAACGATTTCATTCTTTAAACGATCCAATAACGCTATATAATAATCGCTGTTGATGGTCTGGCCCTTTTGGAGGTAATCAATCAATATTATACCTTGCGCATCCCAGAATATTGATGCCATAACCTTGCCAGCTGACTGTTGTGTTTTTCCTCGCTTTGGATTCGGTTCATCGTGTGCAGTCCACTCAGCTGACTGTCGATTGAACTACGTCGTGAAATGATGGAGCCATGTTTCATCCATTGTCACACATCGACGCAAAAATTCAGGTTTATTGCGCTTGAACAGCTTCAAACACTGCTCAGAATCATTAACACTTTGTTGCTTTTGATCGATTGTGAGCTCACGCGGCACCCATTTTGCACAAAGCTTTCTCATGTACAAATATTCGTGAATGATATGATATACACGTTCAGATGATATCTTCACAATGTCTGCTATCTCGATCAACTTCACTTTACGGTCATTCAAAATTATTTTGTTAACTTTTTTTATGTTTTCGTCGGTGACAGCCTATTTTGGGCGTCCACTGCGTTCGCCATCTTCGGTGCTCATTTCACCACGTTTAAACTTAGCATACCAATCAATGATGGTTGATTTTCCTGGTGCAGACCCCGGAAACTCTTCATCAAGCCAAGATTTTGCTTCAACTGTATTTTTTTCCTTCAAAAAGCAATATTTTATCAGCACACGAAATTCTTTTTTTTCCATCTTTTTTCAAATAACAAAAGTAGCTACACTCACAAAGCAATATCTCACAAACTAATGGTCGGACTGCTGTCAAATTTTGACACGTATCGTTTGAAGTTACTAACTAAAAATCATATGGATTTAATACTAGCACTGCCATCTGTGTGTCAGACCGGGGACTTTTCAATTGGTCTGTTATATATTTTGTTTATTTATTTTTATAACATTTACTATATACAATATGTAATTTCATATTTTTATATAATATAAAATATAATTTCTTGTACGTATAAATATTCGATAACTCGGTACATTAAAATGTCTGAAGAAGAAAAATTTGAAACAGCACAAATAGGTATTGAATCGGTTCGGGTTAAATTGCATATGTTTTGGTCAAATAATCTGTTTGTATGGTTTATTCAAGCGGAAGCTCAATTTAAAATTTATTCAGTTACATCAGATATAACAAAATATTGTTTGTTAATATCTGCGTTATATTTTAAAATCTCCACCAGACAATAATAAATATGAATCACTTAAGCTAGTTCTTACAACTCGTAATTCACTATCGGAAGAAAGACGATTAGAACAACTTTTTGATAAAGCTGAGTTAGGTGACAGAAAACCATCCGAAGTTTATAGGTCAATGAAAAATTTGGCTGGTGAAACAATTAATGGTAGCATAATTCAAACTCTATGGCTACGAAGAATGCCAAAGATTGTTAATATTTCGTTAATAGCATCATCTGACAAAAATATTATTGAGCTAACAAATTTAGCTGATAAAATATATGAAGCTTCTAGGGAAACAAATATATATTCGGTTTTTGCGGAATCTAGAGGTTCGTCGAAAATAAATACAAATTTATCAGTTATTACGAATTCTACAATCGAGGAACGCATGGCAAGAATTGAATCAATGCTGGAAAATTTAAATTTTAACAGAAGTCGATCGAGATACAGGTCTCGCAGGTATACAGGTAATGCAAATCGAAATTATCATAATTCTCCTAATAGTATACGTATAAAAATTATCATAACACGAAAAATCCTCATAGAAATTATAAAAATTCGGGGATTTCACATAATGCAGGTGAAAATAGTTTACAAAATGGGAATTCTCAAAATAATTTCAATGATGGAAGCAAATTGTGTTGGTATCACAAGCGATTTAGTCAACCCCAAACTAATAAGTCCAACTGTAAGCACGGCAAACAGTGGGATGAAATATAATCGCCGTTTATTTGTTAGGGACATCAAGAATAATATATTTTTCCTTGTGTATACTGGTGCGGATATTTCCGTTCTTCCACAAAAATATTTTAATGAACATAAATTCATTCAATCTGCTGATCTTGCATTGTCTGCAGCTAATGGAACTATCATTAAAACATATGGTACAAAATTGTTAGAGCTAAATCTTGGTCTCAGGCGAAGATTTCAACATCCGTTTGTTATAGCATCTGTGAACAGACCTATTATCGGGGCTGATTTTCTTTCCAATTATAACATACTTGTTAATATTCGCGGAAAACGTCTTATTGATTCTACGACCGATTTATTTGTTAATACTATTACAGCATATGTTGATACTCTAACTTCATTAAAATTTTCGGTAGATACAAAATACGAAAACTTGTTGCTTGAATTTCCTTCACTTACGTCTCCACCGGACTATAACTCTCCTGTAAAACACAAAGTGGTCCATAATATTATTACTGAAGGTAGATTACCATTTTCCAGACCACGAAGACTTGATCCTGTAAGTCACAAAGCTGCAAAATTAGAATTTGATTAAAAGATACAGTCAGGTATATGTAAACCTTCTTCTTCTTCAGTTACATCTCCGTTGCACATGGTAGAGAAAAGGAACAGCACCGATTGGCGCCCTTGTGGTGACTATCGACGATTTAATGCAGCTGCTGTTCCTGATCGCTACCCAATTCCACACATCCATAATTTCTCAATGAACCTTGGTGGATGTAAAATATTTTCGAAAATTGATTTGGTAAGAGCATATCATCTGATACCGGTTGCTAAAGAGGATTTACATAAGACTGCAATAACAACTCCTTTCGGTTTGTTTGATTTTGGGCGGATGCCATTCGGATTACGGAATGCCGCACAATCATTTCAGCGCTTCATAAATGAGGTTACCGATGGACTTGATTTTGTCTATGCTTACATCGATGATATATAATATTAGTCGCAAGTAAAAATAATGATGAACATAACGTTCATTTAAAATCATTATTCCAAAGACTTGATGATTTCGGTGTCACACTTAACACCTCGAAGTGTGTATTTGGTGTGGAAAAGTTAAATTTTCTAGGATACAGAATAAATAGTCAAGGTATTTTGCCACCGCCGGATCACTTAAAAGAAATTTTAGACCTTGCAGCTCCTACATCAAAAATTACTTGGAATGATAAATTATTATCATTGTAGTATTTCTGGTTTAGCGAAAATATTGAAACCAATTCATGAACAATTGTGTTATCAAAATTGTCTGGATCTAAGAAAAATTTCATATGGCCTGATGTCTGTGAACAGTCTTTCATAAATGCAAAATCTGCATTAGCAAACACGATGTTGTTGACATTTCCATTGGATGATACACAGTTCAACATAACAACTGATGCATCTGGCACAGCGGTTGGGGCAGTTCTCCAACAGTACAATAATGGTTGTTGCGAACCTTTATCATTTTTCTCTAAAAAGATATAAAAAAACTGAAATAAAATATTCTGCGTTCGATCGTGAACTTCTTGCGATATACACGGCTATAAAACATTTTCGATATTTTGTTGAAGGGCGTTCGTTTATTATTTATACCGACCATAAGCCGTTAACTACAGCAATTTCTTCTAGTACGGAAAGAAGTCCACGACAAACTCGACATTTGGATTTCGCTTCGCAATTTACAACGGATATCCGTCATATAAGGGGAGAAGATAATATGGTTGCTGATTTATTATCTCGAAATACAGAAAACGAAATAGTAACAGTTGAAAATATTCCATTAGAATTAAAAACCCTTGCTTCGTCACAAACTATAGACAGTGAGTTAAAAGATTTAACATCTAATTGTAAGTCAAGTCGTACTGCCGGATCTAAATACAAATTAGAATTTTTTACATTTCATGGTGCAAAATTTTACTGTGAAATTTCAACAGGTAAAAAGAGACCTTACATACCTGAAACTCTACGTCGAACAGTATTTGATGCCCTGCATAAAATTTCTCATCCTGGAATCAGAGCATCGCGAAAACTTGTCTCCTCACGTTACGTTTGGCCAAATATGAATAAAGATTTAAATAATTGGTGTAAGGCGTGTGCAAATTGTCAAGTTGCTTAGGTCACGAAACATACAAAAGTGGAGCACGGTAGATTTCAATTACCTTCGTGCAGATTTGAGCGTATCCATATGGATATTGTCGGTCCTTTGCCACCTTTGCCACCACGGTTATAGTTACATTCTTACGATTGTAGATCGATTCACTAGATGGCCTGAAGCATATCTAATGTGTGATATGACTGCGATTACTATTGCTAAAACATTCGTAGAAAACTACATTTCTCGGTTTGGAGTACCAGTAGAAATAACTACAGATCAAGGTAGTCAATTCGAATCAAAATTATTCACGGAACTAACTAAATTATTAGGTTCACATAGAATACGAACAACTGCCTATCATCCACAAGCAAATGGAATGGTAGAGCGCTTCCATAGAACACTAAAAGAATCACTGAAAACTCGTGGTAACACAATAAACTGGAGCAGTGAAATTCCGTTTGTTCTTCTTGGAATTCGTGCTTTTATAAAAGAAGACCTAAAATGCTCACCAGCTGAAATGGTTTATGGTGAACCACTAAAACTACCTGGTGAATATTTCGTAAATAAAAAAAATAATGAAACTGTAGATACGACAAGTATTGTAGAACAAATGCGAACAATGATGCAAAATATATAAAGTTTTACGTCGATTTCGCAAACAATTTGTTGTAAATATAAAAAACAAAAATATATCAATTTCTATCGACAGAATAAAATAAGCTTACGGTGTACTACAATTGAATAATGTCAACATTACAAAACAAAAACATGTTAAAATAGTAAAGTTTGGCTCAAATAACATTAAATATTTTTAAAAAATGTTTTCCATGGGGAACTTTCTTGAACGATAAATAATAAATTATAAATAATAATAATAATAATATAAAATAACAGTTTATAAAATGAAATTATTTTATATTTTTAATATGGCTAAATAAATAAAATATAATTAAGAAAAAAAGAATTAAAAGTACAGTCAAACAAACAACATATAAAAATATATTGTATTTAATTGTAGTATAATATTTTGTTAAAATAAAATAGTAATTAATTTTTATTAAAAGAAAATCGTTTTATTAAAAATATTGTCCACAACGACAATATATGCAAGTTTGCCAGACAATAAAAAGGCAATTGATACAAGATGGATTTTTCGAAATAAAGTAAACTGGTTTGATGAATGGTGATTTCCAATAATTTCATTAATTTCAAATTGACTAGGAGTGTTAAGTTTATTGCCTGCTGGGACCGTGTAGTGGAGGGGTAGGAATAATATAATATGATGTAATAGTATTTTGTCGTTATAAGGTTGTCGAAGAAATAAGAATTAAAATATTAAATGTGTATAAAATATAATTATAATAATTAATAAATGTATTATTAAAAATACAATGTTGTGCGCTAATTAATTTAATAATTTTAAAATTATTCGATTTATTAAGCACAAAAATTTCATAAAAATAAATAATAAATTAAACAATTTTTTTTATAATAGTATAGTACAGTATAGTACTATTCCACCCCTCCCTTTAATTAAATGATGCGCCGCTAAACTGCAATTACTTTGCATGATTTTCTTATCCTATCAATTCATTATTCACAATATCACAAATAACTACTCAAAAATGATGATGACTTAGAATTGTTAGAATTTCAATTTTTACTAATTGTTTTTTATTACTTTCTTAGCCAATCATTAATATCAAGTACCATATAATATTAATATTATAAACAAGCTTTCTATTACATACAAAATCTAAAATGTTTTGTAACATTTGCGAAATAAATATATTGGAACCAATTTTGCACTATTTTTTAAAAAATTAGCCGTTTTTACAGCTAAAAATCGAATACACATTTTGCCACTCTCTTAAACGTAGTTTTCATTATGGTAAAAACATCGTTTATTCATGTTTTACCGGCAAATACAAAAATGCAGACATTTTTAGAAAATTATGATTATGATTATGGTGTGAAAACTAATTTTTATTATTCCTAAATCATTTTTTAACGAAGAAAATGAATTTATTTTCCAAAATAATTTAATTAATTTAATTAAATAAGCAAATAAAAGTAAACACATTTTCATATGGTTGCAAATCTTGAATCAAATTGTGTGCATCAGTTTGATGTCCAAACCATTTTAATAGTCACCATAAGCTAGGACTATGGTGAATGATAGCTAAAACTAGAAGTCAGAAAACAATCTCACAATTTCTTTTTTACTCGATGTCAACTAAATTACCCTAAATTACATTTAATTTCTATTTCTATTGGTACTGCGATTATATATTTTTATTTTTATTTACGTTTCTCATCTATTTCTTGTATAGTTATCATAAATTTCTACATACTTATAAATTTACAATAGTTGATCTAAATGATTTCTCAATATTCGGCGATTAAATAAATTGATCTGTGTATAGAAAACGGACACGAGAAGATCAATTTAATTAATCCAAAATGCAGATAATGTTCGCAAACTAATCATTTTCACCAATCCTATTGAACTGATATACGACCTATTTTGGGCGCATCGTTTAATTTCACCGTAAATCGTAAACTATTGCCACAATAGAAATTTGCATGCTAATATGCATCGTACAAACCATGCTTTAAGAAAATAAGGCTAATAAATACGGTCGGCTATCGGCTACAATATCGTGTGTTCTATAATTTTATGTTTAAGCAGGTTCAAGGTACATGTTAAATTCTTATCCACAATAATTATATCATGTAAAATCCCCACAATATCAACGGTATTGTATTATGATTATTACATACAAAAACCATATCACCGTAGCAATTCACAGCCATTCGAGTACAAATAAACCTCGTTGATAACTCATTTATTGAAATTATTTAACACCTCATCGAGAGGAGGTGTTATTTATCCTCATATCTATATCCGCGTTAGTATCTCACCATAAAACTTAAAATTTGTTTTTTAATAAGAAAAATATTTTTATTAACATTGTTACTTTCATAAATAGATAAACAATTATAGAAAACATTATATTTAATTGATTATTTTATTAAATAATTTTAAAAACATTAAAAAAATACATTATTCAATATTTATAAATCAAAACAAACAAATAAAAAGAAAAACTATCGTGTCAAATATAAAACCTTTCCAAACATATTCAATTGTCAAAAGCAATCTAACGAAATTCCAGTATAAAAATCAGTATGACCAATATATCAAATATAAAAGTTACTATTTTATTCTACTTCACATAAAATATTTATACTTTTTAAAGAAGTGTATAAAACATGATTATATTAATTATGTGTTTAGAGATAACTAACATTTTAATAATATTATCATTAGAAATAAAAACAAATCTCCATATAATTATTAAATATGTGGAAATAGTTTTACATTTCATTAAAATAATAGTTCCAACGCTTCTGAAATTGAAACTAACTAAGTGAAGTTTCTTAAATAGATCAGCAATAAAATTTTTTTTTTCAAGAATTAATAACAAATAAAAATAAACATAAAGTAACATGGAAGATAATGTAAGTAAATAAATACAATAAATTAAAAAAAAATTGGTAGTGCGATTTGTGGTTTTTAATAAAAAAAAAAAATTTTAATTAGAAATAATAATAATAACAATAGTGATAATGATAATTATAATCATTATAATAATAATAATAATATTAATGATAATGACGATATTACTATTAACAACAATAATGACACTAATACTTATAATAATAATTCATTAAACCGAAGGCGACGTTATATACGAGGTCGCAACCTTTCTACCAACACGATCTGTTGATTTAAATAAATTTGCAGACTCAATAAAAGCTGTTGCAGACATATTCAAAAATTCTTTGGCGGACTACGTCCGAATTAAAAATATTGAGATTGACTTAAAAAGGAGAGAAATAGAATTAGAGGAAAGAAACATTAATATAAGACAACGGCAACTTGAAATTAATAATAATAATCCTGGTAATATTTAATAAAATTTATTGAAAATATATAAATTATATAAATAATAATAATAATAAATATTCAATTTTTAGATTAATAATATTGTTGAATATAACTTTCACGTAAATTACTAGCCTGATTTGTACCTGGGGAGAATTAGACATTTTTTTAGTTTATTTTTATTTTTTTGTTATTTTTATTTTTTTTTTTTTTCGTTTTTCTATTGAATTATTTGAAATTTTATTGAATAAATATTTTATATTTTTTTTATATGATTGAATCGATAAACTGTTTTTGTTTAAAATACTTTCTTAAAAAATGTACCTATTGCCAATTGCGCATCCTCGTGTAAAGCCTCTGGTAAATTTATATTCAGCTCATCTGCAGGTGCTGATACACCATTTAACAACCTATAGTTATGCAATGTCAAACATGCATAAATAATGAACGCTGCCTTTGCTGGATGATAATGAAGTACGCGGTGCCCCAAACAGCATCGAAAGACTTCCTTAAGTAAGCCATTCGTTCTTTCAATGATATTGCGAGCATTTTTATGTAAAATGTTATATCTTTTATGTTTTGCGTCTAAATTACCATCCGTCAAAGGCGTGAAAATCCACGGCTCAAGTGTATAACCTGAATCTCCTGCATAAATGATAATCAACAATAATTTATATTTGTATTTTATACGGTTTATTTGTTAACTATAAAACTTACATACCCATTAAATGTGATGCATGGTCACCATTTTCATAATTTGATTTTATAAATTCCCTTACATTTGATGTGTGGAAAATGGCATTATCATCCACAGATCCAGGAAACCGAGCATCTGCAGCTAAGATTCTTTGATCTGCACTGCACACCTAAAAAAAATATATTTATTATTATTAATTATGAAATGAATCAAATTTATAGATGCAATTACTTACTAGCATTACATTTATACTTGGCACACTTTTTCTGTTTATGTATAAATGAGGCATGTGCTCGATATCGGTAGCATTTGGACTTATAATATTAACATGAGTACCGTCTATTGCTCCAACGACTCCGTTAATTCCAAATGTAGTGTAGAATCTGAATAAAAATTAAAAGTAAATTGCGATATTTAATATCAATAAGCGTAGATCAGATAGAAGTTATAAACGATAACAGGAGATACTTAAAATTCCTTTTTCTCTTTCAATATATCTGTCCTTGACTTAGGAAATTTTATGGCCTTGGGCATTAAATGCGTCGTAATTAATTTAACTACCAAATTAATGTAGCGACTGATGCTGGACTGGCTAAGTGCAGTACAATATGAAAACCGTACAGGCTTTTGATAACTGCCATGACCTAAAAAGCTTACTGCACTAAGAAACAAAAATTTTATAAAAAATTGAATGTAATTTACTATTCAAACGCAAAAAATTAAAATATCAAAATTTATAAATTAAATCATTTTTTTATTGTAGATCACTTTTTTTACTTTAATTTATTTTTTTATTTTTTTTACATAAAAAACTTTACTAGACCAAATATTTTGCACTGAACGGTAACTAGGTAAAACGATATATTTTAAATTTTATTTATTTGTTGATTAGTTTAAAATACAACTTACTTTTATATAAAATGGAATACCAGTAAGCAATGGTTCTATAGTTTTCTATATAGCTTTCCAATTCATCAATTATGTCCTTAGCCAGTACTTTAGGTAAGCGAAACATCTGACGGAATATTTCATCTTACACTAGGAAAGGATTATTTGTATCCCTTAAATTTCTCAATATTCTTCTGCGATCACTAACATAAAAATAATAAAATAATATTATACCCATTGATGATATAATTTTTATATATTTACTTGTTTCGCTCCAATAAATTTGCAATCACGGCAATTTCAAAAACATCTGTGTTGTTCATATTTTTGTTTTGATATTTATTATTTATCAAATATAATTAATTATCTTTTATAATATTTTAATGTTTTATTATTATTATTAATAGTATTGTTATTAATATTATTTTTTTATCACAAATCGCAAATACCAACTTTTTTTTTTAAATAATTGTATTTATTTACACTCACATAACATGTTACTTTCACAAAAAAAATTCAAAAGTACCTTAAAAATATTAATAGTACAAAAAAACAACAAAAACACGGGACGCGATGACGCGTAATACGAAATTTGAAATTTGATTGGAAAATGAAAAATTTGTTTGAGAATGGTGGTGAATATCATTTTGTATCCTCGATCGTTAAATTTAGTGAGGTTAAATTTTAGTTATCAAAGAGGCTAAAACTGGCTGTGAATTGCTCCAAATATATTGCTATAAACAGATGATAAATAGTATGCAAAAGTGTAAAGTGTTTATTTATAATATCTAAAGATATAATATTGGCGTCGAGGATAAACTAAAATTTAATTAGTTTTTTTTTTAATTTATATAAAAATTAAGTTTTTTATTAAAATTTTTTTTCAATAAAAAAAAAAAAAAAATATTCCTCAGGGCTTTATTGAAAGTAATTAGGTAAATAGTTAGTTTTTTTATTAAAAAAATAGTAATAGTAAATATAAATAGTGTTGGAATAATATTCCACAGTGTATCTACAACTACCACATTTTTGTTAATTAAGCACTTGGTAAGTTTTTTATTTAAATATTGAGAAGTGAGTAAAAATAAAATTCCACAAATGAAAATTTTTTTTGCTTTCACAAAATATTTAAGTCTGGAAAGAAATAAATTAAATTTAAAATTTTTTTTAAAAAAATTGTATAGGAATTCAGTTATTTGATAGATACAGTAAAAAAATTATTTGAAATTAACGATTTTTGTAGAAATCCACAAATAAAAATAGTAACGGACTTAACTTAAATCACTTAAATTCAAGTAAAATAAGGTAATTGTTATATTTTTAATACAAAATAAGGTGATATAGCCTATAGGCACATAAATAAAATAAGGTAATTGTTTTAATAAAAATTCAATAAGGTCATATAGCCTATTGGCACATAAATATAAGTTAGTTTTTTTAAGTCGGTACGTAATTTTAATAAAAATAAAATTTTAAATGACATAAGACATAAGACAAAAGAAAATGCAAGCTGACACATCCACAACTACGTGTAAGGGGTTTTATGGAAGAATTGAAGCATACATGCCTGGGGAATGCTTTCAATCATATCGGGAGGTAGCAGAAGAATTTTTTATCATTAGTGGTATACGACAGCACATGCAAGGTTCATACTTGATAACTAGTATTGGTAACCAAACATATGAAAAATTGCGTACTCTGTTGCATCCACAAAAACCAAAAGATTGCGGAATTAATTAAATATTTGATACTTTGGCTAATTATTATACGCTTAAGCCAAATACGCACGCAGAGCGTTACAAATTCCAAAACGTCAAACAAAATATAGGCGATGTGTTCATGGCATTATAATATATATAATTAGGGAATACGAATTATAGATTAATTTTAATTTTAAGAATTAATGAGAATTAGATAGTTGAGTTGAACAGATCAACAATTGGAAGAATAATTGAATTGTTAGAAATATTAATTTAAATAAAGTGAAATAATTTCATGTTTAAATAAAAAATATTTGTAGTTAAAAAATTAAACCCAAATTCTTGGATACAGTTTTCAGTACGTTGAATCAACTCTTCAAGTGAATTAATCACAGTTGCATAGACTTTTTCTTCAAGGCAACCCCATAAATCGAAATCCAACGGGTTTAAGTCTGGAGAATGTGGCGACCAGCTTATGGGCCCACCTCTGACAATCCATAGTTGAACGAGTGCAGATGTGGTTTCAACATGATGTTGGACCAGCGCACTATGGAGGGAATGTTAGATGCTGACTGGACGCAAACTTTTATCACAGATGGATTGGCAGAGGTGGGCCGTTAAGATGGTCGCCAAGCTCTCCAGACCTAAATCCATTGGATTTTTATTTATGGAGTTGCCTTAAAGAAAAAGTCCATGCAAATGTGATTAATTCACTTGAAGAGTTAATTCAGCTTATTGAAGACTGTATCCAAGAATTTCGCCACAAGCAACAGCAAACACTTAGATTGGTTCGGTCTATTGAAAAGCATTGTTGTCTATGTATTCGAGCTGAAGGAGCACATTTTCAGCAATTACTTTAAGCTTTGTTTGTTTAAAACTGTGGTGATATGCGTGCGTGTGCTTTTGTGGTTTTTGTGTGTGGGCCTTTGTATGTGAGATCGTTTGTGTGTGTGTGAAGGTTTGTGTGAATGCATGAGTGTATGGAATCAATTATCTGTCACGTCCATATTGTTGGTTCTGGAAAAAACCAAAAAAAGATAAAATTTTTCCATAGCGAAAATCAATTTTATGCCTACATCGTTGTAGTTATTTGTGTATATCTTTGGAACCAGTTGAGACCTATCGTAATGTTATAGCTTAAACGAAAGCTTATGAATGTGGCAAGTTTTTAAACTTATACCGAAAAAAATTTTTCATCATGATTTTTCGACTTATGATGGAACAAACTTTCAAAAAGAAAAATGGCGTTCAGCTAATTGTCAACATTCCTGTAAGTATCTGGATAACCACAGGTTCGAATTGCCTTATCTTAACGTCAAATTAAAGGTCTCGGTATGCTAATGCTAATAGTGTATCAAAAATTTAAAATCGGTTAATTAGTTATTGAGATATTGATCCCAGTAGAGTGCAAAACATGGTCTGATTGAAAATTTGGTTATTTGCGTGTAACTTGGTACCGAAGTCGAATCGGCCAAAATGTTATATGATATTTTCGACGTAAAATGACCCAGAGAATCTAGTGTTTTCGTATTGCCGTCGATAATTGGGACACCCTGTATATAATCTCTATTACTAGTTTATATTATTAATTAGTTTAGTTAGTTAATTAGTTAGTTTTAATAGGTAGGACTATGGGCTAATCACCCATATAAAAATAATAGTATTATGAAAACATCTATCTTTCGATAATTACAGTACAGTACAGTATACAATTGGTAAATTGTTATATACTCCCATGCGGAGTAATTTACCAACTTGGTTGTAATGAAAGGTTTATTAGATGACATAAAAGCTCCACTAGGAGCAAAAATATGAGTTAAAAAAATAAAAAAAAAAAAAATAGGTAGGGCTAACTTAATAAGGGGAACTTAATTGTACAGTGAAATGTTGGTATTCGCAACACCTCACCTCCCCGGGGAAAAAAAATTTTTTTTATTTAGTTTAAAACAAATTTTTTTTTTATTACTTACAAAAATAAAAATATCGAATAGAAATAGACAAAAACTATTATCAAACAACAACCCAATAATTCATGTAGTAACCTTTTATGACAAACTTTCACTATCAAGTTATATAAAGTTTTAACAAATTTTTATGAACTTTCTTTAATTTTTTATTAAACAAGATGGTCACGTTTTCATTAGAATTAATATCCGTTACTAAAGGTCCTTATTATATGTCGGCGTAACTTTTTTATGTTTTCTGACATTATCAACCATTAACACATAGTCACCAATTTTAAATTCACCAGGTCTTATAGACTTATCATGAAATTCCTTAGATTTTAATTTTGATTTTACTTGATTCTCATGTGCCATCACGTAACCATTTTGAAGTTTAAATTTTAGATCAATCACATAGTCCTCATAATTATAAACCGGATCTGGCCTTTTTTTTATTGAACTTGGTACATTACATTTAAAGCCGAAAATTAATTCATACGGAGTACAGTCCGTGGAAGTATGTGGAGTTGTGTTATAACTAAACGAACCGCATTCTAACCAATCATCCCAATTGAGTGGGTCTTTATTTACAAAACTTCTTAAGTAATCACCAAGAGTACGATGGAATCGCTCAAGTGATCCATTAGATTGTGGGTGATATGGAGTCGTTTGTAACTTAGTAATGTGTAATAATTTGCACATTCTTTTGAATACATCCGATAAAAAGTTGGTTCCCTGATCCGAAACAACTGATTCAGGTAAACCGAAAATGCAGACAATCCGTTGCACGAAAACTTTAGCAACCGTTTCAGCCTCTTGATTAGGTATAGGTATTACTTGTACGAATTTGGTGAGATCGTCTTGAAATGATAGAATATAATTATTTCCCTTTTCCGATTCCGGTAATGGACCAACAATGTCCAAAAATACTTTTTGGAATGGCCTAATAGAAGTGGTAGTTATTTTTAATGGCATTTTTGTACTTAATCTAATTTTATTCTTTTGACAAACATCACAAGATTTAATGTATTGCTTTATTGTAGATAACATTTTAGGCCAATGATATAAACGCCTAATACGTCTAATTGTTCTCGCTGTGCCCTGATGACCTCCCATGGGAGTATTGTGAAATTCATGTAATATCTTAGCTATCTCATTAGGATTATTAACTTCAATAATTTTGGATAAAGGATTAAATAGATGTTTACTTATATTTGACGTATTGGAAGAATTCGCAAATTGATCCGAGTTCACTGGATCTAAAATAATTTTACTATCGGAATCAATTCCATTAGAAACCGAAGAATCACCAATAACTTGATTACGATTTGATTTAACCGGAACATTTTGCCTTTGTGAACGAGTCACAACATTTAAATTTGAAAAATTTATACGACTTAATGCGTCAGCGTTGGTATTAAGCCTACCCGCCTTATATTGAACATCAAATTCATACTCCTCTAGTTTAATTCTCCAGCGCATGATGCGCGAAGATGGATCCTTTAAATTAAAAATCCACACAAGTGGTTTGTGATCGGTAATCACCGTGAACTTTCGTCCGAACACATACGGCCTGAAATGCCCCACAGCCCACACAACCGCCAATGCCTCCTTTTCGATAGTAGAGTAATTTACCTCGGCTTTATTTAGGGATCTACTCGCATATGCGATAGGCAAATCCGTAACATCCGAATCTACACGTTGCGAAAGTACCGCACCAATGGCAAAGTTACTGGCGTCGGTTGTAACATAAAAATGTTCATCAAAATTTGGATATTGTAGTATAGGAGGTTCAGTGATTAACTTTTTTATGATTTCAAACGATTCATCACAAAACGCGTCCCACTCAAATTTTACATTTTTTCTTAGAAGTTTGTTTAAAGGAAATACCACTTTTGAAAAATCTGGAATAAATTTTCTATAATATCCAGCTAAACCGAGAAAACTTTTAATTTCTTTGACATTCCGTAAAATTGGATAATTTATAATGGCGGAAATTTTTGAAGGATCGGGTTTTATCCCGTTTTCTGAAATAATGTGTCCCAAATATATAACCTCTTTCCTACAAAATTTACACTTTTCTGGTTGTAGTTTTAATCCATAGGTACGTATTCGTTCTAATATATCTATCAAACGCTTATTGTGATCGGCCAAGCTCGCACGAAAACAATTATATCGTCCAGATAAACAAAACATCGCACACCTACTAAACCAGTGAGTACCCTATTCATTAATCTTTGAAATGTTGCAGGGGAACCTTTTAGACCCATTGGCATACGATTGAATTCGTAATGGCCATGTGGAGTGCTAAAAGCGGTTTTACTTCGATCATTTTCCCCTATATTAATTTGGTGAAAACCACTTGCAAGATCCAAAACGGAGAAATATTTTGCATTTCCCAAAGAGTCGTAAATGTCCGTAATATCAGGCATTGGAAATGCATCGCCAATGGTAACCGAATTTAACTTGCGATAGTCCGTAACCAAACGCCACTTCTTATTTCCACCAGAATCAGTTTTCTTGGGCACAACTAACAACGGTGCATTCCAAGGACTGCTACTAGGTCGAATAATATCTTCGTTTAGCATTTTAGAAACCTGAGTTTTAATTTCATTTTTATGACATTCCGGTAATCGATATGGTCGCACATTGATAGGAGCTTGATCAGCAGAAGTTTTGATAGAGTGCTTAATCAAATGAGTCGAAGAAAGCTTATCGCCCTCAATGAGAAAAGTATCATTGTAATTACGACAGATCTCATGTATAGAATCCCGCTCCTCAGAATTTAAACCGTCGAAATTTAAATTATTCATTAAGATATTTAAACGATCCCACAATACATTTCGATGTAAATTTGGAGTTGAAGAATTATAAATATTGTACTTTTTCGGATCTTCAAATTTAATGTCCATATCATTTATAATGTTGTTCAGAGGAATTCACTAATGTAACATATACATAATTGTTATGAGGATGAACTAAGGAAGACATTACACCCACATTAGTGGCTATCATTTGACTAAAACATATTCTAGAATCTTTGAAATTAATTGGACCATATTTAATATTGGTTGCCATTCTTGAATTTAAAACAATGGGATTTTTATTGACATGAAAATTAATTATTGAACGGTTCCCATTTAAATAAAAATCAATTGAATTTGTATTATAATCGACAGAAGCCTTAGTATCCGCGAGGAAATCTTCACCGATGATTCCATCAAATTCCGAAGGAAAATCACCAGACACAATGTGAAATTTATGTTTATACCGAATTAAATTAGAAATTCATATATTTAGAAAACAATAACCCCTTGTAGGAATTTGTTGTTCCGTAATACCCCTAAGTAAAATTTTTTCATTTTGATAATAAATAGTATCAGGATCTAATTTATTAATTTTTATTAAACTTATGTTCGAGCCCGTATCGACCAACATAAGGACAGGCGATTTTGTTTCATTTGCAGAAACCACTATTGAACTACGAAAGTTTCTAGAATTATTTTTTAAATCATTTAATTGACATATAGAAGGTATTGTATTAGATTCTATATTCTCTGACGAATCACAATTACTTGTTCTTAAATTATTTGAATTTGAATGACTATAGTTAAATTTAAATTTAGAGTTGTAAAAGGTATCAGGACAAGTATTTATATTTTGATTTTGGCATTTCAATTGAACTCTCCGATACGGCTGCCGCTCGTACCGGGTGTGGAAAAGTTTTTTGAATTTGAATGATTATTTATTATATTATTTTGTTCAATATTTGGATTACTAAGATTTAATTGTCCCTTATTATTATTGTATTGTCTCTTTTGACAATTATCAATATTATGATTATCCAATTTGCAATATCTGCAAAAATACTCTAAACTAACAGAATTATTTGAATTGTTTGCACTTATTTTATATGAAATGTTATAAGATTTTTTATTCTTTAAAATGTTACAATATTCTATGTCGTGATCTTTTGATTTACAATAATTACAAAACCTATTTGAAACGTGTGATTGAGAAAGATTATTTCGATTAAACAAATTTCTATTCGGAGTTAAATTGTTTCTTGTATTATTATTTGAGAATCTGTTTATCGATGAATTTGACCTGTGCGAATTTGCATTACTATTATTATAATATTTAGACTGAAAATTGGATTTAGAGATATTCGAATTTAAATTTGAGTTCCAATTGGAGTTAGTATTTGAAATAAAATTTGAAGAATGAGAATGAGAATGGAATTTAGAATTTTTTTCTTCTTCCATAGCTGAATCAATAGATGTTAATAAATTTTCGAAAGCTCTTGCCTTTATTCGAAATTTGATAGGTTCTTTTAAACCTTCCTGAAAACTGTTCAACACCGTTTTTTCATTTTGTTCCCTTAGAACCTTGGCTACCTCATCCGCTTTACCCAAAGTACTTGCCAAATTTAATTCGTTATGTAAAATTTTAATTTTGGATGAAAATGATTGTATATCTTCGAATTTACCTTGCCGCATATTATATAACTCAACTTGAATTGAATGAACGGATCTGGTGTGACATGAATGTCTTTCCAGAGCATTTTTTAAATCTATCCACGTATTGAAATTGTTATACCGTAATACTTCGTATGCGCAGCCAGAAATTTTTGTTTTAATTAGGCTTAATAATGTAGCATGTTCACTTTCCGAAACCGCTTGTGCCTCAAATATTTCGATACATTGCACAAAACGATGATATTCACTAGGATTACCATTAAATTCAGGAATAAGCTGTATAGCATACTTAATATCCATAGTAAAATCAAAAAAAGAAGAAATTTCAGGTTCACAAAATTGTTCCTCCTCTGAAGTAATTGATGAAGTACAAAAATGGGATTTTATACGCTTTTCGTCCTTCGTAATTGAGAATATCTTGTCCAATTTACCCTTGTCATCCATAAATACGCATGAAAATATTATTATGATTGATTGTTTGATAAAGTGAAAGAAAAAAATTTCAATAAACAAAATGTATTTATTGATTTATGATTAAAGAGAGAAAAATTAAAAAAAATAATTAAAGAGAGAATTTAATAATATAATTTAAATTGAAGGAAGCTTTTGGAATTACAAAAATTGTTGAGTAAAAAAAATTTTTTTTCTTTATATACATGAACCACCAATGATGTGTACAAAATAAATATTGTATGATAAAAATGTGTAGACGTATACACAAAAAAATTATGTATATTTTATGGAAAAAATTAAATAAATATTGACCGAAAATCTATAAGTACTATTCGTTTTATATAATGACGCAAAAATTCACAATTGCATATACGAACTTTTATAATTACTTATATACATAATTATAAATCAAATTTTCTAATCAATTAATTAATTAAATTAAATTAAATAATTAATTTAAATAATATATTAATATTAAACTACTAAAAATACTACGATAACGGTTATCTATACCGATATGTAATTATATGTTATATACGTGTTACGAGTTAATTATTTACACATATTCAATTCTTAAATTATAATTTTACAAAAAAATTTAAAATATATTAATTATCATAATTTTTCAAAATTAAAATATTAATTTAAACCATTTTTTTTTTTTTTATGACAAAAATAATTTTAAGCCTAAAAATTTTAACAAAAACAAAAAAACGTTACTGTATAAATAATAGAATAAAAAAATGTAATCTTAATTTATTAATTTGAATGAAATATATACCAAAATTTCTGCATAATATCAAAATATGCCGGTGCACTAAAAGTACCCTTATTGTATGAAAAAAACTCCATGTAATCGGTTTGAGGATGACGATGATGCAAATGATGTCCTCTGTTTGATGATGTGATGATCTTTCATTAATCGTAAAAAAAATTTCTTTTGTTGTAACAAAAAAAAAATTTTTTTTTTTTTTTTTTACTAAATGGAATTAAATTTAGATTTTTGATGACACAATTTTTTCCACGTTGTCACAAAACATTTTTAGAATTTTAATTAATAATTTTTTTTTTTTTTTTTATTAATTATTTTTTTTCTTCTTTATTTTTTTCTTTGAAACATAAAAATTCAGTGCAATTTAATTTTAACTGATTTTTTTTTTTTATTCATCCCACCGCTGCCACCAAAATTATGTTATGATTTTTAACACAATTTATTTATTATTCATTTTATTATAATATTTTATATATATATAAATTATTCTAATAATTACCAACCCCTTCCTTTATATAAATCTTTAAATATACATTATTATTCTTTATGATTTATTTGATTATTAGATAAGTACTTATCATGTTGATTTACGAATATGCAATGTGCTAATTTTATTATCTCTATCAATATTTATTTATTACTATCTTTATTAATTTTTAATTATAAACTCTCTTTTTTTTCATTTCTATCGATTGTACATGTAATATATATATATAATCTCTATTATATGCTAGACACACAGAAGATTTAACTAATTAGTTTGCTCACAAACTAATTCAGTAACTAAACTGGTGACACACTGGCAAACCATTAGTTTACTATTGTTTTGATATTTATTGTTGTACGAGAGTGAGAAAATTACAAATAGTTTAGTTTGTTTACATATGATTTTTTTTAATATTTAATATATTTATTGTAATTTATAAATCCGATGGTTCATTTTATTTACAATTAAACATTTAGTTAAATATTTTTAATAATAATAATATAAAATTATGGTTTAATTTCACAGTTTACAAATTCCAAAAAATAAATCGATTACGATTTTCATTTTTAATTATTGTAAATTAAATTAAATACTCACAAACTTTTGTCATTCAATTTAAATCAACTTTATTTATATTATTATTATTATTATTATTATTTATTATTTTATACTTGTCAATATAGAGTTTCAATTCTTTGTTATTGTTATTATTTGATAAATATAACCTATTTTTTTTATTTGTTTATTTATTTTGGCAATTAATTTTGACATTCGACACGGAATTCCAGTTCGAATTTCCTATATTTGAGAGAAACTAATTAGTTTCACACCAACTACAGACATTTTATTGTAGTTAGGCTAACTAAATCAATACACTACAAACTACTAGAATTTTTTCTCAAATTGGTTATAACTACAATTTTAGTTGGTTACCTCCTCTGTGTGTCTAGCATATTACTAGTTTATATTATTAATTAATTTAGTTAGTTAATTAGTTAGTTTTAATAGGTAGGGCTAACTTAATAAGGGGAACTTAATTGTACAGTGAAATGTTGATATTCACAACACCGTAATAACATCTGTTGCCAGTTGCTATTCTGCGGCGTATTTCCTCTTCAATATCATTTTCAACATTTATCAACGATCCTAAGTATACAAAACTATTGACTATTTCAAAATTGTGTTCTCCAATATTAACCGTTTGATCTCGAATTCGTGATGTATTCGTTGCCACCAAATATTTTGTTTTTTCTGCATTCACTTTGAGACCCAGACCTGATGCCTCCTTTTGTAACGATTCGAAAGCATCCTTGACAGTTATCATATTTCGACCCATTATGTCTATATCATCAGCATACGCTAACAATTGACCCGATTTTGTGAAAATCGTGTCTTGTTTATCAATATTTACTACCCTCACTGCCTTTTCCAGCGTAATATTAAATAGCAGTGTTGATAATGGATCGCCTTGTCGTAGTCCATCGGATTCGTACCTGTGACCTCCCATTTTCCAACGTCATAGCCACCAAATCTATCAGTTTTTTTGGAAAACCAAACTCTTCCATAATATTCCATAACTTTGACCTTTTGACGCTATCATATGCCGCTTTAAAATCAACAAACAAATGGTGTGTATCAACATTGAATTCCGTACAAGTCTATGGTATAGTATATTAGCAAATACCTTATAGCTAATGTTTAATAAAGTTATTCCTCTGTAGTTGTTACAATCCAATTTGTCACCCTTTTTGTACAATGGACAGATAATACCATCCTTCCACTCATCTGGCACCTGTTCATTATTCCAAATCTTTACAATTAGCTCGTGCAGTTGATACCATAATGCATTTCCACCATATTTAAAGAGTTCACCTGGTAAGCTATCAGATCCAGGTGCTTTATTATTCTTGAGTTTCTGAATAACATTCTTTACTTCGTGTATTGATGGTTCAGCTATAAATGGTTGGGCGGTTTGAAATTGCACATCTTCCATAGTATTCACTGGCGTATTCAAATTTAATATATCTTTAAAGTACTCGGCCCATCTTTCAAGGCACCTTTTCTCTTGCGCCATAACCTGACCATGTCTGTTTTTGCACAAAAAAGGTTGTTGATTGTATCCGTTGCGAAAACGATTGACATTCCGGTACAATCTTCTATTATCGTTGTTCCTGTTAAATTTTTCCATTTCGACGTAAACCTTTCGTTCCAATTCTCGTTTTTTCTTACGAATCAATTTACGCTCGAAATCCCTCTTCTCGCGATAGTCTTCCACAGTGGTCCGTGTAACCCGCGTTAGCATTTTCAGCCTGGACGCATTTTTTGCATCCCGAGCATTTCTACATTCATCATCAAACCACTCATTTCTTACTACCATCCCCTTTCCAATCTCCTCTGTTGCGACACTTTCAACGCATGATTTTAATTTTTTCCACATTCTATTTATATTAGTTTCCTGCTGGTAAGCCTCCAAATCTGCAATAATTCGTTGTTCCATTGCATCCATGTACAATTGTTTTACCGCCGCCTGTCCAAGTTTCTCGACTGCCCATTTCAACCCTACGGGTTGTGTGTTATTACTGGCCGAAATTCTGGCTCGTAGCACTATCCGAACTAGATAATGATCTGAGTCAATATTTAGACCACGACAAGTTCGTACATCCATTATATTTGAACAGTGACGTCCATCAATTAGTACATGATCAATTTGATTACTTGTTCTACCATCTGGAGACCTCCACGTCATCTTATGAATATCTTTATGTGGAAAATATGTACCACTTATGACCATGTTTTTTGACATGGCAAAATCAATCAATCTTAGCCCGTTTTCATTCGTTGTTTTATGAAGACTGTGCTTACCTATAGTTGGGTGATATATTGTTTCCTGTCCCACCTTGGCATTAAAATCGCCTAGGACAATCTTAATGTCGTGGCCGGGTGCAGCTCTATATGTTGTCATCAGCTTTTCATAAAACTCATCCTTAACCTCATCAGTTTTCTCTTCAGTGGGCGCATGTACATTGATGAGGGTCAGATTGAAAAATTTTGTTCTTACACGTAGTGTACAAATGCGTTCATCAATCGGATTAAAAGCAATTACTGAATTTCTTGCTTTTCCAAAAACTACGAAACCGGTTCCGAACTCTCTTCTTTTACTGCAATCATTGCCGCTGTAATAAAATGTGTATCCTCTACCTTTCAATAAATTTTTTCCGGGCCACCTAGTTTCTTGGATAGCTGTTATATCCAATTTGGCTGTTCTTAGTGTATCAGTAAGTGCTCTTAACGCACCTTGTCGTAACAGAGTTCTAACATTCCAAGATGAAAGTTTTAAATCATTGTCCTTAAATTTTCTTTGCTGGAGTCGTTGCCGTTTATTCTGTCCGATCCGAGGCTGTGTTGTCGAATGCATAACTAGTTGTTTTTCCGAAGTTGGTAGTTAACCATACGTTCAACCTACTACTCATTCTGCAAATTCGTAGGATCATTTACAGGGGTATATCACCTCTGCCGAAAGCAGTTACATTGGCGCCGCTGATTCGCCTTTACTGTGTAATCACTGAATCATTAACTCAGTTTTAATCGAGTGTAATTCTCATACACACCAGCCAGATTGACCGCGACTACTTATTCTTTATTCGTAGCTAACCCATAAGTATCATAGGCCGTTCCACTATCCGCAACCCGTGGACGCGTTCGGTCGCAACTGGCATTGCAAGTATGCTATACCCAACATACTAATCCGAAATTGGCCACAAAACATGATGGTTAATACGGCCACAACACACAACCACATTGAAAATTTAAGTCTAGGTAAGTCCATATTAAAGAAGCAAGTATCTCATTATAAAGATATTATAAGGGAATGATTCAAAGGTCACATCAACCGATCACACGGTTTCTATAAAAAATCATGTAGCGGAATTACATCTACAGAAGTGTAGACCTGTATTCCACAAGGCTTATTCCGTACCCTTGCGTCTTTGCGAAAAAGTTGAGGCGGAATTGAATAGATTGGTTAATGAGAGAATCTTGTCAACAGTGCAGTATAGTGACTGGGCAAGCCCCATTGTAGTGGTACCTAAGAAAGATGGAAACATAAGGATTTGTATTGGCTGTGGTGTCACAATTAATCCACATTTGAAAACAGTTCACTATCGCTTACCGAATATAGAGAAAATATTCGCTTCTTTATCAAATTGTAATTTTTTTTGCGTTATTGACTTGTCGGGAGCATATCAGCAGTTAAGAGTATCAGAGAACTCAAGGCAGTATCTCACAATAAACACCCACAAAGGATTATTCCAGTATAATCGGTTACCGTTTGGGGTGGCTTCTGCTCCATCCAAGTAATGGATCAGATATTATTAGGATTGCAAAACGTATTTTGCTATTTAGACGATATCTTACTTGGTGGACGCACTAAGAAGGAGTGTAAATTTATTAAATCAACACAATGTAAAACTAAACTTGCAGAAATGTAAATTTTTGGAAGAGTCTGTTGAATATTTAGGACGCATTTTGTATCGGAATACCATCAAGCCGAATCCTAATAAGATAAAAGCAATAATGAAAGTCAATTACAATCTTATTTGGGTCTAGTAAATTATTACCGTAGATTTATACCGAATTTATCCACAGAGTTACATGATCTTTATAAATTATTGAATAAAGACAGTACATATAATTGGTCGGATAAATGTCAAAAGGCTTTTGAGAAAACTAAGAGTTTAATCACTAGTCACAATGTTTTGGTAATGTTTGATCCAAATAAACCAATCAACATCACCACAGATGCTAGCGCGTATGGGGTAGGTGCGGTGATGTCACATCTTATAAATGGTGAAGAGAAACCAATCATGTTTGCGTCTAGCAGTCTATCACCTGCACAAATGAATTATACTTCTCTTCATCGGGAGGGTTTGGCAATTGTTTTCGCGTTTAAAAAATTCCATAATTACATTTACGGAAAATCCTTCACAGTTGTCAATGATAATCAGGCATTAAAAGAGTTATTTGACGCCACAAAACGAGTGGCAGCGGTTGCAGCAACCAGATTGCAACATTGGGCTGTAATTTTAGGTATATAATAATGCCACACTCAATCAATCTGTACGTATGTTTTACACTATTCGGAAAAGTCTTACTACAGAAGATGGTTGCATATTTTAGAAAAGTACAGGAATATTATTCTAAAATCATTGCACATTAGCCATAATGGTAGTACGAGGATGAAAATGGTAGGTCGGTCTTATGTATATAGGCCACACATAGATAAAGATATTGAAAAGTATGTCAAGCAATGTGAAGTCTGTCAATTGACACAAAAATGTTCCGAAGGAAGAATTAATAACACATTGGCCGTCGTGCAGTTTCCGTTTCAAAGGGTACATTTAGATTTTTTCCACTTTGCTGCGAAAAGTTTTTTAATCTTAACTGACAGTTATTCAAAATGAATAGATGTTATATTAATGTCAAGAACAACTGCACAGAATGTTATAGATATTCTGGAATCATTTTTTGTAGCTTTTGGTCTACCCACGGAGATTGTTACAGATAATGGTCCTCCGTTTACTTCATATGAAATTTTTCAACTACTGTAACACAAATTCAATTAAAAACACACATTCACCTGCTTATCATCCACAGTCTAATGGTCTAGCGGAAAGCGCGGTCCAAACAGTCAAGAATACACTTAAAACATTTTGTTTGGATAAAAATAATAAATTAAGTATAAATAAACAACTTAATAGTTTTTTGTTTAATTATAGGAACTCACCGTCCACAGTTACTGGTAAAAGTCCGAACGCATTAGTGTTCACATATAAAACCAAAACAAGGTTTGATGCCATTAATCCGAGACCACAAAGTTTAACTCTGGTATGGAACACTCGGTTGTGTCATTGAAGAAACAGTTTGGATGTATTAATACATCACAGGGCAAACCGGAAATCGTGTTTCACAAAAATCAAAAGGTGTTTTATAGAAATCATTTTAAAAATGATGTAAAATGGATACCTGCCACATTAAAAAAAATACAGTAAGTTCTAATGTTTTTATGATAATAGTATCCGGCAAATCCAAAACGGTGCACAGAAATCAGATACGTCCAACAAAACTATCTGATAAGTATGGTAATACCAAAGTTTTAAGTCCTGTACCGTATTTACCACAAAAGAAGGTAGTTCATTTTATACCACAGGATTCGGTTTATGGTAAAAAGTGAAGTCGTTCGTTTTCAGAAGCAGATACACCAAGAGGAAATAAACGAAACAAACCGCAATTTGCAGAAGCAGATGCACTAAGTAGAAGTAAACGCATCAATGCACAAAAATATAAGAATTATCTTGAATAATTTCAAATAGAACAATTTTTGTAAATAGTAAAGGACTTATTCCACAAAGATGTAATGTTTTTTTTTCATATTGTATTTAGTCAAAATTATTGTATAATTTTGTTGTTGTAGTTAAAATTATTTTTTGTTGTTTTAAAGTCATGGACAAAGTATTTTAAAAGCGGGAAAGTGTTATATATAATACTTATCCACAATAATTGTATCATGTAATATCCCCACAATATCAACGGTATTGTATTATGATTATTACATACAAAAACTATATCACATATTACACAAATATGTTACAATAAACAGATGATAAATTCATAAATAGTAAGCAAAGGTGTAAAGTGTTTATTTATAATATCTAAAGATATAATAGTACATTCATTTTTTTTAGTTGAATGCAATACGTACATAAAAAAAGTAGTGCAAAGTATTTTTTTATTTGTGAAAATAAAATAATTAGAAAATAGTATCCGGCAAATCTTTTCAGTACATCTTAACCCCTTAACGCGCACAAACGTATTAATACGGGCGCGCAAAACCGGCCAAAATGTGCAGACCCGTATATATACGGTCGGTATTTGCTTAAAGAAAAAAATTGATTTTTTTTGGTCTGTTTTTTTTAAAAAAAATTGTGCGTTAAGGGGTTAATAAAAAGTGCATATTTAATTAAAAAACGAATATTTTTGAAAAGTGAAAGTAAGTTTTGTAAACGAGTATAACTATCATAGGACTATTTCATAGGAAACAGGAGCGGGATTAAGCAATAAATAATTTATTTGAAATAACAAATAATAATGTAAGTTTAAAATATTAATTTTATTTTTTCAGTGCCAGAAGGCAAAAAAAAAAAAAATTTTAATTTTGTTTTTGTAAAAATTTTTTTCTATAAATACAAATATATTATTCGTTTAAGTTATGATAAACTGAAAATCTTAACTAAATAGTATTTTGAATATTTAATTTATACAAAATGTAATGTAATTTGAACTAAAAAAAAAAATTAAAAAACCGTTAGCCGTTGGCATTTAATTATCAGCAAAATTTTGAAATTGAGTCATGATCGTTTTACCGAAAACCTATTTCACATTTCATTTTTTAAGTAATATTGCCATTTCATCCGTCTTGTAAGACAGTATTGTGATGCATAGTATTTAATTTTTCCATAGAGTTACTCTGTATATGGAGAGAGCCAACGATGACATAAAATTTGAACAGCTGATTGAGTATAAAATTTTATATATGCAACAAAAAAAAAAAATTAAACCTGAAAAGATGAAAAGAAAATTTCCTCAATCAGCTGTTTTAAACTATTATATTATCTTATATGTCTTTATTTTATATATAGCTAAATAGGGTTTTCTTGCTAAATTTTCGTTTTGTTTTTAGATACGTGGAGATTTGTTTTGAAAATTATTTGTTACGTTGTTTACGGTTTTTTTTTTTATTTTCAATAATTGTAAAACAAGAGTAAAAGTAAAGTTTATGTGAAGTGAATATTATTAAAAGAATTAAATAATAAGCAAAAAGCACAAGAAAAAAACAGATTTTAATATTTTGCATCAATTTATGCGTCCGTCCATACATATAACATATAGGTTTTGTATAGAAAACGAAAAATTCGAAATTCCACCGCAGCTGGCTTATTTGATTAAATATATTAAATCTGGTTATCGCCACAAACAGTACAACTTGTCTATTTCATAATTGTATCTTCGTTCCCAATCATTATGTTCTTGACAGGACCAAATATGCCACGTAGTAACTTTCGTTTAAAAATCCGAAGTAATTGTTCCTGGTGCTGTGTAATGTACCATGTCTGCGATCCATACGTTAACTTAACACGCACACGTGACTTGACATTATCCAACGTCATAGCCACCAAATCTATCATTTTTTTTGGAATACCAAACTCTTCCATAAATTTCCATTATTTTGACATATTGACGCTATTATATGCCACTTTAAAATCAACAAATAAATGGTGTGTATTAACATTGTGTTCGTTTATGCCGTAATGCATAACCATTCCGGAATGGTTATGGGTTTGAGTTTATGCCGTAATATATTACATCTATTCCGGAATGGTTGAGTATATGTCATTTCAAAATTAAAAAAAAATTCGAAAGAATAATCATATTAAAAAAAAAATTAGAAAGAATAATCATATTATTTTTTTAGAAATTAAACAAAAAAAAAACTAAATAAAATGAATAATAAAATTAAATGCTATTACCTGCTGCATAAAAAAAAATAGCTAGAAGACGAAAGTGGTTCCGATTAAAAAATAGGTATGCAATATTTAAATACCTAATAATATATTTGTAAGTGAGTAACATTTATACATAATAAAATTACTTTATGATTTCAGAAGAAGCATAATAAATTACAGCAACAACGTTGCTTCCAATGCTTCTGCTTTAATGAAAATCATATCAGTGTATGAAGTACCAACACGAAATGTAGCAGCTTATCCTAGATCTGAGGATGTTTGGCTAACAACAATGTTAAAATTTTATACTGATGAAATGTGGAAGGAATCATTCCGGGTATCAAAAAACACATTTCAAATTATATGCGATGAAATAACTCCATTCATAGAACCAAAATATAACATTGTTAGGAAATGTTCTTATGGTACAACAGCAGCTAAGCAGCTTGCAATAACTTTATTTAAATTAGGATCGTGTTGCGAATATAGAGTAGTGGGAAATGTTTTCGGAGTGCATAAATCGACCGTAAAAAAATGTTTTTATAAAGTGATAAATGCTATTTTCGATAATTTATTGCACAAATATATATATATGCCAGATGAACATGAAGCTGAAGAAATTGCAAATATGTTTATGACTATTTCGGGATTACCTCAAATAATTGGAGCTATTGATGGATCACACGTACCCATCCTTGCGCCAACCGATGGTCATGCTGATTTTGTCAACAGGAAAAATTGGACATCAGTATTACTACAAGGACTTGTTGATCATAAATTAAGGTACTCATTATTGTAAATATGTTATTATCGATATAAACTTTTCTATTATAACTAGGTTTAGACATGTCTCTTGTAAGTATCCTGGCAGAGTACATGATGCCAAAGCTTTTAAAGATTCTGGAATATATAAACATTCTGGAGAATGTATGCCAAAGGTAGTTACAACTTTAAATATTTTTATTTTTATTTTTTCGTCATAATTTTAATTACAGGGCAATAAGGAAGTTAATGGAATACAAATTCCTTTTTACATAATTGGCGATCCAGCCTATCCTCTTTTACCTTGGCTGTTAAAAGATTATATTGGCTCAAGATTATCAATTGATAAAGAGAATTTTAATGTGCGGCTGAATTCAGCAAGAAACAAAATTGAACTTGCCTTTGGGAGACTAAAAAGTAGATGGCGTATGTTAAGCAAGAGATCTGATATAAATTATACATTTATGCCAACTGTTATTACAGTAGCTTGCATATTACATAACATAATTGAAGATAAAAACGAAGCCTTTCCTGAAAAATGGTCAAAAGAAAGAGAAATTGCTGAACAATTATATATGCAACCATTAACCCAACCTGCTGTTGATAATGAGAGTACAGTAGTTGCCAAAGACATGAGAGATCACCTTTGCAAATATTTATTTGAAAATTTTGATCTTCGAGAATCTGCATTTCTTCATCCTTGAATTTAAATTAATATAAATTTTTATAATAAAATGAATGAATACATTTTTTTTTTTTAAATAAACAATTTATATATTTGAGTATAATATAATTATATTATTATTTGTTTCTTTTAATTTAATCAAAAAAAAAAATTATAGTAACTTCAAAACAAATACAAAATAAACTTCATTCAAATTCTTATAATAATAAAATTAAATTCAATTACAATATATTTCAAAAAGGTAACAAAGTTATATTAAATCACATCAAAAAAAAATTGAAAAATATTCAATATTGCGAAAATGGTCCTGGTTATTTAAGTATTTGAACTAAAATTAACACTTGACGGAATAATTTTCCCTCCACGTATCATATATGCAATATTATTCATGGGAATCGATGTTGGTTGCGGTTTGGGTTCTAATAAATTACGAAAAAATTCCTTGTCTTCTCTAGCCATTTTCTCCTCCCATTGTTGTTGTTTTACTTGCAAGTTTTCTTGTTCTTTCATAAATTCTCTTTGTAAAGTTCTTTGAGAACACTCCCAAGCATCCTTAAAATTTAGTAATGCTTTACCATAAGAATTTCGTCCTGAAATTTTTCATTAAATAATAAATATACATGTACATTTTTCAACATTTTTTTTTACATTCAAAAATATTTGTTTACCTCCACGTCCTTTAGTACTTTTTGGGATTTGTTCAATTTTTTCTGTATCATTTTCAATCGAACTTTCCATAGTCGTTTCAAAACAATTACTGGAACAGTCAAAATCTCCATCATTGTTTTCAGTTAATGTTACAGCTAAATCTACAAAAAATCATATACCAAATAAAAACTAATTAATAATTATTATCAACAATTTTAATTTAATACGATTTAATATATTTGCGGCAAGATAATATAATAAATATATTTTTTGTTACCACTTGTCTTGCTTTTATTTTGTTGATTCATTTTCTGCTCAATTGTATCTACACCAGAAACTTCTGGATATTGTTGTATTGGTCTACCACCAAAAAGAATTTCTAATTTCTCAAAATGTATTATATCACTTCTACCATTGCCACTTTTGTTGTTCTCTTTTTTACTATTATAATACGATGCTTTTAATTTATTAAATTTATTTATAAGTTGATTTACTTCTCTATTGTAATAATTTACAAGCATTTCAGTTTTAATTTTGTTGAAAATTTCTTGGTTGCGAAATTTTTTTCCATCCATAATTGCAACTACATTTTGTTCTATACATAAATCTATGAACAAATTAGTTTCTGTATATCCCCATTTCGATTTAGTATCCATGTTGAATTAAATTAGAATTTAAATTATTTTACACTATTTAAATTTATCAAAGAATTTATTAAACAAAAAAAATTATTTTATGTGTTTGTATCTATAGCACTACTATCCCATCACACAAATTAAAATAAAAGCATAAAAATGGCGATTTATGAGGTTATAATTTAGAGAATACTGTTTATGCCGTAACAAAATGTAACCATTCCGGTTTGGTTATGCATATTTTAAAATTTCTTTTCGGAATTGACAACAGAAGTTTATATCGCTTTTTGACACTTCCATAACCATTCCGGATTGGATATGGCGTGCGGTGTAAATGAGCACATTGAATTCCATACACTATACTAAATATTTGACAAGATGCAGATCGATCTGCGCAGAAACCACACTATTATACTCCGATTATTTCATTGGCATTTGGAATAAGTATGGTATAGTACATTAGCAAATACCTTAAAGGCAATAATGAATCTATTCAGTTATTTGATCAAAAAATTAGTTTTTTTTTATGTTTTTAAAGATACAAATTTTTTATTTACATTATATTAATTTTAATATTAAGTATAGAAAATAATTACATGAAATAAAAACTGCATAAAAAAACATAACTTTTCGGCGTATTTTTTAAACATCATCAGATGTTTAAAATCTTAAATTAAAAATATCGAAAAATATATATTAAATTAAATCAAGCAAAAAGCCATGAATGCTATAATTATAATATATAAACATCACAACAACAAAAACTTACGCAAATATAAAAATATTTTAATTATACATCTGTAATGTATAATTCTATTGTTTGTGGTTGGTAAAAATTAATATTTGAATGGCAAAATTGAAGTGGCGTGCGGTGAATATTATTTCAAGGGATGCACCTGTCATAACAACAGATTATGTAAAACAACGCAAGCTGCCGGAACCGCTGAACTGATTAGTAAATAAAAGAAAAAATACGAAAAATTAAAATATATGCGATGAAATCGGTATACTGTAGTTTTAAATGTATTAACTTCATCGTCAGGTTGAAATACGACAAGATAATGAATTAATATTTATACATTGGTCTTAATTCACGACACATTTGGCATAACTTATACCCAGAGATAAATAATTTATCACGAAATTAATATTCACACAGCAATAAAATAACACATATTATTTACATGGTCATTATTTGCATGGCTGTGTCAAATCAATCACAAAATATAAAATAAACCGAATATCAATTTAACTTATGGTATATCACAACGAGAGCTAAAGCAAATTTAATTTTGAATTTCATATATAAAACAATAAAACTACAAAACAAGAAAATATATATTGTGGTGTTTAGCATACTATGTGTATATATTTCTGATGCATAAGGAATAATGAAGGATTACATAAATAAATTCTTATGATGGAAGTAATTTTAAGAAATTTGGTTGAATTTTATATTTTTCCGATTTTTATTTGTTAATGCTGATGTAGAATTCTGTACAGGTGTAGTAATTGTAATGTGTTTTGTGTTGTTGATTTTCCTGCGTTTGGTAGTAGAAGTGTATTGTATTGTTGTATTATGTGTGTTTCTGAATCATTTTGGTATGTGTGATTGGGTAGTTATGTTATCTTTGTAATGTGCATTATATATTGGGTGGGTTATGAATATGTTTTTTGTGTTTGTTTTTATCCATCAAAACTGAGGATAAGTCATCCGTGTCTCGTTTTTTGTTGTATGTGTTTTGTGTGTTAATGTGTAATGCTTCAATGGTTAATCTTATTCTGAAATTTTGTACTGTGGCCAACACCGAACCGATTTAAAATTTGAATAATGTTTTAAAGAATGGAAGTGATCCATAAATGCAGTTGTTGGTCTTGATGGATCAATTTTTTTTTTTTAAGTCATATTTCGCTCCTAGTGAAGTTTTTATGTCATCTAGTCTAATAAACCTTTCATTACAACCAAGTTGGTAAATTACTCCGCATGGGAGTATATAACAATTTACCAATTGTGTACTGTACTGTACTGTAATTAACGAAAGATAGATTTTTTCAAAATACTATTATTTTTATATGGGTGATTAGCCCATAGTTATGTGTATGCAGACAATGTTAATCTTTGAATAGCGTTCAACACCATATTTTCAAAGATATCCGTTTTTCTTTTTATTCCATCAACTAACAAATGGTCACCCAGCAGAAAAATTTTAGTATTAAAATAAATACCGAAAAATTTCCTATGAAAAAATAGCGGATTTGAACCCGCTATATTTCATGATTAATATATGACATATAATATATTATATTAAGAAAATCGAATATAATTTACTACAGTACTGCTAATTCGTAATCAAAAAAAATTATATTATAGCAGAACTACATTGTATTCAACATATTTGTGTGAATGTAAAATACATTATAAAATTCCGACTGACTATGATTTCTGCTGCATGCTTTATAATATGTTAAACTGTTACGTAAAGTATTCGTTAGTTACTTTAACGTTCAGTTTGTTGAATATTAATTATTAGACTTTTTTTCTGAAAATTATTAATATAGCATATAAATATATTCAATGTTATTATTTAACAGACACTTATTTCAATTTAATAATAAATTAGACACGATTTAAAGGAAAAATCAACTTTAAAATTTAACTGCAAATCGCTGCGTAGAGAAAATTGTATTTAACATACTTTACCATAGAATATTTGTTACTTTTCAATATTCCATTGCTTATCTACGAAACTGTCCCAACTTGGCATTAAAGTCGCGTAAGACTCTATATGTTGCAATAAGTTTTTCATAAAACGCTTCACCTCATATGTTTTTTCTTCAGTCGGCGCATGTACATACATTGATGACGGTCAAATTGAAAAATTTCATTCCTACACGTAGTGTACAAATGCTTTCATCAATCGAATTAAAAGGAATTACGGAATTTTTTGCTTTACTAAAAACTACAAAACCAGTTCTGAACTCTCTTCTTCTATTACAATCGTAGCCGCTGTAATAAAATTTGTATCCTTTTCCTTTCAATAAATTTTTTCCGGACCACCTAGTTTCTTGGATAGCTGTTATATCCGAGAAACTACGTATATATTTACACTATGCATTTTATATTCAGTAAGTCGTGTATAACAAGGTAAGTAACACCTAAATTTACATATTACCCTACCTAGTTAAGTCCTAAAATTTAGTTATTAATCTAATTCCTAACATTTCATTTTCAAATATATCAATATTTTTCTAAAACATCTCCTCCGGGAGAACTTATTTCTTTACAATTATTTCTATGTATAGATCATCATGGAAGCCTTGCCCACTTTGACCAATAAGGGTAATCTTTATATAGATATTAACAACTATATATATATAAAGAATAAAGCCGTATTGTGTGATGGAAAAAATATAATTTATTTGAAGTGTCGGGAAAGATTTGGAATGCAACAGCAAGATTGCATGGACACAATGTCATTAATGGAATCTCCCATACGCATGATGCTAATTTAGAGCAAGTAGCTATGGAGAGATTCCGAAAAGATCTTCGTGAGAGAGCTGCAACAGAGGATCTCCCCCTCCAACAAATATTTAGGAATGCTGAAGCGGAGCACCACGAAGCTGCACAACAAACATCCTTCGAAAATGTTAATTCAATGATGCGGCGTTCTCGCAGGACAACAATACCGTCAATTCCGGCAAATTTGGCAGAACTAAATGGCTATATAATGGACGCCAGATATTATCAACGGTTTGGACAAGAAACCGGCATTAATGAAGAACCATTTTACTGCGGACACAGAATTGTGTCGGATAATTCGGAATATGTATCATTTATTTCGCCAACGGTTCTAAAATTTATTCAAGGAAAGCGAATAAATGTGCATATGGATGCTACTTTCAAGGTTGTTCCCAGGACAGGACATATAAGCCAACTTTTTATTGCACATGTTATACATTCCGGAGTTGTAATTACATGATTTATTTTTATCTCCTATTTTAGTTAATTAAGTTTATTTTAAAATATCAATGCTAATTTTTTTTTAGACATTCCCAATCATGTACGTGCTAATGGAGCGAAAGACGAGGGCAGCATAAGAGAATATTCTCTTATTTTTAAAAGGTAAGTTAAATACAAATACAATAATTTTATCGGTAATGTGTGATTATGAGCGGGCCTTGCGGAACGCTATTAGAGCGGTTTTGCCAACGACACAGTTGCGTGGCTGTTGGTTCCATTTCGCGAGAGCCGTTTTTAAAAAAGCACGTGCCTTAGGTGTAGTTACTACAATTTTAGTGGCTGTCAAAATGGCAATGGCTCTACCATTATTGCCAGCGGACCTTATTGATACCGGTATCAATACTATCTCGGAAACCAATACAGCAACTAATAACAACTTCAATTATTTCATACATTACATACGCGGACAATGGTTACCTTTAGATATATCTGTCCATGGACAAGAACACCGGACAAATAACGCTGTTGAATCGTTCCATAGGGCTTTTTTCCGTTATGTCGGAACACCACACCCAAATATAGGGGAATTTATAAGAATATTAAAAAAATGTAACACGATAAGGCGTGTGTCTTAACTAGAATTATTAATTGGGTTGTACTACAGCACCGTACTCATACAGCTTACGTTCATAATAATCAACGAATATCTGCTGCACAGGCACTACTTGCAGAAAATGGGGATGTACCACATTTTCTACGATACACATCTCATATAACTTCGAATCTCCAATCGTTATTTGACCCAGTAAATAATGTTGATTCTTATGTTATTGATGATGTGGAACTCCCAGTGCCTATTAGAAATTTAGTGGAAAACTATGAGCCAGAGGTCGACAATAATGATGAAAATATTGAAGGTTGCATTCTACAAATTTTTAATTATGAATTTGCTGAAACTATTCCACCAGTTATAATTGATTTGGATATCGAATTTCCAACTCTTACTGTTGCTGTAGTACCGGTAGGAAGCGACAACAGCAAATCTATAATTACCAATAATCCTGCACCTAATTTGCAAAATGATAATGTTTCAAACTTGGAAATTCCTATCAATCAATTATGTACAGTTTGTTTGACTACGACGAGATCGCATATCCTATTAGACTGTTTCCATACTTTATTTATACTTTGCGAGGATTGTGCGAAAATATTTATACCGACATTAGATATCCCAACTTATAATAATGCCTGCCCTCTTTGTCGACATACAATTACCGTGTGTACCAATGAAGATGAAACTTTTTATTTATTTAAAGAATTTCTTAATCAATTATTTTAAGCCATTTTAGGTAAGACTGCCTGAGCCTACGCCAGTACAGATGGAAGAAACGATTCGTGATTATTAATAAATAAACATTTTTTTTAGGTTGTGAAAAAAATTTTTTATTTTTGTTACTACAACAAGTATAAACAATTATTTTCAATGGTATCATCTATTGTGACTGAATTTAAAGAGGACTATCCTATATTTATATTTAAATTAAATAAAAAAAGAAATGCTTTTTTTTTATATAAATATCTTTATTTTTTCCTTAGGATAGTTCTATCTAATTTCAGTCACAAAAGATGATACCATAAGTGATCCGGTTCGGGCGTAGGAATCCGAGGTTTTCGATAAAAACGTTCCAGCTGTAGTAACGATTTACCAAGAAAATAAAGAAATACATGATCCAAAAGAAAAAAATATTTCAATCATTTGAATAATTGACTTTAATTTATTTATTATAATTAAATAATTAATTAATTCTTTTCATTAGATAATTTATGGTATATAATGAACATGGGAAGAAACAAAATAAAATTGTTTACAATATGTAAATAAAGTTAATAGATTAATTAATTTATAAAAAATAATTTATTTAGTTGTATTATATTTTTATTTTTTGACATTTTATGTAATTTACCTAAATTAATGTGGAAAATTGATGAAATTGATTTTTATTACTCAATACTAAGTAAAAACTAAAAAATTAATAATAATAGTAACTGTGATAAAAAGCAATTTCAAGATCCAAAATGATAGAAATATAAATGAATACTAATTTTTCTATAAAAGTAATGAAGAAAGAAAATGTATGTAGTTACTCCTTATGGAGAAATTAAATTGTTGAAAATTTAATTAAGAATTAAGAGAAGAAACAAATAATTATTGAAATCAGTTAACAATTCACTTAAATCATTTTTTATTCTATTTATTGTTCCATATTAAAAAAAATGTTTATTATGCAATATTATTAATTGGTTCCGAAAGTAATTTAAAAAAAGCAAACAATATTTTATATAAATATTACACAGTAAAATAGTAAATTAGCGCAGCGGAACCCTAATAGTGTTCACTTTTTATACCCAGAAAATATTTCGTATTGCAAATTAAAATAATTAGCTTTTGTGATTTGGTATAAAGGAATTTCTAGAGACTCTAAATTACTTGGTGTATAGGAGCGTTTAAAATAGGTAGGTTTTATCTAGAGATCAATGTGAACATACAGAGTTGTATTTGTATTTATATATATTCCAAAATTTACAATAAAATATTTCTATCCAACATTAATAAAATAAATCATTAGTTTTAAACTCTATTAAAAAAAAATAATTTATATCGTTAATTAGTTAATCATATGCATTTTCGTGATCAGCACCACCACTTCCATCGTTACCAAATATAGTCAAATTATGTATTTTTTTCGTGTGTAATTATAGTTGCATAAAATATTTATTGTATACAAAATCTACATTATATCCTTAATTCATGTGTATCCAATAGTTGTGGCTTTGCAATACATTATATTTCTTTAAATTATGGATTATATAACGTCCTATAAATTTTCAGCAATCTAATTGCAATAAATAAATAATACCAATTAAGGAAAAGCATATAATAAACAATTAAACAAAATATTTTACCAACGCATGCAAATTCGAAATTGTAATAAAATTTCGTAATTGGTTTTTGATAAAATAAATGTACCTATGCATTTTTAAATACATTTTTGTTTCATAATTTGACATTGTTACGATTTCATACTTTTTTTTTTATTATATTTATGTATCATCATCATTTGTGACCAAAAATTTATAAAATACATGGATCAATTTGAGCTTTAGTTGTTTTTAAAATTGAATCACAATTTGTTTTTACTTTAAAACATGCTTGAAATGGTAAGTATAATGCCGAACTTCTAATAACAATTTTGGTTTTGGTTTCACATCTCACATCTTACATCATTCTTGCAGGGCAAAATAATCGCTACGAAAGAAAATTTCTTTCGGGAGAACACAACACGTCTTGTTGATAACTATACTTTATGAAAAAGATGATGTATTTGATTTAAAAGGAAAACATCCAAAGAATTAAACCGACCATAATATTGGTACGATAATTTCCCAAATGAAAATATTCGATACGATAAACCGAATATTCCTATTACTTGTCTTCATGTTAAGTCTATATATAAAATGTATTCACAACAAACATTAACTTATTAAGTTATTTAATTATTTGTTCTTATAACTTGTCAAAAGGGTAATTGACTATATAATTCACAATTAACTATCATAAAATATTTAAATAGTAAGTATAAATTTTAATTTAAATTAAAAAAAAAAAAAAAAAGAAAGTTCAACAATATTCTTTGTGTTCAAAATAATTTATTTTGTATAAAATTGTCTATTAAATACTTTTTTACATTCACTTTAAATTTATAAATTACAAAATAAATGTTAAACTTATGTATTGTCTGTGTATAGATAAGATTATGAATGTGAGTCTATGTTATTGTATTGACTCTTCTTATTGTATTGATTTCATTCTGATCACATCACACGCACGTTCGAGAATGGAAAAAATAATGTATGTTCACATGCACAATACGGATCAGGAAGTTCATGAGAGTTACGATAAATAAAACTCATTACAAAACTTTACCTAATAACATAATCAACATCACATTTAAAACCAAGTTTAGCATGTACATATAGACCAAACCGATTATTATTTAAAATAATACCAGAATAAATGATGCTACTAATTTTTATGTAAAATTCACTATTTTACGTTTGACCGTATTTAAAATAATACAATTTTAAAACACCAAATGTAAGGTAAGGTCAGATTGTAATATGGACTGCCCGATGATTCAATTGATCTATAAATTTTAGCATCACTGACTTGTGTTTTACGATCAAAAACAGAAAACATGTCATAAACGTATAAAATAGGTTCCATTGATTTCCTTGTGGATTATCAAAAGATTTTGATAATTTATCACCAAGTAACATCTTACATTAAGAACCGACCAAATAGAACAATTTTAAACCCGCGATACAAAACTGAATTAACTGATAGATAGCTTGCCAAGGCTTTACTATATTCAGTAAATTTGTAGCTGATTTGTTATTGTAAATCACTAACAAAATCCAGTGTTGCTCAGGAAATATTACAGATTTAACATCAAATGATGTAGCAGTTATGACATACACTCAAAAATGTTAGGAATAACAAATAACCTTGCCAGGAGTAGATAATTACTATTTCTCCACCCTTATCTTATAAAGAGGAGCACAGAAAAATGTTTTCCAATTTCCACATACTTGTAAATGTACAACCAGATACAACGATTTGTTAAATATGTTTCTTGAAATTCTAAATGACGTGAATTAACATACCGGTCTCCAGCGGTTGAGAAATAAAAAAACGTGAATTCATGTCATCCGTCTTCAATGTGTTAATATCATTGGAAACATAAACACATTTTTGGTAAGAAAATTTGCAATATTCCACAAAAAAATTACAAAATAAAATTAGTATCAATGATATTTTACATTATAACTCATTTCTGAGGGATAACAACAAACATTCCGCTTCTAAATATTATACTGATCCAATACAATATTATTATTATTCTGCAAGCTTTTTTATATAAAAGGTCATATTTTTTTTCCTCTTGCAGCAATTGTTACAAAATTCTTCGGAATTCAAAATTGTGTCCATTTTTGGTGTTTCAATGAGATTTTTATTACATTACGCCACTCATTTCTTACTACCATCCCCTTTCCGATAACCTCTGTTGCGGCACCTTTAACGCATGATTTTTTTGGTAACATAGTGTTTGGTAATGTCAATTTAAAATATTTTTCTCAACTGTAGAATCATTTTTGAAATTATTCTCGAATAAAAAAAATATATGTGAAATTTGAGTTGGAATATTTTATTCAATTTAATATAAAAATATAATAAAAAAATTATTTGATTTAGAATAATTTTGAATAATATTCAATAATAAACATTTTCATCAAAATCAACATCAACATCAACATTAACATCATCATTAGATTTACATAATTCTACATTTTTATAATTAAAGTATTTGCCAGTAAGTGTTTGTAAATTTTAACAATTCCTTTTGCTACACAATTCATTTATTTTAAATCTAATATACTAATTCTATTATTCTATTGCACGCTTCGAAAACTTATGTATTACCAAATTTTTCTTTTGTTATTTTACTATTTAATTTAAACCCAAAAACCATCTCCGTTATCAAATCTTTTAATTGTACGCGCAGTCTTTTATATATATTTTTTTTTTTGAATAAATATTAATTAATCTATAAATTTATATTTATGGAATGTTTTAAAAAATGTTGAATATATATTTACCAAAAATAAATTTTTCATTGGAAATTTTGCGAATTGGATCTAAAAAATAAAATATAAAACATTTTTTTGTAATGGTAATATAAACGAGCTTTTTAAATAAATGTTTAGTATATTGCTATCGGTGTATAGTCAACCCTTATTAACAAAATTTCTCATATATTATCACATTTAAAAATTAATATAAATAAAAAAAAATTGAAAACATGAAAAAATCCAATGAAAAAAATATTTACAAATTTTTTCAGTAAAAATGGTAAAATATGATGGCAAACGGGCTGATAGCACAGTATATGTAGACGATAATAATTACATATACTTGTGTAATAAGACAACCGTGACACCAGAAGGTACAAGATTTTATTTAAAGTGTCAAATAAAGTTCTGTTCTGCAACAGCTGTGACAAAAAGATAGATAACACATACAGCATTTTATCTACGCATAATCATAAAGCAGATTTGGTTTCATTGGCTGAAATAAAATCTAAGACTATTTTACGTAAAAGAGCAGAATCATCAAATAGAGCACCAATGGATATATTTAGAGAAGAACAATTGAATTATCCAGCCGCTATTCCCTATGTGTCCTATGTTAACGTACGCTCAATGATGTACAGAGCACGTTCTAAAGGAAATCCATCGATACCAATGAATTTGGCGGAATTCAACACATCCATTATGAATGAACGGTATGTGTTTTTATAATAAGCTATGCATAATTTATTTTCAGTGCAATGTTATTATGTGTACATTATTAATTACACTATCCACTGCAATAAGATGAAAAAAAATTATTCACATAACAGTTTTTTTTGTTTTATTTAATTATATACATTTATTTTAAAAAAGATTTTTCGGAAAATACGGCGTTGAGAAGGGACAGCCCAACCGACCATTTTACATGGGACTTGATGCACTAGGTAGTAATGAGGAATGTTGCTATTTCAAATCACCTAGTGTAATGGAATATATCGGTGGTAAATCGATTCGCATTCAAATGGATGCAACCTTTAATGTAGTGCCAAGGTCCGGCAATTTATATCAATTATTTATAATACACATGATGCTCGACCACCATAACACAGAAAGTTAATTTTTTAAATTAAATTAAAGATGTTTCAAATTTAATGTATTTATTTTTTTATTAAAAGGTTTATCCAATTATGAATGTCTTGATGACGAGAAAGACGGTAACCGCGTACACAGCCGCATTACGAACTTTTTTAGGTAAGTTAACACAAAATACAATAATAATTTCAATTATGAGCGACTATGAGAAGGCCCTTCGTCGTGCTATTCTCGGTAGCTCGGTGTTTCCAAACATCCCATTATTAGGCTGTTGGTTCCATTTTTCGAGAGCAGTATATAAAAAATCGAAGGCTTTAAGCGTTGGCTCGACAACAGCTAACATATTTATGGCCGTGAAAATGGCCATGTCTTTACCATTATTACCAAATAATTTAATACCAGAAGGTATAACTGCTGTTGCCAATCAAGGTGGAACTGCAGATCCAAATTTCATAAGATTCTGCAATTATTTGCGCAACACCTGGCTCTGACAACAAATTTCAGTTTTTGAATCTTTCCACCGTTCGTTATTTCGAATCGTTGGTATGGCACATCCAAATATTTGGAAATTCATCGACAATCTACGGACAATGGAAAGTTCCAAGACATGCGACTTAATTCGCTTCAACAACGGACAAGAATCGGACCCACAGCGAATTACGTACACAGACAGAAACAATAATATAGCGACTGCTCAACGTACCTTAAGTACAACTCACAATGTAGATAGATTTTTAAAGACAATGTCCAATACTTCAAGAGATATTGTTTCGTTATTTACTGCCGAAGTTTCCATATAATTCAGGTGACATCGATGAAACTATAGACACAGGTCTAGAAACCCCACCTTTAATCGAACAAGTTTCAAATACACCCGCAGCTGGACCATCACAAGTTGCTACACCAACTAATCCACAAATTTCAAACGAACCTGCAGCAGCACCATTACTAACAGTTGACCCAGTTCCAACCAATTCTAGTTACGCGACTAACAATACAGACGAAGATTTTCCCGAATTTTCATCTAATATTTGTGTTGTATGTTTAGTGAACACATATTTTAGTTGATTGTGATCATTTCAATTTTTGTTCAACTTGTATGCCACGTACATATAATATATTTTCATATCCGATCCGTGCACTCAAAAAAAAAAAACTGCGCTCACGACAAGGACAAATTTGTAGGCCATATACAACAATAATTTGTGCCAAAAACCAACATTTTATACTGATACAATATTTTTAATGTTACTACAAAAACTAAAATTACAAACCTACAAACAATTTGTAGGCTTTTACAAACTAACTAAACCACTATTTTAATATTAAGACAAAACCTTAAAATGCATTTCGACAAAATTTTATTGATTCGACTAATTTTCATTTGTACACCATTTTTAACTAAAATTTGTTTACAAGAACCATACCTAAACGAAAGCTTATGAATGTGGCAAGTTTTTAAACTTATACCGAAAAAATTTTTTCATCATGATTTTTCGACTTATGCTTGAACAAACTTTCAAAAAGAAAAATAGCGTTCAGCTAACTGTCAACATTTCTGTAAGTATCTGGATAACCACATGTCCGAATTGCCTTATCTTAACGTCAAATTAAAGATCTCGGTATGCTAATGCTAATAGTGTATCAAAAATTTAAAATCGGTTAATTAGTTATTGAGATATTGATCCCAGTAGAGTGCAAAACATGGTCTGATTGAAAATTTGGTTATTTGCGTGTAACTTGGTACCGAAGTCGAATTGGCCAAAATGTTATATGATATTTTCGACGCAAAATGACCCAGAGAATCTAGTGTTTTCGTATTGCCGTCGATAATTGGGACACCCTGTATATATATTGTATATTTTGAAGTTATGACAAGTTATATATTCACGCGATGCAACTAATAAGTTAAGTGTAAATAGCATTTTTAAGTTCCGTGTGTTTAGAAAAACGTAGGTAAGTAAATGAGTATGACTGGTAAGGTATGTTAAGTAATATTGTTCAACCAAAATATGAAAAATTCATTTATACATTTTTTCGAAAAATTCAAGAAACGGCAAAAAATATGGAATAGCAAACCAGAAAAGTTCAAGAACATCTTGTGGCATTGCAAATTAGGCGGAATTTATTAATTACTTGTTTATAATGTTTTTTCTTTACTACTGCTTTGTTCGGTACACAACATTTTTGTTAAATTATTAGTTTCATTATTTATGTAACAAAAGTTCGTATTATAACAAAATGTTTGTTGTTGCAACAATAAAATCTTCTAAATGTATTATTAAATACTGTGTCAGGTACAAAAATACTGTTTTACTAGCTTGTGTTTTATTAAATAATTTGAAATGTATCTACTTGTATACACAACAATAATTGTTTTATATTTGGTTATCCAATATAATAACCATTTTTTCGGTACACATCATTATAGTTAAATTGTCATTTTTTTTGTTACTGGTTCAAAGTTTTGTACTGTAACAAAAAGTGTTTTGTTATGACAATAAAATATTGCAAATTTAACAGCTTTGTTCCAAAAATAAAATACTTTGTTACACATACTTGGTTGGTAGGTTCAAAACTAATTTTTCAAAAATTCTTTTCATAAGAGTTATCGCCGTTGTCGGAATTGGAACGTAATATAAATTAATTATTAGTAACGAAATATAAAATTAAAATAATTTCAAATGATAAAATTAAATGTAATTTAGAAATATTAATTAAACAAATTTGTGATATTTAGTGACACACTACTTAAAATTATTTCACGAGATCTACCTTATATTACATCAAAATATTTGATCTTTTATTAAATTTTATATTTGGTAGGAATAATTTAGTATACATTTCAATAATAATAATGAAGTGTTTTTATGTAAGTCTATATTTAATGATTTATACATATTAATTCAACACTATAAATTATATCATGGATATAACACTAATTCCTTATTTAAATGCGTTGAAAATTTGAGACATTTCAAAATTCAACTAGTTTTAAAAAGCATATGAAAAGAAATCACATTCATGTAAAAAATTGTATTTTAGAGGATAACTTTTGTATGAACCAAATTTTTAATAATTTTTATAATGAATCGGCACAAATACAAATAACACCAATGCAAAATGTCGTAAATGATCATAACATGGAATATAGTCTTACTTAAAGTCTTAAAAATATAGAAAATTCAACTATTAGTTTAGTTTTAGCTCTTCACAGTAAACAGAAAAGATATATTGTTTATTATATCCAATATAACCGGATTTATAACAAAACCTATTGTTGAAAACCTAAACTTTATTTTAAAACAAAATTATAACGAATCTAACTTAGAAAAACTAATATGTTTTACAAATGATCCATTTATATCATTTACCACAGAGTACAAGTTGTTGAATTGGTTGACAAAAAATAATTACATGAGCAAAGTCACGCAATACACAATTAATAATGAAACCTCTGAAATATATTTGCAAGATGATGCAACTTTAGATCAAAAAATAACCAATGGTGTTATGCTTCCATTACGGTTTTTATATAAGTTTTTGAAAAAGACAATACCTTAATAAATTCTTTTGATCGTATGAACGAGCTATGCACCCACACATCAGATATTTCAAATTTTGTGCAGGGCGAACTTTGGGAAAACAAAATAAAGAAATATCAGGGAAAGATCACACAAACATATTTTTTATATGTAGATGATTTTGAAATCAATAACCCGTTGGGCATTCATGCACAGTGAATAACAACCATCTATTATTCACTTGCAACTGTTGAATGCAGCGCTAGTCTAGATAATATATTTTTAGCTGAACTTGTAAAAGCGAAAGACGTGAAAGAGTTTGGCAATGAAAATTGCTTTGAACCATTACACGTACATTTCATTTTAGGCATAATAATAGGAGATAATTTAGGATTAAATTTTCATTTTTAATTTATATTTATTTGGATTTTCTACAGAAAATTATCATCAAAATTTTAATTGATTACACAAAATCAAAAAAAATTTATTAAAACAACAGAATTAAACGGCGTTCTAGTAATAAAAAAAAAAAAAAAAATATCTAATAATCAAAATAATATACATATTGAATCATAAAGCACTTTAAATGTAAAAGCCTAACTAACCACACGACACCATAAATAAATAATAGCCATATGGAATTAAATAATTGTCAAAAAAACAACATATAAATAAAATACAAAAAAAAATATAGAAAAGTTTCCATTTTCGTGTTATTTATTTGGTGAGATTCGTTTATACGAACACATTTTTTTCTTAAGTTGTCAAAGTTGTATTATTTAAGGCCAAAACATACTGCCGTGAGTGACGTACCGTTTTAAATAGAAATAAAGCATTTTGAATATCTGAAACATACTGGTGGACGGCTCGGCCGGTTATTGTCTATTTTCTTTTGTTGACTAGCGGTGAAACGGAAAGTAATAAAAACAATTTTATTTTCCAGAAGTTTTTTGACAATTTATAAGAATTAATCACCCATATAAAAATAATAGTATTATGAAAACATCTCTTTCGTTAATTACAGTACAGTACAGTACATAATTGGTAAATTGTTATATACTCCCATGCGGAGTAATTTATCAAATTGGTTGTAATGAAAGGTTTATTAGATGACATAAAAGCTCCACTAGGAGCAAAATATGACTTAAAAAAAAAAAAAAAAAAAAATTTCAAAAAACGTCCCATTGCTCACGGCAGTATGTTATCATATTTTGCGGTAGTACAAAACGGTCCGTCACTCACGGCAGTATGTTTTGTCCTTTATATGAATCGTGTTTTAATATAAAAAAAAAATGTATATACATTAATTATTATTTCTCTTGAAATGTCAAACTTTAAAATAGTATTGACGAAAGAGTCAATTTTATTTTTATTAACATCCCGTTTTCATTATCGTAGTATTACGTTATACGGTAGTAAGCCCATTTCACACCAAATCAAGACAAGCCGAAACTATAGTTACTGTATCGGCCCAGCTTCGCATTGGTATAGTTTAAACAAGAGCCTTTAAAAAAACTATTACAAAACCACAAGTTTGGCACAATAATTTAATAATGATTTTTTATTTACTTTTTAGTAAAAAAAATGGAAAAATGCTTGCATCAATTTTAGATGTATATCCCTTAACTGACTGAAATTTTAAAAGAAAAAGAGAAGGGAGTTGTGTTTGTGTTAAAAGAGCTTTTGTAATAGTTTTTCTCTTGACTTTGCTATACCCACTCGAAGCTGAGCCAATCCCGTCACTATAGTCAATACTATCTGCAAATTCTGCTGAATTTCTTGACTTGATTTGACTTGGCCGATTTGTACTGATTTGGTGTGAAATGAGCTTTACCCAGTAAATACGTCATTGGTTTTGATTTTTTTTCTTCATTTCTTTCTTTTGCCCCTTTTGCCAATGTTATGAAAACTGTTTATTGTTTATTATTTATTCTTTGCATCGACATTCTTTGCCTTATTTGTTGTAAAAGAAAAGAGAAAAAAAAGAAGGTTGATGGATTCGAAATGCTGATTATACGGTTATATGAAATACGTTAAACGTTTAAAAAATTTTCTCTTGTAATAAATTATAATAGATTAATAATTAAAATTAAAACAATAATTTAAAATTAAGAATAAAATAAAAGAAATATTATATAATTAAATAATAATTACATAAAATTTATTTCCAATTTAATTAATTTTTGCTTGATGATTTTTGTATCAATATATTTTTCTACAGTTATTTATTACCATTAAAACATATGATAAATTATAAAAAGTAAAATTTGTTGGTTGTTCACAAATAATGTAATGAATTATTTTAACACATTGTGTACTGCATTGTAATTCCAAAGATAATTTTGAAACATTAAATTTTTCATTTACTCGTCAAGGGTGAGAAAGTGAAGCTATTTTTTAAGAGTACTGGATGGAAATAATTAATTAATGTATACCAAACACATTTTAAGATCATTATAAAACGTGAATGCTTTTATTATCAAAGAAGATAATATTTACAGGTACACCCATACCTCGCTATACAGCCGCTCTTTATACGGCATTTCGCTATAACGGTCCTCTTCAATTAAGGCACGTTTTCGATTTACGGCCTAAAATGTTTCGCTATAACGGCAAAAAAACTTTTTTCGTTGTTGATATATCTACGTGTTGCCAATCTTGCGGAAGCGCAATTTCGATGCACACTTTTCTATTACTTCTTGTTTACAAGCGTTATTCAATGTGTGCTCATAAAGCAACTGGCTTAGACTTGCCTGTGAGTGAGAAAAATCAAAAATATTTTATTCAAAATAACTTCCATCGCTTTCTACACATTTTAACCACCTTTCAGGCAATTTTCGTATACCACGTCGAAAAAATGGTGTTGCTTTAAACGAAATCCATTCAGAAAGCCAATTTTCAACTTCTTCAGATGTTTTGAAGTGCTGTTCTTTCAAAGCATGTCCCATCGATGAAAACAAATGGTAGTCCGAAGGAGCCAAGTCTGGTGAATAAGGCGGGTGTGGTAACAGCTCCCATCCAAGCGACTTTATCGTATCCTGAACTGGTTTTGCTTTGTGTGCTGGTGCATTATCATGTTGCAAAATTACTTAACAGATTTTTTCTTTCTTTCTGTCCATTCTGGTCGGTTATCTATTAATGCATGGTTCAAATCGATTATTTGTTGTTGGTAGCGAACCGTATTACGTATTACAGTTTCACTAGGTTTCAGAAGTCTTCCACGTTCTTCATTTCTCAAATCAAAATCTTTGTCTCTAAATTGTTGAAACCATCTTTTGCATATTGCTAATGCTAGAGCATGATCACCAAAAGCTTCTACAAGCATTCGTTGAGATTCAGCTGCGTTTTTCTTTAAATGATAACAAAAAACTAATGATAACCGCAAATCGTTTGTTGAAGGCACAAAATTAGACATTTTTAACACGATAAAATTTTATGTTGTTATATTACAAATGGAATTTACCACACTGAATGTTGTTGACAGATGTCAAAACAATAAAAAAAACATCGCATTAAGGCTCTTTCACAATTACTAATATAAGTACAGCTATTTATTGGCAGCGGCTCACTTCATACTCCTATACCTGGTATTACTGATTGTTACACATTTGCTAAAAAAAATTTAAACAAATACGGACATTTTTGGTACTTAAATACATATAAATACATGTACAAATTAATAATTTTTAAAGTTGTATTTATTTATTAAACTTATTTTATAGTTCATTATTTTTTAGACAAAATGCCATCCACTTCGAGGACTGAGAAAAAGAGATGAAGTAAAATCAGTCACGCTAGGAAATAAACTAGAAATATTACATCGTATAGAAGCTGGAGAGAAAATTGTTGAAATTTGCAAGGCAATTGGACTTGCAAAATCTACAATTCAAACTATTCGTGATAAAAAAGAAGACATTAAAACATATTTGCAATCTGCTGCACCTTTAAATGTCTCGAGATTAACACGCCAAAGAAACTGGATTTTGGAAAAAATGGAAAAACTATTGATTCTATGGATTGAGGACAATAACAAACGAAGAATGCCAATGAGTCAAATGACTATCCAGGAAAACCCTTTAAGAATTTTCCAAAATTTAAAAAATGGAGATACCGATGAATCTACTGAAGATGTCACCATGTCACATTCCAAGCAATCCGAGAGTGGTTTGAAAAATTTAAAAATAGATTTAATTTACATAATTTGAAAAAAAAAATCAATTTTTATTCTTTGAGAAATGTTGTTTGAACCTTAATTTCAATAAATATTTAAAAAAAATGCAAAAATTATTAAAAATTCAATAAAAATAGTTTTTTTTTTTTTTTTTTATTTGTTTCAGCATCTTTACAATATATCTTACATATTGGTTTCTTACTGTATACTGTAAGAACCAAAGATATTAAGTAATTTTATTTGACATTTAAATTATTTATATTGATTTACTATTTGAAATGTTAGTAATGGATCCAGCGATCCAATTACCCTTAATTAACCATAAACAGTAATAATCATTTTTTTATTAGGATGGGTGTTGTTTATTTAAATCTTGTTATTAATTCTGATGGTATATGTCTTTTTAATCTTCGTGCATGTTCGTTGGCATTTAAAAATTTCATCACAAGTTGATTTGGATGTTCATGAAGTCTTTTATAATAAGATGTACTTTTAGATGTAATTAAATCTTTAACCGAACAAATGTTGAGGTCCTTTCTTAAAAGATCGTTGCGCACATACCATGGTGCATTAACTATACTACGGAGCACCTTTGATTGAAATCTTTCTATTATATCTATATTTGATGTACATGTGGCTCCCATAGTTCTATACCATAAGTCCATACTGGTCTTATGATTGCCTTATATACAATTATTTTGCACTCTAGTGATAACTGGGACGATCTTCCCAGTAACCAATACAGTTTGTTGAACTTGAGTCTTAGTTGTTTGTTTTTGTTTATAATATGCGTTTTCCGATTTAAGCGTCTATCTAGATACATACCTAGGTATTTTGCTGAGTTAGCATGTTGTATTGTATTATTATTAATCTTTACAGCCGGACAATTTAACCTACACAGGGTAAATGTGACGTGGATCGATTTTTCTACATTCACTTTTATTCTCCATATTCTGAGCCACTTTTGAATTTCATTTAAGTTTTCTTGGAGTATTTTTGAAGCCATCATTGGATTTACATGCGTTGCCATGATTACTGTGTCGTCTGCGAAAATTGCTGTGATGGTATGTTTCGTTGTTGGAAGATCCGCCGTGAATATGAGATATAAAAGTGGCGCTAAAACACTTCCTTGTGGAACCCCAGCTTTTATTGGAAAAGTTGTTGTGTGTTCCTCAAGATGATTGACAATAAATTTACGGTTTTCCAAGTATGATTTTAGAATTTGGAAGTAGTGGTGAGGTAGTAGTTTTTTCAATTTATACAGGAGACCTTCATGCCATACCCTGTCAAACGCCTGTGAGATGTCGAGAAAAGCCGCAGAACAATAACTCTTCGTTTCAAATGTATTGATTATTTGATTAACCACTCTGTGTATTTGCTCTGTAGTTGCGTGATGTTGACGGAATCCAAATTGGTGATTTGGTATAATGTAGTTTTGCAACATTACTACTTTTAATCTTTTAGCAAATAGTTTTTCAAAAACTTTTGAAATAGCTGGTAATAGGCTAATTGGCCTATATGATTTTACATCGTCGAGTTTCTTGCCTGGCTTTGGGATAAGAATAATTTTAGCGGTCTTCCATTCTTCTGGAAAGCTATTTGTGTTTAGTATGGCGTTGAAAATATAGGTTAAATATTTCATAGCAGTTGGTGTAAGTTCTTTTAGCATTTTTCCGGTGATTTTATCAAGTCCCGGTGTCTTTTTTGGGTTTATTTCTTGTTTTATAAATGTTTGCACTTCTAGTATTTTAAATTTTTTTATAGGCAAGTTCAGTTGGAATGGTATTTCAAGGAAATCTAAAATTTCGCGATCTTCATCTACCGACCTTTCTGTTGGATGAGGTGTGAACGTATTTTTTAGATGAGTAGCAAATAAAAAAGCTTTTTCGTTGTCACTTCTTGCCCACTCGCCGTTGCTTTTTCTAATGGGTGGAACATGTTGTTGTGGATGTCCTATTTTTTTCGTTGCTCTCCAAAGAGAGTAATCTGTTATTTCGGTTGCCGTAAGGCTTTCTAAGTAGCTTTGAATTGCTTCGTCTTTGATGTCTTTCATTAGTTTTTTTAGCTCTTTTATTTAGACTTATTTTCAGGTGATCTTGTTTTTTGCCATAATTTTCTTAATTTTCTTTTTTCTTTAATTTTTGTTTTTACGGCTGCTGGACATATTTCTTGTCTTATAATTTCGGAGTGCACTGGTGTTGATGTTTCTTTTATTATGTTGTTAAAATTTTCAATTGCATTTGATATATCTGTATTATTTTTTAATGATACGTCCAATGTTATTTTTTTATCAATTAATTCTTTAAATTAATTCCAATTTGTGAGCTTTGAATGTAATGTTTGCTTACTCTGTGTATTTATTATGCTTGTGGATGCGGTAATTATGATAGGGGTATGATCCGATGACAATTCTAGACTCGATTCCGCATTTATTCGATTTTTTTGTAATACCTTTTGTGATACAGAAGTCCAATAAATCTGGAATTTTGTTTTGATCAGAGGTCCAATAAGTTGGTTTTCCCGTAGATACATGACTCAATTTACATTCTGGAATCGCCATATAAAGTTGTCTGCCTCTCTGTGTGATCAATCTTGAACCCCATTCTGTATGCTTAGCATTATAGTCACCTCCTGAAATAAATCTGTTACCCAAAGTTTTAAAATATTTGATGAATTCAATTTTGTTGATATTGTGTTTTGGTGGGCAGTATAAGGCTGATATAGTCAATGGACCGTTCCAATCCGCTATAACCACACTCGTTGCTTGAAGATATGCATGTTCATGTTTTTGCAGTTCATAATGTTTTATTGTATTTCTGATGATAATGGCCGAACCTCCATGCGCCTTCCCATCTGGATGTTTGGTTTGGTATGTTTTATAATTTCTTATATTAAAAAAGTTTCTGCTGGTAAAATGTGTTTCGGCGATCAGCAGGATATCAATTTTGTGTTCAATAATAAATCTATTTATTTCATATGTATGTTGCGTTAAACCGTTGGCGTTCCAGAGTACTATTTTGAGTAGATTTGGCATTATACCATTTTTGTTACTAACTTGGTTAATAATCCTATATCAAAGGACCAATTTGACTCATAAGTTCTCTCATCATAATTTTCATTTCAGATATATCATTTGATGGCTAATGTGACTGTGTGTCGAACTGCTGTTGCTGTTGTTGTTATTGTTGTTGTTGTTGTTGTTGTTGTTGTTGTTGAGGTTGTTGTTGTTGTAGATGTGCATGGGTATTTATCGTTTTATCATTTTGTTGTTGGTTATTTGTAGCTGTTATTACCTGTGCGTAAGTTAAGTTTGGCTGCACATACTGATTTGCTTGCGTTCTACTAGTCTGGACAACATCTTGTCTGTTTCTTAATGCTGGGAATTTTTTCAATTCTAGTTGCTTATAATAACTGCAACCTTTATAATTGGCTGGATGATTTCCATTACATAAGACACATAATACCTTATCATCCCGTGTATTTCTTTTGCAATCACGACTTAAATGTTCCCCTGCACATTTAACACATCTTGGTTTTCTATTGCAATATTTCCAGGTATGTTCATACCGTTGACAAATATAACATTGCGGAATTTCTTTTTTAAAAGTTGGTGGTTCGAATTTAATTTTGGTGTGCAATATTACGTATTCTTTATATATATCTTTATTGTTTTCTGCTGGTTGGAGATCTATGTAGAATAATGGCAGTGGGTTTCCAGTTAGTCTTTGTTTTATATTGTAGACATTAGTAACTTTATGGTTTTTTTCTTCGATTTCAGATTTTATTTCTTCCAAGTCGGTTGATGGATGTAGCCATCTTAGAACTACTCGGAAATTTTTTTGATTTTTATCTTTATATGTATGGAATTCTGTTTTTCTTTCGGTTAATTCTGTAACTAGTTTTCTATAATTTTCAGAGCATGTCAATTGTATCTTTACCTCTTCATTATTAAGTGTTTTTATGTTGTAATTTTTATCACATAAATCTTTTAGTAATGTTGTGAGCGGTGTTATATCCTTTATCCCTGATACGAAGATTGGAGGTGGCAGGGGAATTTTGTTTGACGTTTTTATAATATTTTCATCATCATTTATGTTATCTAATAGTTCGTAAGTATTTGAAGTAGAAATAGGGTTTAACCAATTATTACTTTGTATTTTCTTTTGTTTAGTTGTTTGGCTTTGTTGGGGACTATTTCTTTTTCTTTTGCTGGACATAGTACTGAAATCTTCTTCTTTATTTGAGACTTGGGTCGATGGTGAACTATATTGTCGTTGCATTTTATTTTGTTGTTTGTTGTATACGTTATATAAAAATAGTGGATAAATAATTATAGTGAATATTGAATCGCATTGCAGATCGAATTTTGTACCCATCGTACTTTTTTCAATTTCCAGTTACTATTTTGAAGGGGAAGGAGGAGACGAAAAAAAACTATATATATTATAATATTTATTAGCAGAAAAGTAATAAACTAAAACTATTCAAAATTTATTTTGTATGGTAAATTTCAAAACAAGGTGCAGCACATAGCCCAACATTGCAAATATTGCACATATAACGACTTTCTTTTCTCTTTCTTTTTCCTTTACTGTCTCTTTTTATAGCTTACAATACAGAATTACATGATGAATATCAATAAATTGAATGTTTTTCTTGGTTTTTATTATGTTATTTTCAATGCCCGGATATTTCCGAATATGAACATTTTAGCGACATAAATTGCGACGCCGACCGTATATATACAGGTGTGCACATTTTGGCCGGTTTTGTGCGCCCGTATTAATACGTTTGTGCGCGTTAAGTTGTTAAGCAACAAGGCTTTGCTAATTTTGGATAATGCACCGAGGCATCCTACTAATTTATCCGAACTATCTGAAGTTGTCATGATTGAGTACCTTCCGTAAAATACGACAGCTCTGAGCCGACCAATGGATCAGGGTGCAATAGCCACTTTTAAGGCATATTACATACGCCGAACTTTCCGACAAATATAAGGGAAACCGATGGTAAATCTTCAATTAAAACATTTTGGAAAAACTATAACATCAAGGATGCTGTGCACAGCATCAGTGAATCATGGAAGGGATTAAAATTAACAATGTTTGAACCATGTTTGGAAAAAAATATGGAATGTGTAAAAAGTACTGATACAGAAGTTAATTTCCTTCTTGAAATTATGCAAAACATTTTGGGTCTAGCACATGATCTCGGCTTTTAAAATTTGAACGAACGTTATGTGCTTGATCTACTTGAAACTGATAGGAAATACCTTTCATATGAGGAACTCATTCAGTTGCAAGCAGAACCGACATTTGATAAAAACACTGAGCCTGTTGTATCCAAAAATCTAACATCAAAAAATTTGTCGAAACCTTTTTCCTATTTCCAACAAGGAATAAACATCCTCCTTGAAAATGATCCTGACGTAGAACGTAGCGCTAATGTTTCTCGAGGAATTAACTCAACCATTAGCTATTAGAAATCACTGAAGAACGAAATAGACAAGGAGTCAAGACAAACAACGTTGGACAATTTTTTAATACCAGGCCCATTCTTACCAGCGAAAAATGATGACGAATGTGATCTGCAGTTACCATTTCTTCATCATCTTCAGATTAAAGCCATTTTATAAAAAAAAGATAAAATGCATTTTGAATAATAAACCATCTTACATATTTAACAAATTTGGAACCGATCCCATTGGATTTGTATAAATTTGTATTAGAATAATTGATTCCTTATACGGCTTTTCGCTCTGCGGCCAAGTTCGTAGAACGTATCTAGGCCGTAAAGCGAGGTATGGGTGTACAATTTTTTATAGTAATTTAGCAATTTTATAGATAAAAATAAAACCAATATTAATATAATATACATGAACTTATTTGTTAAAAAAATATGTACCAGTACATAGAACTTCTTCATTGTGTTTACACATTTCATGCTTATTCATTATATCTTCTAATTTATTTATGTGCAAATATCAACATTTCACTTTCACGTACATAAATCCAAAGGTATCTCATTTCATATATAAATTTTGTTACCAATATTATTTGATTTAAATGAAAAATGTTTATACAGCGTGCCCCAGCCATTTTGCATGTTGTGTATTGTTCACAAACTAATCGGTTAAATCTTCTGTGTGTCTAGCATATCACTCGACCAAAATTCATGTCAAAAGCAAGATAAACATGCTGAATCATTGAATGTTGGTAGCACAATAGATTTCAAACCTTTAAATGCGTTCAGTATGATTCAAAAGCAAAGAAATTTGTTCCTATACGAATTGAAGCCGAGCTATGTTGATCGGTGATTTTTCACGTGTAAATTTTGCTTCAACGTTAAAAAAGAAATGGTGTTTTGCATTGTGTCGTCACCGGCTATGAAAAATTGATATACAACGATAACCAGAACGTATAAAATAGTCCGGTTTGCCTTGTCATACTCAAAATCGACTGCAAGACCAAATATTTATTATTGAACCGAAGGTAATGACCGTATATGGTGGGGTCAGCTTAATGTTGTGTGCTATGAGCTGCTTTAATTGAATGAAACCATAACTGGGGAATGCTACCGAATACATAGGAAAAAAGTATACAATTCTACCAAAGGTACGACATAGTAATTCTTCAACATGACAGCGCTCGGCCAGATGTTACAAGACCGGTCAATACCCAAACGCTGAAATAGATTGTGGATAGCATCAAAAGATGAGTAGTTCTTTCGACGCGGCATCCGTATGTTGCCACAAAGATGGGAAAGTTGTGGCTAGCGACAACACTTTGAAAATAATAATGCATACAATTTTTCACAATAATATCTTGTATCTCACCCGCCAACGACCTTATAACGGGAAGAATATTAAAGGAACTACCATTGATGGCTATAAAACTGGTAACCTACATATTCAATGCAATACTGCGAACAGGACACTTTCCAGCCGAATGGAAAGTGGCAGAAATAATAATGGTACCAAAGCCCGCTAAACCGATTGATGAAGTAACATCATATAGACCAATCAGTCTACTACCGTGTATTTCAAAGCTGTTCGAGAAATTATTACTAAAACGTCTGCGACCAATCCTGGAAGTAGAAAATTTAATACTACAACATCAATTTGGCTTCAGAAGACAACATTCAACAAACGAGCAAGTTAACAGAATCATTAATAAAATAAGGGGTGATCTGGAACAAAATAAATATTGCTTGATATTTGACAGGCATTTGACAAGGTCTGGCATACGGGACTGTTATACAAATTAAAATGCATGGTACCGCAGCACTATTATATATTGCTCCGATCATACCTGTCGCCAAGATATTGTATCATAAAATATAATGATACTCGCACCACAATAAAAACTATTAATGTACCGCAGGGTAGTGTACTCGGTCCGGTATTATACTTGCTTTATACTGCAGATATACCAACAAGCACAACGGCATTAACGGCAACATTTGCAGATGATACAACCATATTGGTTTCATATATAGATCCAACAATGGCGTCAAATATATTACAAAACAATTTACACAACATCCAAAAATGGTTAAACAAATGGCATATAAAAGTGAACGAAAATAAATCACAACATATAACATTCACGATGAAAAAACAGACCTGTCCTGAAGTTAAGCTAAATAACCAGGTATTACCACAAACCGAGGAAGCAAAATACCTTGGCATCCATTTAGAAAGAAGACTAACTTGGCGTAAACACATTTTGACAAAAAGGAAACAACTCGGTATAAGACTTAATAAAATGAACTGGTTGATATGCCTCAATTCACCATTATCGTTAAACAACAAAATACTGATATACAAAACAATCATCAAACCTATATGGACATATGGTATCCAGCTATGGTGATATATCGAAATATTATAGTGATTCCAGTCCAAAATGCTGCGTATAGTAACAGATGCACCATGGTATGTAACAAATGCTATTTTACATAATGACCTCGAGATATCAACAATTAAAGAAGAGATTCGAGCTTTCAGCACAAAATATCAACAACGACTAACCGATCATCCGAACGAACTCGCAAGAGGATTGCTAGACAACATCATCAAAAAAAGATTAAAAAGGCAACATACCTTATACCTGCCAAATAGGCAATAATATCACATGTGCGCGACTAATTACAGTGCTAATGAAATAACACAAATGTGTCAAATTTTACTAAATTTTAAAAAACTATAATATAAAGACAATGCATAGTACGCTATGCAAATATTTTAAATATATATGAAATAAGTTTAAAAATAAATAACGTTATATAATCTAAAATATAGACATTGTACGGGTGTGAAATAGTGATTATTTTAATAATTGAAATAGTGATTATTTTTAATTAATTTAATTGTAATTCTAATATTATTATTAATAAAGTTCAAGTAAAAGAAGGTTATACCACTGGGTGTGGGTATTACACTTCCCACAAGACAATATATATAAGTCAGAACTATTTCTTAATGTATCAATAGAGACAGATTGATATGTGTTAAAAAAAAAAAAAAAATCTTGTATTTACAAAAAAAAAACGTCAAACCTTAATTCACACTCCTAGTAATTTTCTAATTTCTAATCTTAATTTTAAATTTCATCCGAAAAAAAATTCATAACAAAATATGCAACATAAAATGATAAAATAAATCAGAAATAACACCTCATACAATTATTTTTATATAATATGATTTACTTATAAATATTAAAATATAAAATTTATAATATTGATTAACACTAAATCTACAATTCTTGTATACCTATTCCTACCGCGCGCGGTGAAATTGACCGGTAATTAAAAAAGTTATCGATTTTATTATTCAGTGCATGTAATATTTGATTTGTGGATAAATGTATCTAAAATAAAGAATTTTCATGAAGTTTCGTCCAAATTTATTTTTATATAATTTCTAAGATTCTTTATAAAAAAACCAATCAAATTAAATTTTTATACAGAATGTTATGCATACATAATATACTTTATTCGGCTTCCTCACATTGTTTACAAATAATTTTAGTCTGAAATGTGCATTTGCCGCAAACATATTTTTTGCACTTCGAACAGATTGTTGTTTTATAACCTTTACAAAATTTTATTTGACAAGTTTTTCGTACGCACAAATCGAAACTTGAGGACGGTGTTGGTAAACGCTTTTTTTCTTGAGATTTTGTATATGCGTCGCGGAGTTCTGAAGTTAACTGAAACAAAAATTCCTGCCTGGAAATGTTTTGACCCGTCGTTTCTTTATACAAAATCCAGGCATTTATTCCAGCAAGGTCCAAAATGTTGAAAAATACCTGAAGTGGCCACCTACAACTTTTCGACTTCACGCTGTATTTCCTTGCCATCTGGTCTGCCACATCTACACCAAATTTTGTACTATTATAAAATCTAATAGTTTCCGGTATACGTTTGCTGCTTTTTTCTATTTCTATTGAGTTATGTTTGGAACTTAGGACAAGCACTTTTTTTTTCGGCTTCCTTTTATACACTGTAAGAGTAATGTAATTTGATTTATACAATTTGCTTGAAAATCTAGCCATTTTATCTTTTCTTTCTTTGGCAAACTTTGGCAACTCTCTTTTGTTTCCACGAATTGTTCCAACAATTGTAGTTTTTTTTTTCAAGTAATTTCTTGGCTAATGATACACTCGTGAAAAAATTATCTGATGTTACATTCCTTCCGCATCCTGTGAAAGGATCCATCAGCTTTAGAACAACGAACTCCCCAAGTGGAATTGAACAATTTCTCCTTTCATCCTTTCCCAAATAGGGTAACCCATTTATAATATACTTACTATTGACGTCACACGCCAACCAGAACTTTATTCCAAATTTTTCTGGTTTGTTTGGCATATATTGCGTAAATCTACACTTAGTCTTCGACGGAAATAACTCCTCATTAACAGCAATATATGCACCAGGTTTATAACAATTTTGAGAATTTTCAATAAATCGATCCCATATTGTAGATATCATAGCAAATTTATTCTCTGAGATAACTGTATAAAATTTTTTCCAACCGGTAATATTGACCGACAGCGGTAGTTAGGCCACATAACAATTTTTTTTTGCAAAATAGAAAAAATAACTATGAGTAAAGAGTGAAGAAAATATTATATGCATATTCTAAGAATTGTCATATAGTTGGATAACGGTATTATAACGTTTAAAAATGTTTAACTTTTGCAAAAAGTTTGAAAACGGTCAATTTGACCGGTACTGGTAGGTTTAGTGTTAAATCACAATGTATGAGTATATGAAGTCAAAATAAGCAACAACAAAATATACCAAAAAAAAAATACAAATAAAAATAATATCAATGAAATTTTAATGACAAAAGAGTTTATATGAGATGAGGTACCTTTGATTATATACAACAATAATAATTAAATCGACTATTCGCAACTACGGCTATTGACGCCACTGTGCTACGTATGTTTAATGAGAATTCGATGCTATGAGACTTCGTTGCTATGAACTGCTCCGTACTCAAGCAACGGAAATTTAAGGACAATGATTTAAAACTTGGAGAAGTTCAACAGAAACAATGATAATAGACGAATGTACCGGAATGTCAATCGTAATCGCAACGGATACAATCAACAACCGTTTTTGTGCAAAAACAGAGATGGACACGTTATGGCGGAAGAGGAAAGGTGCCTCGAAAGATGGGGTGAGTACTTTAAAACCTATTAAATGTGAACATGCCTGTAGAATATTAAATGTAGCACACAATTATTAATTCTTTATTTTAATTCAAATACCGATTTACATTATATATTTTATATTTATATATTTCATTTTATTATAAATTTAAATATAATTATTCACTTCCATTATACAATATTCCAAAAATGAAACAAAAAAAAATTCAAATTCAAACAAGAATAATATAATTAGGAGATAGATCAGCAATATCGTAAGTATTTAAAAATTATAAAAATTAATTAGCTGGTTCTTACTAGACTATTTATTTCTATCTGAAGAAAAAATATTACACTATAAATAATTTAATTTATAAAATAAAATTTAATTATTTTATTAATCTAGACGGCGTAATTATATGAAATATATTTCATACATTCTAAACATGCCAGTGAATACTGTGGAAGATGTGCAATTTCGAACAGCCCAGACGTTTATTGCTGAGCCATCAATACACTAAGTAAATAATGTTATTCAAAAGCTCAAGAATAATAAATCACCTGGATCAGATAACTTACCAGGTGGACCTTTAAACTTGGTGAAAATACATTATAGTTTCAACTGCACAAGCTAATTGTAAAGATTTAGAATAATGAACTGGTGCCAGATGAGTGGAAGGCTAGATTTTTCCAAAATCAGGTCAATTATTAGCGTATGCTGATGTTATAGATATAATAGGCCGAAGTATGGTAACTGTCAATGATGCATTCGAATCGTTACATACACGGAAAGAAAAAATGTGTTTACTACTTATTTGCACTAAATATTAAATTTTTGCCGCATACGAAAACATTTGTTAAATAATTCATTTTTGTGCACCATAGATTATTATTTGTTAGTAATTTTATATTATCTGATTTATCACAAAATAATTAGTTCGAATTTTTATATTTTGAATAAATATATTAAAATTAATTCGAAATGTGAAGATTATTTTCAATTAACTTTGTGGCAATAGAATAGACATTAATGTTATATTATTAATGCAATTGGAAAATATGACCGAGCACTGATAAACAACCGGCTCTGGAGACTAATGAATTTTATAAAAATGTGTAAATACTGTATAAAAATGATAATTATTAATATGCAAAGATTAGCATTGGCTCATTATTTATACAATATAACAATTATTTATTTTCTTAAAAATGTACTCAATGTACTTGTATTCAAATTTAAATTAGGTAGCCGAAGACCGCTGCAATGATATTAATATAATATCATATGTTATATTATAGTTTAAGATAAACAATTAAAAATGGTTGGAAAACTTTCAAGCTTACCCTCGTATTTTTAATTATATAATATTTTAATATGTATCATCTAATTCTGAAATAATATTTTCTAAAGAAACAGAACAAAACAATTATATAATATTATAAATTTGCTATAAAAATAAATAATATAATTAATACGTATAAAATTAATTTGCGTATACCTATACATATTTACATCCAGCACTATAGTTGTATATACAGTAATCGAAATACATATAGCCGCATGCATAATTTTTCAAGTTTTATAAATCAGCACAACAAAATTATATTATTGTATATTGAGTTTATATAAAATTATAATATGAAAATTAAACAAAAAAACGAATAATCTATGCGAAATTCATTTAGCCGCATAATATTTTTTATGAAAACGTACATAAAATTGTACAATTTTTAGATTTTATTCTTAATAATTTTAATAACTTAATATTTTGTCTGTTGAATCGCTGAAGATATTCTATTCGACATTGACGCTATTAACGCCTGTTGAGTCGCACTTTGTATATCGTTCCAACATTATTGAATTTCAATTTTAAGAGAAGAAATCGATGGAAATTTCCAACCAATTGCATAAACCTTTCGGAGCAATATGCGTCACAAATTTTCCACTGAATTTCGATCCGGACTGCAATTCGGCCACTCTAATAAATGAATGTTTATTTGCTTAAAAACTAATTCATTGATTACGTATAGCTGCATTATATAACTTTGAGAAAATGGAATTGGTTCATCATCCAACATATTCACATAGTTTTTCAATTCATTTTTGAAGTTATGCAGCGAATTCGCGTCTTACCATAATAAAAATCCACCCCAAATCATAATATTTGTTTTTTTTTAGTGCGGCCAAACGAATTTCGATTGCTGTATACTATTTGAGTTATTTATTTATATCTGTATAATATCTATATACAGTTAAATATAAATGACAACTTTATTATAATTTAAGTATTATTAATTTTGTTAAATATACATTTTTGTATGTGAATACAATTAAATTTAGCTACTTAAATTAACAAAAGAGACTTTTGTATATTATTCCAGAAAATGTAATGCTAATTTAATTGGTCTTATATAATTTGGTATTCTATATATCTGAATATTTTTGTTTTATATTATTGCATAACAATTTCTGGAACTCTTCATAAGCATATAAACCATACATAAAAACATCCCGCACCTTTCTACAGATGTACGTAAATAACATACAATATGTACAACTGTAATACAATATAATTATAGATAGATATAGACTTATAGAGAATAAGCATATTTGTTTTTTCATGTAATGGCAATTTAATTCATTTCAAATAAAAAACACTTCAAATTTGAGAATTGGGTTGATAACTAGTAAATTGCTTGTTCTACGATCTTTTTCAAATTGCATTGTTGAAAACAATTCATGGTCATCACCAGGTATCGTTTCAAAAATGAATTATTTTAGTTTTACCTTTCATAAGTAAATCGAAGATGTTAATGAATTGTGTTAAATGAGTTTCTTTAACATCCTGAGCATTCCTATTTTGATACTATCGTTTTTTTACGGCTTTGTCACCATACACAGCACATAATTTGTTATAAGCTTGTGATGTGTTTTTCTAATCATTCACAATAGTTTATGTTTATATGGTGTATGGGATTTTGTAGTATAATTATATATAATTTCATGTAGAGGTTATTATAAGTATGGTATATCTTGATATACAATATATAGAAGCTATTATGTGTCGAAGTAATATGTTGTCGAGATTAATGTGTTTTTGATGTTATTAAATTTTTGTGGGTACGCTACTGACTAAGTAGCAATAAGTTGTACCGTATTTTTATGTTGAATATTATATAAAATAAAATAGTATTGCTTATTGAATATATAATTTGTAAAAAGTGAACAGAAATGAATTTGATATGATAGAAATGTATTTAGGTTTTGGAAAATATTAAATTAAAATTATATAAAAAAATATTAAATGAATAAATGAAATTAATAGTTTTTGTTTTTTTTAAGTAAAGAGTTAATAATCCGAACGCATAAATTTGGGGGCTCAACCAATTGAACCTCAATAGATGGGCAGGGTACTTTAAAAACCAATTAAATTTGAATACATCAGTGAATACTGTGGAAGATGTGCAATTTCAAACTGCCATTTATGGGTGAACCATCAATACACGAAGTAAAGAATGTTATTCAAAAGCGCAGATTCTCTTACATCTGATCAAATATTTAGTATAAGATCTTGGAAAAGTGTAGGGAGTTCAATGTTGATATACACCATTTGTTTGTGGATTTTAAAGCGGCATATGATAGCGTCAATAGGTCAAAGTTATGGAAAATTATGGAAGAGTTTGGTATTCCAAAAACACTGATAGATTTGGTGGTCATGACATTGAAAAATGTCAGGTCACAAGTACGAATCCGAAGTAACTTATCTGATCACTTTGAGACGGTTGATGGAATACGACAAGGCGATCCATTATCAACACTGCTATTTAATAATACGCTGGAAATGGCAGTGAGGGGAGTAAATATTGATAAACAAGGCACGATTTTCACAAAATCGGGTCAATTATTAGTGTATGCTGATGATATAGACATAATGGGTCGGAATATGATAACTGTCAGGATGCTTTCGAATCGTTACAAAAGTAGGCATCGGATCTGGGTCTCAAAGTGAATGCAGAAAAAACAAAATATTTGGTGGCAACGAATACATCACGAATTCGAGATCAAACAGTTAATATTGGAGTACACAATTTTGAAATAGTCAATAGTTTTGTATACTTAGGATCGTTGATAAATGTAGAAAATGATATTGAAGAGGAAATTTGCCGCAGCAACTTTGCTCGGATACGGATTCAAGTACCAGACAACATACCAGAGTGTTGAAAGTGATAATCAGGGGTAATCCATAATTAATTGTTGATGTGATGCAGGAGGGATGCCTAGAAAGAGCGACTTTACCCGGAGTGCTGGCAAATATAAAAATTGGTACTCTTGCCATAGCATTGTCTGCAAACCTGTAGACGTTGAACATGTGTTCTTCGAGATGTACAAGATTGAAAAAAAAATTGACGCAACTGCACAGGTTTTAGAAATGAAAATCCATCCTAACAATATTACTGACAATGATGAGATGCGAAGAGAATTGGAATGTTGTCTGTGGTGCTATCGTTGGAATCCACAAAGAACTAAGAAGATTAAAAACACAAAGAAAAGTTGCGAGGAGAGTCGTGAACATAGAATAAGTCTCTATCACCCTTCCGAAGTAATACCTAAGGACAGTTCCGAAAGGTTTTGGGCACAGGAGGTGGTTTCAGTGGTTATATTGCCTCACTGTTGCACAATATACATAATGTGTGTCACGTTTTGAAGATTCCTAAAAAGAATAAAAAAAACACAAACATATACTCACAAACACACACACACACACGCACACACACGCACACACACATCAATAATTACATTTTTATTTTCTAAAATATTTTTTTTGTTTTACATAATCGTTGAATGATTCATTATTTTTCCAAAAACATTTTTCAAATTGACGTCGTAATTCAATTCAATCACGACAAAATTGATTATAATTCATTTATAAATATCCTTACTGAATGAAACCATAGAAATGTTCTGTTCTGTAAATATAATTTACAAATTAATAAAACTTTTCGATTTACTTTAATTAATTTCATACATTTCTTTAATTACATGTGAATCTAATTGATTTATCCACAAAGTAATATTTTCAATAGTGAATCTACAGTGTCTGGACCTGCTTGATGATTATTTCTTTTTAGAGGCATTATGTAAAATAACATTTTCTTTTTCTGTTCAACAAAAATCTGGATTTTTGTTTATGTTGTTCTAGAAATTTCTAAATCTTTTGTTATATTTTCAAAAATTTTCAAGAATTTTTAATAGGTTCATAAATTTTCAATAATTTCTATAGGCACATATTCTAAATATTATCAAAAATTTTCACAAATTTTTTTTTTACTTTTAATATTTTCATAAATTTCATATTTAATTCAATTTTCATGCTTTGTAAAAGAAAATAGCTAATTAAATTATTTTTTATTTATTCACAAATTTTCTAATTTTCAAGTTGCCATATGTTCTAGATTTCTTTTTTGCCTAGCATCCCAATTACGATTAAACTGTAGGCAACGACTTATTCATAAAATCACAATTTATTATTCATAAAATGACAATTGTTTATTCTTTTAATCATTTTTAATTTTCTAATTTTATTAATACCCCTTTTAAAATTTATTGTATTAAAATTATTTCTCACAAGTCTACTATTAATTTTATTTTAAAATTAATAACAAGTGTATAGAAAAAAATATATCAAGAAATCAAGATATTCAAAATTGCTACAATAACCAAATATCATAATTAATACAGTAAACACTAAAAATTCTGCAATAAAAAGATAGCAAACGAAAAGTTGTTACCATTCTCTGACGAGCCTTCAATGCCCTTATAAATAATATTTAAAAAATTAGCTTAGAAGTAACATCTAGTAGTAACAACTGTAAGGCGAATTCATGAAATTCGCGAAATCATGGCTAGTTTTCATAGTTCGGTATTGTATTGCAGTCTTTTTGTTTGTCGTTTAAAATTACCGCATTCACTTTCAGAGTTCAGTACGTTTCTTTTGTATATTTACATTTTTGTTTTAATATGGCTTTAATACCCCATATGTGGAATTCGCCAGAAGGAACTAGTGATTTTAATAATTTCTTTAGAATGTCTCCGCCATTATTTGATTATAAAGCGGTTATCATATAGCGTCAATAGGTCAAAATTATGGAAAATTATAGAAGAATTTGGTATTCCAAAGAAACTAATAGATTTGAATAATATACACTGAAAATAAATTTGTATATTATTTCAATAAATACCGTTCATAGCCCCATTTTTCATTGTTTCAATGAATAATTCATTAATATTTTTCATTTTTAAAAATTATGTTAATATACTTGTTCATTGAAGGAATGAATTCGCGTTCATTAAATTAATCCAATGAAATATAAACAATAAATACTTAGTCATAACGAACACTTATCATTTTATAATAAACATATTCATTGAATTAACGAATAAAATTATTTATCTTTCTTTGTTTCAAAACGACACGTCACTTATGGCAGTAATTTGGCCTTAATGCAAAAAAATCGTTGTAAAAATAAAAATACTTGTTGTAACTTGTTTCATTTATTTCTAATGTCAAGTGTACATTGCATAAACATAATTACAAAATAATTTCATTTTTCGGTTGTTGAGTACGTGATCCGATCCGAAAAATCATAATAATTTTATATCTCATGTCTCGTGCGTCGTACTTGGTTGTCCTATAAAAAGTCAAATAATTATAAAAAGAAAAAAAAATTAAAGTGCAAAAATCTAAATGTTGAATGTTGATACAGGTTTTTATAATTTGATAATATTAAAAAAAAATAGTCTTCGAATGTGTAAAATATTACAAAATTGGAACGCGTTATATTTTTCTTGTGTTTTTAATTGGGAGGATTGATTGAATTATTGAATAAATTATGGGCGATTTATATTATGCCCAATTTTTTAATCTTAAAAAAATTGAGATATAACATACACATTTCATACTAGTTAGAAGAGCACAATAGTATAACAAATTATAATCTAATTGTGGCACTTGCCATAATTTAGGTTGAAAATCTAGATTCAAAGATGATCATGTTCATCTTTTTTTATAGCTGAATTGCTAATTTGTAAAAAAAAAAAAAAATATTTTTGAATCTGTCATTTTTTGACTATAATAAAATATAAATAAAGTTTGACAGTAACAAAACAAATGTAATAACAAACATTTTACAAAATAGTTTTACATTTTATTTGTTTTAAAATTAATAAAAATATAAAAAAATTTAATGGTATTTTTGGAAATAATATTAAACGCAATGTACTTAACATATATTTATTATGTTATTGTAAAATATATTCGTTTACTTGTTATAATAATTAGAATTTCTTCGTTTTTTTAAGATTCTCGTAGTATCTTTTTTACTTATTCATTACATCACAACAATCACTTTGATTACATCTAATATTTATATAGAAATAAATTTATTAAACTGATAGTAATTGTTTTTTTCTAGTTATAAGAAGTGTAACAATTAAAAATTGTTTTTTTATATATAAAACGAACCCAACCTATTAAAAATATTGGTGCTGCTGGTCGACAAAGTGACGATGGTAAATTTAAAAATTCAAAATTTGGTAAAAAATTTACTCTGAAAGACTGTTGTAGGTTATGTTTGTGTCACATTTGCTTTTTTTATAACTTTAAAGTTAAATTATTTATCTATTTAGAATCCCTGAACCAGTAGATGTTGCTGTAGACCTTAAAAACGCTCCTTACGTTTTTGTTGCTGATGATGCTTTTCCACTTCACAAAAACATGCTGAAACCATATAGCAAAAGACATCTTACCGTTAAGGGAAGAATATTTAATTATAGAATAAGTCGTGCCCGCCGCATGATCGAAAATTATTTTGGCATATTGAGTGCAAGGTGGCGAATTTTTAAATTACCTATCAATGCCAATGTAAAAATGGTTGAAAATATTGTTAGATGCTGTGTGTTTACACAATTGGATAAACTTAGATAACACCAGCCATTATATTTCTACAGAAATGGTTGACCGGGAAATAAATAATAGAATAATTCCAGGCTCTTGGAGGGAAGAATCAAACAATTTTTTACCACTTTCACGTTCAGCAAATGCAACATTTTCAGCAAAGTCCCTTAGAGATAATTATGCAGACTATTTTATGGGATCTGGAGAGGTTGATTGGCAGGAAAATGCAATTTAAAATAAAAAAGTAATTTATAAAAAAATTATCAAATTATATATAAAAACCAATTTTATTTTTTATTTAATTCATTTATTTCATTTTAAAAATTATATTTGTTCAAAAAAAAAAAAAAAATTTGTACATTTTTTTATTAATTGAAATTAATTATGTTTTTTAAGTTTATTTATTACACGATTGTATGGTGTTTTGCACAAGTTGCAATATTTCGATTCTTAACTTTCTTTGCACCTCTATTGGTAGAACCCGCATATCCTCCGTTAACATATCAACAAAACCTTTCTCCGATGCTGTCATATTTAATGTCTCACGTTTCGATTTTTGTTCTACCAAATCTACAAAACGCTTTGTCAAGTTTAATTTTTCCGTAGATACTTCTGTTCTACTTCTTTCTACAATGTAATTTTTACTATAGATAAATATCGTTAATACCTACTAACAGTAAGTAAATAATACTTACTTAATGATGGAAATTGTTCAAGTGTTGGGACTCGAAATTCGTCTGTACTGCTGTCATCCATTCCTAGTAATGTCGTTCTATAACATCCAAATTTAAAAACAATATATTAAAATAAATGTTTATTTAACACAATGTTAAATATTATACTAACTCTCTAGGTATATATGTGTCGTCCAGAAATCTCAGTTGTGTTTCATATTTGAACTGTTTTGTTGAACCGGAACCACTGGCTATATTTTTGGATTTTATATATAAACTTTTTAAATAATCTCACCTTTTTTAATTTTTTTAATGTTTTGTGGTTCGTCTCTAAAATCTACAAAACGTATTATTAATATAATTAGTGAATAGTCATCATAAAAAAATTTAATTTGTAAGTAGCATATCTACCAAACCTTCATTACACTTAATTTGATAAATTAGTCTATATTTGAGTATATTACAACTATATTATATCTGTAATTATGTTTCGGTAGGTGTTCCTATAATTCTATTATTTTTTGTAATTATTAGAACTAGGATACAGTCAATATACACTAAGCGACACATGAAATGCCAAACTTGAAAAATAAGCATATCCGGAAATAATAATTATATGTATATTGAATTTCAAAAAAAAATTATATAAATTCCACATAAAATTGTCCAAATTAATTTTCCGTTTTTGTATATCTATTAATATTTTATGTTATTACTTCGTAGAATTTTCTTAAATTAAATAAGTTATTGTAGGTTTGGTGCCGAAATATAGTGTAATGCAATTTTCGTGTAAAGAGAGCTACATTTAATATAATAAACAATAAAGGTGATAGAAGCACTTGAAGATAATAAATAAAATCAAATTTAAATAATTTCTCTATAAAAATATCAATTTAATTATTATTTTGGAACATAAAAAATCAATTTTAGTTGAAATGTTGCATTTGATGTGTAGCTTAGTGTATATTCATATATTATTATATTTTATATTTACTAAAAAGTATTGTTGAATATTTCAATTTAATTTTATTTTGGAATATTAAAAAAAAACTATATTTACAATTATGCATTTCATATGTCCCTCAGTGTATATTCAAAAGAAAAAGTTTAATTTAATGTTTTACGTACTAAGTAGAATGGTGATTTCTGACCAAAGTTTTGGTCGCATAACTCGATTCCTAAAATCATTATTATTTATATTCCTTATCGGTGGCCGTTGATGGACATATTCAATCAATAAATCTGAAATTTGAAGTATTATATCGATTATATAAATTAATTAAATTAAAAGTAAAATTATGTAAAAAAAACGTATACTTAAATCGTTATAAACTAAATTTAAACTCACCGTCATCAATTTCGTTTGGTGTACATTTACTTTGAAAATGTATATCTGAAATAAAATAAAATTAATAGTAAATATAATATATTATAAATAATATTTAACATGTTACCTCTAGCAGTAGTATGTCCAGTTGCACATTCCCCTATGTTTTCATCGTCGACGTCGAGTAAATATTCTGTAAACATTTCTTCTTCCGTATCCATTCTTAATTGTTATTCCATTTTTTTAATTACGTTCTCGCAAATGCAAAATTAATAAATTATTATATACTTGCATAAAAATAAATTTTACATAATAATTAACCGAATATATTTTACAATAACATAATAAATATAAGTACTTACATTTGCGTTTGATATTATTTCCAAAAATATCATTAAAGTTTTTGTATTTTTGTATAACTATCTCTTTTTATTTTTCCTAGAAATTTTCTAGATTCAAAAATTAGGCATAATGTAAATGCTACATTATTATTTATCAATTTATAAGGTAAGTTGTTGATTAAAACAATGTTTATTTTTAATTTTTGATTATAAAAAATTAGTGTTACAAATACTTGTTACAACACGTTTTATTTTGTTTTTTTGTTTTTTTTTTAATGGAATACTTGTTACAACGCGTTTATTTTTTTAATTTTTTTTTATTTTTGTAATGGATAATACATTGAATCAACGAATTAATTATTAATTCGCTATTTTTAATGAACGCTGTACATTACAAATAACTAATTAATAATCTGTGCATTAAAATAAAAAAATAAAACAATACATAGCAGTAATATCATTATTCAGTTTTTGGACGTTATACAAAATTGGTGTTATAAAAAATATATGCCATTCATTTTTGAAGAAAAATTCAATAATTTTAAAATCATATGTTGTACTACTAATAAAAGTGAAATACTATTAATAGTTATAATTTTTGTACGTATTACTTTCATTACAACGCTGTACTTATATATTCAGCTGATCAAACCAACACACTTTTGCTAAAATTGGTAAGTTTAATCTATCGTTTTTCTTGCTACATTAAAATGATCAAAAAATTGTTAAAATTGGAAAGTTAAAAACTATTGATTAAAACTTGTCATTTTTATAGGTTGAATCTCGCATAATTTTTCAGTGCTCAAACGAACAAAACATTCCTGAAGTACGTAAGTACCACTTGATTTTTGTTTCTTGTTTTTAAATAAAAATCAATTTTTCATAATTTTTGCTTAAATTTCTTTATTCTTGGATCAGTTATAGTTATTTAATTATTTTTGATATTGACAAACAAAATATACGAAATATGCAATGTTGTATATGTAAACGAATATTTGATTCTCCTTACATTTTATTCCAACACATAAGGAGAGATCACGAATTATCATCGAACACATTGAGATGCATGGATACGTTCTGCTGTCAAATTTTTTCCAGTTTAAAATTTCAAAAAGCATGTGCCACGGAAGCATTATAAGAAAACAAACGATCAGATCATATCTGCCAATACCACAATATCTAGTCCATCCAGTGCGACTTCCGAAAATGCAGAGTGTAAAACTCCGCAAATATCACAAGATATAGAAAATTGTACAAAGGAAACTACTGAATGTGCTAATCCCTTTATTACGCAAGTAAATAATGGAAATGATAATTTTACTAACCGAGAGTATAATATAGATGAATCTGTAAACCAAATTTTTACCTCTGCAGTAAAGTTTGTTATTCAATTGCACAACAATAACAATTTTTCACAAAAAGACGTAAATGAAATTCAAAACGAAGCAATGAATCTTTTGATGCACCATTATTAGATATACTAAAGCTATTCATAAATGCTAAAATAGAAAAGGACAGCTCAATTTATAATGAGTTAATACATATAATAACTACCTATCGCAATCCTTTCAAATATTGCACTACAGAACATCTTCTACAAAAATGATTACAACAAGAGAATTATCAAGAAGAAATTCATGAATTTTCCATAAATAACGAAATTAGTAATGTTTTCCGAAGTGGATCTTTCGTATACGATCAGCAAAATATAACTGGGATATTGCTGCCTATAAAATTTCAATTTAGAAAATTGTTCGAACAAACTGACTTTTTAGGTAATAAGTTGAATCATATGAACTTATTAAAAAATAAAAATAATCAAAGTTTGAAAATATATTTTTAGCTGCAATCATTAAAACGGAAGATTTAAAAAAATTTGGAAACGAAAAATGTTTTCGCGATTTGGTTACTGAATTAATATCGTTAGAAACAGATGGAATAGAAATAAAAACTGGAAACTAAGAAACGCGTCGAATTCGTTTCATTTAAGGTTTAATTCTGGGTGATAATTTAGGCTTAAATTCAATACTTGATTTTAGTAAGTCTGTTAAAAATGTGTATTAGAAAATATTGTACATAGTGTACTATTTCTCTTTATAACAGGTTTAAATATTTACAAATTTATTAATTTATGGTTTAAAAAACGGTTTTTTTTTCTTATTAATCATATCTCTCATATTATATAATATAATATCAGCGATATGATAATTTTGGTACTTATGGGTCTTGCGTTCTGGGATTCAGAAGAAAAAAAGGAAATATAAGGAATAATCAATATCATTATAAATATATATTTCAAAGTAATAAAATATTAACACATTGAAGACGGTTGACGTTTTTTTGACGTTTTTTTTTCCAACCGTTGGAGACGGGTGACGTTTTTTTGACGTTTTTTAGAATTTCAAGCAACAATGTATAAAAACTGCAATTATAAGTAAATAAAACAGTACAACGAAGAATTGTTGTCATTAATAAACATGTGCATTATATAGTTGGATAGTAATAATTTGATTTTTGAATGTGAAAGACGTGTTCTTTTGCTGCTCGAGTAAAAAATCAAAACGGTACTCTCAAAAATTTATTAATTTATTAAATATTTATTAAATTTATTAATTTATTTATTGATTTTTATGTGCTACAATAATACAATAACTTTTATACAGCTTTGTTATGTACATTGTTCAGTGATATAAATATACCCGTTAAATAATAATACCAGCTAAACAATAACAAATTTCTAGAATAAACTAATTGTGTATAATATATATTGTGTGTATATAAATAACACTAGACATAACAAACAAGTGACAAATATAAAAATTTTAAATGCATGGCATGCAAAATTGCATGTATGAAAAACAGTGTATGCATATTTATCATATAATACAAAAACATATAATATTAGCAAGTGCAAAGTGGGGACCAATGTCACTACAGACATGGAACATACCAATAGTGTTGAATCATTAAATAGTGTTGAATCATCAAATAGTGTTGAAACATTAAGACAACATGTAGATAAAACTACACGACTGCTCACGGGATATGGGATCATAAGATCTAAATCTACGAGTAGTTTATCCAAATCACATGTAAGTACTAGTATGCCCACAAAAACGCCAACAGGCGATTTATACCATCGCTCGGATCCTTTTAAAAAAAGAGAGGGATTCCAGGCAAGACCTGCTACAACAAGAAACATGCAAGATTATCCTTATCTGGCTGATCCAACTACAAGCTCTATAAAAAGAACAAGAAAAGAGAGCCCGAACGAACTAAAAAACAAACAAAAACAAAGAAAAATATCGCAATATTGGCTTTCAAACCCACCACCAATATCGATAGCAAACACTTATGATGTGCTATCTGAAAACGAAAATACGAGGGATGAAGAGGAAAAAATACTATCAATGGCTACGGTAGATCAAATAACCAAACCTGATAAGGTACCGCCGATATTTGTATGGGCCCAAGATATAAAACCATTAACAACACTATTCAAGAAACATATTGAGGACCGATTCACAATAAAAACAATAAATAATAATACGGTTAAAGTGCAATTGTTATATTCTAAAGACTATACGATTATTGTATCGGAATTAACAGCAAGAAAGACTGAATTTCATACATATCAGAAGCGTGAACAACGTGCATTCAAGGTAGTAATTAGAGGATTACACCCGTCAACAGATATCGAAGAGCTTAAAAACGAGATAGAAGATTTAGGCCATATAGTCATAAGAATAAATAACATAAGACATAGAGAGACGAAAAAACCTACTCCTCTATTTCTAGTAGAACTACGGCCGGACAACAACAACAAAGAAATATACGAAACTGAAAACCTCTCGTATACTAAAATAAAGATCGAACCACCTAGACCAGTTCGCGAAATTATACAATGCAGAAGATGCCAGAGATATGGTCATACCAAAAAATACTGTCAACGAACGCCTAGATGTGTAAAATGTACAGAAGAACACTATACAACTGATTGTCCACGTAAAAACATGAGGGATGATAAAGTGAAATGCGTACTCTGTGGTAAAAATCACCCAGCAAACTACAAGGGTTGCGAGGTATATCAGCAAATAAATGCACGAAGAGAAAATAAGATCAGTAAGCCAGTATATAAATCAAATATACATAAGAAAATACCAACGACGGCACAAATAAGGTCAGATATCACATTCGCGGAAGTACTAAAAAATCAAAAAAACAATGCTCCATCGAATGATCAGCAAAATAATAATAATATTAATAGAAATAATGATAATAATTGGCAACGAAACAACAGTAATGAAAAACAGCCTCTGGGTCAGCAAACAAATAACTCAGACAGAACAACCAGACTAGAAAACATGGTAGAAAAAATGATGGACAAACTAGATAAGATGCTAGAGCTCCTAATTACCATAGTCAGCGACAAATACAATGCCAGAAAACCTTAGACTGGCTGTCTGGAATGCCAATGGCTTGTCCAACCATGTACAAGAGCTAAAAATATTCCTAATAAATAACGATATTGACGTAATGCTAATATCGGAAACACACAATACTAACAGAACGTACCTTAAATTACCTCGGTATACCATATATAACACAATTCACCCAGATGGTACAGCGCATGGAGGCACTGCAATTATTATTAAAAATATCATAAAACATCACGAGATAGAAAAGTATAACCAAGAACATATACAGGCAACCAGCATCGTCATAGAAGACTGGCAGGGACCACTAACTATAACAGCAATATACAGCCCACCGAAACATACTATAACCAAAGAACAATATAAACTGTTCTTTAACACACTGGGACATCGATTCATCGCGGGAGGTGATTATAACGCGAAACATCAACAATGGGGCTCTAGACTGGCAACACCAAGAGGACGAGCCCTATTGAAGGCAATAGAAATAAATAATTTACAACACGTCTCAACTGGTCAACCAACATACTGGCCAACGGATAGAAGAAAAGTTCCAGACCTTATAGATTTCTGTATAATCAAAAATATTGCCAAGGCAAGTCTTGATCCGCAATCGTGTTACGAATTATCATCAGATCACTCGCCGATACTAATAAATGTCAGCTCGAGAATAATAAAACAGGATAGACCACTAACACTGCACAATAAAAAAACAAACTGGGATTATTTTCGTAAACTAATTGAAGAAACAATCGATATCAATATACCATTAAAAGATGCACATGAAATAGAAAGCGGCGTAGAACAAATAAACGAATCACTGCAAAATGCTGCCTATGAAGCAACACCACGCGCAGGTGAAGGCAAAGTTAAGACATGTCCAACGTTTATTAAGAAAAAACTTGAAGAAAAAAGAAAATTAAGAAAACAATGGCAACAACATAGACAGCCCTCAGACAAGAAAAAACTGAATAAGCTAATAAAGGAATTGAAGGCCCTGCTAAATAAAGAAAAGAATGAGGCCATCAAGACGTATCTAGAAGGTTTAACAGCAACAGGCGAAACTGACTACTCACTCTGGAAAGCAACACGCAGATTGAAACAACCACAGCAACATAATCCTCCAATACGAAATGTCGATGGATCATGGGCAAGAAACAACAATGAAAAAGCTGAAAGATTTGCTGAGCACCTTGAAAGCGTATTTACACCGAATACTACAGGGACTACAGATGAAGAAGATGCAGAAATTCACAATTTTCTGGATATACCTCTACAAAATGATTTGCCGATAAAAGAATTTTCGAGAATAGAAGTCGCAGACATGATATTACGCAACCTGAACCCAAGAAAAGCACCCGGCTACGATCTTATAACGGGTAGAATATTAAAGGAACTACCATTGATGGCTATAAAACTGCTAACCTACATATTCAATGCAATTCTACGAACGGGACACTTTCCAGCCCAGTGGAAAGTGGCAGAAATAATAATGATACCAAAACCTGGTAAACCGAGTGATGAAGTAACATCATATAGACCAATCAGTCTACTACCGTGTATTTCAAAATTGTTCGAGAAATTATTACTAAAACGACTGGGACCAATCCTGGAGGCAGAAAACTTAATACCACAACATCAATTTGGCTTCAGAAGACAACACTCAACAATCGAGCAAGTAAATAGAATCACTAATAAAATAAGAGGTGATCTAGAAGAAAGTAAATATTGCTCTGCGGCATTCCTCGATATTGGACAAGCGTTCGACAAGGTTTGGCATACGGGACTGCTATACAAGTTAAAACGCATGATTCCGCAACATTATTATATATTGCTACGATCATATCTGTCATCAAGATATTATATTATAAAATATAATGATGTACGCACCACAATAAAACCAATTGATGCGGGAGTACCGCAGGGTAGTGTACTCGGTCCGATATTATATTTACTTTACACTGCAGATATACCAACAAGCACATCGGCATTAACAGCAACCTTTGCAGATGATACGGCCATATTAGTCTCACATAGCGATCCAACAATAGCGTCGGATATACTACAAAACAATCTACACGATATCCAAAAATGGTTAAACAAATGGCGCATAAAGGTGAATGAAAATAAATCGCAACATATAACATTCACGATGAAAAAACATACCTGTCCTGAAGTTAAACTAAATAAAAAAGTATTACCGCAAACTGAAGAAGTAAAATACCTTGGCATCCATCTAGATAGAAGGTTGACTTGGCGTAAACACATCTGGACAAAAAGAAAACAACTCGGTATAAGACTTAACAAAATGTACTGGTTGATGTGCCGTAACTCACCATTATCAGTAAACAACAAACTATTGATATACAAAACAATCATCAAACCAATATGGACATATGGAATCCAACTGTGGGGAACTGCAAGCAACTCCAATATCGAAATTTTACAACGTTTCCAATCAAAAATGCTGCGTATAATAACGGATGCACCATGGTATGTAACAAATGCTATTTTACATAATGATCTTGAAATGTCAACTATCAAAGAGGAAATTCGTAAATTCAGCACAAATTATCAACAACGACTAACCGTCCATCCCAATGAGCTAGCAACAAACTTGCTTGGCAACAACAACAGAAAAAGATTAAAAAGGCATCACACCTTGGACCTGCCTAACAGGCAATAATATCACATGTGCGCGTATAATTACAGTGCTAATGATATTATATAATATAATTGTGTCAAATTTTAATAAATTCTAATAAACCAAACTATAAAGTGTAAGAACAATGCATGGTACGCTATGCAAATATTTTAAATATATAAACACATAAAATATGTTACAGAATAATATAATAAAAATATGGACACTGCACCCAACGGATGTAAAAAAGTAGCGATTAAGTTAATTATAATTGCAATTATATTAATATATATTAATCAAGTTTAATTCAAAGGAGGTTATACCACTGGGTATTACCCTTCGCACAAGCCAACATATGTATAAGCCAGAAATATTTCTGAATGTCTCAAATTTGAGACAGATTGAATATAAATATTGTGTTAAAAAAAAAAAAAAAAAAAATATAGTTGGACAATAAAAACCCATCATATTCAATTTAGTGTTATATTTATTTTAAATAGTTATAAATTTGGTATTTTCAGCGAAGGGAATAGTTTAAAATGGAGGATCAATCTTTCGAATTTATAAAAGAATTTTGTGCAGATGCGTTGTCAGATGTCGAAAATGATGTTGAAGGTGAAAATAAGACAATTGGTGATAGTCACAGTGGCAGTTAATAAATGTTATAATTGGTTATCGAAATTATCACTTTTTATTTATATAATTTTAAAAAAATATGCGGGAATTAGGGGTATATGCCTTTCATCACATAACGTCTTCAAAGTGTTAAAAATATAAACAGAAGTTTAATTATTAAATAGAAATCAAGTTCAATAGAAAAAGTGTTTGTGTTTTTTTTTATTTTAATTATTAACTTTGCTGCGTTCATCAACTTAACTTTTCTTCATGGTCCTTCGAGCCGGATTTTCATCAAATTCAGCAAGTTTGGAAATATTGGTCAACTATTGTCCCAAATTCCAGAATTAAGGAGTTATTTTGTAATAAATATATAACATATATATACAACAAGGCAAGGTTAGTATCTTTACAGCAAATTCCTTTAAGCGTAAATTTCCTGATTTCCGTATATATTCATATTTATAAGTTTCATTGAACTTGATCATATTTGTATAGGGAATATTATATAAAAATAAATTATATTAAATTTTTTTTCTTTTTATTTTCTGTGCGTAAATTCATTAAAATTTGCCACATAATTTAAATTCAAAAAAAATTATCATTAGTTGCCGTTATCATTAGATAATTATATTATATATATTATGTATTGTTCTATGTATATCATATACAGAAATAACGGTTTTGTTTCTATACGAAAAATAATTAACAAAGACTGTTATATATGATTAAATAAAATCAAATTGATTACATTATTATTTAAATTGAACTAATAATTTTAATTTAAGTACAATAAAATTGATTTCATTTATTTCTTATATTTTTTTTTTTTTTATTCTATTTTGGTTTCTTCCTTTGACTTCAATTATAATCTCTAATTGGTACGCATTGTTTATGGAAGCTATAATTGAAATTTATAAAAAACCTCTTAATAAATATAATAATTCAGTGGCATTATCAAATCCAGCTGTAATATTATATGTCATTTTATTTTTTATTTTTTGCGTAACATTAACCCTTTGTTTGGGCGTACCTACAAGGGCGTACCTACAATTATTTTCGCGTTAAATACTTGAATCCACGCAATTGCAATTCATCATGAGCAAAACTGCATCTGCAACTAATGAGGTTACTGATGCAAATAAGTCATCTAAACTAATCGATCGTAGACGTCATATTCGTAGAAGTGTTACCCGAATTCTTGAGTTTGTTTCTAACATAGTAAATCAAACTGCTGAAAGGTTGCATGATTTTAGAATTCGTCAAGACGCAATCATTGTGTATCTAGAGGAATTCGCTCGTATTCAATACGAAATTGAATATTTAACAAAACTGAGTAATGATATTGCAGATGCCGAACGTAATACTTTTGAAGAAATGTATTATGATACATTGGCTATAATTCATCGCGTTTGCAGCACATTTACACCCTGTAAGCAAACTGTTAAGGCCGATGCTTCAATCGCATATGATTTGAATTCTACTGTAAGACCTACATCTCAAATTAAACTGGTTCAAGGGTGGCTCCGTTGTCAAATACAACAATACCTCGTCTACAGCTTTGTGCCGCTCATTTATTGGCAAACCTGGTTACAGAGATAAAATTATCCATTGGATTTCCTATCTTTCCTTTTCACTGACTCAACCATTGTTTTGGGATGGTTGCGTAGTGAGTCATATCGATATGGAACGTTTGTGTAAAATCGAATATCAGAAATTCAGCAATTGACGGCTGCTGGTGAATGGTATCACGTATCAACGGCCGAAAATCCTGCTGATTTGATATCTCGCGGTATCTTGGCTGGAGATTTGATCTCATCATCTACTTGGTGGGTTGGTCCAACATTTTTATTGAATCCTCATTGGGATGCGCGGTCCGAACCAGATATAAAATATCGGGATATCCTTCCTTGCGCAAAATCACTGTGATGATTTCTACTATGGACGTTGATCTTCTAACTAGATATTCATCGTTTTCGAAATTATTTCGCGTTGTTTTTTATGTTTTACGGTTTTATTTTAATACAAAGAATTCAAATTCACACGTTTACGGTTCATTAGCGGTAAACGAGCTTAATGCAGCTGGGATTCGAGTGGTTGCTCTTCTTCACGAATCCGAATTCAAAGAAGAGTTAAACGCTTAAAGACAAAATAAACCCATATCTAGTGGGAGTAAGTTATAATGTATCAACCCATTCCTGTCTCAGGATGGTATAATTCGCGTTGGTGACCGACTGCGTAATTCAAATTTATCTTATAACAATAAATATCATATAATATTGCCGTCTCGGCATCATCTAACTCGCTGTATTATAACAGAAGTGCACATTGCTAATTTGCATGCCCCCATTGTTGCTATTATCTATAGTAAGAAGGCAATACTGGCCGATCAATGCCAGAAGCATAATCCGACTTATATGCAAATCACATGGTGTGTTCCAGGGCAAATCCACCGATTCCACACCAAATCATGGGTAACTTACCCACTGGACGGCTTACGCCATCACGGCTCTTTTCCTACTGCGGAATAGATTATTGTGGACCATTCACAATAAAACCAATGATACGTTCAAGGGCTATGCCAAAATCATACATAGTCGTATTTGTCTGCTTTGCTACAAAGGCTTTGCATTTGGAAATTGCGATGGATTTAGTACTGAATCATTTTTTGTGGCATTTAAAAGATTTATATCTCGACGGGACCACCTTTAAAATATGGTCTGATAATGCCACAAATTTTGTCGGTGCAAAAAACGCAATGAATAATTTTTTGTCATCACCACAATATAACGTGCAGTGGAATTTTATTCCTCCAAGAACACCCCGTATAGGTGGCTTGTGGGAAATTTCCGTTAAATCAATCAAGTATCATTTACGTCGAGTACTTATTGATTCAAATATAAAATATGATCAATTTCTGACCATCTTGGTCGAAATTGAAAATCTACTCAACTCTCGACCTCTTGATCCTCGCAGTAACGATCCCAATGACCTATCCTTCCTAACACCCAATCATTTTTTGCTGGGAAGTGCTGACTCGTATATAGAGCTGCCCATCAATGGGACCAAACATTATCAACATTTGCAAAAGCTTCGGGTTGATTTTTGGAAGCGCTGGAACGCTGAATATTTGCACAACCTACAGCAAAGAAATAAATGGCGTCTTGTACAGCACAACGAAATTGTGGTCGGAGACTTGGTATTGTTGGTCGAAGATAATATGCAACCATCAAATTGGTTAGCTAGTAGAAGCACTCATTTTTATCCTGGTGCTGATGGTGCAGTACGAGTTGTTGCTGTACGTACAAACAATGGCACATATAAAAGGGCAATAGTTAAATCGCTCCTTTTCCGCGAAACATCAACATGTCATAGCACAACATATAAAATCAACATGATTTCATCACGTATTTATCATACGAATTTAATTTAATAGAAGTGTTTTTTTTTTTCCTTTAATTTATATAATGAATTTAATTATTTCATGCATTTCTTATGTTATATTTAGTATGGTTGAAGACAAACTTTGCCTTCAACGGCGGGAGTATGTTAAAAATGTGTATGAGAAAATATTGTTCATAGTGTACTATTTCTTTTTATAACAATTTAAAATACAACAACCATGCGTTAATCCGAACGCTACTTTTTCATTTATGTCGATTTTAGTGTTCGGATTATTGCACGGAAAAATATAAATAATATCAACACACTAAAATTCACATAATTTTCTTATTTTAAAAGATAAATTCATGAAATAAAAAGTATCTGATAGCTGAAGCCTTCTAGTTGACTTGTTAACAAAAAAAAAATTATCACTCTAATATCTTTGAAGTTCTGGGATCTTAAATGAATCAAAATACCCTATTTTTTAATAATTGTAAAATCAATTCCATAAATCTATGGTATTTTTTGAGATATGTAAATGAAATTCCTCAAATATCCTTAAAATGATTTTGTATGAGTACGTTTAAACCAATGTTTTACTATTAACATCCAGATGGGAGTGCTTGAGACGAACTTCCTGGAAATTTGTAAATTGATCATTTCTTAACCGATTTTGATGAAATTTTATATATGGATTCAAAGTGAACAGTTCTTAAAGTAGTTCTATGATATCGAAACTACGGGCAGTTTTATTGATCAGAGTTGGGTATCCTGGTTAATTTGGGTATTCCTCATCCGATTTCGATGAAATTTTGTATATGTGTTCAAAGTGGGATTATAAGAACAGTTCTTAAGGTAGTTCTAAAATATCGATACTCAGGGCAGTTTTACTGATCAGAGTTGGGTATCCTGGTTAATTTGGGTATTTCTCATCCGATTTCGATTAAATTTAATATATAGGTGTAAAATGGAGTTATATGAACAGTTCATATGAAAATTTTGTGGGTTGGTACAGAGTAAACACAATAAGTCAATAGGCCTTTAAGTTTGAAATATTCAGTAAAAGTCGTTCTACCATACTATAACATAGTAACGTTTACGCGATTTTGCGGTAAGCCTATATTGTAATAACAACGTATCACAAAAATATTACACGTACAGGAAAAATATAATAAAAATCTGATGAATAAAATTAATGAATAATATGGTAACAGCAGTAATTCATTTAATTATTATTGTTTAGTTCAATAAATTATAATAAAATTGCAAACAAAACATTCTCAATTAACTAAATTTTCTTTAACAATATTATCTATAATTTCATTTCTTAAATTTCTTAACATTAAAATATTTTCACAAGAATGATTATTTTCTTCAGTATATAAAATTAAATTATCGATGTTATTTAATGCCTGCCTTGAGTTTGGTACTATAGAAACATCTACATCCGTCATTTCCAAATTTGAGTTCAATTCATTTTCAATATTTTCAATATCATTTTTAGTTTCATTACTCTCGTTAACGATTCTAACAATATCTGCATCCGAATATATATCTAATTCTTCATCTTCAATGTTGTGTTCATCTGAAGAGTTGTTGTCCATCACCATCACATATCTTTTTCCATGAACTTTTAATAAGGCTTTCCATTATTTTATTCCATGATGCTTGAAGCATAAATATTGCATCTTTTAAATTCATTTCTTTTATTCTTTCATCAACATTACCTGCTACTAATAGTTCATTTATTAGTTTTTACGATATTTATTTTTAATAGACAGTATAACACCTTGGTCCATTGGTAGCGATATTTTAAATATAGAAAGCAATCCTGATGATAACGAAAATGAAGTACCTGATCATCATTTAATAGAAATTTTAAATAATAAAACCAACAATTTAAATGATGCTGAAAATGATCCAATTTATCAGGAAAGAAATGTTTCAGGTGAGTGTTCTACTGATTTTTCTTTTATATTTATAAGAATTGTTGTACTTCATGCAAAATTATGAAACAGACACTTTTATTCGTTGTATGCAATAAAATTATCGGCAAATCGTTATACAAAAATTCTTTTACCTATACGAGGTCGTAAATGTAGAATAGAAAGCTATAAATAAATAAACATATGCGAGTTGTGTGTAGAAAATTAATTGATTTAATTTTTCAAAATTTTATACACAGAATATATTTTTCGGGTGCACAGATTATGCAGTGAAGTACAAAAATATTCACTATTGAAATAGATGTGATTGAATTTAATTTTTGTTTTGTAATGTGTTTTCTCTTACAGACGACAACAACTGTTCAGATGAACACAACAATGAAGATGCAGAATGTGATATATATTCGGATGCAGATATTGTTAGAATCGTTAACGAGAGTAATGAAACTAAAAATGATATTGAAAATATTGAAAATGAATTGAACTCAAATTTGGAAATGACGGATGTAGATGTTTCTATAGTACCAAACTCAAGGCAGGCATTAAATAACATCGATAATTTAATTTTATATACTGAAGAAAATAATCATTCTTGTGAAAATATTTTAATGTTAAGAAATTTAAGAAATGAAATTATAGATAATATTGTTAAAGAAAATTTAGTTAATTGAGAATGTTTTGTTTGCAATTTTATTATAATTTATTGAACTAAACAATAATAATTAAATGAATTACTGCTGTTACCATATTATTCATTAATTTTATTCATCAGATTTTTATTATATTTTTCCTGTACGTGTAATATTTTTGTGATACGTTGTTATTACAATATAGGCTTACCGCAAAATCGCGTAAACGTTACTATGTTATAGTATGGTAGAACGACTTTTACTGAATATTTCAAACTTAAAGGCCTATTGACTTATTGTGTTTACTCTGTACCAACCCACAAAATTTTCATATGAACTGTTCATATAACTCCATTTTACACCTATATATTAAATTTAATCGAAATCGGATGAGAAATACCCAAATTAACCAGGATACCCAACTCTGATCAGTAAAACTGCCCTGAGTATCGATATTTTAGAACTACCTTAAGAACTGTTCTTATAATCCCACTTTGAACACATATACAAAATTTCATCGAAATCGGATGAGGAATACCCAAATTAACCAGGATACCCAACTCGGATCAATAAAATTGCCCGTAGTTTCGATATCTTAGAACTACCTTAAGAACTGTTCATATAATCCCACTTTGTACACATATATAAAATTTCATCAAAATCGGTTAAGAAATGATCAATTTACAAATTTCGTGGAAGCTCGTCTCAAGCACTCCCATCTGGATTTTAATAGTAAAACATTGGTTTAAACGTACTCATACAAAATCATTTTAACCCCTTAAGGTTTTTGCACGAGCCAGGCTCGTCCTAACGAATTTTTGAAAAAAGGCATATAACGAGTCAATATAGTTTGATCTCGTCGTTTTTCCACTTTTTAAGACTTTCATCATAAAAGGTCAAGAACCTTAAGGGGTTAAGGATATGTGAGGAATTTCATTTACATATCTCAAAAAATACCATTGATTTATGGAATTGATTTTACAATTATTATAAAATAGGGTATTTTGATTCATTTATGATCCCAGAACTTCCAAGTTATTAGAGTGATTAAGCTTCAGCTATCAGATACTTTTTATTTCATGAATTTATCTTTTAAAATAAGAAAATTATGTGAATTTTAGTGTGTTGATATTATTTATATTTTTCCGTGCGATAATCCGAACGCGTTCGGATTAACGCATGTTCAGATTAAATTGCGTTCGGATTAACGTACGGTTGGTGTATTTACAAATTTATTAATTTATGGGAGATTTACATTATGCCCAATTTTTGAATCTAGAAAAAATTGAGATATAACATACAAATGTCAAACTAGTTAGAAGAGCACAATAGTATAAAAAATTAGAATCTAATTATGGGCCTAGTCATAATTTAGATTGAAAATCTAGATTCAAAGATGAACATGTTCATCTTTTTTTATAGCTGAATTGCTAATTTGTAAAAAATAAAAAAAAAAACTGTCATTTGACTATAATAAAATATAAATAAAGTTTGACAGTAATAAAACAAATTTAATAACAAACATTTTACAAAATAGTAATAATATATTTTATTTGTTTTAAAATTAATAAAAATATAAAAAAATTTAATGGTATTTTTGGAAATAATATTAAACGCAATGTACTTAACATATATTTATTATGTTATTGTAAAATATATTCGTTTACTTGTTATAATAATTAGAATTTCTTCGTTTTTTTAAGATTCTCGTAGTATCTTTTTTACTTATTCATTACATCACAACAATCACTTTGATTACATCTAATATTTATATAGAAATAAATTTATTAAACTGATAATAATTGTTTTTTTCTAGTTATAAGAAGTGTAACAATTAAAAATTGTCTTTTTATATATAAATAGAACCCAACCTATTAAAATTAAAATACAAGACATTTGCTAAGAATATCGATATAATGAATTTTTCTGTACTTGAGCTTGTAATTATAAAGGATCTGTTTTTCTCCATTGACAGTGAAGATGAAGAAAGGCCCACAATAAAAAGAAGAAAACGGAGTACCTGGGTACGTCCCTTTTACAAGGATAGGGATAGAAATGGAGCATATACTGTAATTGTAAAAAGATTAAGGGATATAAATGATTCTGAATTATTCCAGAATTATTTTCGCATGAGTGCGAAATATAACGAATTATTGAGTCTAACAAGTAGAAGGCTGACAAAAGAAACTTACATAAGGCAACCAATAAATGCTGATATGCGTTTATCCATAACATTACGGTATTAATAAAATAATTTAATTTTTACTTACTTATTTTATATTTTATATTTTATAGATATTTAGCAACTGGTGAATCGCAAAAAAGTTTATCGATTGCATATAAGTGTTCACCAGCGTCAGTAAACTTAATAATTGCAGAAACTTTAGTAATAATAACAGATGTGCTAAAGGATAGTGTCTTTCCAAAAATCACTCCCGATTATTGGAAAAAAATCGCGAATGGGTTTTCCACAAGATGGAATTTTCCTAATTGCACTTCACAAAAACATGCTGAAACCATATAGCAAAAGACATCTTACCGTTAAGGAAAGAATATTTAATTATAGATTAAGTCGTGCTCGCCGCTTGATCGAAAATTGTTTTGGCATATTGAGTGCAAGGTGGCGAATTTTTAAATTACCTATCAATGCCAATGTAAAAATGGTTGAAAATATTGTTAGATGCTGTGTGTTTACACAATTGGATAAACTTAGATAACACCAGCCATTATATTTCTACAGAAATGGTTGACCGGGAAATAAATAATAGAATAATTCCAGGCTCTTGGAGGGAAGAATCAAACAATTTTTTATCACTTCCCCGTTCAGCAGCAAATGCAACATTTTCAGCAAAGTCCGTTAGAGATAATTATGCAGAGGTTGATTGGCAGGAAAATGCAATTTAAAATAAAAAAGCAATTTATTTATTTATTCAAATGATATATAAAAACCATTTCTATTTTTTATTTCATTTATTTATTCATTATAAAAAATATATATTCAAAAAAAAAAAAAATTTGTACATTTTTTTATTACAACTTTATTTATTTAATGATTCTATTTTGTTTTGCACAAGTTGCAAGATCTCTATTCTCAACCGTCTTTGCACCTCCATTGGTAGAACACGCATATCCTCCGTTAGCATATCAGCAAAACCTTTCTCTGATGGTGTCATGTTTAAGGTGTCACGTTGCGTTTTTTGCTCTACCAAATCTACAAAACGCTTTGTTAAGTTCAATTTTTCTGTAGATACTTCTGATCTACTTCTTTCTACAATGTAATTTTTACTATAGAAACTTATCGTTTATACATAATAACAGTAAGTAAATAATACTTACTTAATGATGGAAATTGTTCAGGTGTTGGTACTCGAAATTCGTCGGTACTGCTGTCTTCCATTCCTAATAATGTTGTTCTATAACATCAAAATTTAAAAACAATATATTCAAATAAATGTTTATTATTATAAATAGAATGTTAAATATTATACTAACTCTCTAGGTACATATGTGTCGTCCAGAAATCTCATTTGTGTTACATATTTGGATTGTTTCATTGAACCTGAACCACTTGGGATATTTTTAGATTTAACATATAGGCTTTTCAAATAATCCCACCTTTTTTTAATTTTTTTAATATTTTTTGGTTCGTCTGTAAAATCTACAAAACGTATTATTATATTATTATAATTTTTTAAATTAATAGAACTAGAATACTGTCAATATACACTAAGCTACACATGAAATGCAAAATTTCAAAAATGCTCATTGTATATTAAAAAGAAAAATTTTAATTTAATATTTTACTTACTAAGTAGAGTGGTGATTTCTGACCAAAGTTTTGGTCGCATAACTCTGTTCCTATAATCTTTATTATTGATATTCCATATCGTTGGCCGTTGATGGACATATTCAATCAATAAACCTGAAATTTAAAGTAAGATTATGTAAAAAAAAACGTATACATATATCGTTATAAATTAAATTTAAACTCACCGTCATCAATTTCATTTGGTGTACCCATACTTATAGCAGCAGTATGTCCAGTTGCACCTTCTCCTATATCATCGTCGACGTCGAGTAAATATTCTGTGAACATTTCCTCTTCAGTATCCATTCTTAGTATTTATTTTTTTTTAATTACTGTTAATTAATTAATTATTGTTAATTACGTTCTAGAAAATGCAAAATTAATAAATTATTATATATTTGCATAAAAATAAATTTTTCTTAATAATTAACAGAATATATTTTACAATAACGTAATAAATATATGTACTTAGTATTTATTTCCAAAAATATTATTTAAGTTTTTATATTTTATTGATTTTAAAAAAAATAAAAAAATAATTTAATAAAATAAAATTTCTTAATATGAATATTTATTTGTTTTTATTATTATCTGAAAAAAAAAACAATTGTCAATTTGCTATAAAATTTATTGTCAGATTATATTGTGGTATTTTTTTTACTGCTCTTACATCAGAATTTTTTTTTATAACTATCTCTTTTTATTTTTCCTAGAAATTTTCTAGATTCAAAAATTGGGCATAATGTAAATGCTACATTATGGTTTAAAAAAAATCAGCGATATGATAATTTTGGTACTTATCGGTCTTGCGTTCTGGGATTCAGAAGAAAAAAAAATATATAATGAATAATCAATATCATTATAAATATATATTTCAAAGTAATAAAATATTAAAAATATAAACAGAAGATTAATTATTAAATAAAAATCAAGTTCAATAGAAAAAGTGTTTGTGTTTTTTTTTATTTTAATTATTAACTTTGCTGCGTTCATCAACTTAACTTTTCTTCAAAGTCGTTTTTTGTAATCATTTTTGTAGGTTCTGTAAAGTTGGTAAAATAGATTCACATACTCTTAGCACAGAATTAGAAAGTAAAATGCGCAGTATATCTAATTAAGAACAAGATGTTAGTATAAATGAAACACTTCAAACAGGAATTGCAAAAAATTCTTTATTTAACGAAATTCCTTCTTTTCATGTTGTACATAATTACTGCGTTGATGTACTGCACGATATACTGCACGATATATGTCAATGTCATTATGATATTTGCCATCTCTTGAAGTATTTTATTCAAGATATGAAGTACTTCAGTTTTGAAACTTTAAATATAAGAAAACAGAATTTCGATTATGGGCCGCTTGAAATTAAGAATATGGTATATCTGAAATCAAAGCAGCTCATTTGTTGAAAAAGCATTTGAAAATGTCCGCCAGACAAATAATGACATTCGTAAATCTGTTACATTTTATGATTGGTGATCTTTATTCGATCTTGGAAAAGTTCTTGGAAAAGTGTAGGCAGTTCAATGTTGATATACACCATTTGTTTGTGGATTTTAAATCGGCACATGATAGCGTCATAACTCAACAGTACAGTGGGTATAGCGTTAATGTTAATAAATCGTAAAATATAAATAGCAGGTTCAATTCCCGCTATTTATAAGGGAAATTTTTCGATATATTATATTACTACTGCAATATTATTAATAAAATTATAATATTAAAATGTTATATTGTGTGGAGCTTATATGGTATCTAACAACAGACAACATACTACTCCGCATCGAAGTATATAACAATTTACCAATTGTACTGTAATCATTATTTACATATTTGTAATTACTGAAGGTGAAAATTATGGGAAATTATGGAAGAATTTGGTATTCCAAAAATAATGATAGATTTGGCGACCATGACGTTGGATAATGTAAAGTCAAGAATGCGAATCGGAGATAAATTATCTGATAATTTTAAGACGTTTGTTGGACTATGACAAGACGACCCATTATAAACACTACTCTTTAATATTCCGCTGGAGAGAGTAGTTAGGGACGTAAATATTGCTAAACAAGGCACGATTTTCACAAAATCGGGTCAATTATTAGTGTATGCTGGTAATATAGACATAATTGGTCGGAATATAATAACTGTCAAGGATGCTTTCGAATTGTTACACAAGGAGGCATCGGTTCTAGTTCGCAACGTGAATGCAGACAAAACATAATATATGGTCTCCACGAATACATCAGAAATTCGAGATCAAACTGTTAATATTGGAGAATACAATTTTGAAATTGTAAATAGTTTCGTATACTAAGGATCGTTGATAAATGTAGAAAATAATATTGAAGAGGAAATTCGCCGCAGGGTAGAAATTGGTAACAGATGAAAGATATCCGTTTTTCTTTTTATTCCATAAACGAACAAATGGTGACCCCGCAGAAAAATTTCAGTATCAAAATAAATACCAACAAATTTATACTTAAACCACTGCGCTACTGAGTGTTTTGCTATAATTAACCGTTGTGCATTGGAATATAACGAGAAATAGTTAATAACTAAGAAATAATAGAAAAAAAATTATATATAAAAATTATGGTGACTCAAAAATGCACACATTTTTAACGAAAATGTTGATTATGGCGTGGAAATTTATTATTATTATTCCTAAATCATCACAAAATGGTTGGTATGGACATCAAACTATTTTAATTATTTATTTTATTAGTTTGAAATAATTTGATACGTAAATAGCTATACGTCACGATATGAATACTATACAGGGTGTCCACGAGAGGTGCGCATTAATTCAAGGGGGTGATAGGGAACATAATTCTAAGTCGAAATTACTAATTTGGTATTTTTCGATTTGGGGCTTTGTTTTCGAGATATGGTCCTCAGAATTTTTCTCGGTAGTCTTGTAGTGATACGACATATATATACAAAAACGGTCATAATGAACCGTATGGTGATGCGTGTACATTGGGTTAGTGACTGCATAAATTGAGAAAATGAGACTGATCGCGTTGATGGCACCGTTAATGATTGCCTCTATATATAAAAAAAAAATAAACAAAAGTTTTGAAAAAAAATAAGTATTGATCGAAAGCGAGTGAAAAAAAAATAATCACTAGAAGTTCAGTTGAAAATTTTGTTGTAATTCCGTAATAGTTTGTAAAATAAAATATTTTCCTTGGAGATAATAATTGTATTGTGAGGATATGATAATTATAAATTTTTTTAAATAATAGTAAAAGAATAAATTTCGGATTAGTATGTTGGGTATAGCATACTTGCAATGCCAGTTGCGACCGAACGCGTCCACGGGTTGCGGATAGTGGAACGGCCTATGATACTTATGGGTTAGCTACGAATAAAGAATAAGTAGTCGCGGACAATCTGGCTGCTGTGTATGAGAGTTATTTTGGGGTGTTGTGTGAAAGCAAACCGAGTTAATGATTCAGTGATTACACAGTAAAGGCGGATCAGCGGCATCAAGGTAACTGCTTTCGGCAGAGGTGATATACCCCTGTAAATGGCCCTACGAATTTACAGAATGATTCAGTAGGTTGGACGTATGGTTAACTACCAACTTCGGAAAAACACCCAGTTATGAACTCTACAACACGGCCTCGGATCGGACAGGATAAACGGCAACGACCCCAGCAAAGAAAATTTAAAGACAATGATTTAAAACTTTCATCTTGGAATGTTAGAACTTTGTTACGACAAGGTGCGTTAAGAGCACTTACTGATACACTAAGAACAGCCAAATTGGATATAACAGCTATCCAAGAAACTAGGCGGTCCGGAAAAAAATTATTGGAAGGAAAAGGATACACATTTTATTACAGCGGCAACGATTGTAGTAAAAGAAGAGAGTTCGGAACCGGTTTCGTAGTTTTTGGTAAAGCAAGAAATTCAGTAATTGCTTTTAATCCGATTGATGAACGCATTTGTACACTACGTGTAAGAACAAAATTTTTCAATCTGACCGTGCATTACATAATGAACATAATAAATAGTATCGTTGAATATATGTATGTACGTATTGGACATGAAGTGCAGAGATGTAGTTCGGTCATCACAACACCTACCCTCCTATAATAAAAATTTGAAAATAATTCAAACTTACATGAAAAAAAAGAAAAACATTTTCCTTTATAACCCGAAAATGAACAAAACTATAAAATAATGACAATCATCGCTAATAGTAACGAACAATAATAATATATGCATAAATATCAAAAAAAAATTTTTATAATATCAATTAATGTAAAGTTTTAATAAATTTTTATGAATTTTCGGAGTACAACCCGTAGAAATATGGGGAGTAGTGTTATAACTGAAGGAAGCATATTCAATGCAGTCATCCCAATTTAATGGATCTTTGTTCACAAAACTTCTTAAATAGTCACCAAGAGTACGATGAAATCGTTCAAGCGATCCGTTAGATTGCGGATGGTAAGGAGTAGTTTGCAATTTAGTTATTTTTAACAACTTGCACATTCTTTTAAAAACGTCGGATAAAAAATTAGTCCCCTGATACGATACAACCGATTCATTGAATACATTGCACAAATTTTGTAAGGTCATCTTGAAAAGTTAATATATAATTATTTCCCCCTTCCGATTCAGGTAATGGACCAACAATGTCCAGAAAAACTTTTTCAAATGGTTTACTTGTTGTTGTGGTTATCTTTAATTTCATTTTCGTACTTAAACGAACCTTATTTCTTTGGCACACATCACAAGCTTTGATATAATTTTTTATTGTAGATAACATTTTAGGCCAATAATATAAAATCATTGGGATTATCAATCCTACTAATTTTAGATAAAGAATGTGGAAAACATTGATTTTCATTTTGAACAATATCAAATTTAGAATGATTTTGATTTACATTTGTATAACTTGCACATGTTCGACCTCCGGAGCACGAATTGAATTATTTAGAATTAACATTAGAATTTACGTGATTTGATATACATTTAGATGAATTGTTTGCATTAATCTTAGAATTATTTGAAATATTAGTACTAGTATTAAAATTTGTAATACCCGAATTTTGATTTAAAAAATTGTGACTACTTAAATTTGGAATAAAAGAATTATTTAAATTTTGGTTCCCATCGTTAGAATAATTTACCATAGAATTATGATTTAAAGAACTCGAATTAATTGATTTATTAGAATTACAATTTATATGGCCATGCTTTATTTGCCCAATCATTTGTATTTGAATTAAAACCATTTTGATTTAAAGACTTTGAAATATCATTTGAATTATTTGACAACCCTCTTGTTTGTGAGTAAACACGTTGACATTAGAATAGTTGATACGACTCAATGCATCATCGTTGGTATTAAGTTTACCCGCCTTGTATTCTACATCGAATTCATACTCTTCTAATTTAATTCGCCACCGCATAATTCTAGAAGATGGATCTGTCAAATTGAATATCCATACCAAAGGTTTGTGATCGGTAACCAACGTGAACTTTCGTCCAAAAATATAAGGCCTATAATGTTTTACAGCTCAGACAACCGCTAATGCCTCTTTCTCAATCGTGGAGTAATTTAATTCCGCTTTATTCAAAGATCTACTCGCATAAGCGATTGGTAAATCCGAAACAATTGAATCCAAACGTTGTGAAAGAACAGCACCAATAGCACACTTGCTGACATCCGTAGTTACATAAAAATGTTGAGTAAAATCTGGATATTGTAAAATAGGCGGTTCCGTGATTAATTTTTTAATAAGATTAAAAGATTCGTCACAAAACGCATCCCAATTAAATATTATATCCTTTCGCAATAATTTGTTCAAAGGAATGACGATTTTTGAAAAATGAGGAATAAATTTACGATAATAACCCGCTAGTCCAAGAAAACTTTTAATAGATTTAGTATCCCCTGGAATAGGATAATTAATGATTGCTGAAATTTTTGAGGGATCCGGTTTAATACCGTTTTCAGAAATAACATGTCCCAAATAAATTACCTCCTTTCTACAGAATTTACATTTTTCCGGCTACAATTTCAACCCATATTTACGTATTCTTTCTAAAATATCCATTAAATTTTTGTTATGCTCCTCCAAGCCTGAACCAAAAACTACTATATCATCAAGATAAACGAAACATTGTATTCCAACCAAACCAGTAAGCACTTTATTCATCAGCCGCTGAAATGTAGCAGGAGAACCTTTCAGACCCATGGGCATACGATTAAATTCATAATGTACATGTGGAGTACTGAAAGCCGTTTTCTGCCTATCATTTTCCTCGATTTTGATTTGATGAAAGACACTTGAAAGGTCTAATACAGAAAAATATTTTGCATTACCCAAGGAATCGTATATATTAGTTATGGAAATGCATCACCAATGGTAACCGAATTCAATTTCCTATAATCCGTAACTAAACGCCATTTCTTATTCCCATTAGAATCCGATTTTTTAGGGACAACCAATAATGGTACATTCCAAGGACTACCACTAGGTTGTATGATATTTTCATCTAACATTTTGGATACTTGAGACTTGATTTCATTTCTATGGCACTCTGGCAATCTATATGGTCGAACATTAATAGGAGCCTGATCAATTGATATTTTAATGGAATGTTTGATCAATTGAGTTGAGGAAAGTTTATCACCCTCAATAAGAAATGTATCATTATATTTTCGACAAATATCAAGTATTGAATCCTTTTCTTCTAAATTTAAATCGCACAAATTTAACTTATTCATTAGAATATTTAAACGATTTTCCAATACATTTTCATGTAAATTGGAATCTGAAGTATTGTATATATTATAATTGATTGTATCTTCAAATTGAAGATCAATATCATTGATGACGACCCGTTGTTCTGATGAATTAATAACCGTAACATACACATAATTATTATGTGGGTGAACTAATGACGATAAAACACCAACATTAGGTGATATCATTTGACTAAAACAAATCTTTGAGTTTTTAAATTGAATAGGACCATATCTAATATTTGTTGCCGATCGAGAATTTATAATGATTGGATTTTTATCCAAACTAAAATTTATTTTGGGATTTATACCATTAATTCTGAATTCGATAAGATTTAAACCATAATTAATTGAAGCCCTTGTACTGACCAAAAAATCCTCCCCCATAATACCATTAAATTTTGAAGGAAAGTCATCCGAAACTATATGAAATTTATGTTTAGAAACAACAGAGTTGGACATATTTATATTTAAAAAACAATAACCCAAAGTAAGAATCTTTTCCTTTGTAATTCCCTTTAATAAAACCCTTTCATGTTGATAATGTATAGTATCAGAATTTAGATTACCAATTTTAAATAAACTTATATTGGATCCAGTATCAATTAGCATGATAACAGGAGACTTAGTTTCCATTGCGGATATAACAACTGAAAGTTACTAATATCAGTATTAAAATGATAAAATTTATTAGTATTGAATGCATTTGATTTTAGCTGAGACGTAACATTACCAAAATTATTAGATAAATTATTCCCCTTGGAATGATACATCTTAGAATAATGCGTCCCTAACCGTATAGAATTTGGATTTAAATTTGAATTATGATCTGAATTATTAACATGTGAATTAATTTGATTTATTCTTTGACAACTTCGATTTACTAAATTTGAATTAATATCAGGCTTCCCAAGATTTGCATTATTAATATGTAATTTAAAATTATTTACTTTCTGACACTCTGACGACGTTAGCCGATACGGGTGTCGTTCGTACCGGGAATGGACAAGTTTTTTGAATCAGAAAAACTATTTGAATTAAAATCAGGAAAGTTAACATTTTTACTATTAACAAAATTCCTTTTTACACATGTTTCTAATATGTCACAATAACAACAATATAAATGTGATTCCATTAAATGATTATGATTAGCACTGAATTCCGAATTAATATGAAATGATTGCTTGTGCTTTAATACATTACAAGTTTGAATATCATGATTTGTAGATGTACAATATTTACAGAATTTCATTGACGAATGAGAAAATGAGGATTTCGTCATATTTGACGCACCATGATTATTATTGTTGAATGATGTATTGAAAGTAATATTATTGGAGTTAGATTTACTTGAATCATTGAAATTGGGATTGAAATTAGAATATAAATTTGATTTTGAAAAATTAGCATTATTAGAGTTAGGAATTGATTTAGAATAATCGACATTATTAAAGTTTGAAGTTGACCTGGAAAAATTTGAATTATCCAGTCTGGAATTGTACTTATACGATTTAGAACTAATTTTAGTATTTCGTTCTTTTTCAATGGCAGAATCAATTGCCGTATTCAAATTATCGTACTGTCGTGCTTTAATTAAAAATTTTATTGGTTCTAGTGGACCCTATTGAAAACTATTAAGTACAATTTTTTCATTTTGTTCACGTAGAACCATGGCAACAGCATCAGATTTCCCCAAAATACTGCCCATGTTCAATTCACTGAACAATGATTTAACTCTTAAGGAATAATTAAGTTTATCTTCGTTTCGATATTGACGTATATAATTAAAATAATTCAGCTTGTACTGAATGCACAGATCTATAATGGCATACATGTTTTTCAAGTGCAGTTTTTAATGTATTCCATGAATTAAAATTTTCATAACGCATTACATCATAAGCCGATCCAGAAATTTTAGATTTGATTAAATAAAATTGCTCTATCTCCCTCATTTAGAAGTTGAGAAGTAAAAATTTCTACACATTGAACAAATCGATGGAAATCCCCAGGATCTCCATTAAACTCAGGTATAAGTTGTATAGCATACTTTACATCCATGGTAATATTATTTTCAGATGCCTCTGTAAAAAGATTACCGATATTGATATCATCCGTTTCTATCTCGATTTTATGCTTATAATTATTATCTCCGTTAGAATTCTGCATGAAACTTATATAAAAAAAAAATTTATAAACGAATTGAAATGAGAGAAATTTAAAATAGAAAATATTAAAATAAATATGAAATGAATTTAAAATAAAAGTATTTAAATTGAGTTAGATGAAAAATTTTTTTTTGAAATTAACAGAATACCGCAATATAGTATTATTGTAACACATACACATATTCAACTATATAAAATTATTCCGTTATTTTATCGAATATATGTATCGGATATATATGATATAGAAGACAACGGTCTCCTCCACTATATGTATAAATCTTATACTAACTTATTATAAAATTTACATACTATATGTGTTCCCTTAAATATATTATATAATAAATAATATATAATAATATAACACAATATAAATTAATACTTAATATCTATTAAATATATATAGGAAAAAATTATAATTGTTATACAAAAAAAAAAAAATATACATATAAATATATATAACAATAAGGAACAGAAAAAAAAATATTTAAAAATTTTTTCTATTGATGCTGATAATGAGGACGATGATGATGACGTTGATGATGATGAAGATTATGATGATTATGAATACCTTTCTCTCAATGTTATAAAATAATTTTATAAATGATAATTTATACCATATTTTAAAGGAAAATTTATTGATTATATGGTACTTTAATTTAAATTATATTAAAAATTTTTTTTTAAACTTTCACGAAAAATAACTGTTCAAACTTTACATCAATTAACTGTTATAAATTATGTACAGTAATACAAATTTAAAATTATTTTATTTCATTTTTTTTTTTAATTTTATATTTGATTAAATTAAATAAAAATTAAACTACTCCTTAATTTGAAATCTCACCATCATAATCATCAAATCTTATAATATGCCACGTATATCGATCTTCCTTCAGCTCGAATACATAGACAACAATGCTTTTCAGTAGACCGAATCAATCTAAGTGTTTGTTGTGACTTGTGGTGAAATTCTTGGATACAGTCTTCAGTACGTTGAATCAACTCTTCACGTGAATTATTCACAGTTGCATAGGCTTTTTCTTCAAGGCAACCCCATAAATAGAAATCCAACGGGTTTAAGTCTGGAGAACGTGGCGACCAGCTTATGGGCCCACCTCTGACAATCCATCTTTGAACGAGTGCAGATGTGGTTTCAACATGATGGTGGCCCAGCGCACTATGGAGGGAATGTTAGATGCTGACTGGACGCAAACTTTTATCAAAGATGGATTGGCAGAGGTGGGCCCATAAGATGGTCGCCAAGTTCTCCAGACTTAAATCCAATGGATTTCTATTTATGGAGTTGCCTTAAAGAAAAAGTATATGCAACTGTGATTAATTCACTTGAAGAGTTAATTTAGCTTATTGAAAATTGTATTCAAGACCTTCGCCACAAGCAACAGCAAATACTTAGATTGGTTCGGTCTATTGAAAAGCATTGTTGTCTATGTATTCGAGCTGAAGGAGCACATTTTCAACAATTACTTTAGGCTTTGTTTGTTTAAAACTGTGGTGATATGCGTGCGTATGCTTTTGTGGGTTTATGTGTGTGGGCCTTTGTGTGTGAGTTCATTTGTGTGTGTGAGAAGGTTTGTGTGAATGCATAGGAGTATATGGAATCAAGTATCTGTCACGTCCGTATTGTTGGTTCTGGATAAAACCAAAAAAAGATAAAGTTTTTCCACAGCGAAAATCAATTTTATGCCTACATCGTTGTAGTTATTTGTGTATATCTTTGCAACCAGTTGAGACCTATCGTAATGTTATAGCTTATACGAAAGTTTATGAATGTGGCAAGTTTTTAAACTTATACCGAAAAAATTTTTTCATCATGATTTTTCGACTTATGCTTGAACAAACTTTCAAAAAGAAAAATGGCGTTCAGCTAACTGTCAACATTTCTGTAAGTATCTGGATAACCACATGCCCGAATTGCCTTTTCGTAACGTCAAATTAAAGATTTCGGTATGCTAATGCTAATAGTGTATCAAAAATTTAAAATCGGTTTATTAGTTATTGAGATATTGATCCCAGTAGAGTGCAAAACATGGTCTGATTGAAAATTTGGTTATTTGCGTGTAACTTGGTACCGAAGTCGAATCGGCCAAAATGTTACATGATATTTTCGACGCAAAATGACCCAGAGAATCTAGTGTTTTCGTATTGCCGTCGATAATTGGGACACCCTGTATATTCAAATAAACAGTACGTATATAATATTCAAAAAAAAAAAAAGGACTGTCCGACTGGACTCCATGAGTCCCAAAAACAATCTCTATCCTTTAAACAATTTTATATTTCTATGCATAATAATTAATAAATTATTATTTAATTAATTTTGGTAGGTCGAAACCGTTATCCTTTATATACAATATATCCGTGCATTACATAATGAACTTAATAAATAGTATCGTTGAATATATGTATGTACGTTTTGGACATGAAGTGCAGAGATGTAGTTCGGTCATCACAACACCCTTATCAATGTACATGCGCCCACTGAAGAGAAAACTGATGAGGTTAAGGATGAGTTTTATGAAGAACTGATGGCAACATATGGAGTTGCACCCGGCCAAGACATTAAGATTGTCCTAGGCGATTTTAATGCCAAGGTGGGACAGGAAACAATATATATAAGCTTGACAAATTAAATTGTAACAATTACAGAGGAATAACTTTATTAAACATTAGCTATAAGGTATTTGCTAATATACTATACCATAGACATATTCCATACGCCAATGAAATTATCGGAGAATACCAGTGTGGTTTCTGCGCAGATCGATCTACATCTGATCAAGTATTTAGTATACGACAGATCTTGGAAAAGTGTATGGAATTCAATGTTGATACACACCATTTGTTTGTTGATTTTAAAGCCGCACATGATAGTGTTAATAGGTCAAAGTTATGGAAAATTATGGAAGAGTTTGGTATTCCAAAAAAACTGATAAATTTGGTGACCATGACGTTGGAAAATGTGAGGTAAATTATCTGATCACTTTGAGACGGTTGATGTACTACGACAAGGCGATCCATTATCAATACTGCTAATTAATATTACGCTGGAAAAGGCAGTGAGAGGCGTAAATGTTGATAAACAAGGCACGATTTTTACAAAATCGGGTCAATTGTTAGTGTATGCTGATGATATAGACATAATGGGTCGGAATATGATAACTGTCAAGGAGGCTTTCGAATCGTTACAAAAGGAGGCATCGGGTCTGGGTCTCAAAGTGAATGCAGAAAAAACCAAATATATGGTGGCAACGCAACGAAATCAAACTGTTCAAATTGGAGAATTTAATTTATAAATAGTAAATAGTTTCGTATATTTAGAATCGTTGATAAATGTGAAAAATGATATTGGAGAGGAAATTCGCCGCAGGGTAACAACTGGAAACAAATATTATTACGAGCTAAAAAAACAATTCCAATCGGAAACATTACAACGAGATCTTAAGTGCAAGCTATATACAACATTAATACGTCCAATATTAACGTGTGGGTCGGAGGTTTGGTGCATGACACAGAACCAGGAACAATTAGTTCGGATTTTCGAACGAAAGGCACTCCGTGGCATATTTGGTCCCGTCAAAGAACAGAATGGTTGGAGGCGAAGATACAATTTTGAATTAGACAAGTTGTACGGTCTACCAAATATTGTCAAAACAATCAAAATCAATACATAGAGATGGCTTGGGCACGTAGAACGCATGGAGGAGGAGCGTGTACCGAAAAAACTGTTAAATAGTAAACCAGAAGGTAGTAGGAGAGCCGGAAGACCTAAGGCGAGATGGCTAGATGCAGTAAACTGTGATATAAAGATCCTTAAAATTCGGGATTGGAAGACATTGACTGCGGATAGGTCAGATTCGAAAAGCGTGTTGGAGAAGGCTAAAACCGCACCTGGGTTATAACGCCATGGAGTAAGTAAGTAAGTAAAAGAATAAATATTATATTGGTAAGAGTAGTTAATACTAAAATGAAAAGTAAAAGTAATTATATAAATTAAAATAAAAAAAAAAAATTTTAGAAAGTTTTTGTTAAAATATAAAGTGACGCCAATACAAAATATAACCGAATCGTCATGATCCGATCCGGGGAAATACTTAAATGATGTATGTGTACAACATCCAGCAAAGGCAGTTTTTTTACAGGAATAAGGAACCAAGTTTTTGATATATATTTTTTTGTCAATTTATTTTAAGTAATAAATTAATTTTGTTAGAAGTATATAAATAATTTATACCGATCAATATTTCATTTTTATTTTGTTTGTTGTGAAAGAGAGAAAAATGAAAAAATTTCGCTACATTCTTTAATCACTAAAGTACCAATAACTTCGAAAGTAAGGTAAATACAGAAAAATTAATGGAAGACCGAATTTGTAGAGACTTAAAATAAGTTGTAAATTTATTCAATGAAGCAAGTTCAGTTTCGAAATATTGAACAATACAAAAATCTAACGGCGCAACATATTATTTTTATTTAAAAAAAGTAAAACTAGTTTTGCTGCAATTTTGAAAAATATTTCATTCATAACTATGCCTAACAGTTTAAAAGTTATAAATGTTTGAAAAAGTGATGTAAATGTAGAAATTATAAAATATCAAACTAAAATTATAGCTATTTGGGACAAAAGTATAGTATGCGGTGTTTGCGCATGAATAAATCTTTTTTTTCTATTTAGTAACTTAGATTACACTTAAGTTAAAGCCTCTCCACCACGACAAGGTGATAACCCTAGGAGAAAATGAATTTTGAAAACAATACGTCTAGCAAACGGTCCTTTTCAGGGCCACATCTCTTATAGAGGGTTTTAGTACTTTAGTGATAAGAGACTATCGAGAAAAATTCTTAGGATCGTATCTCGAAACAGAGCCCCAATTCGAAAAATGTCAAATCCCCTTGAAGGAATGTGACACGCTTGTGGACACCCTGTATACCTATAAGTTTTCTCGCGGAAGAATTTGAAGAGTAAAAATGACATTTCTTGGAGGAAAGTTAAAAATTTTAATTATTTATTTTCTACATACAACCTACATAGGGATCTAGAAATAGATAATGTGGTGGACGAAATTAAAAACATGGCACAGGGTCACGAAAGAAGACTACGGGCACATGTGAATATTGAGGCTTACAGGCTAATAGACAACTCAAATATAACAAGACGACTCAAAAGGATAAAACCTTTTGAATTGGCATAATACTATAATCGAACAAAACTAAAATGAATCGCTGGATAAACTTTTAGTATCCTAAACAAATCAACAAAATAAAATTGCTTATTAGTCTTTAGACTAGATTGTAATAGGTAGTAGTATTGACATTCAAATATGGATGTTCATGCTCTTGGGAGGTTTTTTAGTGGATTAGAGTTCCACACTACCACCAGGATAACGCGCGCGTTCCTCGTGGTGTCTATTGAGATTTTTACCTACCCACGCACAAAAAAAAAAAAAAAAAAAAAAAAAATTTATTTTCTTTTTAATTATTTTGTCTAAATTAATAACCGTTGGTTTATATCAAAATTTAAAGTTGGTTATTAAACAATATATGGTAAAATTTAAAATTAATTAGAATTCGTTTTGTGCTTCTCATAAGCAAATTTAATATTCAAAAAAATAATATTTTTATAATAAAATTTATAAATTTTTAAGTTAAAATCTATTTATAATATATTGAATTAAATTAAAGTAGTGGCTTGTGAAAAAGTTAACCTACTCTTCAAAATAACAATAATATTCTTCTTCAACATTCATTATATTTTTATTATAATTTTATTATATGTGTTTTTTATCTATTTTGATTTTTTATCAATGGGATTTTTGAGAAAAACAAAAATACAACGTTATTTTCATATTTCATAGATCGTATGTAATCTTCACTACTCATAATTGAATTTGAATTTGCGTTAACATTGTTGTTTTAGCAAAAGTGCAGAAGAGATTTTATTATTAAAATTAAAAAAAAAAAAAAAAGAAAAGAAGAATTATATTAAAAATTTTATTGTATTGTGATTGTGTTAAATTTATTAGATTACATTAGATATATTGTGCGAGTTCTGTTTCCAGGTTCCAGTTTCAACGTTATTTTCCGTATACAAATCTCAAAACGCCTGATGAAGAAAAAAAAAATATTTAAAATGCTCTATTGAATTTTGTATGGGCATATATATCTAATAGCTAACCTACTTCGATATACAAAACTATTCAGAAACATAATCATGGACCAGATATTAACATGTACAATATACATAAATTTAAAACCCAATTACGTTTTCGATTTGAACATGAGCATACATCTTTAATTGATATTTTTCGAGAAGAACAGTTGAATCATAGAGAAGCAGCCGAAACAATTTCCTTTCATTAATGGACCGTGTTAGGAAAACCAGTACTTCACCCATACCAACAACATGTACTTCAATCCACAAGAATATAATGAATGAAAATTAAAATTTATCTATTTACTTTTATTTAATTAAAATGATATAAAATACTGCTATTTTATCTCACTTATAGTATATTGGAATTTTTTTAGGAAAAGGACTAAATATTCATATGGACGCCATATTCAAAGTGATTCCGCAAGCGGGAGTACCAATAGTTTTTAACACATATAATACATAAAGATATGGTAAATGTCTTTTAACTTAAGTTTACTTAACAGTATTGTTTGTTAATTTTTTATCTCAATAAATAATATAAGGTTGTCAACTATCTCCCTTCCGCCTTTTTGCTCTTTATTCAATGCTTTATAAAAAGTGTTACAGTAATCGGATTTAGTTCAAATATGCGCCGTTTTGTTCGATAATCTGTTTCCATCTAGACTGCAACTTCATAATACCTCCCTCGTAGAAGCCCCCCTCCTTATTTGCGAAGAACTCGGACAGCCACTTTTCACAAGCCTCTTTTGAGATCAACTTTACACCACCAAGGGCGTTCGCCATGGACAGGAACAGGTGGTAATCACTTGGCGCTATGTCCGGGCTATATGGTGGATGCGATAAAACCTCCCATCCGAGCTCCCGTAGCTTCTGACGAGTCATCAACGAAGTGTGTGGTCTGGCGTTGTCCTGGTGGAACACTACACCCTTCCTTTTGGCCAATTCTGGACGCTTCTGGTCGATCGCCTGCTTCAAGCGGTCCAGTTGTTCGCAGTAGATGGTAGAATTAAGCGTCTGGCCATATGGGAGCAGCTCATAGTGGATGATTCCCTTCCAATCCCACCAAACACACAGCAAAACCTTCCTGGCCGTCAATCCCGGCTTGGCCACTGTTTGGGACGATTCACCGGCCTGCGACCACGACCGTTTTCGCTTGATATTGTCGTATGTGATCCATTTTTCGTCGCCAATCACCATCCGCTTCAAGAATGGGTCGAGTTCGTTCCGTTTCAGCAGCATTTCGCAAATGGAAATTCGGTCCATTAGATTTTTCACTGTTAATTCATGTGGCACCCAAACATCAAGCTTTTTTTTGTATCCAGCCTTCTGCAGATGGTTTAAAATGGTTTGGTGACTAACTCCCATCTCCTGGGCGATGTCACGAGATGCCACATGCCGGTCTAACTCGATGTATTCCATGATTTGATCGGTATTTGTCGTCACAGGTCTTCCGCCGGCTGGCTTATCCATGGTGTCGTTTTCACCGGCTCTGAATCGTCGAAACCATTCCTCCGCGGTTCGAAGTGATAGAGTACCATCCCCCAAAACACCATTAATCTCACGGAACGTTTCTCTAGCGGATTTGCCTTTAACGAAGGAAAACTTTAAAATAGCGCGAATTTCGGCGTTAGTGAACTCCATGTTTACACGTCTATAACTGTTGAACGCAATATCCAAACTAATCATACATAGCGTCGTTTTGTTTGTTATGTCAAGAGCTTTCAAATTATGTACAGTGTTGCCAGATACGAGCTCTGTAGCGCTTTGTACATAGCCGCGAAATTAAAAAGACAAAAAGGCGGAAGGGAGATATTTGACAACCTAATATCATAATTTAATTAAATAAAAACATTGATATATTTGACCAACCACATATTTTTTTTTATAAATTCGTTTAAATTTGTTGTTTTAAATTTATAATTTACTAATAATAAATTATTATCATATTTTATAATTATATTATAAACCTTTGTTTTGACAGGTATTTCCGATAATGTATTGTTTGATGGAAAAAAAATCATCGATTTGTTATCAACATGTGCTGAACACATTTAAGGGTAAGTTGGATTTAAGTACTAAAATTATTTCTGTTATGACGGATTACGAAAGGGCTCTCCGTAATTCGAATCTTATCGTTTTTCCAACGGTTCAAGTAAATGGATGTTGATTTCATTTTGCATGGGCTGTTTTTAGAAATTCCCCATAATTAAATTTATATTCATTTTCAGCAGATGTAACAAGAGCAATAATAATGGACATAATTTTTAACACTAATACTATCAGCTGATCTTATTTCTGAAGGAATAAATGCGGTGGAATCGGAAAGTAGAAATTCGGACAATTTTGGAAGTTTTTGCTCATACCTGAGAAATACATGGCTTTCAGAAAATGTTTCTGTTTTTAACAAATAGAACTAATAATGGAGTATAATCATTTCTTCGTTCCCTTTTTCGTATTGTTCGTAGAGCACATCCAAATATTTGGATGTTCGGAAGTTTTTTGCAAAAAATGGAAAATGGCAAAATAATGGATTTAAACTGGCTACAAAATGGAATTATTTCAAGAAGATTCCGTCAATCGAATAAGGAAATATATCATAGAATAGCTGCTGCAGAAAATAGATTGAATTTGGACAGAGATGTTTAACATTTCTGAAGTCACATGGCTGACAATACGGACAGTAACATACTTCTTCTTCATTCATCCGATTCATCAATGGCTGACAACGAAGAACTGGAAGAAACAATGGATTTGAATTCGACCATATAACTCCATCTATTTCATCAACTTCATCCATATCCACATCACCACAATTACCATCACCGTCATCATTTGAAGCCAGTACAACCGGTGGAATTAGTATAAACATTGACGAAAAATTCCCAAATTTATCATAGTAATGCGTCGGCTTAAATAATCAAATTATATATATTTTTATGAATTGTGGTCATTTTACAGTATGCCGAAGAATTCCCAAATTTATCACAGTATTGCGTCTGCTTAAATAATCAAATTACACATATATTTATGGAGTGCGGTAATTTTACACAATGACGAACTTGTTCTGAACGTGATGTGCCGATCTCTGAAGTAGATATTAATTTACATTGGGATGAAAAACCAGTGAATCGTTACTATTATAAGCGTCCCTGTAATTGCATTCTACATTCTCTTCCAAGACCTGTTTACATACCATAATCACTTAATTATTTAGCTTCAATATCATATACAGTAACCGTGCGTTAATCTGAACGCTATTTTTTCATTTATGTCGATTTTAGTGTTCGGAATGTCGTACGTTCAGATTATCGCACGAAAAAATATAAACAATATCATCACACTAAAATTCTTATAATTTTCTTATTTTAAAAGACAAAATCATGAAATAAAAAGTATCTGATAACTGAAGCCTTCTAGTTGACTTGTTAACAAAAAAAAATTAATCACTCTGATATCTTGGGATCATAAATGAATCAAAATACCCTATTTTTTAATAATTGTAAAATCAATTCCAATGGTATTTTGTGAGGTTTGCTAATGAAACCCGGCACATGTTCTCAAAACTGTTTTGTATGGGTATGTTTATATTCATTTTTTTATTATGGACATACAGATGGGAGTGCTTGAGATGAAAATGGGATTATATGAACAGTTCCAAAAGTAGTTCTGGAAAATCGATACTCTGAGTAGTTTTACAGATCAGTGTTGGGTATCCTGGATAATTTGGTCATTCCTTAAACGATATTGATGAAATTTTGTATATGTGTTCTAAATGGGACTATATGAACAGTTCCTATTATTACTGAACTATTAGTAGCAGGTAATGTTGATGAATGGATAAAAGAAATAATGAAATATGCAATACTTATGCTTCAAGCAACATGGAGTGAAGTAAACAAAAGCCTTATTAAAAGTTCATGGAAATCCAGTGGCAATAAAAAAAGTTGTTGCATATATTGAGTCAGAGATTGAGAATGTGGCTTCTATATATTCATAAGCTTGTAAAATAGAAAAATAAATTCCTAATAAAAGAGTAAAAAATAATCCTTGATTTATTTGTGAAAATTTTCCTTCTATACCATGGTGAGCCCATGTAATAGTAACACCTGATGATAAAAGAATTGCTATATTTAGAAGGGGAATTTGGAATGGGTCAAATGGAGTTAGTAATTTTGGAGATCAATTAGATCCTAATTCAAAGGTTCGGCAATAGCTTCTGTGAAAATAGGCACAAAAGAATCTAATAAAAAAAAATACTTCTGATACAATGAATAGAATTATTCCATATTGCAATCCTAATGTCACATTTAACGTTTACGTTTATACGAGATATGTGATGGTAACGTTATTTTAAATATAAAAAGCAATCCTTATGACAATGAAAATGATGTAGCTGAACAGAATTTAATATAAACTTTCAATAATAGAATTAACAATTTAAATAATGCTGAAAATGATCCAATTTATCAGGAAAGAAATGTTTCAGGTGAGTATTCTAAAAATATACTTTTATATTTATAAGAATTGTTGTACTTCATGCAAAAATACTTTTACTTTTACGAGGTGGTACATGTAGAATAGAAAGCTAAAAATAAATATGCACATGCGGGATGTGTGTAGAAAATTAATTGATTTAATTTTTCAAAATTTTATACACAGAATATATTTTTAGGCTGCTCAGATTATGCAGTGAAGTAATTATGTTGCGTGCAAGATGCCTTATGGGCTTATTATTATACAATATATATACCATATTTTATAATTGTAGAATAATTGTAATAATTATAATCATATAATTATAATTTATATATTCATATTCATATTGTATAATAATTGTATGATATTACAGTAATTTTAATTCCATTTATACTTAATTTATTTATATAGATGTAATTAAAATTAATTTTTCATACGCGTTTACTAAGTCACCTAAGTAACATTAAAATTAAAACTTAAAATAAAAATTTAAAATAAAAATTGTATATTTTAAAATAAATAAAAATTAAAAAAAAGTTATTAAAAACTAAAGAGTTAATAAATTATAAAATAAAATATTCATTATTGAAATAGATGTGATTGCATTTAATTCTTGTTTTGTAATGTTATTTCTCTTACAGACGACAACAACTGTTTAGTTGAACATAACCATGATGCAGAATGTGATATATATTCGGATTCAGATATTGTTAGAATCGTTAACGAAAGTTATGAAAGCAACAATGATATTGAAAGAATTGAATATGAACTGAACTCAAATTTGGAAATGACAGATGTAGATGTTTCTTTAGTACCAAACTCAAGACAAGCATTAAATAACATCGATAATTTAATTTTATATACAGAAGAAAAAAATGTTATGGTATGGATGAACGACTTTTACTGAATATTTTTAACTGAAATGCCTATTGAGTTATTGTGTTTACCTTGTACCCAACCACAGAATTTCCATAGGAGCTGTTTATATAGTTCCATTTTACACCTACATACTAAATTTTATCAAAATTGTATAAGGAATAACAGGAATGACCAAATTATCCAGGATATCAAAATCTGACCAATAAAACTACCCAGAATATCGATTTTCCAGAACTACCTTTGGAACTGTTCATATAACCCGACCTACCTACCTACTCTAGTGACAATTTATCCGTACTTTGAAAAATTAGGAAAATTTCCGTGGTAAATATATATATAGATAGATATATTGGAATTGGTCCAAAGAATATCCATAGATTTTCCACTTAATATAATAGCATTTTATTTAGGCCAATTGAAATCTTTGGATTGTCAGGGTAATATGTACAACATATATCCGCAATATTGTATTCATAATTTAATTCACCAATTATCCCAGACAGTGGGTCAAATTTTGTATATTACGCTTATCTAGATATAATCCTCACTATTTTTAATTTATTTTTATAATTTTTAAAACATCCAGTAATTCAAATCGGTATATTTCCGAGGAAATTTGTAAGACTTTTCATGGATTTTATCAGCGGTTTGTTTCTTGTTTATGTAAGCGTTTTATCTGCCAAATTTCTACAAAATTATACGAAAAATTTATTAATTTAATTTTACAATTAAATTATTTTTGGAATTTTTATTTATTTATTACATTAAATTTTGTTTCAACAAGTTACAACCTGTTATAACAAAATGTTTGTGCAAGGGCACTTGTCGCATGACGTATTTTTGTCAAAATCCGTGAATCGGCTGACTTATGATATATAATATGATAATATGAATATATATTCTACGGATATTCTGTGAAATAATACCAAATCAACATAAATATGCGGATAATTCAAGGAGATTTTTTATAAAAATTCATGGACAGGGTTGCACTGATCATATAAAATTCCAGCGGACATCCTTAACAAATCCGTACTACATATAGTGCGGAAATTTTACGGACAAACTACGGACAGTGTTACTAGGGTACAACATACTAAATTTCATCAAAATCGTATAAGGAATGGTCAAATTGCCAAATTCCAGAAGAATGATTAGGGTAACTGTTCAGGATATCAACATTCTAAAATCTAAAATTTACATAGGAACTGTTCATATAGCCTCATTTAGAACACATATAAAAAATGTCAATAAAATCGTATAAGGGATGACCAAATTAACCAGGATACCCAACTCTGATCTATAAAATTACCCAGAGTATCGAATTTCCGGAACTACTTTTGGAACTGTTCATATAATCCCATTTTACATTTACATACTAAATTTCATCTAAATCTTATAAATAATCCTCAAAAGAACCAGGATACCCAACTCTGATTTGTAAAACTGCCCCGAGTATCGATATTTTAGAAGTACCTTACTAACTGTTTATATAATCCCATTTTACATTTACATACTGGATTTCATCAAAATCGAGCACTCCCATCTGAATGTTAATAGTAAAAAAATTGGTTTAAACATACCCATACAAAATAGTTTTGAGAATATGGAGCAAGTTTCATTAACATATCTCAAGAAATACCGTAGATTTATGGAATTGATTTTAAATTTATTAAAAAATAGGGTAGCTTGGTTCACTTATGATACCAGTACTTCCAAGATATTATGCTGATTAATTTTTTTTTTGTTACCAAGTCAACTAGAATGTATCAGCTATCAGATACTTTTTATTTCATGATTTTGTCTTTTAAAATAAGAAAATTATAAGAATTTTAGTGTGATGGTATTATTTATATTTTTCCGTACGATAATCCGAATGTTTGTGCGGATTAGCTGTCGTTCGGATTAACGCACGGTTGGTATATGTATACACAATTTTTTTAGAAAAATACACCTGCAAATTTTTCTGTTAATTTCTTTTTGTTATAATTTATTTTAGATTTCCAGGTAACACTGCCAAAATAGTTTTTATATTACAAATTCACTGAGACTGTAATTTTAATATATGGTAAAAATACTATGCAATAAGTGAATATGTTAAAAATATCTGTAGTTTGCTAGTTCCAAATTCAGAACAAAGTAATCAAAAATAATACAAATTAAACATATATTATATTATTTTTATTTGCTTTGAAAAGTGGAGGGTCTGGAGTAAATATATCTAATGTTATTTACTTTATTTGTTCCTTCAGAAAATATATCCAGAGAAATTCAGCTTCATGTTATGCCCTGCGTAGGGTATTCACCAGATATGAATCCTATAGAGGATGTGGGAATTCACCAAACGGGCGATCGCTAAAGAAGTGATCACCACCAAGCGCCATTTGATTGAAACGCTTAACAAAGAATGGCATCCCAATATCGAACTTCAAAAAAAAGTAATATTCTGTATCAAGAGTATGTCCAACCGAATAGAAACTGTAATTGCAGGATGGCATCACTATATAAATACTAAGATTAATTTTATTACATTTTTCTTAATGTATATTTATTATTTTTTATGAAAAAATAAATAGTTTTGCCTAAGTAAATTATTGATTTTATGATCTCTATAAAGTACTTATAAATGAAAAATATCTATGAGACCTTATTTGGTTTGAAAAATTCAGTTAAACTAGAAAATACAAAAATCTTAATGCTATTTGATTTTTCGTTGAAGTTTTGTTAAATTTTTGAATTTATAATTATTTAAAAAAATTTTTATAATAAATAAAAATTGTAAGTTTTTTTAATAAAAAATTAAATTAATAATAAATAAAAAGTAAGAATTTTTTTTTTTATATATTCAACATAAGTGAACACAGAAAATAAAAACCAATCACAAATGCAAATACACATAAATTTATTCAAACCATTCAAATACAAAAATGTAAGAAATAGAGAAAAGCAACGGTGGAAAACAACATATAAAGAAGAGAGGGGAATGTAACATATACCATATATTAAAAAAAAACAAACGAATAAATATGGCGCTTTTCACTGTCAAAATTATAAAAATAAATGTGGATGTAATAGATTTTATATTAGTTTTCATAGCTAGAAATTGCAACACTGTTTGCGTTGACACCTTATGGTCATCGCACACATTCGCGATTTTTCGTTGCGATTGATAAGATAATTTATTTATATATATATGAATAACCTAATATTTCAATTACTAATTTCTTTTCGAAACTCATTATAATTTATATTTATTTTTATTATTGGTTTTTTTGATTTTTGTTTTTTGTGTTTTTATTTTATTTGTTTTTTGTGTTTTTATTTTATTTGTTTTTTTTTTTTTTTGACGAAATAAAAATTTCTTTTATAATCTTTGGTTATGTTAATGCGAAAAAAAAATTCGACGCGATAAGCAAATAAAAATATTTGGGCAACAAGGCCATATTGAAATTTTTTTTATATGAATTTTGACTGTCGCGGTCACAAAATCGCGAATGTGTGCGATGACCTTAATTAAGCCTAGTGTTCTCTGCAAATTTTGCACATGAAAGACGTAAAGGTCATTATAAAATACATTGATTTAAATGGATATATGTTCTCAGAAAATATTTTTGAGTTTCATGTACAGTTTCATGTTCATATTGAAGATAATGATACGTAAAGATTACATGAAACTTTAAATACAACAGCTGATAATTATCAATTATTTCAACCTTTGCTTTTTGTTGTGGGTTTTGTTCAATACATAGAATAAAGAAAAATTGTTGATTGTATATGTACCTCTTTGTCATTTATATACGAAAAGTATTAATTTTTTTTTTGTATTACAAAATACTTTAAAAACACGAGCGTCGAGTTTTATGTCGGTGTCTGGTTTATATACTAGATGTTTAGTTAGGTTAATAGGCCACTATGATTTTTAAACGGCGTATTTTTCTAATACTATTGCTTGCGCGTAAGTATACAAGTGTTAGTGTCGTTCCACTGTACATAACCTATTTGATTGCGATATTTATTATTTCAATTACTGTAATTTAATATTTTCAATCAATAATAAAACGGGAATTGCATTTAGAAATAATTTAAAGAAAAATTAATAAATTGGAGTTCAAAAACGTGCTTATAAAATGAAACATCAGCCATTCCATATTTTTGAATATTTTTACAATTTTACACTATACATTTCATTTTCTATTTTTTTTAAATTATATGTTCAATTCAACACATTTGAATAATTATTTATTATAATTTTATTATTATGTAATCAAAACCATAAGAAAAAATCAATTTTAAAATTTCTATTTATGGTACTTTATTTTTTGTTAGCAAATAAAAACGTCAAATAATTGCATATGTTTTATATAAAGAAAAATACTCCATTTATTTTACATGGACAGCAGAAGTAAAAATTATAAAAGATTTCAGTTTCAAGTAAATTAATTTTTTTGAATAGAATTTTGCTAGGAGGTAAACCATGGATAGACTCAATAAATTATAGAATCAGTATGGAACCAGAGAATTGACTGAAGGGGAGCAAGAAGAGATGAAAATACTGCTTGATTATTTGAGAAACGAAATAAAAAGAGGTTACAACTGGAACGATGTAATAAAGACGTTTTAGACGGACCAACTCGCACAATAAGACTGATAGAAGATGTTGAATCGGATGTTAAATCAGATGTGAGTGCAGAAGATATAGACTACGTACCTCCTGCAGATGAAACTTCTTCGAACAACGAATCCGAAGAAGTTGATGCGCCAGCGATGATGGATTTACGTGATCAACAAATAATTGATGAAATAAATAGCGATGATGAATTGTAACTCGTAATACAACGAAATATTTCAATTGAAGTTACACCTGATGATAACGTCACTGGACAGCCTAGCCCGTCTGCTGTTGCTCCCAACAGAGGTAAAAAATATAAAGCTCGAAACGAAAAGTGGAATGTCGAATGGTGCTCAAATGCAGAAGAAACCAAGAAGAATCGTTGCAGAGTGGAAGCAAATCACCGGAACACAACAAACGTTTAGTTGCTGATGCTAAAACTACTTGGCATTAAACGGAAGAGAACTACGGCATACAACCCAAAGGCCAATGGTCAATTAGAATGCTGACATCGCACCTTAATAGCTGCTATAATGTGCCGAGCTAATGGATACTGTAATACGAAAATGCCATTATGCTTTGAATCTCGTGTAAATGCATTTGATAGGTTTTATAAAATTCATATATACATTGAATTCAGCTGATTTTTGACATTAAAAAATAGAAAAAAAAAACAAATAAAAATAAAAAATTTTTTGTAATTTGATTGTTACTATTATTATGTATTTTTTTATTTAATTTAATGATTGATATAATAATAGTTATATTTTATAATAAATATATTCATATTTATAAACATATATATAAATAAATTAATAATGACAACGAGTTCAATAATAGAAATCAACTCGAAAGTGATGTTATATGCAGTCATCAACTTAAACTCCAAGAAGCCCGTGGCTCATCAGAAATTTATTAGAACCAAGTTGGTAAAAATTCAATTGATTTTTATATGTGTGATTAACTTGATTAATACTAATTGTTATTATATATAATATAATACTCGATGTTAATGTAAACCTTCGTATAAAAAACAAATAACCGAATATACTTAGTTTATGAAATTAATATTAATTGAAAATATGTTGTTGCCATATTATGACCAACAAAAAAGAAATATTTTTAGCAAATATTTAAATATTCGAAATAATGAACAGTTCTTCATAGTGCGAAGGAATCGATTAACGTTCTTATGGATATCTAATATCTTATTCTTAATCAATAAAATCCTATATATTGTTTGTTTATCTAAAATGAGTTTACAGGTATTATTTTGAATAAATATTTGCTATCAATAACATAGGTACATGTTCGATCTGAAGAAGTGCAGAAACAAGCGAGTACCCAAATTCCCATTTTCAGGATTCAAGAAAACCTACTTTTTTTTACAATCAAATTTTACTAATATTTTTCTCTTAAGAACATTGAATTCAAAATTAAAATGTTAAGGAGCAAAATTTTCTGATTTAACATAATATATTTAATTTATGATATAGTGTGCATCAGGTTTTCAGTTAAAATAATTAGCATATTTAATATTATTATTAATCTATTTAGTCTAATGATATGTGATGCGCATTAGGTGGACAAAGCATTTTAATATTTTTACCATAAAAATATCGCCACAAATTAAATAATTATCACATAGGTACAGTGTTTTCACTTGCATTCGTAAAACAACTTCATATTAATATTCGAAACTGTTTCAATGCAGCCGTGTGACAAATATTGGATTCACAATTAACATGCATGATTTCAAGCATCAGTCCTTAAATCAATCGTTAGGAGAAGTTTACCTGTTACCTGTTTACCCATATATACTTTTGTGTCACTAGTGCTCTATTGAGTGATAATTAGCCTAAAACTATATTCCAACAATATACTATTGTGATGTAAATTAATTTGGCTATGACACAGTTATTGTTTTTTTTTTTTTTTTACGATTTAAATACAAAAATATAAATAAATAAAAACAAAAATTATAGTCAATAAATGAAAGATTTAAATTTACATTTTACAATAATTATAAATATATTAATGGTAGTATTAGTAGTAGTATTTAGTAGTATTTGTATAATTTTATTTTTATTGTAATTATATTTTATACTATTAAAATTATTTTTTAACCTATTATTGTATTATTAAAAAAATTATTTAGAATTTTAATATTCTTCTATTTACTATATAAGATCGTCAGGTAGCAGATTTTTTTCAGTTTCAATTTATCCTTCGAATAGTAAGGTCGATGTACATTTGTAGCGTAAGTCTATATAAATATACAAATATAATAATTCAAAAACAAAAATAAAATAATTAAAATAAAAAAAAAAAATAATAACTTCATAAATATACAAAACAAAAAGCCGCAATAGAATTCAAAATAACGGTACATTGCTATAGAATTTGAATTTGAATTTAAATTTAAATTTAAATTGTTAAATTGTATAGCGTGACAAAGTATACAAAATACACAGTAACTTGAAGATAAATCGACATCTATTAATTAATTAAATTTTTTTTTTCAACTTATGTGGAAAATGTTCTTGTGCAACACAAATATTTAATTGTGATGACACAAAGAACACCACCACCCAAAACTATAATAGACGACAATCCACCGAAAATACAACAAACCCCAAACATGATAAGCCAACAAAAACCAGTTATACAACCTGTATCTCAATCTATTCAATATTTACCTCAGCCTAATGATATGCAACGAACACCAATTATGTGCACATCCCAACAACATCCAAATATTTATGCACCAAACCAACAAATTAGAAGTGCATTGCAACAAGTAACAACTCAACAACCGATATATTACACACAACAATCTCAACCAACATATACACCTCACCAAATGGCTTATGTAACGGCTTATCCACCTTGTGAAACGACAAAATTTATGCAAACTACTCTGCCATATGTAGTAGAACCAACTTCAATACAATATAACGTATACAACAAACAACAAAATTAAATTGCAACGACAATATAGTTCACCATCGACCCAAGTCTCAAATAAAGAAGAAGATTTCAGTACTATGTCCAGCAAAAGAAAAAGAAATAGTCCCCAACAAAGCCAAACAACTAAACAAAAGAAAATACAAAGTAATAATTGGTTAAACCCTATTTCTACTTCAAATACTTACGAACTATTAGAAAATATAAATGATGATGAAAATATTATAAAAACGTCAAACAAAATTCCACTGCCACCTCCAATCTTCGTATCAGGGGTAAAGGATATAACACCGCTCACAACATTACTAAAAGATTTATGTGATAAAAATTACAACATAAAAACACTTAATAATGAAGAGGTAAAGATACAATTGACATGCCCTGAAAATTATAGAAAACTAGTTACAGAATTAACCGAAAGAAAAACAGAATTCCATACATATAAAGATAAAAACCAAAAAAATTTCAGAGTAGTTCTAAGAGGGCTACATCCTTCAACCGACTTGGAAGAAATAAAATCTGAAATCAAAGAAAAAACCATAAAGTTACTAATGTCTACAATATAAAACAAAGACTAACTGGAAACTCACTGCCATTATTCTACATAGATCTCTAACCAGCAGAAAACAATAAAGATATATATAAAGAATACGTAATATTGCACACCAAAATTAAATTCGAACCACCAACTTTTAAAAAAGAAATTCCGCAATGTTATATTTGTCAACGGTATGAACATACCTGGAAATATTGCAATAGAAAACCAAGATGTGTTAAATGTGCAGGGGAGCATTTAAGTCGTGATTGCAAAAGAAATACACGGGATGATAAGGTATTATGTGTCTAATGTAATGGAAATCATCCAGCCAATTATAAAGGTTGCAGTTATTATAAGCAACTAGAATTGAAAAAATTCCCAGCATTAAGAAACAGACAAGATGTTGTCCAGACTCGTAGAACGCAAGTAAATCAGTATGTGCAGCCAAACTTAACTTACGCACAGGTAATAACAGCTACAAATAACCAACAACAAAATGAAAAAACGATAAATACCCATGCACATCTACAACAACAACAACCTCAACAACAACAACAACAACAACAACAACAACAGCAGTTCAACACACAGCCACAACAGCCATCAAATGATATATCTGAAATGAAAATTATGATGAGAGAACTTATGAGTCAAATTGGTCCTTTGATAGGATTATTAACCAAGTTAGTAACAAAAATGGTATAATGCCAAATCTACTCAAAATAGTACTCTGGAACGCCAACGGTTTAACGCAACATACATAGAAAATAAATAGATTTAATATTCAACACGAAATTGATATCCTGCTGATCGCCGAAACACATTTTACCAGCAGAAACTTTTTTAATATAAGAAATTATAAAACATACCATACCAAACATCCAGATGGGAAGGCGCATGGAGGTTCGGCCATTATCATCAGAAATACAATAAAACATTATGAACTGCAAAAACATGAACATGCATATCTTCAAGCAACGAGTGTGGTTATAGAGGATTGGAACGGTCCATTGACTATATCAGCCTTATACTGCCCACCAAAACATAATATCAACAAAATTGAATTCTCCAAATATTTTAAAACTTTGGGTAATAGATTTATTTCAGGAGGTGATATAATGCTAAGCATACAGAATGGGGTTCAAGACTGATCACACAGAGAGGCAGACAACTTTATATGGCGATTCAAGAATGTAAATTGAGTCATGTATCTACGGGAAAACCAACTTATTGGCCCTGTGATCAAAACAAAATTCCAGAATTATTGGACTTCTGTATTACAAAAGGTATTACAAAAAATCGAATAAAAGCGGAATCGAGTCTAGAATTGTCATCGGATCATACCCCTATCATAATTACCGCATCCACAAGCATAATAAATACACAGAGTAAACAAACATTACATTCAAAGCGCACTAATTGGAATTTATTTAAAGAATTAATTGATAACAAAATAACATTGGACGTATTATTAAAAAATAATACAGATATATCAAATGCAATTGAAAATTTTAACAACATTATAAAGGATGCAGCTAAAACATCAACACCAGTGCACTCCGAAATTATAAGACAAGAAATTTGTCCAGCAGCCGTAAAAACAAAAATTAAAGAAAAAAGAAAATTAAGAAAATTATGGCAAAAAACAAGATCACCTGAAAATAAGTCTAAATTAAATCGTGCAATAAAAGAGCTAAGAAAATTAATGAAAGACATCAAAGACGAAGCAATTCAAAGCTACTTAGAAAGCCTTACGGCAACCGAAATAACAGATTACTCTCTTTGGAGAGCAACGAAAAAAATAGGACATCCACAACAACATGTTCCACCCATTAGAAAAAGCAACGGCGAGTGGGCAAGAAGTGACAACGAAAAAGCTTTTTTATTTGCTACTCATCTAAAAAATACGTTCACACCTCATCCAACAGAAAGGTCGGTAGATGAAGATCGCGAAATTTTAGATTTCCTTGAAACACCATTCCAAATGAACTTGCCTATAAAAAAATTTAAAATACTAGAAGTACAAACATTTATAAAACAAGAAATAAACCCAAAAAAGACACCGGGACTTGATAAAATCACCGGAAAAATGCTAAAAGAACTTACACCAACTGCTATGAAATATTTAACCTATATTTTCAACGCCATACTAAACACAAATAGCTTTCCAGAACAATGGAAGACCGCTAAAATTATTCTTATCCCAAAGCCAGGCAAGAAACTCGACCATGTAAAATCATATAGGCCAATTAGCCTATTACCAGCTATTTCAAAAGTTTTTGAAAAACTATTTGCTAAAAGATTAAAAGTAGTAATGTTGCAAAACTACATTATACCAAATCACCAATTTGGATTCCGTCAACATCACGGAACTACAGAACAAATACACAGAGTGGTTAATCAAATAATCAATACATTTGAAACGAAGAGTTATTGTTCTGCGGCTTTTCTCGACATCTCACAGGCGTTTGACAGGGTATGGCATGAAGGCCGCCTGTATAAATTGAAAAAACTACTACCTCACCACTACTTCCAAATTCTAAAATCATACTTGGAAAACCGTAAATTTATTGTCAATCATCTTGAGGAACACACAACAACTTTCCCAATAAAAGCTGGGGTTCCACAAGGAAGTGTTTTAGCCCCACTTTTATATCTCATTTACACGGCGGATCTTCCAACAACGAAACATACCATCACAGCAACTTTCGCAGATGACACAGTAATCATGGCAACGGATATAAATCCAATGATGGCTTCAAAAATACTCCAAGAAAACTTAAATGAAATTCAAAAGTGGCTCAGAATATGGAGAATAAAAGTGAATGTAGAAAAATCGATCCACGTCACATTTACCCTGTGTAGGTTAAATTGTCCGGCTGTAAATATTAATAATAATACAATACAACATGCTAACTCAGCAAAATACCTAGGTATGTATCTAGATAGACGCTTAAATTGGAAAACGCATATTATAAACAAAAACAAGCAACTAAGACTCAAGTTCAACAAACTGTATTGGTTACTGGGAAGATCGTCCCAGTTATCACTAGAGTGCAAAATAATTGTATATAAGGCAATCATAAGACCAGTATTGACTTATGGTATAGAACTATGGGGAGCCACATGTACATCAAATATAGATATAATAGAAAGATTTCAATCAAAGGTGCTCCGTAGTATAGTTAATGCACCATGGTATGTGCGCAACGATCATTTAAGAAAGGACCTCAACATTTGTTCGGTTAAAGATTTAATTACATCTAAAAGTACATCTTATTATAAAAAACTTCATGAACATCCAAATCAACTTGTGATGAAATTTTTAAATGCCAACGAACATGCACGAAGATTAAAAAGGCATATACCATCAGAATTAATAACAAGATTAAAATAAACAACACCCATCCTAATAAAAAAATGATTATTAATGTTTATGGTTAATTAAGGGTAATTGGATCACTGGATCCATTACTAACATTTCATAGTAAATCAATATAAATAATTTAAATGTCAAATAAAATTACTTAATATCTTTGGTTCTTACAGTATACAGTAAGAAACTAATATGTAAGATAGATTGTAAAGATGCTGAAACAAATAAAAAAAAAAAAAAGGTAGCAGATTTTCAAAAATTTTAATTAATTAATTTGTAAATGCTCTTAAACGTAATTTAACAAATAAATATAAAATAAAAATACAATACAATTGGTGTGAATTTCCAATTAATAATACATGAGGGTAAAAAATAATAAATTATTATATTATTACAGTTTAAAAAGAATATTAAAGTTTTGTAAATGTAATTTTATAATATTGACCATTAATTTAATTAATATAGTTACATATTTTTATTTACATATTTATACATGTACAATATATTGATAATTGTATATAATAATATAGTAAGTAATTTGTATATAAAAATTAAATAATTATGTTTATGTTATCTTACGTTAAGTAATTTATATTTTTCTTTATATACATTCGGCTATATTTATTTGCATTAATTAATATTATATAATTTATTAGAGTTTATTATTATTATTAATTATTATTATGTAATTAAATAAAATATTTTGTAAAGTTCGACAAATCGTAATATTTAGACTAATTAGAGCTGAAAGTGAAATTCTACCAAAACTTGTTGTTTGTTGTTTGTTTTTTCAATCTCCTAAAAATTAAACTAAAAATAAATCTTTTATTAGTTATAATGTAAACAAGTCAATTTTAATATAAATTTTAAATCAAATAAATTTTATAACTTATAAAAATATACCATTATATCAGTGAAGCAGCCTGAAACATTATGATGGAATATTATTACAATTATATTTCTTTTGAAGAGATAACATTAATGAATGTGCTGAAAAAAAACATTTTTTTAATATTATAGCAATTCACAGCCATTTATTGAGGTTATATAACACCTCATCTAGAGGAGGTGTTATTTATCCTCATATATATATCCGCGTTGGTTTCTCACCATAAAACTTAAAATTTGTTTTTTAATAAGAAAAATATTTTTATTAACATTGTTACTTTCATAAATAGATAAACAATTATAGAAAACATTATATTTTATTGATTATTTTATTAAATAATTTTAAAAATATTAATAAAATACATTATTCAATATTTACAAATCAAAACAAACAAATAAAAAGAAAAACTATCGTGTCAAATATAAAACCTTTCCAGACATTCAATTGTCAAAAGCTATCAAAAGAAATTCCAGTATAAACATCAGTATGACCAATGTATCAAATATAAAAGTTACTATTTTTTCTACTTCACATAAAATATTTATACTTTTTAAAGAAGTGTATAAAACATGATTATATTAATTATGTGTTTAGAGATAACTAACATTTTAATATTATTATCATTAGAAATAAAAACAAATTTCCATGCAATTATTAAATATGTGGAAATAGTTTTACATTTCATTAAAATAATAGTTTCAACGCTTCTGAAATTGAAACTAACTAAGTGAAGTTTCTTAAATGGATCATCAATAACATTTTTTTTTTTCAAAAATTTATAACAAATAAAAATAAACAAAAGTAACATGGAAGGTATTGTAAGTAAATAAATGCAATATTTATTAAAAAAAATGGTATTGCGATTTGTAATTTTTGATTTATAGTGAATAAAAAAAAATATTAATTAGAAATAATAATAATAATAATAATAATAATAATAATAACAATACTTTATTTTTTATCATTGTCGTGTCGTGTTTTTTATAGTGAAAGAAAATAAATAATAAAAAGTTTTAAAATATTAATGTACAAAAAAACAACAAAAACATGAGACACGACGACGCGTAATACGAAATTTGAAATTTGATTGGAAAATGAAAAATTTGTTTGAGAATGGTGGTGAATACCATTTTGTATCCTCGATCGTTAAATTTAGTGAGGTTAAATTTTAGTTATCAACGAGGCTAAAATTGGCTGTGAATTGCTACAATTATACAATATATTTTTATAAAATTATTCAGACATAAAGCAGAATTTCTCAGGATAAAACAAGGTAAATAATATCAGGTATATTTATTCCAGACCCTCCACTTTTCTAAGCAATTACAAATAATATGTGAATAATTTGTATTATTTATTGGTTACTTTGTTCTGGGCTTGGGACCAGCAAAATGCAGATATTATTAGCATATTCACTTATTGATTCACTCAGTGAACCGTAATATTAAAAGTATTTTCGCAGTATTACCTGGAATATTTTTGTAATTAAAATGTATATACAATATATGTAAATGATATAATAAAACCAAATAATTAAGTGATAAATGATCATGGCATGAAAACAGGTCTTGGACGTGAATAAAAAATGCAATTACAGACGGGACACTTATAATAATTACGATTTTCTGGTTGATCATCCCAATCCAAATTAATATCTACTTCAGATATTGGCACATAGCGTTCGGAACAAGTTTCGCATGCTGCAAAATGACCACACTCCACAAAAATATGTGTAATCGGATTATTTAAACAGACACAACACTGTGATAAATTTGGGTATTCCTCGTCGATGTTAATTATAATTATATAATTAATTAATTTTTATGTACAAATTACTTATTACTTATTCTACATGTATAAATATATAAATAAAAATATGTAACTAATTAAATTAATGGTCAATATTATAATATTACATTTACAAAACTTTAATATTCTTTTTAAACTGTAATAATATAATAATTTATTATTTTTTACCCTCATGTATTATTAATTGGAAATTCACACCAATTGCATTGAAATTTTTATTTTATATTTATTTGTTAAATTACGTTTAAGAGCATTTACAAATTAATTAATTAAAATTTTTGAAAATATGCTATCTGATGATCTTATATAGTAAATAGAAGAATATTAAAATTCTAAATAATTTTTTTAATAATACAATAGGTTAAAAAATAATTTTAATAGTATAAAATATAATTACAATAAAAATAAAATTATACAAATACTACTAAATACTACTACTAATACTACCATTAATATATTTATAATTATTGTAAAATGTAAATTTAAATCTTTCATTTATTGACTATAATTTTTGTTTTTATTTATTTATATTTTTGTTTTTAAATCGTAAAAAAAAAAAAAAACAATAACTGTGTCATAGCCAAATTAATTTACATCACAATAGTATATTGTTGGAATATAGTTTTAGGCTAATTATCACTCAATAGAGCACTAGTGACACAAAAGTATATATGGGTAAACAGGTAACAGGTAAACTTCTCCTAACGATTGATTTAAGGACTGATGCTTGAAATCATGCATGTTAATTGTGAATCCAATATTTGTCACACGGCTGCATTGAAACAGTTTCGAATATTAATATGAAGTTGTTTTACGAATGCAAGTGAAAACACTGTACCTATGTGATAATTATTTAATTTGTGGCGATATTTTTATGGTAAAAATATTAAAATGCTTTGTCCACCTAATGCGCATCACATATCATTAGACTAAATAGATTAATAATAATATTAAATATGCTAATTATTTTAACTGAAAACCTGATGCACACTATATCATAAATTAAATATATTATGTTAAATCAGAAAATTTTGCTCCTTAACATTTTAATTTTGAATTCAATGTTCTTAAGAGAAAAATATTAGTAAAATTTGATTGTAAAAAAAAGTAGGTTTTCTTGAATCCTGAAAATGGGAATTTGGGTACTCGCTTGTTTCTGCACTTCTTCAGATCGAACATGTACCTATGTTATTGATAGCAAATATTTATTCAAAATAATACCTGTAAACTCATTTTAGATAAACAAACAATATATAGGATTTTATTGATTAAGAATAAGATATTAGATATCCATAAGAACGTTAATCGATTCCTTCGCACTATGAAGAACTGTTCATTATTTCGAATATTTAAATATTTGCTAAAAATATTTCTTTTTTGTTGGTCATAATATGGCAACAACATATTTTCAATTAATATTAATTTCATAAACTAAGTATATTCGGTTATTTGTTTTTTATACGAAGGTTTACATTAACATCGAGTATTATATTATATATAATAACAATTAGTATTAATCAAGTTAATCACACATATAAAAATCAATTGAATTTTTACCAACTTGGTTCTAATAAATTTCTGATGAGCCACGGGCTTCTTGGAGTTTAAGTTGATGACTGCATATAACATCACTTTCGAGTTGATTTCTATTATTGAACTCGTTGTCATTATTAATTTATTTATATATATGTTTATAAATATGAATATATTTATTATAAAATATAACTATTATTATATCAATCATCAAATTAAATAAAAAAATACATAATAATAGTAACAATCAAATTACAAAAAATTTTTTATTTTTATTTGTTTTTTTTCTATTTTTTAATGTCAAAAATCAGCTGAATTCAATGTATATATGGATTTTATAAAACCTATAAAATGCATTTATACGAGATTCAAAGCATATTAATAAAAATATACATAAAAGTCATTTCAAAATATACGAGTCCGGCTTGTGCACATTCGGGTTTATTATCAATCCATTTCATATGAAAGTCTTGCTCGTGCAAATTCTGGAGTATGATTTTTCGTGTGCGCGACATGCTTCCATACAGGATTATGATCACGTTCGACATTTCAAACTCAGAGAGTTAGACTCCCAAACTAAACACATTTGGTGGAGGGACCACCTATATAAATTTTATTCATATAATCGGATCAGGACAATTTGGAAAACTTAAAAACTAAAAAAAACATTAAATTAATAATAATAATTAAAATTTACAATAATAAAATAATAAAATATAATATTATAATAAACAAATTTCAAATCAAATCACAAAAAAAATACGCCATATTCACTCACGGTTTAAAATTTTGGACTAATCCATAAACCACGTTTTTTATAAACTAACAAGGAAACCACCTGAGGTGTCGTACTCCCAATCCAATGTAATTTGCCAGGTTGTAGTACTCACCAAGGGTATATAAACCACAAATTGCTAATATTGTACAGACAACAATATAAAAGTAAAAATTACCATTACTAAAATATTAATATAAATTAAACACTTTAAAATTATAAAAAATATTATATTTTATTAATAAAAATTTATATGTATTTAACAATTCAACTTATTTTTATTAAGTATGTATGTTAGTGCCTGGAGTTTTATTCTTTGCTTTATTTAGCATTCTAAATTTAGCTTGTTTTAAATAATCTTGCATGCACGTCTTATGATCGTTCTCAATGAAACGTTTTCAAAATGCTTTCTAATTGCAACTATAATAATTTTATTATATTTATATGCAATTTGGTTAACTATACGTTTAATAATATGGGGTATAATCATTTATAACCAGCTTTCACGTGAGCTCGAATTTAAACCAAATGGTTACCACCTAGATTTGTTGGATGATCGATGTAATATGGCAGAGAGTAGGGACTTCATATGACAGACCAAAGGTAGTATTTAAAAATACATTAAAATAGCAATTAATGTTAATAAAGCAAAAAATTTAAAACTGATGTATATATTCCAGCAGTAAATTAGTTAATTTTAGGGTTTTTTTGATTCTGTAAAAAAATTAAGAAAATTATAAAAATAAATATTACAATAATACCTGATATGGTGAAATTTCCAAACTCGATTCACGATTAACTTTTATATATAACAACAATATAAACATATATTTTTAATTTCAATTATTTATTTTTAAGTTACACTCTTACACACGGTTACATAAACGTTTAAAAATAACTTTAGCCCACTACCTAGTGCGACTATTTATATCAAATACGCAGAACCGACTGATATTATGTAGGAAAGTTGTAACTATATTCGTCGCGAATACAGATTAGTTGAAAATAACTCTAAAAAAACGTCGATCTAACCTTATAGTTTTATCTTATTGTTGTATTATCGATAATTTATAACTGGGTGTAAGCGTTTCCAAGTAATGTTTGCAAAACTTTATTGCAATGTTTGTAGAGAACCACCGGTTGTAAAATAACCCTGTAAAAACGTTAAATTAACGTTATGCTGTAATCGTTCTCCAAACGCTTTTTTTTTAATATTTTATAAGAAATTTGTATCTTGATATAGATGTTTTTAAACAGCGTTTTTACAAAATTTACGGAAAACCTCAGGTTAGGAAATTCAGTAGAAAAAACCTTAACCTAACGTTAATTTTTATTGTCTTGAAAACGTTATTCTTTAATGTTTTATAAACGATAATTTACATCTTAGTATAATCGTTAAAAACTAACCTTTGTAAAACGTTAAGCAAACGGTAACTAACAATTGACAATTGACATTCACGTAACATTAATAAAACGTATTAACATGACTGACCAAAACATAATGTTGAAGTAATGTTTGTGAAATGTATTAAAATAACTAATCCGTTATTTTTTAACCATGGTTATATTGATCCTACTAGAGTAGAATAGTTTTTTTTCCCAATTTCAATTTAAAGGGGATAATGAACATTCCTGAAAAACTACAGAACATGACATTTTATACAAATCTATAACTTTTGATCCCGAAGTGCCACAGTAATTTTTGAAGATTTAAATAATAGCTATCTAAAGTGAGCTTCATTTCACAAAAAAAAATTCTTAAAAATTAATTGGATTTGGTCACAGGGTGTATCAAAAGTAAATAATTTTGAAAAATTGTGTAAAAAAAATGTGAATTTATGCTTATATCATAACTTTGTCAGGAGCAAGTTTTTTTAAAAATGACTTTAAATAAAGTCGATGAAGAAATTCTTCAACTTTAAATTGAGGTATAATTTTTTAATATATGGTTATAACAGGATGTTTCATATGTTCAATATTTTTGAAGGTAAAACTATCATTTTTATGATTGTATCTGAGGTACTTTGTTTGGAAGAATTTAAAAGTGATGTCAGTTTGACGATTGAGCTGCCCAAAATGGTGGTACAGAGTGTCTAAAAAAATCGAACACAAAATTTTTATTTTTTTTTTAAATTTTAATCCATTTTACAGCAGTTTTCATAAATTCCGATAATTTTTAAAGCTCTTGAATTACATTAACATATAAATAGTACGTTCATTGTAATTAATTAATAATTAATTTTTATATTATTTTATAATTTATAAAATAATTATAATTAATAAAATGAAGGTTATGTTTTCGTCGACTAAATCTACACATAAATGCCGTACAATTTTAGTCTAAAAAATATTTTAGCACATATAATTAGCGTACTTTTTTTGAACGATGAAAACTGTCAATTTTTTAAGTCCGCACATTAGCTCGGCTAATATTATAAAATTATGTTTACAAAATTGTGTTAATGTATTTTAAAATCAAAATATATTGATAAAATAGCAAAAAAAAAAACATAATAAAAGTGTCGTTAATGTCACCACCCTAGTAGCATCAATATAACCATGGTTAAAATATAAAGAATTAGTTATTTTAAATCATTACACAAACGTTACTTCAACATTATGTTTTGGTCAGTCATGTTAATACGTTTTATTAATGTTACGTGAATGTCAATTGTCAACATTTTAATTTGGATATTATGTTACATATAAACGGTGATACAGTGTAATTATAAAATGTTAGGAAAACGTCATATATTATATATATTACTATCACATTTAGTTACCGTTTTCTTAACGTTTTACAAAGGTTAGTTTTTAACGATTATACTTACTTACTTACTCCATGGCATTACAACCCGGGTGCGGTTTTAGCCTTCTCCAACACGCTTCTCCAACCTGACCTATCCGTAGTTAACGTCTTCCAATCCCGAATTTTTAGGATCTTTATATCACAGTTTACTGCATCTAGCCATCTCGCCTTAGGTCTTCCGGCTCTCCTTCTACCCTCCGGTTTACCATTTAACAGTTTTTTTGGCACACGCTCCTCCTCCATGCGTTCTACGTGTCCAAGCCATCTCAATCTATTGATCTTGATTGTTTTGACAATATTTGGTTGACCGTACAACTTGTCTAATTCAATATTGTATCGTCGCCTCCAACCATTCTGTTCTTTGACGGGACCAAATATGCCACGGAGTACCTTTCGTTCGAAAATCCGAAGTAGTTGTTCCTGGTTTTGTGTCATGCACCAAGCCTCCGACCCATACGTTAATATTGGACGTATTAAAGTTGTATATAGCTTGCACTTAAGATCTCGTTGTAATGTTTTCGATCGGAATTGTTTTTTTAACCCGTAATAACATCTGTTGCCAGTTGCTATTCTGCGGCGTATTTCCTCTTCAATATCATTTTCAACATTTATCAACGATCCTAAGTACACAAAACTATTGACTATTTCAAAATTGTGTTCTACAATATTAACCGTTTGATCTCGAATTCGTGATGTATTCGTTGCCACCAAATATTTCGTTTTTTCTGCATTCACTTTGAGACCCAGACCTGATGCCTCCTTTTGTAACGATTCGAAAGCATCCTTGACAATTATCATATTCCGACCCATTATGTCTATATCATCAGCATACGCTAACAATTGACCCGATTTTGTGAAAATCGTGCCTTGTTTATCAATATTTACGCCCCTCACTGCCTTTTCCAGCGTAATATTAAATAGCAGTGTTGATAATGGATCGCCTTGTCGTAGTCCATCAACCGTCTCAAAGTGATCAGATAATTTACCTCGGATTCGTACCTGTGACCTCACATTTTCCAACGTCATAGCCACCAAATCTATCAGTTTTTTTGGAAAACCAAACTCTTCCATAATATTCCATAATTTTGACCTATTGACGCTATCATATGCCGCTTTAAAATCAACAAACAAATGGTGTGTATCAACATTGAATTCCGTACACTTTTCCAAGATCTGCCGTATACTAAATATTTGATCAGATGTAGATCGATCTGCGCAGAAACCACACTGGTATTCTCCGATAATTTCATTGGCGTATGGAATAAGTCTATGGTATAGTATATTAGCAAATACCTTATAGCTAATGTTTAATAAAGTTATTCCTCTGTAGTTGTTACAATCCAATTTGTCACCCTTTTTGTACAATGGACAGATAATACCATCCTTCCACTCCTCTGGCACCTGTTCATTATTCCAAATCTTTACAATTAGCTCGTGCAGTTGATACCATAATGCATTTCCACCATATTTAAAGAGTTCACCTGGTAAGCTATCAGATCCAGGTGATTTATTATTCTTGAGCTTCTGAATAACATTCTTTACTTCGTGTATTGATGGTTCAGCTATAAATGGTTGGGCGGTTTGAAATCGCACATCTTCCATAGTATTCACTGGCGTATTCACATTTAATATATCTTTAAAGTACTCGGCCCATCTTTCGAGGCACCTTTTCTCTTGCGCCATAACCTGACCATGTCTGTTTTTGCACAAAAAAGGTTGTTGATTGTATCCGTTGCGAAAACGATTGACATTCCGGTACAATCTTCTATTATCGTTGTTCCTGTTAAATTTTTCCATTTCGACGTAAACCTTTCGTTCCAATTTTCGTTTTTTCTTACGAATCAATTTACGCTCGAAATCCCTCTTCTCGCGATAGTCTTCCACAGTGGTCCGCGTAGCCCGCGTTAGCATTTTCAGCCTGGACGCATTTTTTGCATCCCGAGCATTTCTACATTCATCATCAAACCACTCATTTCTTACTACCATCCCCTTTCCAATCACCTCTGTTGCGACCCCTTCAACGCATGATTTTAATTTTTTCCACATACTATTTATATTAGTTTCCTGCTGGTAAGCCTCCAAATCTGTAATAATTCGTTGTTCCATTGCATCCATGTACAATTGTTTTACCGCCGCCTGTTCAAGTTTCTCGACTGCCCATTTCAACCCTACGGGTTGTGTGTTATTACTGGCCGAAATTCTGGCTCGTAGCACTATCCGAACTAGATAATGATCTGAGTCAATATTTAGACCACGACAAGTTCGTACATCCATTATATTTGAACAGTGACGTCCATCAATTAGTACATGATCAATTTGATTACTTGTTCTACCATCTGGAGACCTCCACGTCATCTTATGAATATCTTTATGTGGAAAATATGTACCACTTATGACCATGTTTTTTGACATGGCAAAATCAATCAATCTTAGCCCGTTTTCATTCGTTGTTTTATGAAGACTGTGCTTACCTATAGTTGGGTGATATATTGTTTCCTGTCCCACCTTGGCATTAAAATCGCCTAGGACAATCTTAATGTCGTGGCCGGGTGCAGCTCTATATGTTGTCATCAGCTTTTCATAAAACTCATCCTTAACCTCATCAGTTTTCTCTTCAGTGGGCGCATGTACATTGATGAGGGTCAGATTGAAAAATTTTGTTCTTACACGTAGTGTACAAATGCGTTCATCAATCGGATTAAAAGCAATTACTGAATTTCTTGCTTTTCCAAAAACTACGAAACCTGTTCCGAACTCTCTTCTTTTACTGCAATCATTGCCGCTGTAATAAAATGTGTATCCTCTCCCTTTCAATAAATTTTTTCCGGGCCACCTAGTTTCTTGGATAGCTGTTATATCCAATTTGGCTGTTCTTAGTGTATCAGTAAGTGCTCTTAACGCACCTTGTCGTAACAGAGTTCTAACATTCCAAGATGAAAGTTTTAAATCATTGTCCTTAAATTTTCTTTGCTGGAGTCGTTGCCGTTTATTCTGTCCGATCCGAGGCTGTGTTGTCGAATGCATAACTAGTTGTTTTTCCGAAGTTGGTAGTTAACCATACGTTCAACCTACTACTCATTCTGCAAATTCGTAGGATCATTTACAGGGGTATATCACCTCTGCCGAAAGCAGTTACATTGGCGCCGCTGATTCGCCTTTACTGTGTAATCACTGAATCATTAACTCAGTTTTAATCGAGTGTAATTCTCATACACACCAGCCAGATTGACCGCGACTACTTATTCTTTATTCGTAGCTAACCCATAAGTATCATAGGCCGTTCCACTATCCGCAACCCGTGGACGCGTTCGGTCGCAACTGGCATTGCAAGTATGCTATACCCAACATACTAATCCGAAACATACTAACGATTATACTAAGTTGTAAATTATCGTTTATAAAACATTATAGAATAACGTTTTTAAGACAATAAAAATTAACGTTAGGTGAAGGTTTTTTCTACGGCATTTCCTAACCTGAGGTTTTCCGTAAATTTTGTAAAAACGCTGTTAAAAAACATCTATATCAAAATATAAATTTACGCTTATGAAATATTAAATAAAAAGCGTTTGGAGAACGATAACACCATAACGTTAATTTAACGTTTTTACAGGGTTATTTTACAACCGGTGGTGCTCCACAAACATTGTCATTACGTTTTACAAACATTTCTTGTAAGTTATAAATTATCGTTAATACAACAATAAATAAAAGCGTTTCCAGAAAGAAAAAACTATAAGGTTAGACCAACGTTTTTTCGGAGTTATTTTCAACTAATCTGTATTCGCGACGAATATAGTTACAACTTTCCTACATAATATCAGTCGGTTCTGCGTATTTGATATAAATAGTCGCACTAGGTAGTGGGCTAAAGTTATTTTTAAACGTTTATGTAACCGTGTGTAAGAGTGTAACTTAAAAATAAATAATTGAAATTAAAAATATATGTTTATATTGTTGTTATATATAAAAGTTAATCGTGAATCGAGTTTGGAAATTTCACCATATCAGGTATTATTGTAATATTTATTTTTATAATTTTCTTAATTTTTTTACAGAATCAAAAAAACCCTAAAATTAACTAATTTACTGCTGGAATATATACATCAGTTTTAAATTTTTTGCTTTATTAACATTAATTGCTATTTTAATGTATTTTTAAATACTACCTTTGGTCTGTCATATGAAGTCCCTACTCTCTGCCATATTACATCGATCATCCAACAAATCTAGGTGGTAACCATTTGGTTTAAATTCGAGCTCACGTGAAAGCTGGTTATAAATGATTATACCCCATATTATTAAACGTATAGTTAACCAAATTGCATATAAATATAATAAAATTATTATAGTTGCAATTAGAAAGCATTTTGAAAACGTTTCATTGAGAACGATCATAAGACGTGCATGCAAGATTATTTAAAACAAGCTAAATTTAGAATGCTAAATAAAGCAAAGAATAAAACTCCAGGCACTAACATACATACTTAATAAAAATAAGTTGAATTGTTAAATACATATAAATTTTTATTAATAAAATATAATATTTTTTATAATTTTAAAGTGTTTAATTTATATTAATATTTTAGTAATGGTAATTTTTACTTTTATATTGTTGTCTGTACAATATTAGCAATTTGTGGTTTACAAACCCTTGTATAACCGATGTTATATAACCGGCATGTTATATCAACGTCATTTTTACTTCGTAATACCTTTGTACTAACGTTGTCAGAGGATTTTTGCCGAGTTAAAAATAAACTCTATTTCAAAACGGGTTTTAAGGAAACGCTTTATAGACGTTTTTAGGAAACTTTTATAAAACCGAGAAAAGTTAACTAATCCGCATTTAAAAACATTGCTCAAATGTTGCGAACAGGTTATAAAAGAACTACGGTTAAATGCCAGTTATGAAAAACTTTGGTGTAACCTTATTTGAACCTCGTTTTTCTTATAACCTGTTACTTACTTACTCTATGGCGTTACAACCCGGGTGCGGTTTTAGCCTTCTCCAACACGCTTTTCCAACCTGACCTATCCGCAGTTAATGTCATCAAATCCCGAATTTTAAGGATCTTTATATCACAGTTTACTGCATCTAGCCATCTCGCCTTAGGTTTTCCGGCTCTCCTTCTACCTTCTGGTTTACTATTTAACAGTTTTTTCGGCACACGCTCCTCTTCCATGCGTTCTACGTGTCCAAGCCATGTAAATCAATTGATTTTGATTGTTTTGACAATATTTGGTTGACCGTACAGCTTGTCTAATTCAAAATTGTATCGTCGCCACAAACCATTCTGTTGTTTGACGTAACCAAATATGCCACGGAGTACCTTTCGTTCGAAAATCCGAAGTAATTGTTCCTGGTTCTGTGGCATACACCAAGCCTCCGACCCATATGTTAATATTGTAATGTTGTATATAGCTTGCACTTAAGATCTCGTTGTAATGTTTTCGATCGGAATTGTTTTTTTAATCCGTAATAACATCTGTTTCCAGTTGCTACCCTGCGGCGTATTTCCTCTTCAATATCATTTTCTACATTTATCAACGATCCTAAGTACACAAAACTATTGACTATTTCAAAATTGTGTTCTCCAATATTAATAGTTTGATCTCGAATGCGTGATGTATTCGTTGCCACCAAATATTTTGTTTCTTCTGCATTGCTTTTATCAATTGCAAGAAAATTGTTAATAAAGTGCTTTGCACACGATCGCGATTTTATTGCCGCGAAATGACCTATTTCGCTTGTCAAAAAAAATACACTTGCACATTAGCGCGATTTTTCGTCGCGATAACACTTTTCTATATTCATATTAAACAATTTCTCATATCTCTATATTAATAGCACAAGCAAATATTAGTTAAAGTTTAAAACATGATGTCAAAAAGAAAATATGCGATTTTGCTTTATTTATTAATTAACAATAAAAAAAATAAAAGAAGATTTTGGATTCATCCAATAAATAAAAGTAGATCTACAAAAGGTGAATCAACATTATTTCATGAACTTAAAAATTATCCAGAAAGGTTAGTTTACTTCTATTAAAAAAAAAAATACATTTCTATTTACATTTTACAACAAGATTTCATCTATATTTTCGTAAGTCGAAACAACAATTTCATTTGCTGTTAAATAATATAAAACATGATATAACGGGGCAAATCACAAATATGCGAAAACCAGTAGAACCCAAAATCAAACTGATGGTGACATTACGGTAAGAGAAATGTAATTTTATTTTGCTTCGTGTTATAATATTGCAATTCAATAGCTCTTTAGCAACCGGTGCTTCATATACAGGACTAGCGATATCCTTTCGTTTAGGTGTATCGACGGTGAGAAATATTGTAATATCTACATGTGCTGCTATTAAAAGAAATCTTTTATTAAAAGTAATGCCAAAATATACACAAAATGATTGGATAGCAACAAGTAATGCATTTTTAAACAGATGGGATTTTCCACATACTTTAGGTGCATTAGGTAAATACAATAATATTTCCTTGCAAATAAATGTGTATGACAATATAAAATAAATTATCATTTTTACAGATGGTAAACATATATATATGTTTGCTCCATGTATTTTAATTACAAACGAAGTTTTTCAATTGTATAAATAGCTTTAGTTGATGCAAACTATAAATTTATATTCATTGACGTGGCGGTTATGGATCACACTGTGATTCGACAATTTTTCAAAGCTCACAGTTTGGCAAACAATTTTTAAATGATAACCCTATATTGCAAATACCAATGGATGTACCTCTACCAATGGAATCAGAAAGTTTGCCTTATGTCATTGTGGTTGATGAAGCCTTTCCACTGAAAAAGAATATATTGCGCCCTTATCCTAGGAAAAATCTATCAATAAAAGAACGGAATTTCAATTTTAGATTAAGTAGAGCACGTAGGATGGTAGAGAATGCATTCAGTACATTTAGTTTATATACTTAGAAAGGCCTAGTAATAGTATCCAGATTATAATATCAGTATCACATTCAAGTCTACAATTAATATACTAAAATTGTAGTGTGAATATTTATTTTACGCGTCGCCAATATATTGTTTATTTGGTTTAATAAGATATAAATATCACATATTATTTTTCAGGAATTTGCAGTAATACTTGGAGAATTCTTTTAAAGAGAATGGAAGTAACTCCAAAACTTGCAGTAGATATTGTGATTTCATGCTGTATCCTGCACAATTTCATTCGAACTAAAGATTTTCTTCCAGGTAACACGGAACCAAACGATATATTTACTACATTGCCATCAAATTGTATTATACAACCTTATCAAGTTAGAGAAAAATTCGCAGATTGGTGTTTGAAGAATTTCACGCTTTATGATTAACATTTCATTGTCTTAAATACAAATGTATTCTATTTTATTTATTTTGAAAAAATACGTATATTTATTTAAAAAAAAAATTAACAATAAAAAAAAATAAAGCAAATAAAATTCAATTCTTTAATTATAATATCACAAATAATAAATACTCAGTTCTTCTGCAGTGTGTAGCTATGATCAACATTCACAATTATTTAAAGTTTCCAAAAACTTAATTTGTACTTCAGTCAATACTCTTTTCGGTAAAGCTTCCATTCGAGAGATTAAACTTTGCAAAAATAATTCAGTTGGACTCTTTTTAGTTGAGCTCTCATCTTCCAATAACTTTAACAATTTTTCCTCAATTGGCATATTAACCGTTTTTTTCTTTTTCGGTTTCGGTGTTTGTTCGCTTTCATTTTCGTTACGAATATTAATATTTTCATTGATTCCAATGTCAGCATAATTTCCAGTTGTGTTAATATTTACAATATTAATTTTATTTCATTTATTAAATTCTATATTGTAAATGATGAAATTGAAAAAAATTATCTTACCCTGCCAATTCTACACAAGGTATCAAGAATTTTAAATTTTCGTAATACGGCCAAGTTATTTTTTTCTGAGTGGCCGAACCACTAGGTGTATTTAATTCAGCTCTATATAATCTAGTGAATGTATCACGTAGATTTTTCCATTTTTTCTTGCATATTTCAACTAAAACAATATCATATGTTATAAATACCATACAACATTCAATAAATTTTAATTATGTAAATAAAATTATAAAATAAAAATACCAGAAGTATTCAAAGCAGCAGCAAATACTTTCCATGTTTCGTCTTTCTTTTCAACATTTTTATATTGTTGCAAAAATTTATTATATATAAATGGATAACCTTCCACTTCTATAATTAATTTCTCTTCAAAATTATTCATTATCAATTTTATTATTATTGTTATTAGTTTAATATTTTATATATTTTTTTATTTATTTATTTTTCTTTTCGCTGATATAAAATAAACTAAAAACTTTGGTTATGTTAACGCGACAAAAAATTAACGTCGCTATGAGCAATTCCCATCACAACGAAAAATATTGAGCAATAATTCCGCCATGATGAACATTTTTTTTATATGGAGTTTGACGTTCGCGACGATAAAATCGAGATCGTGTGCATAGCACTTAACAATATATTAAAATATATACCTTTTTTTTTTAATATTAACCACTTAATGCGAGAGTTTTTCTTTGAAATAAGGTCAAAAAATAGCAGGTTTTTTTTTGTTTTTAATTATAATATTGATAAAGTATAATAATAATATAATATAATAATCATAATATAAACATAAAAAACCATAAAAAATTGAAAAACGTTAAATATAAAGTAAAAATTGCTTACTTTACTATCAAAAACAATAAAAAAAATATTTGCAAAATAATACACTTAAAATATGCAACTGAAAAACACTGCATAAAACCGTGAATGCAAAGAAAAAGCACGTCTGATCGTGTTTGTTTATGTTTGTTTTGTTATACGCATGCGGACGCATGCCACTCGCGCACGTACTAAATTCGAAACAGATAAAAATTTAAACAAAATATTTATAAGTGGCGAGAGGTGCTCGGGATAGAGCAAATCGTAACATATTTGATGCGCGAGAGGGTCTCGTTCGAATTTCATGATACTCCCGTTGGAGGTCATCAAGGATTCCATAGAACGCGTCGACGTAATAGACGTTTATATCATTGGCCTACACTGATGAATACAATTAGAACATATATTAAAGCTTGTCCCAACTGTCAAAAAAATAAAATTCGTCTCAGTACGAAAATTCCCTTGAAAATAACAACCACTTATATCAAGCCTTTTCAAAAAGTATTCTTGGACATCGTAGGTCCATTACCTCAATCAGAAAGTGGAAACAATTATATCTTGTCATTTCAAGATGACCTTACAAAATTTGTTCATTGTATTCCCATCCCTAATCAAGAGGCTGATACAATCGTCAGGGCTTTTGTTCAACGAATCTTCTGTGTTTTCGGTTTACCTGATTCAATTGTCACGGATCAAGGAACAAATTTCTTATCCGATTTAATTAATCGAATATGTAAATTATTAAAGATAACTAAGTTACAAACCACACCGTATCATCCACAATCTAATGGATCTCTTGAACGTTTTCATCGAACTCTCGGAGATTATTTACGAAGTTTCGTAAATGCTGATCCTTTGAATTGGGATACTTGGTTGGAATACGCATCTTTTAATTCATCAAGAGGTAGATTTTGAGTACGAGATTTTCTATTAGAGGTTGATCTAGTTACACGAGACGTAACCAGAGACTGATTTGCCATATTAGGATTGATTACATTATTTTTTATAGTGAAAGTATTTGCTTCACAAGTTAAAGGATTTGATTGGAGAGATAAGTTGTTGAACTGAGAAGAAGAGTTATTTAATTTAGGCGATAAGTTGTTATAGTTAGAATATAGTTCTTTGGAATTAAAAGATTGATTGTTGAAATTAGAAGACGAATTATTGCATGGAGTTCGCGTAATAACAGTAATATTGGAAGAGTTAATTCTACTTAACGCATCAGCATTAGTGTTTAACTTTCCAGCCTTATATTCTACGTCGAATTCATATTCTTCTAATTTGATTTTCCATCGCATGATTCGAGAAGATGAATCTTTTAAATTGAAAATCCAAACGAGGGGTTTGTGATCGGTGATCACGGTGAACCTTCGTCCGAAAACCTATGGTCTGAAGTGTTTAACAGCCCACACAACCGCAAGTGCCTCCTTCACAATGGTAGAATAATTCAATTCCGCCTTATTCAGGGATCTACTCGCATATGCGATAGGTAGGTCTGAAGCTTCTGAATTTATTCTTTGAGAAAGGACTGCACCAATAGCGTAATTGCTGGCATCTGTTGTCACATAGAAGTTTTTATTGAAATCAGGGTATTGTAGGATAGGAGGTTCCGTGATTACTTTTCTAATTGTATTAAATGCTTCATCACAAAACGCATCCGCATTGAAAATGGCTGCTTTTCGCAGTAATTTATTTAAAGGAATTACAACCCTGGAGAAGTTAGGTATGAATTTTCGGTAATAACCAAACCCAGGAAACTTTTAATAGCCTTGGTATTCCCGTTGAATAGGATAGTTAATAATAGCAGAGATTTTGGATGGATACGGCCTAATGCCGTTTTCCGATATGATGTGTCCCAAGTACATTACTTCCTTGCGACAGAATTTGCACTTATCCGGTTGTAATTTTAAACCATATTTTCTAATGCGCTCCAGAATATATTTTAGATTTTTGTTAAGTTCTTCAAACCACATCCAAAAACAACAATATCGTCCAAATAAACGAAACAGTGAATAGCTACCAAGCCAGTTAGCACCTTGTTCATCAATCTTTGGAGCGTTGCGGGAGAACCTTTAAGACCCATGGGAATTCGGTTGAACTCGTAATGTCCATGTTCTAAAAGCAGTTTATTCCCTGTCATTTTCTTGAGTTTTAATTTGGTGAAAACCCCTAGCTAAACCGAGAACGGAGAAATACTTTGCATTTCCCAACGAATCATATATATCCGTGATGCCCGGCATTGGAAAAGCATCACCTATTGTGACTGAGTTAATCTTTCGATAGTCAGTGACCAATCGCCACTTTTTGTTACCATTTATATCATATTTCTTTGGAACGATCAATAAAGGAGCATTCCATGGACTACCACTAGGACTTATGATATTTTCTTCTAATAATTTTGATACCTGTGAGTTTGATTTCGTTGCGATGACATTCTGGTAAACGATACGGTCGAATATTAATTGGTGTTTCATTATCTAAAGTTTTAATTGAATGCTTAATTAAATGTGTGGATGAAAGTTTGTCGCCTTCAGTTAAAAAAGTATCGTTGTATTCACGACAAATATCCATTACTGCACTTTCTTCCTCCGAATTTAGATTATCAAAATTTAATTGTGATGTTAAACAATTTAATCCAACTTCTAAATACATTTATATGTAGATTTTCTTGAGATGTATTGTAGATATTATAATATTCAGGATTTTCAAATTTGATGTTAATATCATTTAACGTAACTGGAAGTTCGGATGAATTTATCAAAGTGACGTATACATAATTATTATGAGGATGAACTAATGAAGAAATGACACCGACATTAGGAGAAACCATTTGGCTTACACAAATTTTTGAATTTTCGAAATTAATTAGACCGTATTTTATGTTAGTTGTTGTTCTCGATTTTATTATAATAAGATTTAATCAATGTGAAAATTAATTTTCTGACTGGTATCATTTAAATGTAAATTTATTGAATTTGAAATATAATTAATAGAAGCTTTGGTATTGGTGAGAAAATCTTCTCCAATAATATCGTCAAATTTAGAAGGAAAGCCACCAGAGACTATACATGAAATTTATGTTTATAATAAATATTTGATATTTTTATATTTAAAAAACAATAACCTAAGGTTATTATGGATTCATCTGTATTGCCCTTAAGCAAAATCTCTTCCTGTTGGAAATAAATGGTATCTGGAGTCAATTTACTGATTTTTATTAAACTGATATTAGACCCAGGATCAATTAACATAATAACCGGTGCCTTGGTTTCGTCAGTTGAAACGACAATAGAACTTCGAAAGTTACTAAGATTGGATTTAAAATGATATATTTGTTTGGAATTGTTTGTAATAAGTTTGACTTGATTTGAATGATTACACTTCATTTGATTGGTACAATAAATTTTAGAATTTGACATTGACTTTGACTTTGAATTTGTTTTTGAATTTTGATTGTCATATCTGGTTGAATGAGATTGATGATATTCTGAATAATTTGGATTTTTATTTAGACACACTGACGACACTCTCCGACACGGGTGCCACTCGTACAGGGGATTAATTAAGTTTTTTGAATTTGTAGAATTATTTGAATTTTGTTGGATTCTTTGTTTACTTATGACACAATTTCTATTATTACAATCCTCGATGACATGGTCATGAGATTTGCAATATCGACAAAATAATGATATATTCATGGATTTTGATGTTCCGGAAGAACAATTAGATTGAATGTTTAAAGACCTTTTATTATTTAAAATATTACAATTTTGAATCTCATGTGAGTTTGATTTGCAATATTTGCAAAAATATGATGAAGGTAATTTTGAGGTTGATTGAACACGTGAAATATTATTACTATTATTGGGAGTAGAATTGTTATTAGGAATGAATCTAGAAAAATTGTGTGACATTCTTGTATTTTTATTATGAATGATTAACATTAGATAAATTATTATAATTTGAAAAATTTGTTTTGTAATTAATATTTGAAGAATTATTGGAACTTGAAGATCTAGAAAAATTTAAAAAATTTGTCATGGGAGTTTGAGAATTAAAAGAAAATTTTGAATTTATTTCTTCCTCTACTGCTGCATCTATGGCTGAATTTAAATTTGTATACAATCTAGCTTTTATCAAAAATTTAATTGGTTCTCGTAAACCTTCTGCAAAACTATGCAAAACTGTTTTTTCATTTGCTTCGCGCAGAACTTTACTAATTTCCTCAGTTTTTCCTAAAGTACTAGCTATATTTAATTCATCGGATAAAATCTTAAGTCTTTTTGAAAATGAAAATATGTCTTCGAATTTATTTTGTCTAATATGAAATAATTCCACTTGAATCGATTGAACAGATCTTGTATGACAAGTGTGTTTTTCTAATTCAGTTTTTAGCTCATTCCAATTTTCGAAATCGTTGTATCGCAACACTTCATATGCACTACCAGTCATTTTGGTTTTAATCAAGTTTAACAAGGCAATACGTTCATTATCAGTAACCGCTTGATTTGAAAAAATTTCCACAAATTTCACGAATCTATGAAATCTTTAGAATCACCGTTGAATTCTGGAATTAATTGAATTGCGTAACCAATATTCAACTCAATTTCAATTTCCAAATTGTTATTCCCAGAGTCAAAAAATATTGCTCCAACAATTTTCGGAGTATCAAAAATCGATGGTACTCTTCGTTGTGAAGGGGTCTGCAAAATATTTTCCTGGCTTTCGTCAATATTTATTATTTCCATAAAGTATGTAGATGTTATATCATTGAATAGTAAGCGTATTGAAGAAAACAAAAAAAATTTTACTATTCAAGAACATTAACGTTGAGATTGATGAAAGAAGTGAAAGAGAAAAGAGAGAGAGCTAAACAATATATAATAAATAGAGAAAAGAGAGAGATAGTTAAACAATATATAATTGATACAGAGAAATATGATGTATGGGGAGAGAGGAAGAGAGAGAAAAAATTAATTAATTTACAAATGTTGTTGTAGTATTGTATATAAAAAAAAATTCTTTGGTATAAAGAAACATTACTTTTTTTTTTCACCAAAACTTGATACACTATTAAATAAAAAAAATGTTTTACCTTTGTAGAGAAAATAATTTTACTCAATACACACACAATATATATCCACAAAAAAAAATAAATAAGTACAAAATTCCCTATGGATACACAAATTTAATAATTTTACTCAATATAGCAGGTTCAATTCCCGTTATTTATAGGGGAAATTTTTCGATATATTACTACTGCAATATTATTAATAAAATTATAATATTAAAATGTTATATTGTGTGGAGGTATGTATAACCAATATAACCAAATTACTCCAAGATGGAGCTTATATGGTATCTAACAACACACAACATACTACTCCGCATCGAAGTATATAACAATTTACCAATTGTACTGTAATCATTATTTAAATATTTGTATTTGCTGAAAAAAATTTTTGTATATAACTACCAAAAAATTTTTTTTTTTTTGTTTTTGATATATGTTTTTATTTACAATCTGTTACATTTTAATAACAATAAGCAAATTTTGTGAATGAATAGGTCTAAACATGTAAGATGATCTTCCAATGAAAATCAATTCTTTTAATTATCACTTAATATTATAATATTATTAATTAATTATTATTATTATTTATTTTTTTTTTTTTTTTTAGTTATGTTTGTTTATTATGCTCACTATTATATTATTTTTCATTGAAACCTAGTTGTTAATTCCAGTGGTCTGAATCTTTTTAATCTCCTTGTAACTTCACCATCATTGAGCAGCCTTACTGCGAGTGGGTTAGGATGCTGTTGAAGTCTATCTACATAATTTTTGCTAAATTCAGCAATCTCTTGTCTTACTGTATTCATCTGTAGATCCCTATGGATTACTATATTTGGGATGTATTTTGGGGCATTTGCTATCATTCTTAGTGCTTTGTTTTGAAACACCTGCAGTATCTCTATGTTTGATGTACTTGCAGTTTCCCACAGCTGAATACCGTAGGTCCATACTAACTTAATTATCTCTTTATGCAACAATAATTTACTTTCCATTGAAAGCGTTGAATGTCTTCCGATTAACCAGTACAAGCTTCGTAGTTTAAGTCCTAACTGTTTCTTTTTTGCATCGATATGCCTTCGCCATGTGAGTCTTCTATCCAAATGTATACCCAAATATTTGGCTTCATTATCTTGTGGTATGATTTGGTTATTGAGCATCACAGTTGGACACGTGGCCTTTCTTAGTGTGAAGGTAACGTGTTTTGACTTTATTTCGTTGGCTTTTATTCTCCATTTCTTCAACCATTTTTCAACCTGATTTAAATTTTCTTGTAGGTGATATGAAGCAATCCCAGCATCGCTGCTTGTAGATAGTATGGCAGTATCGTCAGCAAACATTGATGTTGTTGTTTATAAATGTGTTGGTAAATCTGATGTATATATTAAGTACAAAATTGGTCCAAGTACAATACCCTGTGGTACTCCCGACATTATTGGCGTTAGTGTTGTTTGTTCTTCCTGATATTTTACCAGAAAGTGTCTATCAGTCAAGTATGATTTGATTATGTTGTAATATGTGTACGGCAGAAGTTGCATCAGTTTGTAAAGTAAGCCAGTATGCCACACCTTATCAAATGCTTGACTAATGTCCAAAAATGCAGCAGAGCAAAATTTTCGTTGTTCTAATGCCAGTCTGATCGTGTTTGTTACTCGATGCACCTGTTCTATTGTAGCGTGTTCTTGTCGAAATCCAAACTGGTGATTTGGTATCAGTTCATTTTTTTGAATGAATGGACGAAGCCACCACCAGAAGTAGTTTTTCAAATATCTTCGATAATATTGGTAATAGGCTTATTGGTCTATATGACCTTATTTCCTCTGGTTCCTTTGCAGGCTTTGGTATCATAATGATGTTAGCTACCTTCCATTGTGATGGAAAATGTCCAGTTCTTATAATGGAATTGAATATCATTGTGATGAGTCTTAATACGTCTGCCGGTGTTTCTTTTAACAGATGTCCAGTGATCAGATCGTAACCGGGTGCCTTCTTTGGATTGATATGTTTATGGATTGAAATTTTAACTTCAGCTATCGAGATTTTTTGATTGGTAACGACATTTGATGTGGTGTTTCTAAGTAGCTTCTAATTTCATCTTCTTCGTTGTCCGATATTTCATGTGGAAACGGTTGGAAAACTTCAGCAAGATGTTCTGCAAATGCTTCTGTTTTTTCAGTATCACTTCGTGCCCATTCACCGTTTATTTTACGTATTGGCGGTATCGGCTTTATTGGTCTACTTATTCTCTTTGTTGCTTTCCACAGTGAGTAATCGGTTGTTTCTGCGGCAGTTAATTCGCTGAGGTAATTTTGTATGTTTTCATCTTTCAACTTTTGCAGTAGATTCTTTAGGTTTCTTGTTGCCGTGTTTAATTTATGTTTGTCGCTTGGTTGGCGTGAGTTTTGCCAGTTTTTTCTTAATTTTCGTTTTTCTTTTATCTTTTCTTTTATATAGAGTGGCAAATTTTCAGTTTTGTTGCTCGGCTGGGTGTGCGGTGTAGATTTCCATGCTGCTTGTTGTATGTCATTGGTTAAATACTCTACTGCCTTATCTATATCGTATTTTGTCTTCAGAGACACATTAGTTGATATTGATGATAATTCTTGTTTGAACTGGAACCAGTCTGTGTTCCTGTTATGGAGCGTTGGTGGCTTATTTGTCATTATAACGTGTGTACTAATGGTGATTATGATTGGTGAATGATCAGATGATAATTCAAGACTTGATTCAGCTAATATATAGTTCTTTTTGATTCCCTTCGTAACACAGAAATCGATAACATCTGGTATTTTATCTCGGTCCGTTGGCCAATATGTAGACTTCCCGGTTGAAATACATTCATATTTGTTAATCATAATAGTATTATATAACTGTTTACCCTTAGTTGTTACAAGTCTGGATCCCCAGTACTGGTGCTTGGCGTTATAATCTCCGCCCGCTATGAATCTTGTACCAAGAGTGTTGAAGAAATCTTCAAAGTGGTTTTGTTGTATCCGATGTTTAGGTGGACAATATATTGCTGATAATGTTAATGGTCCTCCCCAATCTTCTATCACCACACTTGTAGCTTGTAAAAATTCTTTTTCGTGTTTTTGTATTTCATGATGTTTAAATGTTCTTTTGATGATTATCGCAGTACCTCCATGTGCTTTTCCACTAGGATGTTTAGTGTCGTATATATCATAACGCGGGATTTTCATGAAGTTTTTGGTGGTGAAATGTGTTTCAGATACTAGTAATATATCTATGTTGTTGTTTGTAATAAAGGTTTTTAATTCTTGCAAATGTTGTGTCAGCCCGTTGGCGTTCCATAAAGCAATACGAAATGATTGATCCATATTTATTTGATTTTGCTGATTAATGCTGTTATTAGATTCAGCATTGCTCTGATGTCTTCACTCAATCTGTTTTGATTTTCTATGGATTTGATTAATAGTTGTTCTATTCTTTTACCTGATTGGCTGTCTTGATTTAACTGATTATTTTCATTACAATCATATGTTATATGACTACCGTTGCGTGTGATATCAGCGTATGATATCCCTGGTGCTCTCTGGTTGGATTGGCTTCTTATGCGATCTTGCAATGGTTGTCGTGATGGTGGTTGTGGCTGTGGTGTATTACGTTGGGAGGATCGTTCTTGTCTTTGCGACTGTTCGTAACGTCGGTTTTCATTTTTGTATCTTTTTTCATAGATTTCTTGATAGACAATACAACCCTTATAATTTGCTGGGTGATTTCCTTTGCAGAGTGCGCATGTAGCATCTGTGTTCCTGGGTTTCTCACAATCTTTTGCTCTGTGACCTAATCCGCATTTAACACATCTGGGGTTCCTGGCACAATATCTCCATGTATGTCCGTATCTTTGGCATTTTGCACATTGTGGTATAGTTTTTTTGATGTGTGGTTCTTCGAATTTTATTCTGGTATGTTGTAGATAATTAATATTATATATTTCACCATTGTTTTTATTTTGCATCAAGTCGATGTAAAAGATTGATCGAGGCTCCTTTGTTATGTTATCCTTGACGTTGTATATGTTTAGGACTTCATGTCCCTTGGCTTTTAATTCTTCTGTTAATGCTTCTTTGTCCACCGAGTGGTGTATACGTAATACTGTTCTGAATGCCCTTTTTGATTTTATCTGGTATGAATGAAATTTTGCGTTTGTCCTTTCTAGTGCTTGCATTATTCTGCACAGTCTTCTAATGTTTTTGGTTGGATACGACCCTGATTGCGACCAATTAACTTGATTTCATATCCATCAGGGGCTACGCCATTCAAGGTTGCAGTTAGTTGAGGCATATTAAGTATGTCTGGCACATATATTGGCGGTGGTCGTATCTTTTTCTTCTGGCTTTCTCCGGTTGGAGTTTTTTTTTGATTGTCATCAAACATTTCTTCATTCTCTTCAAGATTCACTTCGTTCACGTCCAACGCCTGAAACATATTATCCGTATTAATCGTTCTTGTTACACAATACTCATCCATGGTTCTTTGCCTTCTGATTTCTTGCGATTCTAGTGGACTTATTTTTCTGCTGTTTTTTTGTTTTACATTAATAAATCCTTCATTTCTGGTATTGGTTTCGCTATTTTTGGGAGTAGCATTTGGTGATCCATTAATATTAAGATTCATAAGTTTATCTGACGTTGCTGGGTTCATGTTTTGCTGTAGTAAGGCCATATGCGGCTGGTTAGGGTGGATTGTTTGTGTTGATATCCCAGTCATTGGCATCATATTAGGTGTCTGCGAGTTGTTCATTACAGCATTTGGTTGTACCATGGGGTATTGTTGTTGGTTTAGTAATATTAGTTGAAATGAGGTTTCGTGTTTCCTCATTTTTATTTGTTAACAATCACACTTTTGTATTTATTATAAACACTATGTATTATTTATATTAATTATGCTTGTTTTTTTGTATATTTTGTATTTAATATTTATTTAATTTGCGTTATACTTTTGATTTTTCGTAAGTCACACGTCCGTTCTTCTCAAAAATCAAATGTGTAATACCAAAAATGATAATAAAATATTTTGACGATATATATAATATTTAAATGTTCAAAATTTTTTTTTTTTTTAGCCTAGCGAAATTTTGAATTTAAAGAAATTACTGTAATAACGGTTTACATAATGTACGTTAATTAACCCGTTTTTTTTTTTTTTTTTTTTTTTTTTTTTTTAAATAACTTTTAATTGAATGAAAGTGAGAAAAAAATTCTGATTACGTGGACAAATTTTTTGGGTTTTTTTTTTTTTCTTCTTTTTTTTCGAGATTGTTGCGATTTAATATATTTTATTGAATCTATTTATTTATTTTTCAAAATATCTTATATATTTTATTATTTAATTTTTATACATTTTTATATGGTTTATTATTTATACTTTATTATAATTTTATTATATATTTTTTTATTAATTTCTTTTTTTTATGATTTTATATATTTTTTTTATTATTTTATTATTCTAGCTATTTTTATATTAGGTTGTCAACTATCTCCCTTCCGCCTTTTTGCTCTTTATTCAATGCTTTATAAAAAGTGTTACAGTAATCGGATTTAGTTCAAATATGCGCCGTTTTGTTCGATAATCTGTTTCCATCTAGACTGCAACTTCATAATACCTCCCTCGTAGAAGCCCCCCTCCTTATTTGCGAAGAACTCGGACAGCCACTTTTCACAAGCCTCTTTTGAGATCAACTTTACACCACCAAGGGCGTTCGCCATGGACAGGAACAGGTGGTAATCACTTGGCGCTATGTCCGGGCTATATGGTGGATGCGATAAAACCTCCCATCCGAGCTCCCGTAGCTTCTGACGAGTCATCAACGAAGTGTGTGGTCTGGCGTTGTCCTGGTGGAACACTACACCCTTCCTTTTGGCCAATTCTGGACGCTTCTGGTCGATCGCCTGCTTCAAGCGGTCCAGTTGTTCGCAGTAGATGGTAGAATTAAGCGTCTGGCCATATGGGAGCAGCTCATAGTGGATGATTCCCTTCCAATCCCACCAAACACACAGCAAAACCTTCCTGGCCGTCAATCCCGGCTTGGCCACTGTTTGGGACGATTCACCGGCCTGCGACCACGACCGTTTTCGCTTGATATTGTCGTATGTGATCCATTTTTCGTCGCCAGTCACCATCCGCTTCAAGAATGGGTCGAGTTCGTTCCGTTTCAGCAGCATTTCGCAAATGGAAATTCGGTCCATTAGATTTTTCACTGTTAATTCATGTGGCACCCAAACATCAAGCTTTTTTTTGTATCCAGCCTTCTGCAGATGGTTTAAAATGGTTTGGTGACTAACTCCCATCTCCTGGGCGATGTCACGAGATGCCACATGCCGGTCTAACTCGATGTATTCCATGATTTGATCGGTATTTGTCGTCACAGGTCTTCCGCCGGCTGGCTTATCCATGGTGTCGTTTTCACCGGCTCTGAATCGTCGAAACCATTCCTCCGCGGTTCGAAGTGATAGAGTACCATCCCCCAAAACACCATTAATCTCACGGAACGTTTCTCTAGCGGATTTGCCTTTAACGAAGGAAAACTTTAAAATAGCGCGAATTTCGGCGTTAGTGAACTCCATGTTTACACATCTATAACTGTTGAACGCAATATCCAAACTAATCATACATAGCGTCGTTTTGTTTGTTATGTCAAGAGCTTTCAAATTATGTACAGTGTTGCCAGATACGAGCTCTGTAGCGCTTTGTACATAGCCGCGAAATTAAAAAGACAAAAAGGCGGAAGGGAGATATTTGACAACCTTATATATATAATTTTATATTTAATATTTACAACAAAAATAATGAAAAAGCCTCTGTCCCGTCCTTACAGTCTAGTTTTATTACAAACTAACGGTGTTTCTTTTTAGCATTTGTGTATATAAGCAAAATGTAAAAGTAAATGGCTATCACAACAGATGCTTAAATGGTTAATAAAACTCTTTACAATTATACAATTTTCAATATTTTATGGTACGAATTGCAAAGAAAATATTGTTTTTGCAGTTTTTTTTTTTTTATTAATGGACGTAAATAAAAAAAATATAACATAAACAAATCGAAACCACACAAATACTCGGGATTTTTGGCAATAAAGACGATTGACACACGAACAAACGTCAAAATTGTTACGTTCATATTATAATGTACGGTTTAAATCGGTTCACAAGTATTTCACCGTTTTGATTAGAAGCAAAGTATTTTGTATATCTGAAACATACCTGTGAATAATAAAAACATTTAAAAAAAATTAATATTTGGTTAAATAATAATAAATCGTGCTATTGATATTAGGACCTTGCATTAATAATGTCGATTTTTTGTCTTGAAAATGGCATTTATTTGTGTAACAAAATGATTGAGTAAATCAACCAATATATTGCCCATCGTTAGCTATGACTTCCTCCCATCTTTTGGGAAGTTTGTTGATTCCTTGTTTGAAGAACTCCTCATCTTTTGTTCCAATCCATTCATCGACCCATTTTCGCACTTCTTCAGCATTTCGAAAGCGTACATCTGTCAGGCTGACCTGCATTGATCGGAACAAATGGTAATCAGAAGGAGCAAGGTCTGGAGAGTACGGGGGGTGATCAAGATGAAAGGTGGTCAAACCACGTGACCCATACAAAGAGTGTGTCCGATAGAGTCATATATGTGTGTATTCGAACAAACAGAAGGTACAGCATAAAGGTGATACAAGCATATGCGCCTACGTCGACGCATGATGACGAAGAGGTAGAAAGCTTTTACGAGGATATCTCTAATGCCATGGAAGAAAACAGGACAAAATATGTATATATCGTAGGAGATTTCAACGCCAAACTTGGAAAACAAGACGACGAAACAGAAACTGCAATAGGACCGTACAGTTTTTACATTAGGAACGAACGCGGAGATATGTTATTAAATTACCTGCAACAACACCACTTATTCGCAGCAAATTCGTTTTTCCAAGGGAAGTTCCAACGAAAGTGGTCATGGTCAAGTGCGGATGGTGTAACAAAAAACGAAATCGATTACATAGTAACAAATAACATGTCAACCATACAAAACGTTACCGTGCTAAACAGCTTTTCAACTGGTAGTGACCACAGAATGGTGAGAGCGAAAATCGTCATAAATACGAAGATTGAAAGAGCAAAGCTAATTAAGAAGAAACTTTCAATTGATGTAGACCTGCTTAAACAACAGAAAATCGAATACGAAGAGAAAATGGTGGAAGAATTATCTTTTGTGGATTTTAACACTATAAGCATCGATGAACTTTCTACAAAAATCGTGAACGCAATCAAACTATACATTCAGACGAAATGCAAGTCATCAACGGAGACCGAATCGAAATTCAGTAAAGAGACAATAGATCTCATAACGACGAGGCGAGAAATGTTGAATGACGGAAAAAGAGACACGGATGAATATCGAAAAATCACGAAAATGATAAATAAAAATATGAAATCGGATTTAAGAATATTCAATGTGAGATTGGCTGAAAGGACAATAGAGACAAACAAAAACATGAAGGTTCTGCGAAGGAAAATAAACAATTCCAAAACACAGATTTTTAAAATGAAAGACAATACCGGAGCGATACATACGGACCGAAGAGAAATTCTAAGAGTGGTAAAAGAATTCTACGAAAAATTATACACGTCAGTGAAACAGAGACCACCAGGAAAGGCAAACCAAACAGTGTCGGTGATAAGAAATGTTGGTTCCGAAGACATGCCGGAAATTACAATCGAAGAAATGGAAGCCGCACTGAAAGAAATGAAAAACAACCTGGTGACGATGAAGTACCAATCGAAGCGATCAAGGAAGGAGGCGACGCAATGATGAAGGCTGTTACTGCGTTGTTCAACAAATGTCTGGAGCAATGAAAAGTGGTGTTGCGTGCTTTCCCCGACTCGAACACAAAAAAAATTCCTAACATATATCCACGATATCCCAGATATCCAGAACTAAAAAAAATTAAGTTGAGGTAAACTTAAGCGCCAGGGATATTTATATCCCGTTTACCTCATACACGCAGTTTATGCCCAACTATATTACCCAGATGAGCATGAGCTCACATGGGTTCATTTTTTTTTTTTTTTTTTCTTAGTTCTGGATAAATTTCCCTATAAATGACTTATCCGTATTGGAACTAAATATGTATTTTTTTTTTTCAAATTTGGAAATTTTACAGAAATTTAATGGAGGTCAGTATAAGGGTCGATTAATTGTTTTTTTTTGTCTTACCTTTATTAATCTTTTTATTAATATTTTTTTTTATTTTTCTTTATTTATACACACTAGGTTTACTTTTGATCAAAATTTTTTTTTCAACAGCTTTTATTTTTCACCAACAATTTTTTTTTTATTTTTAATTATACCCTGTTTTTTTTTTTTAAATATCACTTTTTTTTCTCAATCACTGTTTTTTTTTTGGTTTTATATTATTTTTTTTTCCTAATTATTTTTTTTTCCCTTTTTTTATTTTAATAAATATTTTTTTTCCACTTATTTTACATTGCCATTTTTCCTAACCTTATTCCACAAACTCCCTTATATACCCACACGACTAGTATAAATAAAAAAAAAGGTTCGAACATTTCCGATACCTTACCTACTACCCTAATTTACCCACGCCCTAATAACCTATTACCTGACTTATGTTCTAAATGTTAGGTACATTAAAGTTTATTTTTCTTAAATTTCTACTCCACCACTTGGAACCCGACGTAGGTGCCCAGAACCGAAACCCCACCACTACCGTTTGCAACCGATAATGCGTTGCCCCGCCCTGTTGACCACATCAAATCCCCAAACTTAGGAGACACTTCCTTTCTGAATGTCCTTAGCACTATATGTTCCTAAAAGTTTTCCCTTAATATCCTCAACTTCATAGCAATTCGTTCCCCTTTTCGCCCTAATCCTACATTTTATCCACTTTGGGGCTAACTTAGCCGAGAACCCTTTGCTCGCATCCGATAGTATAAAATTTCTTCGCCATACTATTTCCCCGACCCCGAAAGATACTGGTCTTGTTCTCAAATTATAGGTCTTTGCCGATAGCAACGAATTTTTTCCTATCTGCTCCTTAATTGCCTTCCTAATGCTTTCCAATTTATCCCCTATATTCGCTAAACCACCCCTTTCCCCTCCAGAACGTATGCGATAGCATTCACCACTGGCCGTTAATTCCCTCCCAAAATTTGCATAGTACGGCGTTACCCCTGTTGTACTATGTACCGATGTGTTCAACGCACACATAATTTTTGGTAATCTATCATCCCAATTCCTTTGATCTAACCCCACATATGCCCTGATTGCCGCCCCTAATGTCTTGTTGACCGCCTCTACTGGATTAGCTTGCGCATGGTAGTATGCCGTAAACTGCTGTCTTACTCCGTATTCGCCTAAAAACCTTCCTACTTCCCCTGACTTAAAATGACTACCATTATCGCTTATTATAACCTCCGGTACCCTAAAACTCATAAAGACACGACCCTCTAAATATTTCACTACCTCCTTCGACGTAGCTGCTCTTACGGGATGGATTAAAACCTATTTTGTAAATACATCCTGGATTACCAGCATGTATTTATTTCCCGCCTTTGAACGCGTGAATGGCCCTACATAGTCCATGGATAATTTCATCCACGGTCCGCAATCTACCCTTTTCGCCTCCAGGTGCCCGTAATACCTTATTGGTGGTTTTCGACGCCAAACACACCTCATACTTTGCCACATATCTCCTTGTGTCCCTACTCATACCCGGCCAGTAATATTCCCTCGACACCCTATGCAACGTCTTCCTAAATCCCCCATGAGCCGCCATCGGGTTATCATGACATTTTTCCAACACACCTGTCCTTAATTCTTCCTTTACACATAACCTCCATCTCGCCTCGGAATCAGTAACACGTGCACTCGCACCATTCCTAAATAACCTACCCTCAATCATCCTAAAACGCATATATTTATCTGGCTCAGCCTGCAACCCACTAACTACCCGCCCATACAATTCCTGCGAATCTGCCCTAACTACTTCCCTCGTCAGTTCCATTACTTCTGTATCCTCTATTGCCCGAGATAGTGCATCCGGCACTACATTATATTTTCCCTTTCTATGGAATATTCTATAATTATAGGCCTGCAACCGTAGTGCCCATCTCGCTAATCGCCCCGACGGATCCTTTAAATTCTTCAACCATAACAATGACGCGTGATCTGTTATTACCGAAAATTCGGCTCCCTCAATATATGGCCTAAACTTCTCTACCGCCGAAATTACCGCAAGACACTCTTTCTCCGTGGTATGGTACGTTTTCTGGGCCCCTGAAAATTTCTGACTAAAATAGGCTATAACCCGCTCTGCTTCTTCTTCTCCCTGAACTAAAACTGCCCCCATACCTACATCAGAGGCATCCGTTTGGATCACAAATGGTTTTTCGTAATCGGGACTAACCAAAACAGGTGCCGTAGTAAGCGCTTCCGTAAGCCGTAAGAATGAGTCGGGTGCCGCCTTTGTCAATTTAAACTTCCCCTTAGTCTTCTTCAATAGCTCCGTCAAAGGTGCCGATACTTCCGCAAAATCCTTTATAAACCTCCTATACCAACCCGCCATCCCAAGAAGTCGCCGTACTTCCCTAATTGTCTTCGGGGCTTGGTAAGTGACAATTGCTGCAACTTTATCCGGATCAGTTTGTACGCCTTCCTCATCTATCACGAACCCCAAATATTTCACACGCCTACAACAAAACTTCGACTTCTCCAAATTTACCGTCAGACCCGCCTTACTAAATCGCGCTGCTACTTCCCTTAAAATGAGAATGTGCTCTTCGAAGGTCTTCGTACAAACTTCAATGTCGTCGACGAAAGCAAAAACAGATGGCTCCAGATCACACCCTATAACTCGATCCATCAATTTTGAAATCGTGGCCGGCGAATTACATAAACCGAACGGCATACGCGTGAACTGAAAAAAACCCCGACCTAATACCGCAAAAGCAGTTCTATTTCGTGACTTTTCCTCCAACGGCACTTGCCAAAACGCATCCGATAGATCTATGGTCGATAAAAATTTTGTGGAACTCATTCTGCCAATGATTCTATTGATCTGGGGCATCGGATAGGAGTTCTTCACCGTAACCTCATTTAATTTCCGTGCATCCAGACACAACCGAACCGCCCCGTTTTTTTTTCGCACTACCACCATCGGGTTGGACCACGGACTATCCGCTTCCTCTATGACCCCTAACTTCAACATCCTATCTATTTCCTTATCTACCTCGCGTTGTAAATAAGGTGATATTATATACTGCCGCTGTTTGCAGGGCTTCGAATCACCCGTATCTATACTGTGCGTCATTAAATGGGTCTTTCCGAGTGCACCCTCCTGTGTCTGAGGAAACGCACCGATTGCCGTTTGCAACACTAGTCTTTCATTGTCCGATAACGAATGACCAATTATATTCTGTTCCGTAACCTTTTCAGTTTCCCTCATCGAACTATTTCCGCAATCCAATTCCCCCAGATTAAGGGTCAACCCAAATGTCATCCAGAAATCCATTCCCAAAATCAATCCTTTTGCTAACTGTGGCACCACAAAAACCTCAAGTTCCCTCACCCTTCCCCTATACTTAACCGGTACCCTAACTGACTCTACCACCTTAATCCGGGACCCATCCGCCAACGACACCTGAAAATTTTGAGATCTTCTTTTTAATCCCATATTCCTAACTATTCCCTCATATTTACTTCCCAGAAATGACCCATTTGCTCCACTATCCAATAAACCCCATAACCGACTTTTCCCTACTCTAACCGTGACATACAATCGATTATCGACTCCCTTCCCCACGCCCGCGCTTGCCGCTATTCTCCTGTCAACGTAACGTTTTGGGGAAACCGACTGACCTACGAAGGACGGCCCCTCCCTACCCCGTTTCCCGAACATCTCTTACAATCCCTCTTGATTAATCCCTTCTCCCCACACCCATAGCAAAAGTACCTCTTTTGTTGTTCTCCGCAATTTCCCCAGGTATGTCCCTTTTTCCCACAGTTCCAACATGGAATATATGGTGGCTCACCCTCATTTTCACCTCGACCAGTTTCCTGACCGTGTTCATTATTTCCTCTAAATTTGGCTTGACTGTTTAAACCACCACTCTTTACACCACGAGCCATTCCAATATCATACTTTTCGTCGGTCAAGCTGTGTATGTAAGTTGTCCTGCGAACTCCCTCCCTGTCGCCATACACGGCATTATTACCACCCCCAAGACCAAGATAACCCTCCGAACCATCTATCCTTCTACAAACTTCCTCTAGTTCCCTCATCCTCGAAATACCCATAGGAGCCACTACTGCCAAATATTTCCGAGCCATGCCTTTTTGTATAATATGTACCCTGTGCGCCTCTGCCACGGGACACGACAACCGACCAAACAAAGTTAACATCCTACCCAGGTACGTTTGCAACTATTCCCCTCTTTCCTGTCCCATTTTTTCCAATTTGGAAAATAATAAGAAGTCGTAATTCAAGGGAAGAAACTCTTGCTTCATTCCGATGATGCAGTCCTCCCACGTCACGAACTCTCCATAATGCGTTAGGAACCATGCCCTCGCTCTTCCCTCCAACAAATGTATCTCAGAACTCAACAAATTCTCGTCGGTCACACCCTCCGCTCTTTGCAACACCTTCACTTGTTGCAGAAACTCACCAAGAAATACTCCTCTATCCGCTCCACTAAAGCTGACCTTCCACTGATGCACCGGTACACCCTTTCGCACCAATGAGAGAGCCGCCAAACGCTCTTCCAACCCCCCTCATATCGACGTTCCGACCTCCGCTCAAAAGGGTAACGCGGCTCTTCGTGTTGCCGGAAATCGCCTCCTCTAAAATTTCCTGACTCTCTTCTATCCCGATTATACTCTCCACCCAATTTAAAACCCGCTCCAGTTGTACCGTCAAACCCATAACCTCCATAACCAACCCCCCCACCATTCAACAAGCCTATACCTCTAACCGGGCCCAAGTCTCCTCTTTCACTGTCCCTTTGGCCGTAAGATGTCCCACTGGATCGCCTATCCTCCTTTAATCTCCCTATCCCTTCACCCAAGTCGAAACTTAATCTTCTATCCTTATTACTTAGCGCAGCCATACTACCCTTCCTTTTATCCGTCCCGTATGCACCCGTCTCTCCCCTTACGGTTCCCACATTCCCCCATTTTGGTTCAACCGATATTTTACTGCCTTCCCGAACTCTTGTTACCGTGTTCCCTGCCCCTAACTCTGGTGCATCTCTCACACTGGAATCCAATTCCCCCTCTCCCACACTGTCCCTAAAAGTCCTATCTAACCCCGAACTATCAAACCCACCATCCTGTATTTTAACCAAACATTGGTTAAGGTCGGACACCAACTTGTCCCTTATCCCGATTTCCTCACTACTTATATCCTCTAACCGCCCTAACGTATCCCTCCAATGAATCAACTTGCTAACCAGTTCTCCCATAGCCCAATCGTTACTATCCCTGACCGCTTCATTAACCGCCTTTACCATTGCTTCCGTCCGATCGACAGCAATCCTAACTTCATCACCACCCACGTATTCTATGCTACCTACCACCATTGTTCCCCCCGGCTCCCGACATTCCCTATTTAACATTTTCCTCAATAAACCCGTTAATTCCCTATGGGTGGTTCCCGTTACCGCCACTCCCCGAATTCTTAATTCATACAGAAGTTCGTCCGTTCCTAAATGAATGGGATCCATTTTAATCAATATCCCTAAAAAAAAATCTGGTCCCTAAAATGCTTCCTTGTATCCCAAACCAAAAAAAAAATTGCCTACCTAACCCTATGCTTTAATACCTATATCCCTAAATATATATATATATATATATGCCCCACTATGTGTATATCTACCCTGTACTAATTTATCTATAAAAAAAAACAATTGTACCTCTTTATAATAATATTAACTATCCTATACTATGTAACTATAATAATATTTATCTATGCCTTTCTATATTATATGCACTATCTATATGCATATACCACAATCTATATGTAACGTATATACCGCTCTATCTCTGCTTATACTATAGCTATAACTACTATATATCTAACTAATGGTAACTCTCTTTATGTACCTACTGTTTACTGCTTTTGCTTATACCTATATGTAATTATTGTATATCGTTTTTTTTTTTTTTTTTTATTTAATTATTTAAAGCGAAATAAATATATGTATATCAATATGTATATATAGAAAAAGAATTTTTAAATTAATTTATTTGTATATAATAATCTAATAATAATTTTTAAATATTCCAAAACAACTTTAAATTTACAACAACCGTTATTCTTTTTCTATTTTTAAACTACTTTATTTGTATATAAAAATCTAATAATAATGTTTAAATATTTCAAATCAACTTTAAATTTACAACAACCGTTATTTTTTCTATTTTTAAACTTTAAACTAAATTTTGTTATATATTCTTTAATTTTGTAACATTGTTCTTTTTTTTTTTTTTTTTTTCAGTACCGAATTAAAAAAACTGTATAACCGATACAAAATTACGTTTTTTATGGCCCCACGTTGGGCGCCAAATTTTTGTTGCGTGCTTTCCCCGACCCGAACACAAAAAAAATTCCTAACATATATCCACGATATCCCGGATATCCAGAACTAAAAAAAATTAAGTTGAGGTAAACTTAAGCGCCAGGGATATTTCTATCCCGTTTACCTCATACACGCAGTTTATGCCCAACTATATTACCCAGATGAGCATGAGCTCACATGGGTTCATTTTTTTTTTTTTTTTTTTCTTAGTTCTGGATAAATTTCCCTATAAATGACTTATCCGTATTGGAACTAAATATGTATTTTTTTTTTTCAAATTTGGAAATTTTACAGAAATTTAATGGAGGTCAGTATAAGGGTCGATTAATTGTTTTTTTTTGTCTTACCTTTATTAATCTTTTTATTAATATTTTTTTTTATTTTTCTTTATTTATACACACTAGGTTTACTTTTGATCAAAATTTTTTTTTCAACAGCTTTTATTTTTCACCAACAATTTTTTTTTTATTTTTAATTATACCCTGTTTTTTTTTTTTAAATATCACTTTTTTTTCTCAATCACTGTTTTTTTTTTGGTTTTATATTATTTTTTTTTCCTAATTATTTTTTTTTCCCTTTTTTTATTTTAATAAATATTTTTTTTCCACTTATTTTACATTGCCATTTTTCCTAACCTTATTCCACAAACTCCCTTATATACCCACACGACTAGTATTCCCAAACCTTCAATATCAACCTCCTCCTTTCTATCTTCCGTACCCCTATTTATAGCCTCCCTCAACTACCACTACCTCCCGCTGGGTAAGTCATTCAACCCATCTTTCCGCTCTCCATCATACAAAAATTTTTTTTTTTCTCACAATTAATTTTTAAGTTAATTTTTAATACATATATATATTTTCAATACTTCTAAGTCACGTAAGGTAAATCTCCATTTACGCATCATATATAGTACTTTTTTTTTTTTTTCAAATTACAAAACAAAATTCTGTGTCCATATACAATACGAATACATATATTTTTCAAAAATACATAACAGTGGTTGAAACATGGGCAAATGCGGAAGTGGTGCTACTGCACAAGAAAGGTGACAAAGCAAAGATTGAGAACTACAGACCGATAAGCCTGTTGGCACATCTGTATAAACTCTTCATGAAAATAATCACCAAACGCAGCACAAAGAAGCTCGACTTTTACCAGCCAATAGAGCAAGCAGCATTTCGATCTGGATACAGTACAAACGACCACCTCCAAGTTATGAGAACATTAATAGAAAAATGTAACGAGTACAAAATCAAAATCGCCATTGCATTTGTGGACTACGAAAAAGCTTTTGATTCAGTAGAGATATGGAAAGTATTGGATGCGCTTAACAGTTGTAGAGTAGATTCAAGGTACACAAATTTAATCAAACATGTCTACGATAAAGCAACAATCAGTATAAGGCTCCATGAAAACACACAGAAATTCAAAATGGGAAGAGGTGTCAGACAGGGTGATACGATTTCGCCGAAATTATTCACCCTGGCTCTCGAAGACGTTTTTAAAGAATTGAATTGGAGCGAGAAGGGAGTGAACATAAACGGAGCATATCTCAACAATCTACGGTTGGCGGATGACATTGGTCTCATATCACTGGACATAGACGAACTGGATACAATGCTAACACAATTGAATGAAGTTTCTGGTAAGATTGGTCTGAAAATAAACACGGCAAAGACGAAAATTATGACCAACATCGAAACGGATAAAGAAATTCGCATAGGCAACGACATCATCGAGTTCGTAGATAACTATAAGTATCTGGGACATAGTCTAAAACTCGGAATTGAAAACCAGACAGCAGAAGTAAGAAGAAGAATTGGTTTGGGATGGGCAGCTTTTGGAAAGCTTGGTTACATCTTCAAAAGCAAAATGAACAATAGTCTGAAACGAAAAGTATTCGATGCGTGCGTCCTACCAGTTCTAACGTACGGAGCCGAAACGCTAACTCAGGGATAGAAACACAAATGAATGGATACGGAGCCAAACAAGAGTCGTTGATGTGATGGAACGTATCGCTTCACTTAAATGGAATTGGACTGGTCACATAGCAAGAATCACAGACAGTCGTTGGACGAAAAACATTCTGCACTGGAGACCACCAACAAAAAGACCGATGGGAAGGCCGCCGGAACGATGGACAAACAGCATTGAACGTTTGGTAGGGCAATCATGGCAACAGTTGGCGATGGACCGTGTGAAATGGAAGGAGCTAGGGGAGGCCTACGTCCAGCAGTGGATAATAAAAGGCTGAAAAGAAGAAGAAGAAAGAAGAAAAAAAGTAAAGTTTGGCTTCATTACGAAATTGTTGACGAAAATAAGGCTAAATGTACAATTTGTAAAAATCTGATCTCGTATTGAAGCGGAGGTATGTCTAATTTTAGGAAACATTTATATTCTAGGCATCCGTTTCTTTTACGACGTAAAGCTCTCGTAACAACAGCAACTACAAGCACAATTTCGTCGGATAATGAACCACCAGATAGAGCCACATTAAGTGAAAATGACCACAACAGTTCTAGCGAAAAATAATAGCAAAGATACGAAAATTCAATCAACTATATCGAAATATATAACCCGATCTGCCTCAATTTCGAGGCAAAAGAAATTGAATATTTCGCTATTAAATATGATAGTCACTGATCTGCAGCCTTTTTCAATTGTAGAAGATCAAGGTTTTAAGCAATTTACAAAAGATTTAGATCCTTCATATACCAAGTCGTACGACTTTAACACTGCCCCAGTTATATGAAGACTCTATTGAAAAGGTTAAAAATGAAATAAAATCGACAGATTATGTAACATTAACAACTGATGCTTGGACCTCTTCACAAACAGAAAGCTATATGGCAATAACAGCCCACTACATCAATGGGCAATGGGAATTAAAATCCTGTTTACTAAAATGTTTTAAATTATATACGAATCATACAGCAGAAAATCTGCGTAACGAAATTTTAAATGTAGTGAGAGAATGGGATTGCGAAAAAAAAATTAGTGCTGTTATTACGGACAATACTGCTAACATTAGTAAAGCTATCCGTTAAACTGGGTGGCGACACATGCCTTGTCTGGCGCATACCTTAAATTTAGTTGTTCAACATAGTTTAGGTAAAATTAAAATTGTACATAATAAGGTGAAGAATATTGTGTAGCATTTTCATCACAGTAGTAATGCATCTGAAAAATTTAAGGCTATACAGTTACAAATGGATTTCGAAACACCGTATAAATTAAAAATGGACGTTTCCACAAGGAGGAATTCTACATATTATATGGTTGAAAGAATATGTAAAGTACAAGAACCGTTAGAAGCGGCTATTGGAATTCTAACATGTGCTGAGTGGAAATTTATAAAATATTGCACAAACATTTTGAAACCATTCGAGCAATTGAGCGTGGAAATAAGTGCTGAAAAAAATGTTTTTTTTTTTTTTTGATCCGTTAAATATGTGGAAGAGTAGTCAAATAGTTTATCCAAAAATTCGAAACTAATTTGAATTACGTTTTTTTTTTCAGCAAATATAAATAATATTTAAATAATGCTTACATTACAATTGGTAAATTGTTATATACTTCGAGCAAAGAAATATTAGTTTAGAAACTTTATTGGTTCTTAAATGTTTGTAGCTTTTGTGGTGTGTAATTATATATATATCATCCGTATATTGATAAATTTCCGCATTTTTATATATTTCATTATGTAATGTTATTGTATATAAATGTTAAAAAGTAATGTGCTGATATTGCTTCCCTGTCCAATACCATTGTTACATTCTTTGTATATTTTTTCATTTTCTATATTAATATATAGTATTTTTTAAAATTAAGGATATGATTTATCCAGTATATTATTTCTGGATCACATTTTCTTTGTTCCATTTGTTTGATTAGAGTTTTATTACCTATATATTTTCAAAAGAATTTTTTATATCTGTAGATATTATAATACATTTTTCTTTTTTTATCTTATGTTGTTCTAAAGATTCTATTATTTCATTTACCATATCTTTGCCTGATCTATTTTTTCTGTATCCAAATAAATTTACACTAAATATTTTATTTGTTTCACAGTATATTTCTAGATTGTTTTTTAATATTTTATTAAAAATTTTCATAAATACCGGCATGAGGGCTATGATCGCCCTATCATTTTTATATTCATTTTTATTTATTATTTTGTTTTTAGGAAATGATATAATTTGTATTTTTTCCATTCTTCGGGGTGTCGATTCTGATAAACAAAACGGACAAAATGACATCGAAAAATTTGTCATCTCATTTAGTGATTCTTATCCATTAGTGACATTACTTTCAGCGTATTTTAGCTAAGTGACATTATGACAATATAAATAAAAAACCAGAAAATTCAAACGAAAAAAAAAACAAAACATAATTTTAACAAATAAAAAAGAAGTTAATTGAAATAAAAAGTATAAATTAAAAATAATAATAATAAAATATATATATTTGTTACAATTAAAGTACATGAAAATTATTTAAAATTGTATAATAATTGCATTAGATATAAAAATAGAAGTGAATGAATGAAGCAAATCTAAAAATAAATTGTAAGTTCGATTTCAGAAAAAGTATTTCAAATGTAACACATGGGCTGAAAAGTTTCCGAAAATTTTAAGAAAAAAACATTTTTTTTGCAAAATTAAGCTTTTTACACTGATTCCAACGATCTTCCAACTTTTCAATCCCATTTTTATAGTACGATTTCGTTTTTTCCTCAAAATAGGCTTCTGTTTCGGCGATCACCTCTTCATTGCTCTTAAATTTCTTTCCAGCGACGTCTGCAAACAGGAAAAAGTCGCTGGTGGCCAGATCTGAAGAATACGGTGGATGTGGAAGCAATTCGAAGCCCAATTCATGCAATTTTGCCATCGTTTTCATTGATTTATGACACGGTGCGTTGTCTTGATGAAACAGCACTTTTTTCTTCTTCAAATGCGGTCGTTTCTGATCGATTTCATGCTTCAAACGCTACAACAAGGCTATATAATAGTGCATCCCAAAATACAGATGCCATAACCTTTGCCAGCCGACTGTTGCGTTTTTGGTCGTTGTGGACGAGGTTCGTCGCTTGCTGTCCATGATGCTGACTGCCGATTTGACTCCGGAGTGTAATGATGGAGCCATGTTTCATCCATTGTCACATATCGATGCAAAAATTCTGTTTTATTGCGGTTGAACAAGCCCAAACACTGCTCTGAATCATCGATATGTTGTTGTTTTTGATCGATTGTGAGTTCTCGCCGTACCCACTTTGCACAGAGCTTTTGCATTCCCAAATATTCATGCACGATATGTCCAACACGCTCTTTTGATATCTTCAGAGCCTCAGCTATCTCGATCAACTTCACTTTACGGTCATCTAAAATAATTTTGTGGAATTTTTTGATATTTTCTAGAGTAACAGCCTCCTTTGGACGTCCACTGCGTTCATCGTCCTTGGTGCTCATATATATGGCCGGTTTTAAATTTTGCAAACCACAAATGTACTATTGAAAGAGCTGGAGCAGTGTCGTCAAGCAGTTTTTTGGCTTCAGAAATATTTTTTCCCTTCAAAAAGCAATATTTTATCAGCACACGAAATTCTTTTTTTTCCGTCTTTTTTCAAATAACAAAAGTAGCTACACTCACAACGCAATATCTCACAAACTAATGGTCGGACTGATGTCAAATTTTGACACGTATCGTTTGAAGGTTGTTACTAACTAAAAATCATATGAAAAAAATTCTAGTGGCGCCACTTCTTAGAATTTTCGGAAACTTTTCAGCCCATGTGTTACTCATTTCTGGCTAGTGGAAGATTTTGTTCTAAAAATTTCATCAGACTTTCTATTTGATTTTGCGTCGCGTATTTGTTATAGTTGCGATTTTCTTCTATTAAAATTATTGCAAAATTGTATATTTTATAACATATTTATATTGCAACTAATTGTGAGTGTAAAAGAAACATACTTGCCATTTTTGTTGAAATATTATAAATTGTTGAATTTTTATTTTATTATATTTTCGTTATTATATTATACTCTGTGACAATTGTCACTGTTAAAATATTTAATGACTTTTTCTTCAATTTGTCATAAAAAAATTGTCATTTGTCATTTAAACGAAAAAAAACTCAATTTCAATTTCTGACAATTGTCAGTGTCATTATTTTACATTAGAATCGCAATTCTGGTATGTAACTTCTTTCTAAAACATTGTTATATACTTTCTTAATATTTTTTATTTGGTTTTCATTTAGTTTTTTCAATAGTTTATATGATATTAAATTATCCTCCATGTATTTTTACTATTTTTAATTAATTCAGTAATTTCTGCATTATTGATGTTAATTTTTCTTTCAAAAGTATTATTATATATATATGAAGATATCCGCATTATTTTTGAATTTTAAGTCTAGAAAGGATTTTTATTTTTATTGTATATTTTTAGTTTTTGTATTTTAATATTCCATAATCTATTTACGTAATCATGCCACCAATATTTTGGATGCCATTTATTTTTAAGTTTGAATATATTTTGTTTTATTATGTTTTTTAGTAAGTATTGTATTGTTTCAATATCATTAATATTTTCAAAATTGATTTCTTTTATATATTCTAAGATTTTTTCATAGTTTGTGAAGAAAAGTTAAACTGATGAACTCAGCAAAGTTAATAATAATAAAAAAAACACACATTTTTTCTATTGAACTTGATTTTTTATTTAATAATTTAAGCTTTTATATTTGTTTAATATTTTATTACTTTTGAATATCTATTTATAATGTTACACCCAGAACGCAAGACTGATAAGTAACCAAAAAATTATCATATCGCTCATATTATATTATAAAATATGAGAGATATGATTTATTAGAAAAAAAAAACGGTTTAAACCATAAATTATTAAATTTGTAAATATTTAAGAGAAATAATACATTATGTACAATAGTTTCTCGTACACATTTTTAACAGTTTGTATATACAGTAGACTCTTTATGTAACGAGTTTTCAAGGGAATGAAAAAAAACTCGATGTATAAAGAAAATCGTTGATTAAAGGTTTTTTTTATTTGATTTTTCTGGTTAATTTCTTACTCAATGTAGTCAAAATTTAGAATACATATGTGAGAATAGACACATCGATATGAAATTTACATAAAATGTTATCCAGGAAAGGTTTTATATTAAGATAACCTGGACAATTTAGTCATTTTTTATTCGATTGTGCTCAAATTTGTTATGTGGGCTGAAAATGACATTATATGAACTATTTTGATGAAGTTCCCATAAAATGTTACCCAAATATCTTATGAAAATCTGAACAACCTTTAAACTATTACTCCAAACTCTAAAATATTTATTATAATATAACAAATGTGCTGAAAAGTTTCCGAAAATTCTAAGAAGTGGCGCCACTAGAATTTTTTTCATATGATTTTTAGTTAGTACCAACCTTCAAACGATACGTGTCAAAATTTGATAGCAGTCCGACCATTAGTTTGTGAGATATTGCGTTGTGAGTGTAGCTACTTTTGTCGATAGGAAAATTTCAACGCGTTCAGTGAATGCATTAAATACATGGACGAGACGCCGATGCCAAATATCAAGAATTTTATCAAACATTTTTAATAATATTATTCTAGATAATAATTCTAGAGTAATTTATAAAAATATTTACAATAAAAATTTTTGAAGTAAAATAATATTGAAATTGATATTTATATTTTTATAATGAAAAACAAAACATAAAAGATTAAAAAGATAGGCTATTTAATATATTTTAACTAATTTTTCCACATATTTTAAATAGCAATTCCTTTTAAATTGTATTTTATATTGTATTAGTCATAATACGGACCTGACCTATAAAATAATATAATATAATAAAAACTACAATAGATAATAAATGGCTTAATACTAATTAATTGTATTTAAAAATAATTACTAACTAATATTTGGAATAAATAAAAACGGAGGATTATTAAGTGTGTTACCGTTCGACTCAATACATAGTATCTTGAAATAAAATATAATATATATATTGACTGCAACATATTTTTTATTATTACGTGTTTCATTTTTAAATGATTGGTTCCCAAGGCATCCTACAATTTTTCAAAAGTGGGATCTGAACGGGTTTTGTATTTTTAATTAAAGTATTTGTATTTTACTTAATGCTTTAATTTGTTAAAAAAAAAAAATAAACAATAGAAAATAGTGAAAAGATCCATACGGGATCGAGTTTTTTTCTTTATATTTGTTAATGATACTTGGCGATGCGGTATAGTGAAGAAAAATAATTCATACGGGCTTATATTTTTCTTGAGTGATAAATTTTTTAATTTTTTCTGATAATACGAAATTATTAGTTTTTTTGTAAATTTTGATAAACGGAAAATTTTTACAAAAATAAAGTACGGAAAATGGAACCAGAAAATTTAACGAGTAGAATAGAAAATTTTTTAGATAAAGCAACGGTATCACAGTTGAAAGAAAGATTGACTAAAATTAATTTATCAACAATTGGTGTGAAATCCGCATTAAAATTGAGGTTCGAGGAAGGTTGGAAACAGTTACCATACACTGAAAAAAAAATTCATCGTATTTATCAGAAATCCACCATTATATTAGCAGATCTTCTGTCGATATACGTCCAGTATAATTTTCTTCTAACATAGCAATAACACTTCTGCAAATATAGCAGCACACACCTAGTCCAGGGGTGATGATGGTGCACATTAGAAATTATTTTAAACTTATTATTTGTTTTATTTATTTATTTATTTCATTTATAAATGTCCTTGTATTTTAATTCTATTAACATATAATCCAATAACTTTTTTATTAATATTTACTACAATAACCTTTTTTTTTTTATTATGTTATTAATTTTAATTTTAATTATTTTATTTATATTACTTAAATCCCTCTTCAATTAAAATAACTTTTATTTATATATAATTTTATCTTATTTTTTTATTTAGCCTTTTTTTATATTCTGTCCTAGTACCAAATTTTTATAATAATTTTCTTGTCTCTCGATGTATATTTTAAATTTCGTCTTGATTGTTTGATGTCTTCTTCCTATCTGCCTTTGTTCATTTTTTTTTCAGTACATTATTAATCATTCTTATTCTATATTAATTCTAACTGTCTCTATATAATATATTATATATTCATATAATATAGTTTATAACAATATAATCTTGCATATATCAATTTATTCTATTATATTCTTATATCTATGTGTTTTATTCCGTCTCAATTCCGGTATATTGTAATTCTCTCATTTAACCATTATACATAGTTTAATTTATTATATAGTAGGATTCTATTATAGTATCCTTACAATATGGAAGAAAAATATTACTGCTAAGTTTAATGAACTTTTGCCGACAACACAGAAATATTTTATTATATTTGCAGAATATATTTCTACTAGATACGCAGAAATCTTCTACTGATTTAGTATAACTTCTCCGCCTCATAGACTTGAAAACTTCTGCGTCCTTTGCAGTCACTGTCACTGTATGAGAAGAACTACTGCTAACGTAATAGATATTTAAAAAATATGCTTCTGCGCCATTAGCAGAAATCCAATCTTAAATTAACAGATATTCTGTCGATATACAGCCAGTATAATTTTCTGCTGAAATAGCAATAGTGTTTTGCGAATACGGAAGAAGAATGTTAATACTGTTTTTATAGAACTTCTGCGTACACTACAGAGAATGTTTTCACTAAATAAGAAGAGATCTACTGCTAAATTAATATAAGTTATGCTTCCATTGAATAAATAAATGTTACATTATTAGCAGAAATTCGTCACTATATCGGCAGATCTGCTGAATATAATGTAGTAAAAATCTCTGCTAAAAACGAAGATGCTTATTACGAAAAGATACAATTTCCACTTAGCCAGAATAATTTGCTCCTTCTTCATTTTTGCTGATCCACCTAAAAATTGTAACAAGAATAACATAGAATTGAATAATAATAATAAGTTAGCTTAATTTTTACGAATTTATTAAAAATTATTAATAATATATTTGCACTCGTACATCAATTTCAATATAAAAATAAATCAATTATTAAATTCAATATTACAAATTTTCATATAATATATTAAACATTAAATTAATTTTGATTTTGGAATTTTACTTCTTATTATAAAATGAAAATAATAATCGAAAACATTTAGGTAATTGATAATTATATTAATTCAGTATACAAATAATAATAAAAATAAAATTAGTTTCATTTTTGTGAATTTATTTCATTAGTAAAAAAACGTTTAACTTCAATGTAATAATATATAATTCATTTCAAAAAAAGTATCTATCTACTACATATATTAGGTTAATTTAATTTTATAAATAAAAATAATATTTTATATTTTTTATACATACATTATGATATTTTGTTCAGTTAATTTTTTAACACAGCATGGAATGTAAGTATCTTGTCATATTTCGTTTTAATATCGTACAAGTATGTTTGAAGAAATTGCCAGAAAAATACAGATGCTGCAGGATATTCCAATTGAAACACGTTGAATATTTTAAAACATTTATCTAATGTTTTCAGAAAAGAAAAACATTTAAATTTGGTACCATCAAGGTAGACGTAGTATTCCTTCGGTGTTAATATATCTTTACCAATGACAGTAATAAATGGCTGCACGTGCATATTTTCAAGAAATTTTTCATTTATTGTGTTATTTAATTCTTCTATTGATGATATTAACACAATAACCGAATTTTGCTAAATTTTTTATGAAGAACTTTTTTGTTTGCGTCTTTTTAAACAGATTTCGTTGTGGGAACTATTAATGCGTGTAAAATCCAGGCAATACCCGCATATTTACCATCTGTGTACAAATAAGAACATATATACATAAAAATTATATTCTGTAAATTCAATATATGTTTAAGTATGTATTGACAAAATATATTCTCATAACAAAAATATAATTATACCTTCAGATATTTCTTCCTTATTGATTCTATTTAAAATAGACAATGAAGAATTTTCTTTTATTTTATTATTCATGATGAGAATTGTTTTCTTGCAAAATGTGTTAATAAATCATACAGAATCGATTCTGTAATACAAAGGTTTATTTTATTATAATTCAATTACACTGGTACTATAATAATACAATATTTAAAATATTTTATATATTTACTAGCGTGTGTCCGTATCCGTGTTTGGCCATTTTTTAAATATTTCAATTAAATTCTTTTCCTTTTCATTTTAAATATGTAATGCACTGAAATTGGCACATTTCTGCCATGCTGATACAACTTCAGACCACGGTTCTCTATGATTAATCAGCCAAGCTTATATCTCTATCTGCATTGCTCTCGCTTTTTAAAATCGCCGCATCAGTAATTAACGACTCCGTTTGAGATTTGCATACACGTTTGGTGATAGAATTTAATAAATCAGATTTTCACAAATTATAAGTATTTCGTTTATATTTGTTATCTAGTTTCCCTTTCGGTGCGCTATTCTTCTGTTTGACAATATAATATTAATTTATACAAATACAAATACATTAAAATTATTAATTAGTTAATATAAATGTTTTGTATTCCAATATTTCATCAAAACCATACCATCACTTTACCGGTGAAGGTTTTTCCAATCTGTTCGGAAATATTTTGTGCAATATAAGTTGTAAACATAATTTCTTTGCTGATAAAAAAATTTAATAATTGTATCTGCTAGTGCGCTGTTGCAAAAAAATTTTTTTTGTATGAATTATTGCAGCTATTTAAGTAATTTGTAATATTTTTCTATTTTATATTCTTGAAAATTTAATTTAATTTATAGTGCCGAAATTCTATACTAGCATATGTTTTGCGATTATCGAAGAAGTTTTACATTACTAAAATTATTTTCCTTCCGTATGAGCAGAAGTTTTATGAAAATCACTAACAATTAAAATATTCACTCAATCATTATGATTTAATAAATATATTATTATAAGTAAAAATTTTTGCTTGTTTAAAAAACACCTTTTAATTAATTTTAATATCTATTCACATTTATAATTTAACTATTTTAAGAAATTTTCAACGCTCAAAAGATACCCGATAAAAGTTTCAAAACTAAATAATCAAATTGCTGTTCACATCACTTATAATTTAAATATTCACTTAGTTATTAAAATTTGATAAAAATATAATTCTTAGAAAACTGTTGCTTATTTAAAAAACCACTTTTTATTTATTATTGTTTTTTCACATATAAAATCTTACTATTTTAACCCATTTTCAGCGACGCGCAAGACACAACTGAAACTTTTACAATATTATAAAACTATTCATTTTCTGAATAATTTTTCTATATTAGCATATATTTTATGCTGTCCGAAGAAGTTTAGCCTTACTAATGTATCTTTCTTCGGTATTAGCAGAAGTTTTATGAAAATTGTAAATTTTTCTTTCGTATATCCGTTTTATTTCACGATATTAACAAATTTCCTGAACTGTTCATATCACTATTAATTATTAATTTAATCATATTAATTAATATTTTTCTAAAAGTTTATTTAATATTTTTATCCAAATATTTCGTAAATTAAACCAATTTTAATATTTTTATTTTATATTATTCTGTACACATTTTTCAACGTTTAACCGCGCACACGAATCGTAAGGCAAGACACAACTGAAACATGAAATACAAAATAAATTACAAGTTAAAAACGAGTTTCAATTTATCCTTCGAATAGTAAGGTCGATGTACGATTTGTAGCGTAAGTCTCTATAAATTTACAAATATAATAATTCAAAAACAAAAATAAAATAATTAAAATAAAAAAAAAAAAAAATAATTAACTCCATAAATAAACAAAACAAAAAGCCGCAATAGAATTCAAAATAACGGTACATTGCTATAGAATTTGAATTTGAATTTAAATTTAAATTTAAATTGTTAAACTGTATAGCGTGTACAAAGTATACAAAATACACAGTAACTTGAAGATAAATCTACATCTATAAATTAATTAAATTTTTTTTCAACTTAAGTGGAAAATGTTCTTGTGCAACACAAATATTTAATTGTGATGACACAAAGAACACCACCACCCAAAACTATAATAGACGACAATCCACCGAAAATACAACAAACCCCAAACATGATAAGCCAACAAAAACCAGTTATACAACCTGTATCTCAATCTATTCAATATTTACCTCAGCCTAATGATATGCAACGAACACCAATTATGTGCACATCCCAACAACATCCAAATATTTATGCACCAAACCAACAAATTAGAAGTGCATTGCAACAAGTAACAACTCAACAACCGATATATTACACACAACAATCTCAACCAACATATACACCTCACCAAATGGCTTATGTAACGGCCTATCCACCTTGTGAAACGCCAAAATTTATACAAACAACTCTGCCATATATAGTAGAACCAACTTCAATACAATATAACGTATACAACAAACAACAAAATAAAATGCAACGACAATATAGTTCACCATCGACCCAAGTCTCAAATAAAGAAGAAGATTTCAGTATTATGTCCAGCAAAAGAAAAAAAAATAGTCCTCAACAAAGCCAAACAACTAAACAAAAGAAAATACAAAGTAATAATTGGTTAAACCCTGTTTCTACTTCAAATACTTACGAACTATTAGATAATATAAATGATGATGAAAATATTATAAAAACGTCAAACAAAATTCCACTGCCACCTCCAATCTTCGTATCAGGGGTAAAGGATATAACACCGCTCACAACATTACTAAAAGATTTATGTCATAAAAATTACAACATAAAAACACTTAATAATGAAGAGGTAAAGATACAATTGACATGCCCTGAAAGTTATAGAAAACTAGTTACAGAATTAACCGAAAGAAAAACAGAATTCCATACATATAAAGATAAAAATCAAAAAAATTTCCGAGTAGTTCTAAGAGGGCTACATCCTTCAACCGACTTGGAAGAAATAAAATCTGAAATCGAAGAAAAACACCATAAAGTTACTAATGTCTACAATATAAAACAAAGACTAACTGGAAACCCACTGCCATTATTCTACATAGATCTCCAACCAGCAGAAAACAATAAAGATATATATAAAGAATACGTTATATTGCACACCAAAATTAAATTCGAACCACCAACTTTTAAAAAAGAAATTCCGCAATGTTATATTTGTCAACGGTATGTACATACCTGGAAATATTGCAATAGAAAACCAAGATGTGTTAAATGTGCAGGGGAGCATTTAAGTCGTGATTGCAAAAGAAATACACGGGATGATAAGGTATTATGTGTCTTATGTAATGGTAATCATCCAGCCAATTATAAAGGTTGCAGTTATTATAAGCAAAAAAGAAACAGTCAAGAAGTTGTCCAGACTCGTAGAACGCAAGCAAATCAGTATGTGCAGCCAAACTTAACTTACGCACAGGTAATAACAGCTACAAACAATCAACAACAAAATGAAAAAACGATAAATACCCAGGCACATCTACAACAACAACAACAAGAAGGTAAATTGAGTCATGTATCTACGGGAAAACCAACTTATTGGCCCTCTGATCAAAACAAAATTCCAGATTTATTGGACTTCTGTATCACAAAAGGTATTACAAAAAATCGAATAAAAGCAGAATAGAGTCTAGAATTGTCATCGGATCATACCCCTATCATAATTACCGCATCCACAAGCATAATAAATACACAGAGTAAGCAAACATTACATTCAAAGCTCACAAATTTGAATTTATTTAATGAATTAATTGATAAAGAAATAACATTGGACGTATCATTAAAAAATAATACAGATATATCAAATGCAATTGAAAATTTTAACAACATAATAAAAGATGCAGCTGAAACATCAACACCAGTGCACTCCGAAATTATAAGACAAGAAATATGTCCAGCAGCCGTAAAAACAAAAATTAAAGAAAAAAGAAAATTAAGAAAATTATGGCAAAAAACCAGATCACCTGAAAATAAGTCTAAATTAAATCTTGCAATAAAAGAGCTAAGAAAATTAATGAAAGACATCAAAGACGAAGCAATTCAAAGCTACTTAGAAAGCCTTACGGCAACCGAAATAACAGATTACTCTCTTTGGAGAGCAACGAAAAAAATAGGACATCCACAACAACATGTTCCACCCATTAGAAAAAGCAACGGCGAGTGGGCAAGAAGTGACAACGAAAAAGCTTTTTTATTTGCTACTCATCTAAAAAATACGTTCACACCTCATCCAACAGAAAGGTCGGTAGATGAAGATCGCGAAATTTTAGATTTCCTTGAAACACCATTCCAAATGAACTTGCCTATAAAAAAATTTAAAATACTAGAAGTACAAACATTTATAAAACAAGAAATAAACCCAAAAAAGACACCGGGACTTGATAAAATCACCGGAAAAATGCTAAAAGAACTTACACCAACTGCTATGAAATATTTAACCTATATTTTCAACGCCATACTAAACACAAATAGCTTTCCAGAACAATGGAAGACCGCTAAAATTATTCTTATCCCAAAGCCAGGCAAGAAACTCGACGATGTAAAATCATATAGGCCAATTAGCCTATTACCAGCTATTTCAAAAGTTTTTGAAAAACTATTTGCTAAAAGATTAAAAGTAGTAATGTTGCAAAACTACATTATACCAAATCACCAATTTGGATTCCGTCAACATCACGCAACTACAGAACAAATACACAGAGTGGTTAATCAAATAATCAATACATTTGAAACGAAGAGTTATTGTTCTGCGGCTTTTCTCGACATCTCACAGGCGTTTGACAGGGTATGGCATGAAGGCCTCCTGTATAAATTGAAAAAACTACTACCTCACCACTATTTCCAAATTCTAAAATCATACTTGGAAAACCGTAAATTTATTGTCAATCATCTTGAGGAACACACAACAACTTTTCCAATAAAAGCTGGGGTTCCACAAGGAAGTGTTTTAACCCCACTTTTATATCTCATTTACACGGCGGATCTTCCAACAACGAAACATACCATCACAGCAACTTTCGCAGATGACACAGTAATCATGGCAACGGATATAAATCCAATGATGGCTTCAAAAATACTCCAAGAAAACTTAAAAAGTGGCTCAGAATATGGAGAATAAAAGTGAATGTAGAAAAATCGATTCACGTCACATTTACCATGTGTAGGTTAAATTGTCCGGCTGTAAAGATTAATAATAATACAATACAACATGCTAACTCAGCAAAATACCTAGGTATGTATCTAGATAGACGCTTAAATTGGAAAACGCATATTATAAACAAAAACAAGCAACTAAGACTCAAGTTCAACAAACTGTATTGGTTACTGGGAAGATCGTCCCAGTTATCACTAGAGTGCAAAATAATTGTATATAAGGCAATCATAAGACCAGTATTGACTTATGGTATAGAACTATGGGGAGCCACATGTACATCAAATATAGATATAATAGAAAGATTTCAATCAAAGGTGCTCCGTAGTATAGTTAATGGACCATGGTATGTGCGCAACGATCATTTAAGAAAGGACCTCAACATTTGTTCGGTTAAAGATTTAATTACATCTAAAAGTACATCTTATTATAAAAGACTTCATGAACATCCAAATCAACTTGTGATGAAATTTTTAAATGCCAACGAACATGCACGAAGATTAAAAAGACATATACCATCAGAATTAATAACAAGATTAAAATAAACAACACCCATCCTAATAAAAAAATGATTATTAATGTTTATGGTTAATTAAGGGTAATTGGATCACTGGATCCATTACTAACATTTCATAGTAAATCAATATAAATAATTTAAATGTCAAATAAAATTACTTAATATCTTTGGTTCTTACAGTATACAGTAAGAAACTAATATGTAAGATAGATTGTAAAAATGCTGAAACAAATAAAAAAAAAAAAAATATTTATAAATGTTTTACGATGTTAGTAGTAGTTTAACTATATTTCTGCGGTATTCGAAGAAGTTCTGCCATTACAAATATCAACTACAGTAGACATTGTTGTCAATTCTATTGTATTTTTCAATATTAACTATTATTTTGCTATATCAGCAGAAGCTTACAGTGGTTTAGAATATTATAGTAATATTGTATTAAATTTTTATCTATTGTATCTAAATTTTGCTTTATTTTTTTAGTAGTTTTTTTTTAGTCTAAACATATGTTAAGTTTTACCCAAAATATTTTCTCTTTTTAATACTTTTCTGAAAATGTATGTGAATTATTTAGAATTTAGTTTCAATATTTAAATTTTTTTCAAATAAATTTAAGTTTTATTACAAATTTTAATAATAAATTATTAACTCTCAAATAGTTAATTTTTTTTAATAAGCGGGCATCCTTAAAAAATATATTTTTTTTTATACAAATTGCAGTATGTAATATTTAATAGTAATTATTTTAATGTTTTTTTTTTTATAATGAAAATTATTTTGAAAATTTATAAAGATTAATTATTTTCTAACATTACAATTTATTAATTTGAATCCAAACACTTAACAGATATAACTTAAAACATTAGATAACATTTTCTGGATTGATAAAATATACTTATTCACAATCAAAATAAATCCTTTGTTCACACGAAAGTAACTGCGAAGTTAAGACAATTTATTTCCATGACGTTTACTATTATATATTGGCATAGAGTTAGTTTCATTCTAACCATGAATTCAGAATGATAAATTTACGATTTTTGACATTATAGCAGCTAATGAAATTTAACATTCAGCATAAATTAGTGTAAAAAACTTAATAATTTATGGTGAAATGTGATTAACATATTGTATGACTGTATTAATGATTTGCAATATGAAAAAAACTACCTTGAATAACGATTATGTTGCCAAATTTTACGGTTGTTTCCGTATTTCTGCTAAATAAATGTAATTTTAAATTTTGCAGCAGCGGTATTCTGATAATGAGATGATGGTATTTTATTAAATGTATAGTATAACACAAAATGTATAGTAAATGTATAGTATAACTGATATATTCTTATATAGAATATATTTAATTGAAATTTAATTAAACACTTTTATTAATATTTTTATTATAATTTTATTATATTTTATTTTGGTTCTGTACTTGGCCACGGTTCCCATCGGAATGCCGTGATAAAAAAATACTAAATCATGTATCATGTATGTAGTGTAAAATGTGTGTGTATGTGTTACCTGTCAAATATATGTAACCATCACTTTACAATCATAGGCCGGCTCTCGCATACGCGTGATACATCATAACGCTTGGTTCACATATGAAACATGATACAACAATAACCATGGTAGTGCAATCTCATATAAAGAAATATTGCATGTTTAAATTTTATAAAATAAAATTTTAAACCAGCACAGAACGAGAGGTACTGATAATATGAATAATATTGCTCTTCCGCTTGTTTATATTTAGTTTGATTATATATATGCTACATATAAATTTGCCGTCATATTACACATATGTTAGTTAGCACATACACATATTTTCTATATTGCTAATATATTTTTATTCACAAATACATGCGTTTCTTATTTAACACGTTGAATGTGTGTTAGTAGTAATTTATTTTATTGTTCATTTATATTTTATTTTATTTTCGTTCATATTTTTGTTTTTAAATTTTTATTCATATAAAACAAATAATCATTGATATGCAGCAAACACCAGAATTTGAAAAATTTTGAATTATTTTGAGATTTAATTTAAAAATTTTCTTATCTTATTTGAGAATTAAATATTTTTTTGTTAATTATTTGAATAACTTTAATAGAAATTTATCATTGTTTAGATAGATAGTTTATTAAACTATTAAACAAAAATTTGGCTAGGATTTTTAATATTTTATTTCAATTTGAGTATTTATAATATGGAAAATAATTCTTTTAGAAAGCGTCGGTCTAGCGCGTATTGCGTAGTGAGATCATGTAAACGATCAAGCTTTTCGGGTCAGCCTATTATATTATTTTCATTTCCTAATGATTATAGAAGGATAATATGGGCATCGAAGTGCCAAATATCTATGAGCGACGTTTCTAAATATACTCGAATCTGTGACAAACATTTTGAGAGAAGGTTCTATGGTCAAAAGTACACATTGAAAACAGCAATTCCGACATTGTTTTTTGACGAAGAGAAATTATTAGAATCAGAAGTTTGCTTACCAATTACCAATTTATTCACAGCGAGTGATGCATCTACAACGAATGTTAACAATGATTCAGATATTTATAATTTTGTAGATGATCCACCGGATGTTGGTTGTTTTAGAAGTATTTGTGAAAAGTATGTTCAAACAATAGGATCTGTTGTTAATAATGAACCTGATAAAATAATATTTTGTGATAATTGTATCAAAAAAGAACAAAATGAATTGTACTACAGACGGCAACATAGTGCAGTTTATAATGAAAACATTAAATTAAAAAAGCAATTATTATCAAGCCAAACAATCGTACGTAATTTGAAACTTAAATTAAAAACGGATCGAAATAAAAAAATTATATTAAAATGAAAAAAAAACAGAATCAACGCCGAACTAATCAAAATTCACAAAACATTTCGCAACTCGCTAAAGTGTTAGGATTAAGAAAATACAAACTTGGTTTAAAGAAGAAAAATTGCTTGCGCAAAGTATTTTTTTGAGTTCCCCGCGTAGTTACAACTTACTTCGAGAAAAAATGCAATTAAATTTACCTTCCGTGTGTAGTAGCTATTTTGTATTGATAATTTAAATTGTTTTAATCGCTAATCTAGTGGCTATTTTAAAGACAAAAATATAAAATAACTTTTTTATAAAACGGTATCAAATAGGATAACGTTTAATCATTAATTATATATTTAGAAAAATTAAAGTAGATGGTATTGTGCACTTGACGAGATAATACAAAACGTATAATTATTGAAAATATATTTTGTAATACGTACTGAATATAGTTGTTATATAAATTTAAGTGATAATAAAAATCATACGAATAATTTAAGAATTTTAGTTAAGAAAATACGATACGTGAGATCTTTACAAAACTAGTCACCAATCAAAAATGGCATAAATCTGCAGAACATTTCACAATTAACTGATATTTTCAAAGATGATAATACTTTAAATAAAGAAACCGTATTAGTTTTTGATGAAATAGCAATTAGACGTGATTTACAATATAATGTTAATTTAGACGAAATTATTGGTTTTTCTGATGATGGGGTTCACAGAAAAAAAAGATTTACCTAAACATGTTTGCTTTTTCATGGTCGGTGGTTTACACAAAAAATGGAAATATATTATATCATATTTTGCAGACAAAAATATCAATGGCGAAAAATTGAAAGAATTATTGTTCCAAAATATTGAAATTGTTACTAAAATTGGTTTGAACATTCGTACGGTTACATGCGATCAAGGTTCAAATAATAGAAATTTGTTTCAAGATTAGGTATATCAGCTGATAAACCATACTTCCTGTATGAAGAAAAAAAGATATATTGCGGGTATGATGTACCACACTTGATTAAATCTTTTAGAAACCAACTTATAAAGCACGATTTTAATACTGAACACGGTACAGTATCTTGGAATATAATTACAAAAATGTATTCGTTAGATCTACAAGGACCAACTCGAATGTGCTCTAAGCTCAATCAGAAGCATATTTACCCTAATTCATTTGAAAAAATGAAAGTTACTTTGGCTGTTCAAATTCTCAGTAATACATGCTCTGCAGTTATTACAACATATGGAATGTGGGCACTTTACTTATTGTAAGGATGTAGCTGTTGGCACAAGCTTATTTTTACAAAAATTAATAATCTCTTCGATTGCTTGAATAGCAATGTTATTACTAGCGATAATCCAATTATAAATAAATACTCAAATTGAAATAAAATATTAAAAATCCTAGCCAAATTTTTGTTTAATAGTTTAATAAACTATCTATCTAAACAATGATAAATTTCTATTAAAGTTATTCAAATAATTAACAAAAAAATATTTAATTCTCAAATAAGATAAGAAAATTTTTAAATTAAATCTCAAAATAATTCAAAATTTTTCAAATTCTGCTGTTTGCTGCATATCAATGATTATTTGTTATATATGAATAAAAATTTAAAAACAAAAATATGAACGAAAATAAAATAAAATATAAATGAACAATAAAATAAATTACTACTAACACACATTCAACGTGTTAAATAAGAAACGCATGTATTTGTGAATAAAAATATATTAGCAATATAGAAAATATGTGTATGTGCTAACTAACATATGTGTAATATGACGGCAAATTTATATGTAGCATATATATAATCAAACTAAATATAAACAAGCGGAAGAGCAATATTATTCATATTATCAGTACCTCTCGTTCTGTGCTGGTTTAAAATTTTATTTTATAAAATTTAAACATACAATATTTCTTTATATGAGATTGCGTTACCCTGGTATAACACAATCGAAATTAAGGGAAAAACTAAGTTTTAGCTGAAGGAAACTATCTGTTACGACAAGACAAATAATTCTAATGGGGCTAAAAATTAGTTTAAGAGAACTTTCTTCGTTATACTCAGAAGTTACTACTATCAATGAATGATTTCTGAATGACTTCTGCAAATTGTAAAACTATTTTTTCTGCAGATTAGTTTCTTCTGCTAACAGTGGTTAAGAAATTTTGTGAAATTAGCAGAACCATCTTTATTATACACAAAAACTTCTATCAATTTGTAAGTAATGTGCTAATCTGCTATTTGGTCCCGTCAAAGAACAGAATGGTTGGAGGCGACGATACAATTTTGAATTAGACAAGTTGTACGGTCAACCAAATATTGTCAAAACAATCAAGATCAATAGATTGAGATGGCTTGGACACGTAGAACGCATGGAGGAGGAGCGTGTGCCAAAAAAACTGTTAAATGGTAAACCGGAGGGTAGAAGGAGAGCCGGAAGACATAAGGCGAGATGGCTAGATACAGTAAACTGTGATATAAAGATCCTAAAAATTCGGGATTGGAAGACATTAACTGCGGATAGGTCAGGTTGGAAAAGCGTGTTGGAGAAGGCTAAAACCGCACCCGGGTTGTAACGCCATGGAGTAAGAGTAAGTAAGTAAGTAATCTGCTAATATTATAACAGTATTACTTCTGCGAATTTTATATAACTTTTCTGCTATATAATCTGATATTCTGCTAAATCAGTAGAACTGGTTCTGCAAAGCAGCAGAATTTTCTACCAAAATGTAGGCTAAATGTTTCTGTTAAATTAGTAGAACTTTCTTCATTGTACGAAGAAGGTTCTGCCATTGTGTCAGTACTTCTGTAAATATAGTCAAATAGGTTTGCTAAAATAAAATTATGCGCAGCAGAAGGACTTCTGCCATGTCAGGAGAAATTTTCTATATACTGCGGAATTAGCAGATTTGCCTCTGCTAAAAGCTAGCACTACGATGAATTTTTTTTTCAGTGTACCCGACTCTTCCAGAACATGTTAACATATTAGTTTGTACATACATTGTAGATAATGTTTTAAATAGTATTGCGGGTAACAATAATGATGATGAAAACGATTTAGATGCTGAAATTGAAATTTCAGCAACAATTAGTAAGAAAACAAAAAATTTTTAATTTAAGGAAAAAAATTTCTGAATTAACGGAAATCGATAACATCGTGAGTAACGGATCGTCCCTTATTCATTTCAAAGATATTGAAGGTTGCCAAATAGCGCGAATTCCATACACGGGCATATGTTGTCCGAATAATATGAAACCATATGTTACCGTAAATGATGAAAAAAAAAAATTGAATATGATTGCAAGATAATTCTTATATTTGTATTATTTTTAAGTTAAATTTTATATTTCATGATTAGTATAATTTTAAAATTATGTATAGTAAATGTACAGGCAATGATTGTTAAACGATATATTCAACGATTTCACATTTAAGTACAATCAAATTAAGTAAATAATCGGGACGATTATATGTCAGATATGGCCGAACTGTAGTAGTCATAATACGGACCTGACAAATAAAATAATATAATATAATAAAAACTACAATAGATAATAAACGGGTTAATACCAATTACTTGTATTTAAAAATAATTACTACCTAATATTTGGAATAAATAAAAACGGAGGATTAGTAAGTGTGTTACCGTTCGACTCAATACATAGTATGTTGAAATAAAATATATATATTGACTGCAACATATTTTTTATTATTACGTGTTTCATTTTTAAATGATTGGTTCCCAAGGCAACCTACAATATATAGCTACTATTATATTCAATAATAAATAATAATTTCAACAATTATTTTTTATTATTATTTACTTAAATATTTATAGTTCAAATTTCACTTCACTGTATGAATTTATTATTTAAATTAAACACACTTAATTATATTGGCCTTGACATTTGACTTTCGACATTTACCTAAAAGATTGTACTAGATTTATTAAACTAACGCACGCGTCAATCCGCGTTAAAACATAATAGCGATTGGCATAAAACAATTTCTTATGTCGATTAAATTGATTGTGCTGCGTAAATGGGCGATTATGCTTCTTATGTTTATTTGCATTATACGTGTATCGTCTATAAATAATTGAATTACAATTTGAATTTTAGTTTTATGATGGTTTTGTTAGAAACTTGGAAAATTTTTTTTTTTAATCTATCTTGTTAAGTTTTTGATTATTATCATTTTCTTCCCCACTACAGGATATTTAATAGTTTTCATTGTTATTGTTTTGTGTATTTAATTCTTCATTATTATCTTGATTTTGTATTGCAGTTTTCAGTATTTCTTGTTTTTTGTCGTTCATTGTTTTAATATTATTTTGTGTTTTTGTGTTATTTTTGTACGCACAGAGAAAAAATGGCTCGTAAATAGTATAAACCATTTCTTTACAGCGGTTAGGGACGATATTCCTAATTATTAGGAAATATTTTTACTATATAAAGAAATTCATACAATATTTTCATAAATATTAAAAATATGACCATTACTATTCAGGAAAGATTTATAAGGGCCCTAAAGAAATATTTATACTCAATACAGTATAATTATTAATATTTATGAACAATAAACTTTTTTCGACCAAAAATTTAAAAGCTGTATTAAAATAAAATAACAATGTATATATGTTCATATTATATATAAAACGTTTATATTATACATAAAATCGTTTATGCGATTAAATTATAGTTTTAATAAAAACTAAATATAAGAATATTCATAGCATTCATAAACTTTTATTCCTACTACTATGAATAATTTCCTACTATTTAAGAATAATATTTTATTTTATCTTTTATTCATTTTTATTTTTAAATCAAATAAATTTTTTTTTACATAGATTTTTTTTGTACCACAGCAATATTACGTCAAAACAAAAACTATAAAAATATTCTTGTTAAAACATGAAAATGATAAAATGAAATTTGTTCACAAATATATACAATTAACAAATCGTAACTGTAATTATTATTATATTATATTTTATACGTCCTATGATAATTTTACTAATTTTTATGAATAATTTCATAATAGTATGAATATATTCGTGAATAATAGGAACATTTTTATACTGGTATGAATATATTCATAAATAATAAGAACATTTTTATACCTTTCATCAAAATTCCAATTGAAAGTGAAAATTTAATATTAAAAATTAGATTGTGCAGAGCGTTCAATTAGGAAACAAAGTGCGTAAAAAAAAAATATAAAACTGAAGTGAAGTGAAATAAAAAAATAAAAATAAAATATTAATTAAACTACAATTTATTTCTAACAAATAATACAAATAGTTTTTTCTTGTTAATGTAAACATTGTGTGTTATTATAGTTATATAGTAACTTTCTTTATGGATAATTCCAAAGAAAACGACATACAAGACTTTTTAATATTTTTTGAAAATGTTTTAGATACACCTATAAATTACAAAAAAGCAGATATTTTAGTCCGCAGTAAGTATATTTGCATGTATTTTATTGTGGTAAATATTTATTAAATTGTTACTATAAATAAATTTTAGACAAAGTTCAGAGTTTTTTAGTTTGCAAAATTGAATATATTAATATTATATTCATATAATAATTTTTTTAATATGCAATATGAGAATACTAAACGATACAACCAGAAATGTATTATTACAATTAATAATAACTTATTTTAGAAATAATAAAAACAATAATATTTACTTATCCGCAAAAGTTGCTGAAAATCTAGCAGATCAAATAATAACATTATTTCCAGATGAAATGAAGGTATTATAATAAATGTACCTTATAATTGATACATATATTTAATATTTGTAATTTGCTACGTTAGTAATATTTAATATATTTTTCTTTTTTGTGCAGGACTATTACTTCATGCGAGTAAAAAACAAGAAACCGGGTGGAAAAATTTATAATAAATATTATAATGAAAGGGAAAAATTCAAGAAGGCAGGTATTCCACAAGAAGAATCTCAAAAACAAAAACCTAGTTCCAGAAATCAGAAATCTAAGAAATTTGGTACTACATTCTACATTCTACCCATATAATAATAATTATTTACATTTATTATTTCAAATATATTTGACAATATATTTCTTTCAGTATCTGAAGACGACGCAGAATTTTATAGCAACTATATTTTATATGAAACATGCACTGTACCAGAACTTGAAGTACATTGGAAAAAATGCCAAGCATATAGGATGAATTTTATTTTAGAAAATATTACAATAGTACCAAATATATGGACAAAATGGCCCTCATACAAAACTCCATTAGGATACCGATTGATTGCAATGGATTACGATTTTAAATATCCAAATTCAGATTGTATTTTCAATCAATGGCAAAATTTTGAAAAGAAAATTATACCAATTATAAAGGATCTGTTAAATAAGAAACCATCGGACAAACAATATTTGGTTGATATTGAGTCGGTTGCAGCTGATACAAGTAAATATTCAAAATTATTTGAAATTTGATGTAATTTAAACATATTTTGAGTTTATGTCTTTTTATTATAGATGGAAGCAGCGCTTTAATTTTGCATCTTTTACATTATATTCTGGCGCCAACCAACAAACAAATTATTTCTGATGCTGCAGGAAAACAAAAAACCTAAAAATTTACAATCTTAGATTCACAGAATTCGTTTATGATGGTTGCACCGACTTCAGAAAAAATCACTGAAAATATACAAATTGTATTAGGAAAGGGGTTGCCTGTGCAGCCGTTTTTAATAATTGTAGGTACAATAATCGATCCCATAGATATTTTAGTTTATTTTGACGGAATAAAATATAAACTGCCCACCGTTGTCAAAGCCATAGACATATGTTACAAAATATTCCACGTATTTAATTGTGCATATCCACCAGCAGCAAGTGCAGTGTGGACATTTATACAATCCTACTTTTACAAAGTTGTCACTGAATTTGATGTTAAATATCTAAGTGTTAAGTTATTAGAACAAAAATTAATACAACATACATGATTGATTAAAATATTAAAAAAAAAACCACTTAATGTTTGGTTTATTATTTTTTTATTTTTATTTATTGAATTTATTGAATTCATTGTTAGATTTATTTCATTTAATTTTTATTTTTTGTATTTTTTTTTTATATAATTATTGAAATTTAATAAATGAGTTTATCGTAAAACTTGATTTTTTAAAGTTTATATTTAATTTTTATTCTTTTAAAAGTCTTGAGTTGAGAAATATCTAAAATGCAATTTTTCAACAGTATTGCTAAAGTCACGATTTTCCAGAGTCTCCAAATACTGCATTTATGGGAAATTGTATCTAAGTGCCGACCAGTGGATATTTATGTGAAAAACGCAACTGAAAATTCATTTTTTGTAAAAGTATAAATTAAGTAAAAATAATTTCTTGTACAACTTTGTGGAATCAAGTGGAAAAATTTTCAAAATATCTAATTGTCTCAAAAACTTATTTTTCAAATTTCAAGCGAAAAAAAATAAGTTTTTGAGGTAATGAGATATTTCGAAAAATTTTCCACTGGTTTCCAAAAAGTTGTACAAGATATTATTTTTAAATAATTTGTATCCTTACGAAAAATGAATTTTCCGGTGCCTTTTTCACAAAATTTTCATTGGCCTTGTACAGATATTATTATTACATAGTAGGTAATTTTCATTAAATAATAGAACTTGGTTTATAACTATTAAGAACGACATTCCTACATAGCAATAAGATATTTCTACATAGTATACTGTAAGCCCTGCGTTCTTTAAAAATCAAATTTTGAACATGAAAGACGTAAACGTCAATATTTAATACTTTGATTTAAATGGGTGTGCGAATCTATATGCGGATATGCTAGTATGTATATGTATTTGACATTTGTATTTGCGAAAAGAAATAAAGTAAATAGAAATTTTAAAATAGATTTTTTTTATGGTTTTGATTACATAATAATAAAATTACATTAAATAAACGTTCAAATCTGTTATGTGTTCAATTAAAAAAAATAGAAAATGAAATACATAATGGAAAATTGTAAAAATAGTTAAAAATTTGGACCGGCTTATGTTTTATTTGATAAGCAAGTTTTTAAACTTCAATTTATTAATTTTCTTTAAAATTATTTCTGAATGCAATTCCCATTTTATTATTAATTGAAAATATTAAATTATATACTATTTAATACAGTAAAATCATTAAAATAATAAAAATTCCAATAATAGAGGTTATGTACAGTGGAAAGTCACTAAACTTGTATAGTTATTCGCATTCAATAGTAGTAGAAAAATATGCCGTTTTCAAATCATCGATTGGTGTACGTTTTTACAAAAAGTAGTTTGTGAAAGCTCGTTTCGATGCAAATTGTAATAATTGTAATTAAATTAGAGCTGTTCATATAATTTGTATGAAATATCACTTGCATGGACAGTGTGACACACCAAATAAAAAGATCATATAAAGTCGAGGTTGAAGCTTCCATTCTGTTTCCCACATTATTTCATATTTTATTTCTGTTATGTTAAAAAAAAATAAAAAAATAAAAAGTATAACACAAAGCAAATTTGACCAATTTTGTAGTGTACATAAGAAGAATACCCTGCAAAAATTGTATCTGCAGTTTCCCATTTTTCACACAAACTATTAAACATTTTTTGAATTTTACACTATAAAAATTGTTCTTACAACTCATCTAGATTGATTTAGATCAATCGGAATAAGGTTTTTTCGTTCCACAACAGTGGCGTGCGGTGACAATTTAGGCTAGGTGTGCAGAATAATTATATTCTTGTGCAAGTGTATGTGCAATATTATAGAAAATGCGCATATTTTGATTCCTTGAATTTTAACATGGACAACAATTAAGCAACGTTTCAATAGTGTTTCTTTTATCGCTTTTTCTATTCTAGTATTACCAAATGTTTTAATGTCAATACTACTTCGAATATGTATTTGAGTTTTCTCATGTTTTTCTGCAGCTGCATGCAGATGTGATAAATCGTTGTAGCCAGTTTTTGTCCATACTACATTATCTTTTAAGGATGCAAATATTAAACATGAGAAACAAAATAGTTTTTTTGTATGACAACATCCTGATAGCCAACGGAATTTTTCATAAGTACTTTTTTTGAAATACCGTTGATAATTTTGTCCTTTTACTTTCGTGGTTTGAGTAAATTCAATATCAGGTGTGGGACGCTCAAATTTAACAATTTCATATTTTTTCAGAAATATTTCTCCTAGATAAAGGATTTCTAATTAAATCGCAAAATTTTGCAATCTTATGTAGAGGTAGACATTATTTTGTACTCAAAAATAAAGAAATTATAATTATATTCAAATACCACAATCTACTTTTTCTATTGCTTTAATTTAAAATTAATTAATGTACAGTTACAAGCTGTAACTAAATCGACTATTATGAATGGATCGTAAAGTAATGGACAAAAAAAAAATTTAATCAAAATTGAAATAAATGACAAATGCAATACAATAATTATACGTTTAAATTTTAAAATGTTAATTGATATGTTGTTTAGATCGAATACAATATAAATATAAGCAACAGAATTATACAAAACGTAACCAAAAAGTGACCAAAAAAAAAGCAACTAGCAAATTTTGAATATGAAATCGGTTTGAAATAGCAAAAATAATGTTTGCGCGATCAGATAATTTCTGTTTTGTTATTTATGCAAGTATGAATGCTATGTATCACATTCATATAATAAATACAGTAGTATATTATATTATTATAATGTTAAAACTTTCATATATGCATATCGCAAAACATTTATTTTGCTAAATTTATAATAGAATAGAGTTGTTCTCATACAATTTTTTTTTTTACTCAAACTATTCTACAATACAAAGCGCAAAAATGAATTTTAACTACTTAGTATTTCTCCTACTGCTACACTCAATGACTTTCTCATAAAATATAGAAATACATTCATATGCATTAGCAAATAAAAAAGCAGCACATCAGAAATGAATTTCTCTTACGTACAATACAGTACAGCAGAAATGAATTTTTATACAAACCAATGCATACTAGAAATAGAAATACAATGCAAGGTGGAAAAATTCATTTCTGCTCATGCTGTAGTAGCATTTTTGGAATAAAAAAAAAAAAATAGGAAGAAAAACTCTATTATAAATTTAGCAAAAAAATGTTTTGCTAACGGAGATATTTTTATATTTTAAATTGAATCATATGAATTGGTTTATATATCGGCTATGCTTAGCTTAGTTGTATCGTCGTGTATAGTATATGTACAATATTCTTTACCATATAGGGTGTGTATTTAAAATAATGCCAGTATTTTTTCATTATTTATAATTTTGTAATAATGAAATAATTATTATTATCTTAAATTACCCAGATAATTAATTGTTTGAATATTTAATTTTTTATAATGAAAAGACGATTTGTTACAGTGAAATTTTACAAAAATCCAAGGTGTGCTCTGCGCATTCTGCGCATTAGACCGCACGCCACTGTTCCACAAACAAATCCATTTTAATCTAAATCAATTTTTGTCGTTCCGCATTAAATCTGGATCGATCAAAATACAATTTTTTCATCCTGAAAAAAAGATAGGAAAATGATATTTTGTTGACATACCAAAACAAAAACAATGAATTTTTTGTGTCTAATTGTATTTCTTTGTAATTTTATAAACTTTCCGATAATATTTTTTAATTAAATTTGTAGTAATACGTTAACAAAATTGGAAAAATAACATTAATGCTGGAAACAGAACAAGAGCTTCAACTTCAACCTCAGCCGACTTTGATTTGACAGCTTAGTAGAACTTATGGTACACAAATATATGTTAACGCAATGCTAAGTTGAAGCCGAAGTTGAGGTTGACGCGAAGCTTGAGCAGATCTATTTTCAACTTTAACGATAATAAAATTTGTATTTTTGTAGTGCGTAATAAAATAATTCAAAACCATTGATATAACAATACATAAAAAATAACATAAATATATTAAAGCCTAAATAAAATTAAATTATTTATTATTTAATTGTTGTTAAACAATATTTTACTCAAAAAGAGTATAATAGATAATTTTGAGGAAAGATATTGAAAAATCATTGAACCAACCAGATTTTGTATAATTTAGATTTAATATAAATATTTCATCTAGAAACTAATAGAGTTTTCGTATTGCCGTCGAAATAAAAATTCACACATTTTCATATATGTTACATGTCAATTATGCGAATATCAAATTGTTTGCGTTTGAAGTTTGATGTCCACACCATTTTAATATACAGTCACCACATTTGACCTTGTGCAAAAATATATCTCAGTTGACGGGTCGAAATATCGTCATCTAACCTGTGTCCATCGTAACATTACTCGGATTAGTGGTATTACACTGGTAACCCTAACCCGATGAAAACACGGTGAATAAGATAAGACACAATGTTTTCAAATTGCTTGTTTTGACATTTATTTTCTGTCTATTAAATATGGTTTCTTTGAAAACGGCTTCAAAAGAGGTATGAAATGTAAAATAGAAAATACATGCAATTCAATGGAGGAGTTAGGTACCTATTAAATTAAAAATATTTATCAACGTCAAGTTTATTGACGCGCAAAAAATCGGATTTTGAAAATATAGCTTCTATATAAATTATGCACCTCTTTTCATAAAACCACAAGTCTTAACAAACAATTTTAAATTAGTGTTACAAAATTTCAATAATCAAATTAGAATATTAATTAGGTTAATTTTTAATATCCAAAAAAATGTATACTTGTTAAATATATTTAACCTTGTTTATTATTACAAACTATATAATTATAGAACATTATTTTCTGGTGTTAAACATAATTTCCATACCCCATCATCAACCGTGCCTTCCAACTAATTCTTAAAATATACAGACAACAAAAACATTAGCGCTAACGAATCTTATGTTTATGATACAATACAAAATGTACAAGTGTATGTACGAATATAATAATATATATGAACATGCAGTATATAATATTGTAAGAGCCATATATACCGGGTGTCCCAGTTTAATCGAACCAACCAAATGTTTCGCAAGGGACGACCCAAATGAAATAATAGTTTCGTACAAAAGTTTTTGCTTACGAAGGAGGACGTCTGATGGTGATCTTAAATATGACATTGGTCTTAACCTTTAAGGTCATTTAAAGGCCAAACATTTTTTGAAAAATTACGGTCAAGTTCAAAGTCAGCATCAGATGTTCCTCTTCGAAAGCAAAAACTTTTGTTTGAAACTTTTTTTCATAGGGGTGGTACCTTAAAAATGGGACACCCGATATATAGCATGTAATCATTATAATGATTAATTAATTTAATTATGATTAATTAGTATATGTTTGTGGTATGTATGAATGTAGTATGTATATGTAATATAATAGTATAGTACTACATTTTTACGCACGTAATGGGAGTTTTCGTTTATTCCACTAATGCCATTGATTTGTGCGATGTTAAAATTAGCGAGTGTAATATAACACTTGCATGTACTAGCGCTCTGTGTTTGAATATTCCTGTGTTAGTTCCCATGTTAAGTTACAAAACAATTCTAGTTTTTTAAAAATAAAGAAAGCACTTTTTTAAACATTATTATCAACGTTTATTTTGCGTGGAAATAATTTCGTAAAAAATATATATCTTTTTACAGAAAACATACTGAAAATGCAATAAAATGTATAATTTAATCATATAACTATTACCTGGGAACAACAAGAAAAAAAAAACACCAAATTATTTTACAATTAAAACAACAACAATCGCACCGCAGGCCTATGGTGCTCCTATAGAATATGTGTGGCAACTTTTACCAAGCCCAAGTTCTAAGCAGTGCAATTCTCAAACCTAATTTATATGACACAAGTCAGAAGTGTAATTAAAGAATGCGTATTTGTGTCACTTGTTTATTTGTGTTCGCACAAGGAAAATAAACGAAAACGCCCAATATTACTGTATTTCTTATATTTTTAATATGTTTTTAGATTATATATAAATATATATAATTATAGTTACAATAAGGATATATAACTTTTATATGTATAGCACTCGACATTAAAATCATGATGATTTGGTTTGGTTCTCGCGTTTATGTTGATAGCACGCATTGTTGTTATATAGTAGAAATTAAATATGATGTTATATAATAATATCAAATATTATGAGTAGGCATTACTAATTGTAAGTACCTACAACACAAACACATGGAAATTTAGCTATAGAACAATTATATGATTAAAGCAAATAATATAAAACATGATATTTCACTTATATGTTTAATGACAAATTTGTTAATATAATGATGAAGAGGTAAATGTAGATGGCATGTTCATTGTTTTAATTTTCGTCATCATTGTTGTGGTTTATACACATACATAGTATGTATTACCATTTTACGCATTAAGTTTACATACTATCATACATAATAAAATAATCTTACAGAAATAACACTTCATCTATGTGATTTACCTATAAATATTAAAATATTTATTTTAAGCACTCCCATGAATGACAACGCTGTATATACACACACATAATAACCTTGCAGTTAGTCAATGTCATGTAGTTATATATATATATATATTCTGTATTTACTACATTGTCCTTCATGGGAGTCAGTCTAGAATAAATATTTTAATATGTATAAACAAACCATATATTTGTAGTGTTATTTCTGTAAGATTGTTTTATTCTGCGATACTATACCTTTACTAACAAGGGAACCACCTGAGGTGTGATATCCCGATTCCAATAAACTTTCTAGTACTCGTCATAATAGAAAACACGTATTTTTGTTTCCTAATTTTCACTTTGAAAGGAGCACCATATTAATTATTTAAGTTGAAAATAATAGCTATCTAAAATGTGTTTCATAATTAATAAAAATTTTGTTTGTAAATTGACTAATCAAAATGGCGGAAATAGACGATGACCCAAAAAAACTAACACAGTTTTAGTAGATATTATTGGGTAGGAGCGATATAAAAATATTGTTAGTCTAAGGATGGTATAATGGTGGAAATACAGAATGACATATATGTACGATACCAGACTTTAATTTAGTAAGGTCAAAAATAATGTGTATTGGGTTCAATATATTACAATATTAACTTTAACTCTATATTATGATAAATCTTAAATTTGTTAAGACTTTAAAAAAACAACTTCAGGTTATATAAACATGCCAATGATATTATTTATAGAGAATTAGCATTTGTTTTTTTTTTTTTTTCAATAATTTCTCCCAATTATCTAATTTTTGAAATATATGTACGTATAAATAATAATTGAATTGATAATAATAATATTTAGTAATTGATTTCCTTCAATGTATTATTTAAAATTATTTAGTCATTATGAAAATGATAATATGTAAAAAAGTGTTGAGAGACACTAAATTTTGTTAATGATCATATTCAGGCATCCCTCAAACTAATAGATTGCTAAAAATATTTTCCTTAAACGATTACAGGATTTTCAAAAAAATAAATTACTAACTATATTTGTTAATTGACATGTTAATATTTTATAAATTAAAGAAAATGTTTGGCAACGGCATACCACGCCTCAGGTTCCCTTGTGCGTGATACTACATACATGAAATGATGAAAACACTCATGCTTACATGTCGTATCCTTTTTATATAAAGTCTTATATTTAGCAAATTTAATAATAACTATATGTAAATGTATGTGTATGTTCATTCGTCATATTCATATACATTTAAAATATATAAAATATGCAAATTAAGGAAAACAAATGTCATAAATGTATTTTATTTAACCAAAATTGTCTCTTTATATGGCATTTGAGTACGTATACAAAGTCTATATAGTCTTACAGTGTGTCTACACGTTGCAAATATGCAATTACAATTACAATAAAAATTTTCCATTGAGTCGGTACAATTTTATATCCGTTACAATCGACATCAATACCGAAAAGATTAACAATTTTAACAATGACACAATGCGACAATAAAATTCGAGTTATTGTTATCATATGTACAGAATTAGTGGCGCTAGCTATTGATTTGACGTTGACGTTTTTGAGCGACATACAGTGAGTTTATATGCACCAGAATAACTTATTTAGATTATAGTTACTGTATCGGCCCAACTTCACAAGGCTTTGGACAAAAGCCTTTAAAAAAAACTATTACAAAATCGCAAGTTTGGCGCAACAATTTTAGAACGATTTTCTATTTTCTTTCTATTAAATAATAAAAGAATTAAATAAAATTGATGGAAAAAGTCTCGGTACAAATCGGTATATTTTTAGTTGAATGAACTTTTGTAGATTTTGATATTTATATTTTCAGCGCCGTAAAATTGCTAGATTCTAATAAACATTTCATATTGCTTCAATTTTAGATGTATATACCATGACCATCGCTGGCTGAAATTTTAAAAGAAAAAGAGTAGGCAATTGTGTTTTATGTTAAAAGGGTTTTATATTTTAATTGTTTTTGTTTATTTATTTTATATTTTAAGAGATATAAATCAAATTTATAATATATGTTATTATTGTCCTTTTATTAATAATAACGGAAGCTTATTTCTTTGTGGTGGTGCTAATATTGCAACGCTTATCTATTGCAAGAAAATTGTTATTAAAAATATATTGAAATTATTAATTTACCTCGTACGTCATTTGGACAATTTCTTGGATCACCGATTTTTAAAATTTCATTGCGTGCAAGACAAGTTATTTATAAAGAGAAATGGAATATTTAATTTTATTAATACTTCATTTTTTAGCATAAATATCGTTTTTATTTGATAAAATTTTAATTTATTATATGGCTTAGCCATTGTACCGGTTCTGGTAATTGCAATTTATTAGCGAATTTTATAATTCTATCACAGAAAAAAGACGGAATTTCAATTCAATTAATTGTTAAAATAATAAATTGTATTGAAATTATACTAATTTACAATTGATTTTTTTTTTATTTTTTATGTTATTAGAATTTTGCAATTTTGCAATAATACAATTTTCACGAATTTTTATTAAAGATCGTTTTTTTTTTAATTGTACGAATTGCAAAGAAAATATTGTTTTTTTTTATATACAAATGATTACTGCACGAGTGCGTAAATAAGTAGACAACAAAAAATAACAAACAAACCGAAACCGTAACAATTTGACAAACGAACAAACGTCAAAATTGCTGCGTTCAAATTAAATTGTACGGTTTAAATCGGTCCACAAGTATCGCACAGAACACGGATTTTGTAATATATTTTCTATTGACTTCACTATACCCAAACGAAGCTGAGAAGATAGTTACTATAATCTAGATAAGAATAGAGTGTAGTTTATGTCACATATCGACAGTATGCGCAAAAAAGTATGTCATTTATGTGCTGTTTTTCAGGTGTACCGGTATCAAATGAGCGTTTTTTTGTGAAAATAAAACACTAAGTTTAAATGGGAAAGTAAAAAACATTTTATTCAAAATATTGGCCATTGCTTTCAACACATTTTGATCACCATTCTGGCAATTTGTGGATACCAAGCCAATAGAATTGTTCGTTTTTTGAAGCAAACCAATCAGACACCCAATTTTCGACTACTTCGAAGGAATCGAAGTGCTGCTCAGCCAATGCGTGTCCCATCAATAAAAACAAACGGTATTCTGTACCGGTTTTGCTTTATGTGGATTTGCATTGTAATAGAGCAAAATTATCTTGCCGTGTCTTCAGCATTAACAGTTTAACCAGGTTTTAGGAGCTCGTGGTACACCACACCTTTCTGGTCAGCATTGTCTTCTTGCCGAAACGACTTGGTTTTGCAGTCGATGTTGATGATTCTAAAATTAATTCCATTTTTCATCGCCAGTAACAATTCGATGCAAAAGTGATTTTCTTTCGTGTCTGGAAAATTTCGCAAGTGTTTTTTCGGTTTTCCATCTGCCTTTCATTCATTTCATGTGGCACCTATTTTCCACACTTTTGGATCTTTCCCATAGCCTTTAAAGGGTCAGAAATTGTTGGTTGTGAAACATTTAGCATTTCTGCCATTTGCTTTTGATTTAAAGTGTCATCTTCATCCAATATTGCTTGCAATTCGGCGTCTTCAAACTTTTTTGGTGATCATCCACATTTATTATTTCTCACATCAAAATCATTATTTCTGAACCGTTGAAACCATATTTTGCATGTTGCTTCTGATAGAGCATGATCACAGTATGCCTCGACAAGCATTCGATGCGACTTTTCTTTAATTGAAAACAAAAATTTCTGGTACAAAATTCGACATTTTTAACACAATGAAAAAATATGATGTTGCTTGTACAATGACTTGATGTAAACTAAATATGTTTGACAAATGTCATAGCAACGAAACAAAAAATTAAAATTAAAATTAAGGGTCGTTCACAATAAATGTTCTTTATCGATACATTTGTATTTTGACACTCACTTGATACCGGTACACCTGGTATATTTTAACTGTTGGCACTGCTAAAACTTAGACCAATAAATAATAACTTATTATTTGAATTTGATCAGTTTTACTCGTGGAAATTGTTGAAATTATCAAAGAAAGTGCCTATAGGATAAAATAAAAAGCGTGCATCAAGACGTTTTATTACGTTTTGAAGCAATCCATGAATCCAGACATTTTTTCATATCTTCGTATGAATTGAACCGCTGTGCAGAAAGGGCTGACTTCATCGACCGGAACAAATGGTAGTCTGATGGAGCAATGTCTGGTGAATATTGCGGGTGGAGTAGGGCTTCCCAGCCAAGTGCTTCTAACGTTTCTTTGACCGGTCTTGCAACGTGTGGTCGAGCATTATCATGCTGCAGAATCACACGGTCATGTCTGTTGGAATATTCTGGTCGTTTTTGATGCAATGCTCGGCTCAATTGGATTAATTGCTCTCCATAACGTTCAGCAGTGATGGTTTGTCCCGGTTTAAGCTGCTCATAGTACACTACACCTTAGAACCATAAATATTGCGTTTTGGTGTCGATGGACCTGGTTCACCTGTTATCAACCATGCTTTCAGACGTTTTGGATTATCGTAATGGATCCACTTTTCATCACCAGTCACAATTCGATGAAAAATTGAATGTCTTTGAAGCGAAATTTCACACATTGTTTTTCGATTTTCTTGTTGTCCTTCCGTCAATTCATGTGGTACACAATACGATACCTTTTGTACCATTTCCATCTTATTTAAACGTTTGGAAACACTTGCTTGGGTAACATCTAATGCCAATGTTAATTCTTCTTCCGTTTGACATGGATCTTCACTGAGTAAAGCTTCGAATTCTTTGTCTTCAAATTTTTTTGGTGTTCCAACGCGTTCTTTATCACTAACATCAAAATCATTATTTTTAAACCGTCTAAACCAATACTCGCATCATTATCATCAATTAATACCATACATTGTACATCTAAAGAAATAAAAAACCACATGAAGGTCCACCAAAATCGTTATTTAAACCATTTATAATATTTTTTCTTCTTTTCATAAATATATAAATATAATTCATTTGATTTTTTTTAATATAACGGTAGGATTAAATAAGTTTAGGAGAAAATAATAATTATGCAATATTTTGGTTTTAATTAAAATAAAGAAATCTTAATTTGCTTATTGAAGATTTAACGGTTGTTCTTTATTTCCTGTTCTATTTTATATTTTGGTCAGAATGTGAGAACATGAAAAAACAAAATTTCACTCACAAGTTGTATTCTCACATCACAAATCTCACATAAGTAAATATCGCGATTCCTGAAACGACGGTGAGCTTTGTGTTCTAATAGTGTACTAAAAAATGATATATGAAAAAACAATTGTAAACAAAAAAAATGGAAAATATATTGTTTAATTATTTTGTATTTTGTTTGTAAAGCATTTAAATTAATATAAAATAATTATAATTTAATTACAAAAATGGGAAACCATAATATAATTAGTATTTCTATTATGAATAATAATAGAAGAAGAAGGTAATATTATTTTTGCAATTTAACATTGAAACAATAAATAATACTCTAGCTTTTTTTAAAGAAATTCAAATTTATCTTTAAATAATCAGAGAAACATTTTAAGGAATAATTCTGATCCATTTAATATTTTAAATGTCACTTATAACTTTTTTATTAAATAAATAAAAATGAACGTATTGCCAAAATATACAATTGAATATAAATATAACATATAATAATGGTAAAAGAGCTGCTACTTATACGATAAAATATATTAAATACTATAGATGCGAATAAATTATTATTATATTTATAAATTATATTCTTGAGATTGGCAGCTGGTATATGGTCTGGTCTTTTACAAACGCACTGTACCAGAGGACTGTGGTATCTCAATTGAATTTTTCATGGATTTGGTGCTGCAATTTATACAATTTTACGGTATTTTTGTATTGAATTTTTGTACACAAGGCATTAAAAAATCAGTACTCGTTGATAACTAAAATTTAACCTCACTAAATTTAACGATCGAGGATACAAAATGGTATTCTCCACCATTCTCAAACAAATTTTTCATTTTCCAATCAAATTTCAAATTTCGTATTACGCATCATCGTGTCTCGTGTTTTTGTGGTCTTTTTGTACTATTAATGTTTTAAAACTTTTTATTATTTATTTTCTTCCACTATAAAAAACACGAGACGACAATGATAAAAAATAAAGTATTATTATTGTTAAATGTTATTATTGTTATTATTATTATTTCTAATTAATTATTTTTTTATTCACTGTAAATCAAAAATCACAAATCACAATACCAATTTTTTTTTTTTAATTAATATTGTATTATTTATTTACTTACATTAGCTGTTACTTTTATGTTTATTCTTATTTGTTATAAATTTTTGAAAAAAAAAATTTTATTGCTGATCCATTTAAGAAACTTCACTTAGTTAGTTTCAATTTCAGAAGCGTTGAAACTATTATTTTAATGAAATGTAAAAAATTTGCACATATTTAATAATTATTTGGAGATTTGTTTTTATTTCTAATGATAATAATATTAAAATGTTAGTTATCTCTAAACACATAATTAATATAATCATGTTTTATACACTTCTTTGTAAAGTATAAATATTTTATGTGAAGTAGAAAAAAATAATAACTTTTATATTTTATATATTGGTCATACTGATTTTTATACTGAAATTTCTTTTGATTGCTTTTGACAATTGAATATGTCTGGAAAGGTTTTATATTTTAATCGATAGTTTTTCTTTTTATTTGTTTGTTTTGATTTGTAAATATTGAATAATGTATTTTATTAATATTTTTAAAATTATTTAATAAAATAATCAATAAAATATAATGTTTTCTATAATTGTTTATCTATTTATGAAAGTAACAATGTTAATAAAAATATTTTTCTTAATAAAAAACAAATGTTAAGTTTTATGGCGAGATACCAACGCGGATATAACGGCCAAATGAAAATTCCCGGTCTGACACACAGATGGCAGTGCTAGTATTAAATCCATATGATTTTTAGTTAGTACCAACCTTCAAACAATACGTATCAAAATTTGACAGTAGTCCGACCATTAGTTTGTGAGATATTGCGTTGTGAATGTAGCTACTTTTGTTATTTGAAAAAAGATGGAAATAAAAGAATTTCGTGTGCTGATAAAATATTGCTTTTTGAAGGGAAAAAATACAGTTGAAGCAAAATCTTGGCTTGATGAAGAGTTTCCGGGGTCTGCACCAGGAAAATCAACCATCATTTATTGGTATGCTAAGTTTAAACGTGGTGAAATGAGCACCGAAGACGGTGAACGGAGTGGACTCCCAAAAGAAGCTGTCACCGACGAAAACATCAAAAAAGTTCACAAAATAATTTTGAATGACCGTAACGTGAAGTTGATCGAGGTAGCAGACATTGTGAAGATATCATCTGAACGTGTATATCATATCATCCACGAATATCTGTACATGAGAAAGCTGTGTGCAAAATAAGTGCCGCGCGAGCTCACAATCGATCAAAAGCAACAACGTGTTAATGATTCTGACAGGGTTTGAAGCTGTTCAAGCGCAATAAACCTGAATTTTAGCGTCAATATGTGACAATGGATGAAACATGGTTCCATCATTTATTCTGGGATGCGCAAGGTATAATATTCATTGATTACCTCCAAAAGGACCAGACCATCAACAGCGATTATTATATAGCGTAGCGTTATTGGATCGTTTAAAGGATGAAATCGTTAAAAAAACGGCTCCATTTGAAGAAGAAAAAAGTGATGTTTCATTAAGACAATGCACCGTGTCACAAATCAATGAAAACAATGGTAAAATTGCATGAATTGGGCATCGAATTGCTTCCGTATCCACCGTATTCGCCAGATCTGGCCCTCTGTTCTCAGACCTCAAAAGAATGCTCGCTGGAAATAAATTTAGCGCCAATGAAGAAGTAATCGCCGAAACTAAGGCCTATTTTGTTCAGATGATGCACAGTTAAACGGTCCTGAATTGCAGGAGTTATTAAATAAAAATGATACATCTTTAACGATTGAAAAATTTCAATGTGCATTTAATAGATTTATTGTTGGGATTTGAGAAAAAAACCATCTAATAAGTTATAATCCACTAGTTACGATTGATATTTCAAAGCGAAAAGACGTATACATCCAATGTCGTTTCTGTGATTAAATATTTCAATTATTACAAATTTATTAAAATGAGATAAAATAAAATTGATTAATTTTTTAAATCAACATTATAATATTTGTTCTGGAAAAAATGTTACAACAACAACACTTTTTCAAAGTATTGGCAATAGAAGAAAAACGAGGTATAGAATTCACAAATGTTCCCCATCAATGGGAACAAAGGTAAATTTGAATTATTTATTGACATTTCATTATGTTATATGAAATTATGGTATATTTTAAACCTGAATTAAGATAACCGTTTGTTATATCTTTGTACTCAGATATTAAATTTAACCACAATTGAGTATAGATTTATTAATATAATTAATTTATTATATATTATTTATAATTTTAAATACACTTGGAATTTAGAATGTTGTATCCAAACATCTACAATAGTTTTAATTTATTGGGTGTGTTAAGTATCATAAGTGTGCGTGTGTATCAATATTACAATGACATATCTGTAGTATGTCTCCATTAATTCATTACAAAGATATTATATACCTAAGTTAGTTACCGCATACCAGCTTTTTTTTGTGCCGAAATGGTATTTATTGACAGATATCGTTGAGCCTACTCACAAGGAAACTTACACATCTGCAACTCAAACTTCGAATAACTGATATGTTTATTTGAAAGTGTTCGAAAAACTAAAATTTTTGATAAAGTATCCCGCCCCCCCATTCAGAAGTTTTGAAGTTAGGGGCAGCGGAAGTTTTTATAAAATTCCAGTTTTTTGGAAATAAACCGGGACAAACCATCTGCTAAACGTTATCGAGAGCAATTAATCTAATTAAGCCGAGCATTACATCAAAAACGACCAGAAAATGCCAACAGACATGACCGTCTAATTCTGCAGCATGATAATGCTAGACCACAAGTTGCAAGACCGGTCAACGAAACGTTAGAAGCACTTGGCTGGGTAGTTCTACCCCACCCGCCATATTCATAGACATTGCGCAATCAGACTACCATTTTTTCCGGTCGATGCAGTCAGCCCTTTCTGCACAGCGGTTCAATTCATACGAAGATATCAAAAAATGGCTGGATTGCTTCAAAACCTAAGAAGTGCTTCTATGTGGGAATCCATAAAATTGACACAAAGATAGTCAAAAGTTGTAGCTTCAGATAGCAAATACTTTGAATAAAATATAATGTACAGTTACTTTCACCTAGTTATAGAACCAATACGTACAACTGGTACAACTACAACGCTTACTTGAATGTATGAAATGTTTGTAGTATATTATTGTATATATGTTATACTATGAGGAGCTATAATCAGGTGACGCAACTTTCGCCGAAATGTCACCGAAATGTCGCGCTGGAGATAGATACATATTACAATGAAAAATATTATAGATAGGCACTACAGATATATTATTTATATGTTTACGATGTATGGTGTATACCATATGCATACTTGTAGTATATATTATATAAAATACATATTGGTATTATTTGCTATGCTTTGAGGAGTATATATCATTTCGTGCACCTTTCTATTTTCCTTTTGTTCCTATGGAAGGTGCGGCCCCGGGGTGAAGTCTTATGATCATTAAATTTCGCACAGCCGGTATTTCTTCTTCGGGAAAAGTGATAAATTGCTAACTGCTGTTGTGTAACTGCTTTCGGCAGAGGTGATATACCCCTGTAAATGATCCTACGAATTTGCAGAATGATTAGTCGGTTGAACGTATGGTTAACTACCAACTTCGGAAAAACAACTAGTTATGAATTCGACCACACAGCCTCGGATCGGACAGAATAAAGGCAACGACCCCAGCAAAGAAAATTTAAGGACAATGATTTAAAACTTGCATCTTGGAATGTTAGAACATTTGTTACGATAAGGTGCGTTAAGAGCACTTACTGATACGCTAAGAACAGCCAAATTGGATATAACAGCTGTCCAAGACACTAGGTGGCCCGGAAAAATTTATTGAAAGGAAAAGGATACACATTTTATTACAGCGGCAATGATTGCAGTAAAAGAAGAGAGTTCGGAACCGGTTTCGTAGTTTTTGGAAAAGCAAGAAATTCAGTAATTGCTTTTAATCCGATTGATGAACGCATTTGTACACTACGTGTAAGAACAAAATTTTTCAATTTGACTCTCATCAATGTACATGCGCCCACTGAAGAGAAAACTGATGAGGTTAAAGATGAGTTTTATGAAAAGCTGATGACAACATATAGAGCTGCACCCGGCCACGACATTAAGATTGTCCTAGGCAATTTTAATGCCAAGGTGGGACAGGAAACAATATATCATCCAACTATAGGTAAGCACAGTCTTCATAAAACAACGAATGAAAACGGGCTAAGATTGATTGATTTTGCCATGTCTAAAAACATGGTCATTAGTGGTACATATTTCCCACATAAAGAAATTCATAAGATGACGTGGAGGTCTCCAGATGGTAGAACAAGTAATCAAATTGATCATGTACTAATTGATAGACGTCACTGTTCAAATATAATGGATGTTCGAACTTGTCGTGGTCTAAATATTGACTCAGATCATTATCTAGTTCGGATAGTGCTATGAGCCAGAATTTCGGCCAGTAATAACACACAACCCGTAGGGTTGAAATGGGCAGTCGAGAAACTTGAACAGGCGGCGGTAAAACAAGTTTACATGGATACAATGGAACAACGAATTATTACAGATTTGGAGGCTTACCAGCAGGAAACTAATATAAATAGTATGTGGAAAAAATTAAAATCATGCGTTGAAGGTGTCGCAACAGAGGTGATTAGAAAGGGGATGGTAGTAAGAAATGAGTGGTTTGATGATGAATGTAGAAATGCTCGGGATGCAAAAAATTCGTCCAGGCTGAAAATGCTAACGCGGGCTACACGGACCACTGTGGAAGACTATCGCGAGAAGAGGGATTTCGAGCGTAAATTGATTCGTAAGAAAAAACGAGAATTGGAACGAAAGGTTTACGTCAAAATGGAAAAATTTAACAGGAACAACGATAATAGAAGATTGTACCGGAATGTCAATCGTTTTCGCAACGGATACAATCAACAACCTTTTTTGTGCAAAAACAGACATGGTCAGGTTATGGCGCAAGAGGAAAGGTGCCTCGAAAGATGGGCCGAGTACTTTAAAGATATATTAAATGTGAATACGCCAGTGAATACTATGGAAGATGTGCAATTTCAAACCGCCCAACCATTTATAGCTGAACCATCAATACACGAAGTAAAGAATGTTATTCAGAAGCTCAAGAATAATAAATCACCTGGATCTGATAGCTTACCAGGTGAACTCTTTAAATATGGTGGAAATGCATTATGGTACCAACTGCACGAGCTAATTGTAAAGATTTGGAATAATGAACAGGTGTCAGATGAGTGGAAGGATGGTATTATCTGTCCATTGTACAAAAAGGGTGACAAATTGGATTGTAACAACTACAGAGGAATAACTTTATTAAACATTAGCTATAAGGTATTTGCTAATATACTATACCATAGACTTATTCCATACGCTAATGAAATTATCGGAGAATACCAGTGTGGTTTCTGCGCAGATCGATCTACATCTGATCAAATATTTAGTATACGGCAGATCTTGGAAAAGTGTACGGAATTCAATGTTGATACACACCATTTGTTTGTTGATTTTAAAGCGGCATATGATACCGTCAATAGGGTAAAGTTATGGAAAATTATGGACGAGTTTGGTTTTCCAAAAAAACTGATAGATTTGGTGGCTATGACGTTGGAAAATGTGAGGTCACAGGTACGAATCCGAGGTAAATTATCTGATCACTTGGAGACGGTTGATGGACTACGACAAGGCGATCCATTATCAACACGGTCCCGTCAAAGAACAGAATGGTTGGAGGCGAAGATACAATTTTGAATTAGACAAGTTGTACGGTCAACCAAATATTGTTAAAACAATCAAGATCAATAGATTGAGATGGCTTGGACACGTAAACGCATGGAGGAGGAGCGTGTGCCGAAAAAACTGTTAAATAGTAAACTAGAGGGTAGAAGGAGAGCCGGAAGACCTAAGGCGAGATGGCTAGATGCAGTAAACTGTGATATAAAGATCCTAAAAATTCGGGATTGGAAGACAGGCACCCGGGTTGTAACGCCATGGAGTAAGTAAGTAAGTAAGTTCCTCAACTACTAGCAGATATGTGACGCCACAAAAGAATTGTCAAAAGTATAAAACCATCATAGAAGTTTTTATACATATAATATTAAAATATATTAATAATATATTGTAGTTTGCTTCGAAAATATTATTATGATTTTCGAATATTGTAGCATTTACATTATGCCTAATTTTTGAATCTAGAAAATTTCTAGGAAAAATAAAAAGAGATAGTTATAAAAAAAATATACTGAAGTAAGAGCAGTAAAAAAGATACCAAAATATAATCTGACAATTAATTTTATAGCAAATTGACAATTGTTTTTTTTTCTGATAATAATAAAAACAAATAAATATTTATTAATTATTAAATTTTATTTGTTTTAAAATTACAATAACATCATAAATATATGTACTTACATTTGCGTTTAATATTATTTTCATAAATACCATTAAATTTTTTATATTTTTATTAATTTTAAAACAAATAAAATGTTTGTTATTAAATTTGTTTTATTACTGTCAAACTATATTTATATTTTATTATAGTGAAATGACAGATTTTTTTTTTTTTTTACAAATTAGCAATTCAGCTATAAAAAAAGATGAACATGATCATCTTTGAATCTAGATTTTCAACCTAAATTATGGCTAGGCCCATAATTAGATTCTAATTTTTTATACTATTGTGCTCTTCTAACTAGTTTGACATTTGTATGTTATATCTCAATTTTTTCTAGATTCAAAAATTGAGCATAATGTAAATCTCCCATTATGGCTAGTCCCATAATTAGATTCTAATTTTTTATACTATTGTGCTCTTTTAACTAGTTTGACATTTGTATGTTATATCTCAATTATTTCTAGATTCAAAAATTGGGCATAATGTAAATCTCCCATAAATCAAAAAAATATAAATCAGGTAATACCACAGAAGTAGTTTTGTATTGCGAATATTCTGAAGTATTCTATAACATACAATTAGTTTGTTTTACAATTATTTTACTAATCATTTTAGTTCTTCGAATACACTTCAATTAAAAACAACAAGATTTTTATAATTTCGTTCACTTTATATTAGAACAATAGTAAACTGTTTTAAAATGAGTTTAAATAAATGTGTAAATATTGGTGAAAAGAAATTTAGATGTGACATTTGCAATTATAAATGCAATACGAAACAAAACATATTCTTACATATGTCAGTTCATAGTGGTGAAAAATCATTTAAATGTAATGTATGTAAACGGGATTTTGCACAACGCTGTCAATTAACAGTTCATCTACGCACACACACTGGTGTAAAACCATTTAAATGTAATGTATGTAAACGTGATTTCGGACATAAATTTAATTTAACTCGACATCTACAAACACACACTGGTGAAAAATAATTTAAATGCAATGTATGCAAATGTGATTTCAGATATAAATCTAATTTAACTAAGCATCTACGAACACACACAGGTGAAAAACCATTTAAAAGTAATGTAAGTGATCGTGATTACAGGAAACAATCAACTTTAACTAATCATTCACAAACTTATAATATTAATAATAATAATAATAATAATAATAAGGAAATGATGCTAAAATGTGATGTGTGTAATAGTGAATTTATGAGTAAAATTGGTTACAATAGTCATATGGAAAAACATAATCGTGATTTCGATTGTTTATTATGCTCGGAACATTTTTCCACATCAAATGAATTATTTCGTCACATGGAATTAAACAATCACTTAAATATTTCTTTTGAACTATAAGAAATTATTATGGAAAACCGCAGAACTTTAAAACACAAATGTGTAAATGACAAACAAATAAATTTATTATGTATAAACTTTGTTCTGTAAAATTAAATAATGACTTAAAAGATTTCGTTAGAAAATCGAAATTATTATCGAAATATTATAAAATTAAAATATACAATTTATTAAAAGAATAATATTCATATATAAAAGATTTTTATTGATAATTTAAAATTGGTTTTTCAGAAAATTTTGCATAATTAGGATAGTCTAAATTCTAAAATTATAATTTAATACATTATAATCGAAACGATACATTCCTTGCTCTAATTTGTACTGGCAGTTTAGCGACCGTTTAACAGTAACGTATTTATGCACACTCACAGATGTCAAACAATATTTTCTGATAAGATGAAAAAACGTTCTCATATTTTAAATTAAATTATTATATTATAAGAAAAATATGCGATGATATTGAAAATTGAATGAATCGGGAAAAGAAAGAAGAATTGAATTAAATTATAAGTAATCATTCATATAGATATCAATTAGTTCAGTTTCTAGCATATAAATTTATCAAGTTCGATTTCAACTAAATCAGATACTTTGTGGAAATCCTATTTTTAAACATATCTCTAAAACCAAAATGGACAAAATCTGTAACGAATATCTTTATCTACACAATACTGTGCCGTATTTTAATAGAAGTTTTTAGGCAATATTCTATTAAAATGTTTCATTCCGAATGTTGTTTCCGAATAGTGGTTTTCTGCACCTAAAATAACACTCGCCGCACGGCCCTGTTATACATATCACATGTATTAGTTTACTTTTGTTTCGAATTTCTTATTATGATTTTCGGTTCTTTCTACAATGCTCTTCTTCCTTAAGTCACAAAATTTAAGAAATTTCATGATGAATATATCAACAAAATATAAATCAAGTAATACCACAGAAGTATTTTTATGATTGCGAATATTCTATAACATTCTATAATATACATATATAATATAAAGAATATAATAAAGGTCTTCGAAAGCACTTCAATTAAAACCAACAAGATTTTATTCAAAATTTTAGTCACTTTATATTACTACAACAGAAAACTATTCTAAAATGAGTTTATATTGGCGAAAATAAATTTAGATGCGATGTATGCAATTCAGTGGCGAAGCTACCTATAGGGCAAATAGGGCACTGCCCCAGAGTGAAAATTGAACAAATTACATATTAAATAAATTTAAAATATCTGCATAATAAAATAAAATTGATATAAAATAATGTATTCAAAAGTAAAATTCTAAAATTCTTAAATTCATTATTCTACATTACATTAAATATGCTAGTTCAATATTACACGAACGCGAAAATAAATTATTGTATAATTATATATTAAAATTAAAATGTTAGTTCAATATTACACGAACTCATAAATTCATTTTAAACACATATTTTATATATAAAACCATTTAAAACACTCTGCTTGGACACAAAACTATTATAGGCCAAGATTTATATAAGCGCAATGTATATTATTTACATCATCATCATTAAATATATATTCAGTTTATATGAGTTTTTGGAATAAAACAATAAGCCGCGCGTATATAATAAAAACAACGAACCTACGAAATTTTTTTTCATGTGTATAAAACTGGGGAAATAAAGTAAATAAAATAGATAGATACACACATTTACCATATTATTATTAGTGTATTATCAGAAAAGTTGTCTTTTTTTACTATGGTTGGGCTATGCCAAAACACGCGATTGGAGAAATTATATGAAAAGAAAAATTTTTCTTTATTCTTTTTTATAGTTTTGTGTTAATGTTGTGTGTTTTGTATTTATATCGTATTATAAACTTATAAAAATTATGGTATATTTAAATTTGATATTTTTTTTGTTTTGTAGATTTTTGTATTATTACGATTTTGTATTTTGATACTTTCACATGCGTTTTTTGTGTACCAATTTATATATATAAATTAATTTATGAATTTTTGAAATTTAGACGATTTATCTTTGACATATTTTTTATTAATTTTTCACTTTTTGAATATCATTTTTTGATATATTAAATAAAAAAATTTTAACAATTTGTTTTGTAAAAATTTTTAGCTAAAATTCGTTTTTCATTTTTTTTTCACTCTTTTTTTATAAGAGGTTTTCTTTACGTTTCCTTTGATTGTAAAATGAATACTGTAGACAATTTATTAACGAAAAAGTTTTCGTTGTTAAAATTGGAAGAAAAGATAGAGGTCAAACGTCTTGGTCCACATAAACCAATGGATATTAAAATACAACAAATCCAGAAACAAATTAGAAAGTTTAATGTCGATTGGTTCAATAAAGTTTCTTGGCTTACCGCTAGCGAAGCGCAAAAATCACTGTATTGTTTTTATTGTATTCTTTTTGGTGGTGATACAATATGGGCAATCAATGATTTTAAAGATTTAAAACATTTGAGCGAAAGAGTTCGACAGCATGAAATTAATCCAAAGCATATTGATAATGCAATAAATTTTAAAATGTTTGGCAAAATTAATATATTAAATCAGATATCTGGTGGTTACAAGGAATCTATCAGAAAACATAATGAAAATGTTGATAGGAATAGATACGTTTTAAACAAAATGATAGGTATTTTAAAGTTTATTGGCTCTCATGAATTACCATTACCATTACCATAATGAACAAGAGTCATCAGGAAATCGTGGTGTATTTTTGGACCTATTAACTTTTATTGCTCCATCCGATAGTATACTGCAAAATCATTTGGATACTGCTACTGTATCTAAGTACACCTCAAGTAGCATACAAAATGAGTTACTTTCTTGTATGTATGAGGTTTATAAGAAGTATTTAATAAGATCTGTTAAATCGGCCAGTTTTGTTGCTGTACAAGCCGATGAAACATCGGATATATCAACAAAAACACAATTTGTTGTAATTATACGATTTATTGAACACAACGAACCGGTAGAAAGGTTTGTAACTTTTGTTCATATAGAAGATCGCACAGCTGTTGGACTAACTTCCTCCTTAAAAAATGTGTTATCTCCATTTCATTTAAATGAAAAGCTCATTGCGCAAGCATATGATGGAGCTGCTACTATGAGTGGATCACATAATAGCGTGCAAAAATTAATGAACGAAACGTTTATTCATGCTCATTATATTCATTGTTATGCACATCAGTTGAATTTAATTATTCAACAAGTATGCAAATCAATCAAAGTTGTGCGACTATTTTTTGCCAATATATCTGACTTCGCCTCTTTTTTTTCTAAATCGCCGAAACGTAGCGATATTTTGCGAAACATATGTGATAAAAAATTGCCAAAGTCGTGTCCAACGCGTTGCAATTTTGAATCACGTGTTGTTCGCAGCGTATATGACGAAAGAGAAAATCTTTTGGAAGTATTTGAGGAAATCAAAAATGGTGACTTCGACAATAATACGATAAGATCCGCTGATGGATTAAGTAAATATTTAAAAGATGATATATTTTTATTTTTTTTTGAATCTTTTCTACAAGATAATGCCACATATTGACATTTTGTATTACACATTTCAAGCTAGGCATGCAAATAAATTGGCAGTCGAACTTATTTTAAAAAAAATTTCATCATCACTACAAGAAATACGCGATAACATAAATGTAGATTTTAATTCTGAACATCGTTAATTTTTCTAAAATTAATTTAGTATCTGCTGGAAAAGAAGTTTGTGATATAATTACCGTTCAGTTAAAAGAAAAGTTTGAAGGTACGGATCATCTTACTTCATTTATAATATTTGAACCATCTAAGTTTATATTTTTTACACAAAACTTTCCTATTTCGCATATAACTCGATTAGCGACAGATTATAAAATGATAAAAAAGGAAAAATTAGCTAGTGAACTTGCTGTTTTATATAGCAATAAAACTTTTCGTAATATAAGCAATATTTCAAAATTATTTCAATTTAATAAAGAAAATAGTTTGAATGAAACTTTTTCTGAAATAAGTAAATGTATTGAAATATTATTAGTTACGCCTATTGGTACAGCTGAATCCGAAAGATGTTTTAGCACTCTAAAAAGAATAAAAACTTATTTAAGAAATAGTATGTGTCAGGAACGTTTAAATGCTTTATCTGTACTTTGCATCCACAAAGAAATTATTTTAAAGATTCCAGACTTTAACAAAGAAGTCATAGACATGTTTGCCTCTTTAAAACACAGACGTGCAGAATATTTTTATAAATCAAACGATCCATAAGCGTTGACGATAAATAAAATACCAAAAAATGACGATAAATAAAATACAATTAATTTTTCTTTTATTCCTTTATTTTTCTATTTATTATTTTAATTTTCCTTATTTAGCTCTTATTCAACCTTTCTTATCAAACTCTTAATTTTAACTGGCAAAGTATTTCATTATGATGCAATTTATATATTTTCAAGTGTATATGTGTGCGTGCATATATTATAGAATAAGAACAAATAGATCAATCTATTCCATGAATAGTCTCTATCCGTCTCATTCAAGAGTAGTCTCAATGATCAATCTATTCTGCTCTAATTTCATTGGTTCTCTATTATAATCGTTATAATGATCAATACCAATGATCAAATTAGGGAATAGTATCAGCATGGTAGTGCAATCTCATATAAAGAAATATTGCATGTTTAAATTTTATAAAATAAAATTTTAAACCAGCACAGAACGAGAGGTACTGATAATATGAATAATATTGCTGTTCCGCTTGTTTATATTTAGTTAGATTATATATACGCTACATATATGTTATATTTGCGTCATATTACACTTATGTTAGCACATACATATATTTTCTATATTGCTAATATATTTTTATTCACAAATACATGCGTTTCTTATTTAACACGTTGAATGTGTGTTTGTAGTAATTTATTTTATAGTTCATTTATATTTTATTTTATTTTCGTTCATATTTTTGTTTTTAAATTTTTATTCATATACAAATAATCATATGTTAGATGTGCAGCAAACAGCATAATTTGAAAAATTTTGAATTATTTTGAGATTTAATTTAAAATTTTTTTTTCCTTATTTGAGAATTAAATATTTTTTTTTTAATTATTTTAATAACTTTATTAGAAATTTATCATTGTTTAGATAGATAGTTTATTAAACTATTAAACAAAATTTTGGCTAGGATTTTTAATATTTTATTTCAATTTGATTATTTATTTATAATTGGATTATCGCTAGTAATAACATTGCTATTCAAGCAATCGAAGAGATTATTAATTTTTGTAAAAATAAGCTTGTGCCAACAGCTACATCCTTACAATGAGTAAAGTGCCCACATTTCATATGTTTTAATAACTGCAGAACATGTATTACTGAGAATTTGAACAGCCAAAGTAACTTTCATTTTGAATGAAATGAATTAGGGTAAATATGCTTCTGATTGAGCTTAGAGCACATTCGAGTTGGTCCTTGTAGATCTAACGAATACATTTTTGTAATTTTATTCCAAGATACTGTACCGTGTTCAGTATTGAAATCGTGCTTTATAAGTTGGTTTCTAAAAGATTTAATCAAGTGTGGTACATCATACCCGCAATATATCTTTTTTTCTTCATACACGAAGTATGGTTTATCAGCTGATATACCTAATCTTGAAAACAAATTTCTATTATTTGAACCTTGATCGCATATAACCGCACGAATGTTCAAACCAATTATAGTAACAATTTCAATATTTTGGAACAATAATTCTTTCAATTTTTCGCCATTGATATTTTTGTCTGCAAAATATGATATAATATATTTCCATTTTTTGTGTAAACCACGGACCATGAAAAAGCAAACATGTTTAGGTAAGTCTTTTTTTCTGTGAACCCCATCATCAGAAAAACCAATAATTTCGTCTAAATTAACATTATATTGTAAATCACGTCTAATTGCTATTTCATAAAAAACTAATACGATTTCTTTATTTAAAGTATTCTCATCTTTGAAAATATCAGTTAATTGCGAAATGTTCTGCAGATTTATGCCAGGTGTGACATTTTTGATTGGGGACCCGTTATGTAAAGATCTCACGGAAGGTAAATTTAATTGCATTTTTTCTCGAAGTAAGTTGTAACTACGTGGGGAAATTAAAAAAAATACTTTGCGCAAGCAATTTTTCTTCTTTAAACCAAGTTTGTATTTTCTTAATCCTTACACTTTAGCGAGTTGCGCAATGTTTTGTGAATTTTGATTAGTTCGGCGTTGATTCTGTTTTTTTTTTCATTTTAATATAATTTTTTATTTTGATCCGTTTTTAATTTAAGTTTCAAATTACGTACGATTGTTTGGCTTGATAATAATTGCTTTTTTAATTTAATGTTTTCATTATAAACTGCACTATGTTGCCGTCTGTAGTACAATTCATTTTGTTCTTTTTTGATACAATTATCACAAAATATTATTTTATCAGGTTCATTATTAACAACAGATCCTATTGTTTGAACATACTTTTCACAAATACTTCTTAAACAACCAACATCCGGTGGATCATCTACAAAATTATAAATATCTGAATCATTGTTAACATTCGTTGTAGATGCATCACTCTCTGTGGATAAATTGGTAATTGGTGAGCAAGCTTCTGATTCTAATAATCTCTTTTCGTCTAACAACAATGTCGGAATTGCTGTTTTCAATGCGTGCTTTTGACCATAGAACCTTCTCTCAACATGTTTGTCACAGATTCGACTATATTTAGAAACGTCGCTCATAGATATTTGGCACTTCGATGCACATATTATCCTTCTGTCATTATTAAAAAATGAAAATAATTTAATAGGCTGACCCGAAAACCTTGATCGTTTACATGATCTCACTACGCAATACGCGCTAGACCGACGCTTTCTAAAAGAATTATTTTCCATATTATAAATACTCAAATTGAAATAAAATATTAAAAATCCTAGCCAAAATTTTGTTTAATAGTTTAATAAACTATCTATCTAAACAATGATAAATTTCTATTAAAGTTATTCAAATAATTAACAAAAAAATATTTAATTCTCAAATAAGATAAGAAAATTTTTAAATTAAATCTCAAAATAATTCAAAATTTTTCAAATTATGCTGTTTGCTGCACATATATGGTATGATTATTTGTTATATATGAATAAAAATTTAAAAACAAAAATATGAACGAAAATAAAATAAAATATAAATGAACAATAAAATAAATTACTACAAACACACATTCAACGTGTTAAATAAGAAACGCATGTATTTGTGAATAAAAATATATTAGCAATATAGAAAATATATGTATGTGCTAACATAAGTGTAATATGACGGCAAATATAACATATATGTAGCGTATATATAATCTAACTAAATATAAACAAGCGGAAGAGCAATATTATTCATATTTACAGTACCTCTCGTTCTGTGCTGGTTTAAAATTTTATTTTATAAAATTTAAACATGCAATATTTCTTTATATGAGATTGCACTACCATGAATGTAGCCATCCTTTATAAAACTATAAAAATATTCAGCACCGAGAAGAATATCTATATTTGCCGCAACATTGAAATTTGGATCAGCTAATTCACATAATATATTTGATTTATTAACATTAATTGTTACTGGAGGAATATTACCAGCTAGTTTTCTTATCACTAAAAATTGTAAATTATATTTAATTTCATTTAATAACGAACTAAAAGTAATATTAACACTTTTATTTATAAAAACACTTTTGCTTGTTATGCCTTTTACATAAATAGATTCCTTTTCGTATTTTAAATTCATTATTTTAATTAAACTTTCACATACTAAATTGCACTGCGACCCTGAATCTAATAATGCTCTTATTACAAAAGTTTGATTATTATTTAAAAATACTTTCAATAAAACTGTAGATAAAAATATTTGTTTATCATTATTCACATTTAAATTAACTTTATTTTTAATTAATTGTTATAAATATTTATCATTATTTACGGATTCTAAATTTTCCGTTCTAATTTTTTTCGTTATAGGTTCTTGATTTTCTGCTGTATTTCGAGATATTGTCTTTTACTAATAGTTTCAGTTGAATTATGTAATAACGTATTATGTTACTTTTTACATAACCTACAACCTTGACTCTAACAGTCATAACTAGAATGACCCGACTTAAAACAATTAAAACACAAATTATTTATTTTTAATATTTGATATTTTTACTTGGTAGACAATCTTTGAAAATTTAAGCACTGATATATAGGGTGTTGTTTGCTGCAAATTATGCAAACCTTCCGATTTCCTTTTGAATCAATGTAAGTATTGAACACTTTAAATTTTTTGTTGTATTTTGATATATGAGGTTGATCATGTGATAATTTTGGATTTGGCAGTAGGTGTTGTAAAGCATCACATCTATTATAAATATATTTTTTAAATTCACTTAAAGTGAATGGTTCTGTTGATGTATTTGATAATTCCCAATGCTTTCTAGTATTATAATCTAACTTTGTATTAATTAAATGAATAATAAAGGCATCCCAATGCTCAGTTGGAAGACCAAATGCTTTTAAGGTCTTTAAATTATTTTCAACACTGTCTATTAAGTTACGAATGGCAACAAACGATTCCTTTTTCAATTCTTCCAAATCAAACAATTGACGCAAATGATTTTTTTTTTTTTTTTTTTTTTTTTTATTTGTTTCAGCATCTTTACAATCTATCTTACATTTAGTTTCTTACTGTATACTGTAAGAACCAAAGATATTAAGTAATTTTATTTGACATTTAAATTATATATATTGATTTACTATTTGCAATGTTAGTAATGGATCCAGTGATCCAATTACCCTTAATTAACCATAAACATTAATAATCATTGTTTTATTAGGATGGGTGTTGTTTATTTAAATCTTGTTATTAATTCTGATGGTATATGCCTTTTTAATCTTCGTGCATGTTCGTTGGCATTTAAAAATTTCATCACAAGTTGATTTGGATGTTCATGAAGTCTTTTATAATAAGATGTACTTTTAGACGTAATTAAATCTTTAACCGAACGAATGTTGAGATCCTTTCTTAAAAGATCGTTGCGCACATACCATGGTGCATTAACTATACTACGGAGCACCTTTGATTGAAATCTTTCTATTATATCTATATTTGATGTACATGTGGCTCCCCATAGTTCTATACCATAAGTCCATACTGGTCTTATGATTGCCTTATATACAATTATTTTGCACTCTAGTGATAACTGGGACGATCTTCCCAGTAACCAATACAGTTTGTTGAACTTGAGTCTTAGTTGCTTGTTTTTGTTTATAATATGCGTTTTCCAATTTAAGCGTCTATCTAGATACATACCTAGGTATTTTGCTGAGTTAGCATGTTGTATTGTATTATTATTAATATTTACAGCCGGACAATTTAACCTACACAGGGTAAATGTGACGTGGATCGATTTTTCTACATTCACTTTTATTCTCCATATTCTGAGCCACTTTTGAATTTCATTTAAGTTTTCTTGGAGTATTTTTGAAGCCATCATTGGATTTATATGCGTTGCCATGATTACTGTGTCATCTGCGAAAGTTGCTGTGATGGTATGTTTCGTTGTTGGAAGATCCGCCGTGTAAATGAGATATAAGAGTGGCGCTAAAACACTTCCTTGTGGAACCCCAGCTTTTATTGGGAAAGTTGTTGTGTGTTCCTCAAGATGATTGACAATAAATTTACGGTTTTCCAAGTATGATTTTAGAATTTGGAAGTAGTGGTGAGGTAGTAGTTTTTTCAATTTATACAGGAGGCCTTCATGCCATACCCTGTCAAACGCCTGTGAGATGTCGAGAAAAGCCGCAGAACAATAACTCTTTGTTTCAAATGTATTGATTATTTGATTAACCACTCTGTGAATTTGTTCTGTAGTTGCGTGATGTTGACGGAATCCAAATTGGTGATTTGGTATAATGTAGTTTTGCAACATTACTACTTTTAGTCTTTTAGCAAATAGTTTTTCAAAAACTTTTGAAATAGCTGGTAATAGGCTAATTGGCCTGTATGATTTTACATCGTCGAGTTTCTTGCCTGGCTTTGGGATAAGAATAATTTTAGCGGTCTTCCATTGTTCTGGAAAGCTATTTGTGTTTAGTATGGCGTTGAAAATATAGGTTAAATATTTCATAGCAGTTGGTGTAAGTTCTTTTAGCATTTTTCCGGTGATTTTATCAAGTCCCGGTGTCTTTTTTGGATTTATTTCTTGTTTTATAAATGTTTGTACTTCTAGTATTTTAAATTTTTTTATAGGCAAGTTCATTTGGAATGGTGTTTCAAGGAAATCTAAAATTTCGCGATCTTCATCTATCGACCTTTCTGTTGGATGAGGTGTGAACGTATTTTTTAGATGAGTAGCAAATAAAAAAGCTTTTTCGTTGTCACTTCTTGCCCACTCGCCGTTGCTTTTTCGAATGGGTGGAACATGTTGTTGTGGATGACCTATTTTTTTCGTTGCTCTCCAAAGAGAGTAATCTGTTATTTCGGTTGCCGTAAGGCTCTCTAGGTAGCTTTGAATTGCTTCGTCTTTGATGTCTTTCATTAGTTTTCTTAGCTCTTTTATTGCACGATTTAATTTAGACTTATTTTCAGGTGATCTTGTTTTTTGCCATAATTTTCTTAATTTTCTTTTTTCTTTAATTTTTGTTTTTACGGCTGTTGGACAAATTTCTTGTCTTATAATTTCGGAGTGCACTGGTGTTGATGTTTTAGCTGCATCCTTTATAATGTTATTAAAATTTTCAATTGCATTTGATATATCTGTATTATTTTTTAATGATACGTCCAATGTTATTTTTTTATCAATTAATTCTTTAAATAAATTCCAATTAGTGCGCTTTGAATGTAATGTTTGTTTACTCTGTGTATTTATTATGCTTGTGGATGCGGTAATTATGATAGGGGTATGATCCGATGACAATTCTAGACTCGATTCCGCTTTTATTCGATTTTTTGTAATACCTTTTGTAATACAGAAGTCCAATAAGTCTGGAATTTTGTTTTGATCAGAGGGCCAATAAGTTGGTTTTCCCGTAGATACATGACTCAATTTACATTCTTGAATCGCCATATAAAGTTGTCTGCCTCTCTGTGTGATCAATCTTGAACCCCATTCTGTATGCTTAGCATTATAGTCACCTCCTGAGATAAATCTGTTACCCAAAGTTTTAAAATATTTGGAGAATTCAAGCTTGTTGATATTATGTTTTGGTGGGCAGTATAAGGCTGATATAGTCAATGGACCGTTCCAATCCTCTATAACCACACTCGTTGCTTGAAGATATGCATGTTCATGTTTTTCCAGTTCATAATGTTTTATTGTATTTCTGATGATAATGGCCGAACCTCCATGCGCCTTCCCATCCGGATGTTTGGTATGGTATGTTTTATAATTTCTTATATTAAAAAAGTTTCTGTTGGTAAAATGTGTTTCGGCGATCAGCAGGATATCAATTTTGTGTTCAATAATAAATCTATTTATTTCATATGTATGTTGCGTTAAACCGTTGGCGTTCCATAGTACTATTTTGAGAAGATTTGGCATTATACCATTTTTGTTACTAACTTGGTTAATAATCCTATCAAAGGACCAATTTGACTCATAAGTTCTCTCATCATAATTTTCATTTCAGATATATCATTTGATGGCTGTTGTGGCTGTATGTCGATCTGCTGTTGCTGTTGTTGTTGTTGTTGTTGTTGTTGTTGTTGTTGTTGTTGTTGTTGTTGTTGTTGAGGTTGTTGTTGTTGTAGATGTGCATGGGTATTTATCGTTTTTTCATTTTGTTGTTGGTTATTTGTAGCTGTTATTACCTGTGCGTAAGTTAAGTTTGGCTGCACATACTGATTTGCATGCGTTCTACGAGTCTGGACAACTTCTTGTCTGTTTCTTAATGCTGGGAATTTTTTCAATTCTAGTTGCTTATAATAACTGCAACCTTTATAATTGGCTGGATGATTACCATTACATAAGACACATAATACCTTATCATCCCGTGTATTTCTTTTGCAATCACGACTTAAATGCTCCCCTGCACATTTAACACATCTTGGTTTTCTATTGCAATATTTCCAGGTATGTTCATACCGTTGACAAATATAACATTGCGGAATTTCTTTTTTAAAAATTGGTGGTTCGAATTTAATTTTGGTGTGCAGTATTACGTATTCTTTATATATATCTTTATTGTTTTCTGCTGGTTGGAGATCTATGTAGAATAATGGCAGTGGGTTTCCAGTTAGTCTTTGTTTTATATTGTAGACATTAGTAACTTTATGGTTTTTTTCTTCAATTTCAGATTTTATTTCTTCCAAGTCGGTTGAAGGATGTAGCCCTCTTAGAACTACTCGGAAATTTTTTTGATTTTTATCTTTATATGTATGAAATTCTGTTTTTCTTTCGGTTAATTCTGTGACTAGTTTTCTATAATTTTCAGGGCATGTCAATTGTATCTTTACCTCTTCATTATTAAGTGTTTTTATGTTGTAATTTTTATCACATAAATCTTTTAGTAATGTTGTGAGCGGTGTTATATCCTTTATCCCTGATACGAAGATTGGAGGTGGCAGGGGAATTTTGTTTGACGTTTTTATAATATTTTCATCATCATTTATATTTTCTAATAGTTCGTAAGTATTTGAAGTAGAAATAGGGTTTAACCAATTATTACTTTGTATTTTCTTTTGTTTAGTTGTTTGGCTTTGTTGGGGACTATTTCTTTTTCTTTTACTGGACATAGTACTGAAATCTTCTTCTTTATTTGAGACTTGGGTCGATGGTGAACTATATTGCTTTTGCATTTTATTTTGTTGTTTGTTGTATACGTTATATTGTATTGAAGTTGGTTCTACTACATATGGCAGAGTTGTTTGTATATATTTTGGCGTTTCACAAGGTGGATAGGCCGTTACATAAGCCATTTGGTGAGGTGTATATGTTGGTTGAGATTGTTGTGTGTAATATATTGGTTGCTGAGTTGTTACTTGTTGAAATGCACTACTAATTTGTTGGTTTGGTGCATAAATATTTGGTTGTTGTTGGGATGTACACATAATTGGTGTTCGTTGCATATCATTAGGCTGAGGTAAATATTGAACAGATTGAGATACAGGTTGTATAACTGGTTTTTGTTGGTTTATCATGTTTTGGGTTTGTTGTATTTTCGGTGGATTGTCGTCTATTGTAGTTTTGGATGGTGGTGTTCTTTGTGTCATCACAATTAAATATTTGTGTTGCACAAGAACAACCACATAAGTTGAAAAAAAAATTTAATTAATTAGTAGATGTCGACTTATGTTCAGGTTACTGTGTATTTTGTATACTTTGTACACGCTATACAATTTAACAATTTAAATTTAAATTTAAATTCAAATTCAAATTCTATAGCAATGTACCGTTATTTTGAATTCTATTGCGGCTTTTTGTTTTGTTTATTTATGGAGTTAATTATTTTTTTTTTTTTTTTATTTTAATTATTTTATTTTTGTTATTAAATTATTATATTTGAATATATTTATATAGACTTACGTACATCGACCTTTCTATTCGAAGGATAAATTGAGACTGCAAATGATTTTGAATAATTAATGTTTTATTATTAAATCTTTCTACTAAAATATTCCAAGCTACCAAATAATTTTCCGGTGATATTGGAATACTTTCAATTAATTCCGATGCACTTCCTTTAAGCGAAGCTTTCAAATAATGTAATTTTTCTATAGCTGTGATTCAACTATTTTCGTGTATTAAAGATAAAAATGTATAATGAAAATTTGACCATTCATCGTAATTACCTGAGAAACTTGGCAAATTTATTGTTGGTAGTTTAATGTTTTTATTTATGTTTATTGTTTATCCATAGCAGTGATGTTTAATGCATAGCTTGTACTCGATCTAAAAAAGTACAGAAACAAGCGAGATCCCAAATTTCCATTTTCAGGGTTCATCAAGAAATAATATGTTTTTTTTTTCAAACAAATTTTACTAATATCTGAAGAACATTGAATTCAAAATTCAAAATTCAAAATTTTAAGAAGTTCTAGTTTATCAAAAAATTTCAATATTCTCATTTAATATATTTAATTTGTGATAGAGTGGCCGGGTATTATTAATCTATATATGGTATAATGACATGATGTACATACAATACATTGATTCCAATTTTCAATATGATAGTGGGTAATGTGCTTGTGGTTAAATATAACAATTTTTTTTTTTTGCAAATAAAATTGAAATTTTATATGCAAATAAAAAGTTCATTAACCTTTGAACTGAGGTTGACATACAAAATAAAAAAAAACCAACATAGAATTGTTAAAGCATGTCATATATTATCATTACCTACTATTTTATTATTAATAATTAAATTAAGTTACATATTTTAAAATTATATAAAATAAACGAATAATAATAATAATTTTATTTTATTGTAGTTGGAATAATATATGGTTCTTACAAAACTAAAATAATAAATAAAGATGTAGTGTGTGTAATGGTCTAATTACGTATATTGAGAGATTTGCAGACCAATCTGTGAATTTTTATAGACTTCCATGCGGAGCAATTTATTTAATTGAATGTAATAATTGTTTGGTAGCAGATAAGTTCTATTTAAAGTTTTTTAAAGTAATGAATTTATTCCTGTCATAATAATTGTAATTGTTTGTATTGATAATTTGTTTATTGTTTATAAAGAATTTAAATTGTATTATTATTAGACAAATTTATATAAAATATCGCTTCTTATGTTGTGTACAAACTTTGTAGTTTGTTCAATATATGTACATTTAAGGGGTAAATCTAATATTATAATAATATACTGTTATTAATAATTTTAATATTTTTAAAATTATAATAACTATATTAAAAATAAAAGAGGCTGAATTATAAAGGTTAAAGATGCAGAACTAAATAAGTTAATAGTGACAATAATTAATAATATTGTATATAATTAAACGTTGAATACAGCATTTAGAGATATTATTGTAAATATTGTATATACAATATTATATTTTGGTAATTTTTGTTTTTGAGAAATGAAATAGAAAGGTCGTTTTTAATATAGTTTAAAAAATTGGCATTAATAATATTAAATAGTATCAATAATAATTAAATATATTACATTTGAATATAATTATATACACCCAACTCTTTTTTTACACGCTTTTTTTTTACACGATTTCGAAATAACACGGTCCACAAAAAAAGAACAATTACTCTTTTTTTGCACGATTTATTCGATCTAACACGAATTTCAAAATATGTATATAATTTTATAATTTTAGGTAGTTCTGTAACAGACTCATCAATTGTGTGTTCAGAAATAATAACTTTATCACACGCCATTGGTGGTGAAGGGTTTGACAACATGGATACTGCAGACATCGAAGAACAAATGATTGAGAAACCTTTAGATGAGGAGGATCTGCTTGAAGTTGTACCAGTTGATGTTAGTAATGAGAACGATGATGATGATGATGAAGGTGAAATTCATCAGCTAACAGCTAGTTTAATTCGCGAGGTTTTAAAATTTTCTGCAATTATGGCACATCATTTTCTCACTCATCACCCCGACGTGGAACGAGCATTAAAATTTCAGCGTAATCTGCAGCTTTGTACGGCTGGGTACCAAGAACTCTACAAGCAACTTGAGAAACCAAAAATCCAGCCTCTGATAACGGATTTCTTAATAAAAAGAAAGCCAACATCAGAGGACGTTATTAACGAACGAGTGCCTTCAATGGATTCAAGTTCGTTAGATGTGTTAGACTCTAGCGATGAAGACAATATTGCACCTGTTGGTAATAAACGTGCCCGGTTATTATCAAGTAGTGATGATAGCACTAAATAAGCTTTTGATTTGTAATTCAAATTTTTTATTTGTACTTATGGAATAAAATCTATTTGTTATCTTTTTTAATAAAAATGAGAATGAAATATGTATATACGAACATGTTGTAGAATAATTAGATATGTGTTTTCATAAGTTTTTTTTTGCACGATTTTTCATACCAAAAAGTATTTTTTTTCCATCTTACACGGTTTTTTAAAACTGTGGAACACATCCTCAATTTTACTATGTGTTCCATGTCTTTTTTACATGGTTTTATTTTACACGGATTTCTTTGGAACGTATCTACCGTGTAAAAAAGGAGTTGGGTGTATATATTTTTTGTTGATAGAAAATGAAAAGTTTTTGTATCACAAAATCGTAATTTGTGGGAATGTTTTTTGGTTTTTTTTTTTCGTGAGCACTACTGTCTGCAAATAATAAATGTGCTGCGATCATAGCAATAAAAATTATAAGAGTTTGTCAAAAACATCGTTATGTGGCTATGTTGCAATACTAACACGTTAAAAAAATTTGTACCGAGCACATATTTTCCCATCCCTTCTCTTTCATTATTAAGAAATTTCACATAAGTTAATTTTTGTTCTGAAAAATGTTCCATGAAATAGAGGATGCCGTATAATGCTTTTTTTTTTTTGCATTTAATCTGAAAATGTTTCCAAAAATTTTAACTTTTTAAATTGAAAATATAACAAAAGTTAATTTATATATTTAAAAAATTAGTTTGTATTGTGTATATGATACACATAGGTATATTTTGGAAATGTTTTATTTCTTGATGTGGATACATTACAAAATTTTTGTCTTAATGTTCAATAATGTATATGATAGAATAAAAATTAAATTACGAGCATGAAAAAAAATATTCTGTTTTATAACACCAATAACATTCTTATGATAATACTTACTTATTTACTGCATGTCATTAAAACTCAGGTGAGGTTTTAGCCATCTCCAAAACCGGACGTATATTTATTTATTTTTGTTGTTTTTGTTTTTATGTAGAATGATACAATGTTTGTAGGTAGGTCCTAGGTAGGTAGGTAGGTAGGTAGGTAGGTAGGTAGGTAGGTAGGTAGGTATATTATACTATATGTTGTAGGCATAAATATATATATAAATGTAAAAATATTATATTTTCAGGATTTCAGCTGTATTTTACCAATGTTTGAATTTAAGCAATTTTAGTTCATCTTATTAAATTATGTTTATCACTAAAAGAAAAAAAATGTAAATTATAAATAATTGTTCCTGGCCCTCCACTTTACTAATTTATTAACAAATATAAAAATTATGTCAATAATCTGATTATGGAAAATTGTTAATAAGTTTTGCTGGGCTTGAGACCAGTCAAATATACTATAAATATAATTTATTTGGGCAGTGTTACCTGGAACTGAAACTAAAATAATATAAACAAGCTAATGTTAATTTGAAACATATTCTATTGAATGTTATATGTGCAGACATATAATGTACAATAAATTATGTTTTCAAAAAATAATTTGCCATATAAAATTATATATATATTGTAATATAATAAAATAATTAGTTAATAATTTCTATACTATGAAAAAGACTATGATCACGTTCGGTATTCCAAACACGGAGGGTCAGACTCCTGACTAAACAAGTTTGTTGGAGGGACTACCTAAATAGATTTTATCCATATACACGGATCGGATCTGAAAATATATGTAAGCGGCATACAGGACAATTTTGAGTCTGTGGAGGGTTGTCATCGTCGTCATCGTCATAATTTTGGTTTTGATTTTGTGGTCGGTAGCGTTCAATACAAGTTGAACAAAAATTGAAATGACCACAATCAACTAAAATATGTGTTCTAGGATGCACTAAACATACAACACAATTATTAGATGAAAATTCGGGAAAATCTTCGTCTATATTAATAGTCGCGTAACTAGAATTGATTGGAATTGGGTCAACTGTTAGTAATGGTGCTGCTACAGGTTCGTTTAAAATTTGTGGATTAGTTGGTGTAGCAACATGTGATGATCCTGCTGCGGGTGTATTTGAAACTTGTTCGATTAAAGGTGGGGTTTCTAGACCTGTGTCTATAGTTTCATCGATGTCATCTGAATTATATGGAATTTCTGCAGCAAATAACGAAACATAATCTCTTGAAGTATTGGACATTGTCTTTAAAAATCTATCTACATTGTTAGTTGTACTTAAGGTAGGTTGTGCATGCGCTATATTATTGTTTCTGTCTGTGTACGTAATTCGCCGTGGGTCCGATTCTTGTCCTTTGTTGAAGCGCATGAAGTCGCATGTCTTGGAACTTTCCATTGTCAATGAATTTCCAAATATTTGGATGTGCCATACCAACGATTCGAAATAACGAACGGTGGAAAGATTCAACTGCATTATTTTTGCGATGTGGCTCTTCAAAAACTGAAATTTGTTGTCCGAGCCAGGTGTTGCGCAAATAATTGCAGAATCTTATGAAATTTGGATCTGTATTTCTACCTTGATTGGCAACAGCAGTTATACCTTCTGGTATTAAATTATTCGGTAGTAATGGTAAAGACATGGCCATTTTCACGGCCATAAATATGTTAACTGTTGTCGAGTCAATGTTAAAAAAAGTTCGTAATCCGGTGAGTACGCGGTTACCGTCTTTCTCGTCATCAGGACATACATAATTGGATAAACCTTTTAATAAAAAAATAAATACATTAAATTTGGAACATCTTTAATTTAATTTAAAAAATTAACTTACTGTGTTATGGTGGTCGAGCATCATATGTATTATAAATAATTGGTATAAATTGCCGGACCTTGGCACTACCTTAAAAGTTGCATCCATTTGAATTCGAATCGATTTACCACCGATATATTCCATTACACTAGGTGATATGAAATAGCAATATTCCTCATTGCTCAGTGCATCAAGTCCCATGTAAAATGGTCGGTTGGGCTGTCCCTTCTCAACGCCGTATCTTTCAAAAAATCTTTTTTAAAATAAATGTATTTAATTAACCATATGCATTGAAACAAAAAACACTGTTATATGAATAATTTTTTTTCATCTTATTGCAGTGGACAGTGTATTTAATAATGTACACATAATAATATTGCATATTGCAGCATCTTTACAATCTATCTTACATATTGGTTTCTTACTGTATACTGTAAGAACCAAAGATATTAAGTAATTTTATTTGATATTTAAATTATTTATTTTGATTTACTATATGAAATGTTAGTAATGGATCCAGTGATCCAATTACCCTTAATTAACCATAAACATTAATAATCATTGTTTTATTAGGATGGGTGTTGTTTATTTAAATCTTGTTATTAATTCTGATGGTATATGCCTTTTTAATCTTCGTTCATGTTCGTTGGCATTTAAAAATTTCATCACAAGTTGATTTGGATGTTCATGAAGTCTTTTATAATAAACTGTACTTTTAGATGTAATTAAATCTTTAACCGAACAAATGTTGTACAATAAATTTACGGTTTTCCAAGTATGATTTTAGAATTTGGAAATAGTTGTGAGGTAGTAGTTTTTTCAATTTATACAGGAGGCCTTCATGCCATACCCTGTCAAACGCCTGTGAGATGTCGAGAAAAGCCGCAGAACAATAACTCTTCGTTTCAAATGTATTGATTATTTGATTAACCACTCTGTGTATTTGTTCTGTAGTTGCGTGATGTTGACGGAATCCAAATTGGTGATTTGGTATAATGTAGTTTTGCAACATTACTACTTTTAATCTTTTAGCAAATAGTTTTTCAAAAACTTTTGAAATAGCTGGTAATAGGCTAATTGGCCTATATAATTTTACATCGTCGAGTTTCTTGCCAGGCTTTGGGATAAGAATAATTTTAGCGGTCTTCCATTGTTCTGGAAAGCTATTTGTGTTTAGTATGGCGTTGAAAATATAGGTTAAATATTTCATAGCAGTTGGTGTAAGTTCTTTTAGCATTTTTCCGGTGATTTTATCAAGTCCCGGTGTCTTTTTTGGATTTATTTCTTGTTTTATAAATGTTTGCACTTCTAGTATTTTAAATTTTTTTATAGGCAAGTTCATTTGTAATGGTGTTTCAAGGAAATCTATAATTTCTCGATCTTCATCTACCGACCTTTCTGTTGGATGAGGTGTGAACGTATTTTTTAGATGAGTAGCAAATAAAAAAGCTTTTTCGTTATCACTTCTTGCCCACTCACCGTTGCTTTATCTAATGGGTGGAACATGTTGTTGTGGATGACCTATTTTTTTCGTTGCTCTCCAAAGAGAGTAATCTGTTATTTCGGTTGCCGTAAGGCTTTCTAAGTAGCTTTGAATTGCTTCGTCTTTGATGTCTTTCATTAATTTTCTTAGCTCTTTTATTGCTTAATTTAGATTTAATTTAGACTTATTTTCAGGTGATCTTGTTTTTTGCCATAATTTTCTTAATTTTCTTTTTTCTTTAATTTTTGTTTTTACGGCTGCTGGACAAATTTCTAGTCTTATACTTTCGGAGTACACTGGTGTTGATGTTTTAGCTGCATCCTTTATAATGTTGTTAAAATTTTCAATTGCATTTGATATATCTGTATTATTTTTTAATGATACGTCCAATGTTATTTTTTTATCAATTAGTTCTTTAAATAAATTCCAATTAGTGCGCTTTGAATGTAATGTTTGTTTACTCTGTGTATTTATTATGCTTGTGGATGCGGTAATTATGATAGGGGTATGATCCGATGACAATTCTAGACTCGATTCCGCTTTTATTCGATTTTTTGTAATACCTTTTGTAATACAGAAGTCCAATAAATCTAGAATTTTGTTTTGATCAGAGGGCCAATAAGTTGGTTTTCCCGTAGATACATGACTCAATTTACATTCTTGAATCGCCATATAAAGTTGTCTGCCTCTCTGTGTGATCAGTCTTGAACCCCATTCTGTATGCTTAGCATCATAGTCACCTCCTGAAATAAATCTGTTACCCAAAGTTTTAAAATATTTGGAGAATTCAATTTTGTTGATATTATGTTTTGGTGGGCAGTATAAGGCTGATATAGTCAATGGACCGTTCCAATCCGCTATAACCACACTCGTTGCTTGAAGATATGCATGTTCATGTTTTTGCAGTTCATAATGTTTTATTGTATTTCTGATGATAATGGCCGAACCTCCATGCGCCTTCCCATCCGGATGTTTGGTATGGTATGTTTTATAATTTCTTATATTAAAAAAGTTTCTGTTGGTAAAATGTGTTTCGGCGATCAGCAGTATATCAATTTTGTGTTCAATAATAAATCTATTTATTTCATATGTATATTGCGTTAAACCGTTGGCGTTCCAGAGTACTATTTTGAGAGTTACTAACTTGGTTAATAATCCTATCAAAGGACCAATTTGACTCATAAGTTCTCTCATCATAATTTTCATTTCAGATATATCATTTGATGGCTGTTGTGGCTGTGTGTTGAACTGCTGTTGCTGTTGTTGTTGTTGTTGTTGTTGTTGTTGTTGAGGTTGTTGTTGTTGTAGATGTGCCTGGGTATTTATCGTTTTGTCATTTTGTTGTTGGTTATTTGTAGCTGTTATTACCTGTGCGTAAGTTAAGTTTGGCTGCACATACTGATTTACTTGCGTTCTACGCGTCTGGACAACATCTTGTCTGTTTCTTAATGCTGGGAATTTTTTCAATTCTAGTTGCTTATAATAACTGCAACCTTTATAATTGGCTGGATGATTTCCATTACATAAGACACATAATACCTTATCATCCCGTGTATTTCTTTTGCAATCACGACTTAAATGTTCCCCTGCACATTTAACACATCTTGGTTTTCTATTGCAATATTTCCAGGTATGTTCATACCGTTGACAAATATAACATTGCGGAATTTCTTTTTTAAAAGTTGGTGGTTCGAATTTAATTTTGGTGTGCAATATAACGTATTCTTTATATATATCTTTATTGTTTTCTGCTGGTTGGAGATCTATGTAGAATAATGGCAGTGGGTTTCCAGTTAGTCTTTGTTTTATATTGTAGACATTAGTAACTTTATGGTTTTTTTCTTCAATTTCAGATTTTATTTCTTCCAAGTCGGTTGAAGGATGTAGCCCTCTTAGAACTACTCGGAAATTTTTTTGATTTTTATCTTTATATGTATGAAATTCTGTTTTTCTTTCGGTTAATTCTGTGACTAGTTTTCTATAATTTTCAGGGCATGTCAATTGTATCTTTACCTCTTCATTATTAAGTGTTTTTATGTTGTAATTTTTATCACATAAATCTTTTAGTAATGTTGTGAGCGGTGTTATATCCTTTACCCCTGATACGAAGATTGGAGGTGGCAGTGGAATTTTATTTGACGTTTTTATAATATTTTCATCATCATTTATATTATCTAATATTTCGTAAGTATTTGTAGTAGAAATAGGGTTTAACCAATTATTATTTTGTATTTTCTTTTGTTTATTTGTTTGACTTTGTTGGGGACTATTTCTTTTTCTTTTGCTGGACATATTATTGAAATCTTCTTCTTTATTTGAGACTTGGGTCGATGGTGAACTATATTGTCGTTGCATTTTATTTTGTTGTTTGTTGTATACGTTATATTGTATTGAAGTTGGTTCTACTACATATGGCAGAGTTGTTTGTATATATTTTTTGGCGTTTCACAAGGTGGATAGGCCGTTACATAAGCCATTTGGTGAGGTGTATATGTTGAGAGATTGTTGTGTGTAATATATCGGTTGTTGAGTTGTTACTTGTTGCAATGCACTTCTAATTTGTTGGTTTGGTGCATAAATATTTGGATGTTGTTGGGATGTGCACATAATTGGTGTTCGTTGCATATCATTAGGCTGAGTTAAATATTGAATAGATTGAGATACAGGTTGTATAACTGGTTTTTGTTGGCTTATCATGTTTGGGGTTTGTTGTATTTTCGGTGGATTGTCGTCTATTATATTTTTGGGTGGTGGTGTTCTTTGTGTCATCACAATTAAATATTTGTGTTGCACAAGAACATTTACCACATAAGTTGAAAAAAATTTAATTAATTAATAGATGTCGACTTATGTTCAGGTTACTGTGTATTTTGTATACTTTGTACACGCTATACAATTTAACAATTTAAATTTAAATTTAAATTCAAATTCAAATTCAATAGCAATGTACCGTTATTTTGAATTCTATTGTGGCTTTTTGTTTTGTTTACTTATGGAGTTATTATATTAAATTTAATTATTTTATTTAAATTTTTGTTTTTAAATTATTTTATTTATATAATTTATTTTGACTTACGCTACAAACGACCTTACTATTCGAATGATAAATTGTAACTGAAAATAAATTATGCATAGCTTATTATAAAAACACATACCGTTCATTCATAATGGATGTGTTGAATTCTGAATTCTGAATTATTTCAGCCAATGAAACCAAATCTGCTTTATGATTATGCGTAGATAAAATGCTGTATGTGTTATCTATCTTTTTGTCACAGCTGTTGCAGAACAGAACTTTATTTGACACTTTAAATAAAATCTTGTACCTTCTGGTGTCACGGTTGTCTTATTACACAATTATATGTAATTATTATCGTCCACATATACTGTGCTATCAGCCCGTTTGCCGTCATATTTTTCCATTTTTACTGAAAAAATTTATACATTTTTTTTTCATTGGACATGTATATAATAAGGGTTTACTTTATACCGATAGCAATATACTAAACATATATTTAAAAAGCTCGTTTATATTACTTTAATATATATTATATTTGTATATATAATATTTTATAATTTTTTTTTGAGCCAATTCGCAAAATTTCCGATGAAAAGTTTATTTTTGGTAAATATATATTCAACATATTATAAAACATTTCATAAATATAAATTTATAGTTTAATTAATTTTTATTCAAAGAAAAAAAAAAAAAGAAAATAAAACTGCGCGTACAATTAAAAGATTTGATAACGGAGATGGTTTTTGGGTTTAAATTAAATAATAAAATAACAAAAGAAATATTTGGTAATACATAAGTTTTCGAAGCGTGCAATTGTATAATAGAATTAGTATATTAGATTTAAAATAAATGAATTATGTAGCAAAAAGAATTTTATAATTTAAAAAAAACTTACTGGCAAATATTTTAATTATAAAAATGTAGAACTATGTATATCTAATGATGATGTTAATGTTGATGTTGATTTCGATGTTGATGTTGATGTTGATGTTGATGTTGATGTTGATGTTGATTTTTTGTTTATTATTGAATATTATTAAAAATTATTCTAAGCCAAATAACTTTTTTACAATATTTTTATATTAAATTGAATAAAATATTCAAACGCAAATTTAACATATATTTTTTTTCTTCGAGAATAATTTAAAAAATGATTCCACAGTTGAGAAAAATATTTTAAATTGACGTTACCAAACACTGTGTTACCAATTTTTACTATGTTATCTTACTGTACAACCAATAAAATTGTCATAATTATAATTCGACAAATGACAATTCCTATTATAGCCTGGAAAAACGGCTTTGTATTTAAAAAATACAGCTCAAAATATTTCTACCAATACTAGTATTTTATAAGTATTTCGCAAATGTTACAAAACGTTTTAGATTTTATTAATATGTAATATATTACAAAATTCGAAAAATTTCAAACACTACTACAATAATACAAACGAATAAAAATAATAATAATAATAAATAATATATTATAATAATAATGAATAATAATTTATTAATTATTGATTTTAATGTTAAAAACAGCATTTTCGTTCTATATTATTGACGTTGATATCAAAAAATTATAGGTATTATATTATATATATTATATAGTACTTGGATTATAAATATACTGTCTCGATATTTCACGAGATTGTTCCAAATTTGTCGATGATGTATTCTTTGATGTGTCTCGTTTTCGTCTTGTTTTTCTATGACCCAATTAACTAATTACAGACGTAATGCATGGTCAGTTGGCTTGAATTCTTGAGTTAATTGTATTTGTAAGCCTTTAAATGAAGATCTTCGTGTAAAATATTGTTGGTTTTAGATTTAATTGCTGCGAACTACGACAAACAATATTTTCACTTGAATGACCAATACTATTGTATAATAAATTATGCTTCTCTGATCTTGAACTGGACCAGTTTCTTTAAATTTATCAATGATAAGTTTAATAGCACGGTTTGTCGTAGCATTTTCGATACCGTATGTTGTGTTGAATGAAATTTGTTAGAATATCAATTATTATTAATTGTTTGTTATGACTTGTTTCGCCAATCATTAATATCAAGAGCCATAATATTAATATTATAAAGTAGCTCGACATCTCAAATCCAAGCAAAATAAATAAAATTTCAATTTTATTTGCAAAAAAAAAAATTGTTATATTTAACCACAAGCACATTACCCACTATCATATTGAAAATTGGAATCAATGTATTGTATGTACATCATGTCATTATACCATATATAGATTAATAATACCCGGCCACTCTATCACAAATTAAATATATTAAATGAGAATATTGAAATTTTTTGATAAACTAGAACTTCTTAAAATTTTGAATTTTCAATCTTGAATTCAATGTTCTTCAGATATTAGTAAAATTTGTTTGAAAAAAAAAAGATATTATTTCTTGATGAACCCTGAAAATGGAAATTTGGGATCTCGCTTGTTTCTGTACTTTTTTAGATCCAGTACAAGCTATTCATTAAACATCACTGCTATGGAGATGAATATAAATATTGTTAAAATTTTACTTACATTTTCATTCTCTTATTATGTATATTAATTGTTTAAATTTTGTTGTTGTAATAATAATGTTGTAATATTGGGTATATTTAGCATAGATTAACAAATTCAATATTTTCCATCATAAAAAGAATCGATACCCGATAACTAATTTCAATACAATTTCTTCGGTCGATATTAAATTTTATTTATTATTATTAATTTACACAACCTAATCTAATGATATGATGTGCATTCTGCATACAAACTAGAATAAAAAAAAACATTTAAATAATTTTACCATAATATAATATATTTATAATATAATACTTAATTTTATTTTATTTTTGTATATTACACATTTGAATTTAATTTTAATATATTGTTAAATGCTATATATTATAATTCACACGGTGAAATTTTGTTACACAATAATACACAAAGTTCTGTTTTTAAAACAATATTTTATAACACATTTTTGTATATTACACTTAAATTTAATGTTATTTTTTTTTTTTTTAAATAAATATATAAACAAATAAATTCGATAACAATAGGTAACAAATCACTGTAATCATAGAATAATTGCAATAATAAATATCGTACAATAATTCAATTTTTGTTATATACAACAATCATAATTAAGTCAACTATTCGCTACTACGGCTATTGGCGCCACTGTGCTACGTATATTTTTTTTTTAATATATATTTTTATTGCTGCGTGCAATAAAATATAAAACACATTTTATTCATGCGTAATAAATTTTTTATTACGTATTATTATTATACTTTAAAACTTTTTTTTTTTAAAAGTTTTTCATTAATTAATTTTGTTTTTTAATATTTTCATTCGTAATAAATTTTTATTATTATTTTACATCTTAAAAATTTTAGTTTTTTTTTTTTTTTTAATCACATCACCATTAATCACTCAAAATCCAAAAAACATCCGGCTCGAAGGACCAAAAATGACGATAAATAAAATACCAAAAAATGACGATAAATAAAATACAATTAATTTTTCTTTTATTCCTTTATTTTTCTATTTATTATTTTAATTTTCCTTATTTAGCTCTTATTCAACCTTTCTTATCAAACTCTTAATTTTAACTGACAAAGTATTTCATTATGATGCAATTTATATATTTTCAAGTGTATATGTGTGCGTGCATATATTATCGAACAAGAACAAATAGATCAATCTATTCCATGAATAATCTCTATCCGTCTCATTCAAGAGTAGTCTCAATGATCAATCTATTCTGCTCTAATTTCATTGGTTCTCTATTATAATCGTTATAATGATCAATACCAATGATCAAATTAGGGAATATTATCAGTGATCAAGCTATCTCTTTTCAAGAGGTTTTCCGTCCCTTGAATATAATATTGGAAACATGATTCAAATATAATTTTGAAAATACAATGTGAGTCACTCGAGCAAATGTCGAAACTAAAATTAAAAAATGTTAATATTATACAAAGCTAAAGGTAAGCTCACACCGCATCTTCAAATAAGGCAATCTTTTCCATTTAAAAAGACATCAAAATTTCAATCAATATTTGTAAAACATAACAATTTATTGTAATACACAAAATTAACTTATATGCTTCAACAAGTGTTTTCAGATGTTTAGCTATTATTTTTTATCCTTTACCTCTACTTTTGTTGTTTATTGTTTATCATTGCAATAATTAATTTCAGTTTACTTTATAATTTTTACATTGAATTTTTGATACTATTTTTATTTTTCCGCGTCTTTAACAAGACCAAGGGATGCGGTGTAAATCGCCTCCACGTGGTGCATCCCGGATATTCAACCGAACGATTTACAGTTAAAAGTACACTAGCCCCACCTACTTATATAGCCACGCGACGCCACTGATGCAATTATAAATGCAATCCCAATTAACAATTTTTGGTTATAAATTAAGTACTTGTATCCATTGTGCGTTCTTACTGAGCTCATACTGTATGAATATTGGGGAATGCATATAGTGGAAAGTAGTTGCATACAATATGCATACCGTATGGGTGCATGTATCTAATCTCTACGTATACAAAAGAGATTATTACAAAATTTATAATTTATTATTTTTGAAATAATATCTCTTTCTTTATCTTCAATTGTAAAATGTGTCTTTGCTAATTATAAATGAAAATGTTTTTTTTATATCATACGGCAATAAGTTTTTTATGATAAAAATAATAAAATTATATTTTCGCATTTCAAGCAAAAATTTTCAACGAACAATATTTTTATGACAAATATTCCAATTATACCTCGAAAAATTACAACGCACTTTAAATATATTACTTAACATAATTTTGTATTTATAAAATTAATTAAAATTTTTACACGAATTGAATTACGAACCATTTCAAACAATCGAAAATGTTTTGTATATGTTATTATTTTATTTTTTACCATAGTGTTAAAATGAAAAATTGTCATAAATTAGAGAATTTTTTTTTTCTAAGAAATTTATGTTAAAGATAGAAAGTGAAATTGCATTTAAACATACATTAACTCAATTTCAAAAAATTGTAATGTTTTTTCCGTAAATACAAAACTTATATTTTAATAATAAATATTACTTATTATGATTGTTAAATTTTAATTAATAAAAAAATGAAAATATTTCTTAATTACATATTTATCATAATTTATTTATTTCATTTCATATTTTTTATAAAAAATATAATTTTAATGTTAATCCGACGTTTCGATAATTCCACAAATATCATTAAGGATTGTAAAATTAATAAATATAAAAAATAAAAAATAAAATAAATAAATTATAATAAATATTTAAGAAAAATTTTTATTTATTTAAAAATAATTTACAGTTCAAAAATCTAATTTAAAATATAATGATAAATATTAATTAATAAATTAATTAATTAAAAATATTATTAAAAATCACAGTTGTATATAAATATTTAAATAATTATATTGGTGTAAACCTTAATTAAAATAATAATATTTCTATTAATTTTAACATTGTTAATAATAATAATAATAAGGAAATTATGCTAAAATGTGATGTGTTTAATGGTTTAATAGTGAATTTATGAGTAAAATTGATTAAAATAGTCATATGGAGAAATATAATCGTGAAATAGAATTCGATTGTTTGTTGTTTTCTTTGAAATATGTAATATTATTATGGAAAACCTTAGGATTTTAAAACTCAAATGTGTAAATGACAAACAAATAAATGTATTATGTAAAAATTTTTTGCTATAAAATTAAATAATGACTTAAAAGATTCCGGTAGAAATTTAAAATTGAAATTACAATGTTATTAAAATATACAATTTATTAAAAAAATATAATTCATATATACAAAAGTTTTTCAATTGATAATTTGAATTTGATTTTCCAGAAAATAGAAATAGAAATAAATAATAACCGAAGTGTTTAGTGGGCTCAAATACTGCTGACCTAGATGCTCTAACGCTTCCTAAATATTTTTATTAGCCTTACTAAATAATTATTTATGTGATTTTCTTGATTAGCCCATATTGATGTGTACAGTCATTGTTAATCTTTGAGTAGTGTCCAACAGCATCAACAAACGGTCGCCTAGCCGAAAAATTTCAGTATTAAAGTAAATATCGAAAAATTTGCTATCAAAAATAGCGGGAATTGAACTTCATGATTAATAATATATATTTCGGTGCTGTACTAGTTCGCGTGTGCGAGTATATTTCACAAAATCACATCAGCTGCCAGATTGTTCGCGACTACATATTTATTATTCGTAGCTAACCCATTACATTGGACTTTGTAAATATGGTATACTCAACATACCATTCGAATAGTGCATATTATTCGACTGGTCTTAATTGTTAAATAATCTGTGGTGAATATTGCTCTTATATCAATTACGAGAGTTATTATTATAGTGTAATGGTGAAGATCTCAACATGAAATTTTGGATATAACTATAGAATTTTATGATAAAATATACCGGTTGCGTAAATAGTTTCTAACCTTACAAATAGATGACGCTAATACTGGCAAAGAAATAAGTGTATTGGAATATTTCATCTGTCATATGAATACCTGGAATATTTCAATTCGATCTGTCAATTCATTCCTTGTTTACAAGTGTAGGATGCCTTGGGAACCAATCATTTAAAACTGAATTATCTTGCAACCATATTCAAATTTTTTTCTTTTTTTTTTCATCATTTACGGTAATATATGGTTTCATATTATTCGGATAACATATGCCCGTGTATGGAATTCGCGCTATTTGGCAACCTTCAATATCTTTAACTATATACCAATCCTTATTCAATACTTCAATGTCTTGATATGGTCCGCGGTATTTGGGCAAAAACTTTTGATTTACACCGATTGCCGTTACTACATTTTTTAACATCACGTAATCTCCCTTTTGGTATACGTGGGGAGTCTTATGTCTTTTATCATAATAATTTATTATACTTTTGACATCGTTTAATTATTTCGGATGCCCGCTCCCGTATATGTTGCAAGTCCTGATGAACATTTTCTTTATTTTCATGAACAAATTCCATTATCCAATCACAGACGAGAAACATGTTCCGCGATCCGACACGCTTTTATTTGGTCTGTTATACATATTAAAATAAGAATTTAAGCACGAAACAGAAAGGAAAGTTGGAAAGAATCATTCTCGACAATGAACACGTTCATGCACCGACTTAAAACATCTACATGCGGCATTCTACTAACTATTCTGTGCTCAACAGTGTAATCATAATTTTGTAACTCCAACGCTCATCTAGAGATTCTTAGATTAATGATTTGTTTATTTAATGTCAACGTTAATGATTGACAGTCCGAAACAATTTTAAATTTTATACCCGTTAGGTATATTCTAAATCTTCTAAGAGCGTAAATTATAGACAAGGTTTCCAGTTCATAATTATGATATCTTGATTCGACATCAGTTGCCTTTAAAGACTTTAAAGACTCAAACGCACTTAGTTTATGTAAAATGGTTTTGCAATAATTGCAAAGTCCTGAATGAATTTTCTAAAGTATGAACAGAGTCCCACAAAACTATGCACATTCTTTGTTGAATTTGGAATAGGGAAATCATGTATAGCGCGTAAGTTGTCCCTGTTTGGCCGTATACACAAAAAAATAAATGCTAAATATAAGTATAAACGTATATAAATTTAAGTATTTTAATGCTTCGTGTGGCGCTTAGTAATACACATACTCAACGTCAGCATTCGCTGCTTGATTTAACAAAACTTCAATAATGCTTAGATTAAGCATATAATACTTGGTATTGTCGTGCTTGAATTTAGCACTGCATGCTTGATATGAACAGAAAAAATACTTGGACGTATTACTTCAAGCATTACATCCTTGATTTGAATGTAAAATATACTTAAAGTCGTCATTGCATCGAGCATTTAATGCTTGAAATGGACAATAAATTGCTTAGATTTAGTACATGAAATAAGTATTTAATGCTTTATTTTAGCAAAAAAAATATAACAACGTGCTCGCCATAAGTATTTAGTGCTTAATATTAATAACAGAATGCTTAACCTTATTACTGGAATTAGGTATTAATTGGTTAATATTAATAAAACTATACTTTCTTGATGCTTCCATTGAGTATTAAATGCTTATTATAAACACAAAATGCTTTAATGTTTAAAATCAGAGGTGAATTTTTATAAAAAAATTACAAAAAGTACTAAAATGACAAAAACACGTATAAACCAATGATACTCTGTGGGATATCAAAGTTAGGGATATAGAATTACTAAAGAATAAACTAACTACTGTTCCACTTTTTAATATAATATTTATTTCTAATACAATTTATATTTTATTTATTTTATTGTATTTTATTATATTTATTTAATTATTTTTTTTATATTTATTTTTATATTTATTTTATTATATAATATATTTAATTACTTTAATTTTAATTAATTATATTTTATTTAATTATTTTTATATTTTAATTTCTATTTAATTATATTTTATTTTATGTCCTGTCGGCGTGGCTATGTGTAATCGTCTGTCTTGTCCACGTCTCGTTTAACCGTCAATTTAACAAGTCTTGTCAGTTAATTGTCATTGTCGATGCGAACCGTTATCTGCTTGTGTTCCTTGCTGAACACAAACCTATGACGGGTTCACACCGACGTCGTCTTGACGTGTCGCCACAACTCTAAACCAGAAACACATCTTTAACATCATAATCATAATCGTATTAATTATAATAAATATAAATAAAATAATAATTAAATATATAAATTTATAAACTAAAATATATTTCAAATTAAATATTACATATATGAAATTATAAATTTATTAAATTAAATATAATGTGTATTGTGTATTTATATTATTATATTATTAAAAATATTTACTTTTGAATACTGTCTTTTTATCTGGTAATGTGTAACACTGAATAGGCGGAGTTGTAATTTTAGCAATATCTAATATAGAAAAATTTTCATATTTCTTCCCAACTATATAAACGATCGTGAGTGGTCATCAAACATTTTTACTTCGAAGTGTTGCAACACTAAATAAACTTGTTCTAAGTCGGAAGTGTAATCTACTATTTTATATAAGATATCATCTTCAAACAGATTAAGAAAGTAATTATATTTGTACACTTTTATTTTATATTCTACATGATTTTGCGAATATAATAATTTTGAACAGTTCCTGAAATCATTCACTGTTTAAAGAATTAAAATACAACAATTAGTTTAAACATTTCAATTTGTTTGCGGTTTTAAAATCAAAATTAATTTCATTTTTTAACATATTATTATTACAAATTAACTGTGAGAATTTCAATGCACATTTGATAGATAAAGTCAGAGGTACATTTCGTCTAGAATTAGTGTTTTGAGTATATCTCTTAATTTCTAATTTCTAATTGTTTAATTGGTCCGGACATTTTTATAGTTGTTGCATAATGCACTAAAAAATGGTGTTTTGGCTTAATTGTATCTTTGAATAACTTTTGATACATAGAATTATGTTTACTTATTATAATTTGTAAACGTATTAAGGATTCATTGTTAAAAGATGAAACATATTTTCTAGTAAAATTGTTACGTTTATGTAAATTCAATACGAAACGAAGAATAGAATTTCCTATAATTGTTTTAATAGTAACAATATCTAAATGAATTTCAATACTTTTTTTTTGGTGAATTTTATTTGTATGCACAGATATTTTATCTATAGTTTCTATATTATTTAAATCTAATTTCGGTGAATGATGGTTAAATAATGGTTCTATTTGAACAGAATCTGAGCAATATTTCTTTTTAAAATGTTTAGTATATGATTTTAGTAATGCAAATGTTTGCGGACAACCACTCACTGTACACTCATATTTTTCTATAGGATTTCAATGAACGTATTTTAAATGATTTTTATAATAATCTATTGAAGAAAATACATTATCACATTTACAACACGAATACATGTTAAATTAATATATTTTTCAAACGAAAAAGGGCACTTTTATGTTAGTGAGAACTATGTAGCAAAATATTTAGTATATGGTATATTAAAAAATTAAATTGATTTTGGATCACTAGTATAAAAATGAATAATTACTATCAAATATGTTTCAATTTTATAAAGAAAAACTAATAACTTAATTTAAATACAAATTAATATTTATCTTAAACCTAGCTTAGTATGTATACATTTAGATAAAAATAAAAATAATACACTATTTTTCGGTGCACAATTAAACATGCAATCACAATAATAAATTAGCAAAAATTTTAAAATTAACACAATTACCATAATATTAATTTATTTTCCATTTTGCTCATTTAATAATTATTATTTAAATACAATGGTAACAATAAATTCGATGTATTTTATATATGATTTGCATTATTTTTATTTTTATGTATATCTACTCTGTGGTGAAATTCAGTTTACTTATTATTATTTAATAGTATTTAAACGTGATATAAAATTAGTTATTGAGGGAGTATTAAAATCAAAGGAAGTGGTTGTTTCGTAGAAATAAATTTGTATAAATGTCCAAATTTGTTGACATTCTTTTGTATATTCTAAGTTAAATACTTGAAAAATTTAATAGCAAAAATCTAATGCTCTTAAATAATTAGGACATTTTACATATTCAGCACCGAAATAAACAAAAATTGCAGTTATGTCGTCGATGTTTTCACCTATGATTATTATAAAAGGTTGTAGTTTGATTTTTCTTACTATACAATTTTCTTGTTTTTTTTTTATAATTCTATCCAAATCATTAATACAATTTCATACTTTCTTGGCTATCATTTATTGATACTATCCATTGGGTTGACTTTTTGTTCTCCTTGTCATTTAATTGTATTCGTATAGTTAGTTTTAAAAATGCGTGTGATAAATATAGTATAGTAGTCTCTTTTATCTAAAAAGAAAAAAAATACGTATTTTTGAAACTGCAATTAAATTAATAAATTATTCAAGATATCAATGATCTTACTTTCTTCTTTAAATCGATTTGCAATCAATAAATTTTTAAAAGTAGTATTCTTTAAGTGCGAATCATAAATTTGACCAATTTTATTAATAAATGATCCCCACTTCATAAATAACTTTTGTTTTTTATTTGGATGTAAATACGTGAAATCTATCTCAATCTAATAAAATAACACATATTATCAAAACAAAAATATAAAATATAATATATTTATGCAATACTTACAAAATCCGATACGTTGGTGCCTTTTAATAACGGCCAATCTGTAAACAATTGGTTTAAATTTTTAGAATTAAATTCTTTATGTCTGGGTTTGTTAATTTTGCTGTATAATTGCGACACCTCTTCCCAAGGTTTGTCTTTGTGGTAATATCGCAATTTTAATTTTATTTCCTCGTATTCTTTGTAATCTGAAAATTTTTATTACATTAATTTGTATTAAACAGCATTTACTATTTTCTTGATGCATGTATGAAAATTATTAAGTTCGGTGAACAACCACTGAAATTTGTACTTTAGCAACTATTTCCATTGAAGAGGGTTAAACTGTTATTTACGTTTTACATAAATAAAAATCAATACCTTTTTCCGTTTATTCAATTTACCTATATTAAATCTAAAGTAATGTTTTTCACCTTATTTTTGTAGAAAATTTTATGTATATGATGAAATAAAGAATTCTTTGTTCACAAACACATTAGAATTATGTTTTAAATTGTTTTTATATTATAGCTTTAATTTTTTAGAACAGTTTTTCAACTAAAATATTAAAATAATTATAACTTATTATAGCGGAATTATTTTAATTTCTTTTTTATTATTTTTTATTTTTAATCACTTTTTCACTTCTATTATTAAATATATTGTTTACATAATCATTTTTTTAGTTTATTTTATACGTTTTTTATAATATATTTTGCAAATGAATTTTTATAAAATTTATAAAGGAATTATTATTATACAATTAATATTACAACTATCTTAAATTGCTTTTATTTAACAGTTTTTATTTTTGGAATAGTTTTTCAACTGAAATATTATAATAATTATAACTTATTATAGAGGAATTAATTTAACGATTTTTTTTATACGAGCATGCGCACATCATACATTTTTATTCACACAACACATAATATTCAAAAATTGTACTGATTTGAATATACTTTTTCACTTGAATTTTTGATTTGACTGAAACGTGAAACTATCCTTAATAATTTATTTTTAAACATAATATTGAAAACGTGTTGATTCCAGTATGAGCCAATAAAAAATAAGAAAGAAAGATTCATTAATTTAGTGTAAAAATTGACACTTGTGTTTTGCTAATATTTAGTTTAAGCATTTTCGTGCTGTAATTGAGTATTAAATACTTATTGTCAACCATTCAAATACTTGAATCTAGTACAATTATACTCACTTGAACCTTTTCTAATGGTTGATTCAAGTATAAAAAGGCTTACGTTTACTAATTTATATTCAAGCAATACAATACTCACATCAAATATGTGCGTACTTAACGTAAAAATTATTTTTCAAAAATGTAAATGCTAAATTTAAGTAATAAACTTTTAAATGAAGTAAATATATGCTTTAATTGAGAATTTTTAGCCGTGCTTGATTTGGACATCGAATTCTTGATTCCGTAGCTTGAAAAATTTTTTTACGTGATAATATGCCCGCTAAACTAATGCTATATCCCAGGTAATCAATTTTCTCGTAGAGGAATTTACATTTATCGTATCTTAATTCCAATTTGTTTTCAGCAACCAATTTCATTACTTCGTACAGAATTTCGAAATGTTCCTCAATATCATCCGTAGCTATTAGTAAATCATCAATGTAAGCGTGTAATTTGTCGGAGTCAATTAATTTTCTGAAAATGTTTTTAATATATCCCCGAAAAACTGCAGGTGCATTTTTCAAACCAAATGGCATTTTCAAGCATTCATATTGTCCAAACGGGGTTACAAATGATGTAAATTGAACAGATTCGTCAGACATTTTAACATGATGGAAACCACTTCTTAGATCCAAAATAGTAAAATATTTTTTATTGCCTATCCAGCAAATCCTCAATTAGGGGTATCGGGTAATTATCCCTTGCGATTAGTTTGTTTAGTGTGCGATAATCAACACATAATCGAAGTTCTTTATTTTTCTTGGTAACTAAAACAATAGGAGATGCCTATTGTGAAATGATTCCGCGAATAATATTTTTTTTTAATAGGTCATCTATAATTATTTTTAATTTAATCTTATGTACATAAGGTAATCTGCGTGGAGGACAAGAAAATGTTTCATCTTTAGTTAGATTTAATACCATTTCTATATTACTGTTTTGAGTTTCTACAGACTTTTCAATTTGAGAATTCGCAGTCGAGATAATATTTTTTACCTTTAATTTATCTTTAAATAAAATTAAATTCTGATTTTCGTCAAAGATATTGATGTTTAAAATTTCATTAATAAAATTATTTTCACAATCTATGTTATCTATTCCATTTTTTATATTACCTGAATTTTGAATATGTTTGCAAGCGTTTTCCATACAGAAATTATTTCTAACATTTTCATTAATTAGTTTTAAATTGTTTTCTTTTAAAAAGTCCCGTCCTAAAATAATTGGATGTTTCATACTAAAATCTTCAACAACAAATAAACACATATCTACAAAATTATTATTAAAATTTATATTACAGTGAATAATACCAATAACTTTCACCAAACTATTATTTATGCCGCAAAATTTATATTTATCTGCATTTACATTACCAATCAAATACGATGGTAAATAACATAGTTGAACAAAACTAATTGCACTGCCGGAATCCAAAAGTGTTAATAGAGTGCAAGTATAAATTAGTTATTTGTCGTCTTCTTTACCAAATTTATACAAAATTTGATGTTCAAATTCATTTTGAGATATATTACTGATACTGATAGAAGATTGTTGATTTTCAGGGTGTTGTTGCAATTTGTTTGAAATAATATTTTCTTTTTGTATAACCATAACAGGTTTCATTCAATATTCATATGACATATGACCATGTTTCCCACATTTAAAACAACTTCCTTTTTCGAGCTTTGGTTTAGTACATTTACTACTTACATGACCAGCTTCATTACAGTTATAACATTTAATTTTGGTGTTAAAATTTGATTGAAATGTTTTATTGATTTTCTGTTGACTTTTTTCCAATTTATCCACATTCTTGAGTTTTTCATATTTTCTAAAAGCTTTTTTAATTCGTCGATATTGTTGGCACCGAATATTATCATTTTATTAATATTAGTGTCTAAAATACCATTAATGATATATTGTAGCTTCTTCGATGTCAGATAATGATGCAATTTCTTGCATAGATAAAACATATTGTTGCCATGTTTCACCCCGTTTTTTTTTTCGATTTCTTAATTCGTTGTGAATATCAGCTTTAGTGACATTTTTACTAAATTCTTTTATAAAAATATTTTTTTAATTCTAACCACGATTTTGTTAACCGTTTCGCATAAATAAAACACATCCCAATTAAAAATTTCTGCGGATTCCTCAAAATGTTGGATCCACTTTTCAAATTATCATCGTCACTAAAATTAAGAATTGACTCTTCAATATCTTTGAAATGAATAAGGTACGATCCGTTACTCACGATGTCATCGATTTCCGTTAATTCAGACATTTTTTTCTTTAAATTAAAAATTTTTTGTTTTCTTACTAATTGTTGCTGAAATTTCAATTTCAGCATCTAAATCGTTTTCATCATCATTATTGTTACTCGCAATACTATTTAAAACATTATCTCAATGTGTGTACAATCTAATATAAGGTTGTCAAATATCTCCCTTCCGCCTTTTTGTCTTTTTAATTTCGCGGCTATGTACAAAGCGCTACAGAGCTCGTATCTGGCAACACTGTACATAATTTGAAAGCTCTTGACATAACAAACAAAACGACGCTATGTATGATTAGTTTGGATATTGCGTTCAACAGTTATAGACGTGTAAACATGGAGTTCACTAACGCCGAAATTCGCGCTATTTTAAAGTTTTCCTTCGTTAAAGGCAAATCCGCTAGAGAAACGTTCCGTGAGATTAATGGTGTTTTGGGGGATGGTACTCTATCACTTCGAACCGCGGAGGAATGGTTTCGACGATTCAGAGCCGATGAAAACGACACCATGGATAAGCCAGCCGGCGGAAGACCTGTGACGACAAATACCGATCAAATCATGGAATACATCGAGTTAGACCGGCATGTGGCATCTCGTGACATCGCCCAGGAGATGGGAGTTAGTCACCAAACCATTTTAAACCATCTGCAGAAGGCTGGATACAAAAAAAAGCTTGATGTTTGGGTGCCACATGAATTAACAGTGAAAAATCTAATGGACCGAATTTCCATTTGCGAAATGCTGCTGAAACGGAACGAACTCGACCCATTCTTGAAGCGGATGGTGACTGGCGACGAAAAATGGATCACATACGACAATATCAAGCGAAAACGGTCGTGGTCGCAGGCCGGTGAATCGTCCCAAACAGTGGCCAAGCCGGGATTGACGGCCAGGAAGGTTTTGCTGTGTGTTTGGTGGGATTGGAAGGGAATCATCCACTATGAGCTGCTCCCATATGGCCAGACGCTTAATTCTACCATCTACTGCGAACAACTGGACCGCTTGAAGCAGGCGATCGACCAGAAGCGTCCAGAATTGGCCAAAAGGAAGGGTGTAGTGTTCCACCAGGACAACGCCAGACCACACACTTCGTTGATGACTCGTCAGAAGCTACGGGAGCTCGGATGGGAGGTTTTATCGCATCCACCATATAGCCTGGACATAGCGCCAAGTGATTACCACCTGTTCCTGTCCATGGCGAACGCCCTTGGTGGTGTAAAGTTGATCTCAAAAGAGGCTTGTGAAAAGTGGCTGTCCGAGTTCTTCGCAAATAAGGAGGGGGGCTTCTACGAGGGAGGTATTATGAAGTTGCAGTCTAGATGGAAACAGATTATCGAACAAAACGGCGCATATTTGAACTAAATCCGATTACTGTAACACTTTTTATAAAGCATTGAATAAAGAGCAAAAAGGCGGAAGGGAGATAGTTGACAACCTAATATGTTAACATATTCTAGAAGAGTTGGGTATGGTAACTGTTTCCAATCTTCTTCTCTAATCTCAATTTTAATGCGGATTTCACACCAATTATTGATAAATAAATTTTAGTCAATCTATCTTTCAACTGTGATACCGTTGCTTTATCTAAAAAATTTTCTATTCGACTTGTTAAATTTCCTGGTTCCATTTTCCGTACTTTATTTTTGTAAAATTTTTCCGCTTACCAAATTTTTCCAAAAAAACTAATAATCTCGTATTATCAGAAAAAATTAAAAAATTTATCACTCAAGAAAAATATAATCCCGTTTTACTTCACTATACCGCATCGCCATGTATCATTAACATATATAAAGAAAAAACCTCGATCCCGTATGGATCTTTTCATTTATTTTCTATTTTTTTTTTTTTTTTTTTAAAAAAAATGAATACTTTAATTAAAAATACAAAACCCGTTCAGATCCCACTTCTGAAAAATTGTAGCATGCCTTGGGAACCAATTATTTAAAAATGAAACACGTAATAATAAAAAATATGTTGTTGTTAATATACATATTTTATTTCAACATACTATGTATTGAGTCGAACGGTAACACACTTAATAATCCTCCGTTTTTATTTATTCCAAATATTAGTTAGTAATTATTTTTAAATACAATTAATTAGTATTAAGCCATTTATTATCTATTGTAGTTTTTATTATATTATATTACACGATTCTAAATTGAAACAAGAACGTTTATAATGGACTAAAACTGGATGTTCGGCTCCAAAGCAAACTAAGCATGAACGAACGGCAAAAAAAAATATAGCATAAGTTTTTTGGGATGCGAAAGGAATTTTATTGATCGATAATCTTCAGAAAGGTAAACAATCAACTCAGAATATTATTGTAACCTTTTTGGATCATTTGGTCGCAAAAATCCGTAAGAAAAGATCCGGTTTGCAACACAAAAAAATCATTTTTCATCACTTTTTCACAAAAGTGTTTTGACCATGACTAAATTCAAGGATTTAAAATACGAATTGCTTGAGCAAGAGCATCCATCGTATTCATCAGATTTGGATCCCAGCGACTACTACCTCTTCAGAAATCTCAAACAATTTCTTCGAGGAAAGTATTTTTCGTCGAATGAAGAGGTCATAGCAGCTGCAGAAGGGTATTTTGCAGAGTTTTCGGAATCGTTCTAGCCACGGGATAAAATTATTGGAGGAGCACTGAATTAAATGTATTGAATTGTCGGGAGATTATATTGAATAAAAATCACTACCTCAAGCCAAAGATAACAGTTTCTCATTTCTAGGCTAGAAACTATTCATGCAACCAATATATCATAAATACAAATTAAATAAAATATAAAATAATAATTAAATAAATTAAATAACAATTAAATAATAATTAATAAAATAATAAATAATAAAATAATAATATTGTTACTAATAATTTGTATTATAAATAAATAAATAAATATAATTGTGGAAGTAAATAGTTTAAATAACCATTCCAAGTGATCTACACGCATACTAAATATTTGATCAGATATAAATCGGTTTGAGCAGAATTAATTCATTCAATTTAATTTTCAATGGCGAGCAATGCAAAATTTTTTGTTATTATTGGTGTAGTTTAGAATCACTAAGTCACATTTGCACAGGTCATGAAGGGTCTGCTGCGCCACAATATCGGCTTTAAGTCTGTAATATGTTATAACATATTAAATGAAACAAATGAATTACAATATTCTCGGGTTTCCTCTATGAAGTATTATTATTTTAAATATAATATATAAATTTAAAAAATTCTTTGATCTCTTTGAAATATTCTACAAATGTTTGTAATTGTATTATGTAAGAAGAAAAGGTATATGTTGAATATTAAGTTAATTTTTATTTTTTACTTTTCATATACGGCATAAAATCATATAATGTTTTGCATATTTTAGTATAAAATTTGAAAATCTGAAAAGAATTTTATTCTACAGAAAATGCATTCAAATATATTATATGAGTTTCATCAAACAGTCTTCAAATAGAGTATAAATACTGCTGTTGGGATGTACTGTGTACCAAAATAATACAATTAAACATATTTTATATAGAAATATACTAAATATTTTTAAAACTTATATAAAGCACATTCTACTTACATAAAATATTTGTATACGTATAAGAATATGAATAAGTTCAATTATATATTAAAATATAGGTATCCTTCTGATAACACACTACTCAAATAACACGGTGCAAGACTCCCCCTTACAACACGGCAATAGTTTCTCTATAACACGGTTTACTCATTTATTGGTTAGGTATGAATGAATTTTATATTTATATGTGTATTTATATATATATATATAAAACATTAACACAGTGCCGAACCTCCAACAAATTTAAAGAAAATAATTTTAATAATTTTTTAATATATTTGCACAAGTTAAACCGAACAATTAAATTATTTTGTGTTATTTATATTCTTTATAAAAAAAATAACAATGAATTAGTAAATATATTTGTTAAGAAAAAAAAGAGATCATTTTTACTTTTGGAATATGGATTTTATATGACACGAATTTGGTTTCCATATAAAGGTAAAGACAGAATGTTCAGTACTCGTTTCGTCAAGTGAAAATTTCTTCCCACAATGCTTAATGTAGCATTTACATTATGCCTAATTTTTGAATCTAGAAAATTTCTAGGAAAAATAAAAAGAGATAGTTCTAAAAAAAAAATACTGAAGTAAGAGCAGTAAAAAAAATACCACAATATAATCTGACAATTAATTTTATAGCAAATTGACAATTGTTTTTTTTTTCAGATAACAATAAAAACAAATAAATATTTATTAATTATTAAATTTTATTTGTTTTAAAATTACAATAACATAATAAATATATGTATTTACATTTGCGTTTAATATTATTTTAATAAATACCATTAAATTTTTTATATTTTTATTAATTTTAAAACAAATAAAATGTTTGTTATTAAATTTGTTTTATTACTGTCAAATTATATTTATATTTTATTATAGTCAAATGACAGTTTTTTTTTTTTTTTTTTACAAATTAGCAATTCAGCTATAAAAAAAGATGAACATGTTCATCTTTGAATCTAGATTTTCAACCTAAATTATGGCTAGGCCCATAATTAGATTCTAATTTTTTATACTATTGTGCTCTTCTAACTAGTTTGACATTTGTATGTTATATCTCAATTTTTTCTAGATTCAAAAATTGGGCATAATGTAAATCTCCCATTATGAAAGAAACGTTGAATCTGTCAATTAAATTTGAGTGAAATAATTTAGTAATTACAAAAAGAAAAACTTAATAATAAAAGTTAAATTATTTAAAAATATTTGGTGAAATTATTATATAAAAATAAAAATCAAAAAATAAAATGGCAATGGACTTCAGTGATTTATTTTTATTGTTTCTGGAGTTATATATATATAAACATTTCGATATTCATGATAATAGGCGTGATAATATAATTATTTATAAAATAATATTATATATATTTGTAATAATAGTTTTCCTATAACTATAATATATATAATATAATAAAACTTTTTTTTCAATATTCTTACCTTTTTTCAAATTTTGATAACAACACAATTTGTACTAAATAAATATGGTTATATCAAATCGTTTCAAACCGACAATATAGCAAGTAAACCAACTTTTCCGTTTCGTAACGAAAAAAAAATTGCATTCTGTTTGTCAATCCGACACGTCAATACAAATTTCATATATAAACAAAATTTTCTACTTTGACAGCCTGCTGATCGGAACGTTACGAAACGGAAAATTCTGCTATTTTGTCTCCTACTTAACACGCTACGCAATCTCAAATGTGTATGGCATTTAAGTATCCTATAAAGCGGTTTCCATATCACTTAGTTTCCTATAACACGGTTTCTATATAGCATGGTAAAAAATTAAGCGTATTATTGAAGGGATTCCTGTATTATATAAAATACCATAATATTACATGTATGTGTGTATATGAATACCATTCAAAAAATATTACTTATTCTATTCTTGCTTACATTTTATAAACATTTAAATGCCTTATTTTCCATATAGGAACGTATAAATAGTATTTATTAGTAGTTTAAAGGCTTAAAGCATTGGTTTTTTAGAAAGTGCAAAGTTAAAGGCAAAGTCAAAAGCAAAGTAAAAGTCATAAATCGTGGTATTTCAGAAATCTTATATTTATACCATATATAAATTATGTCAAATGTCAAATCATTTTTTTTCCTTTAGCAAAGTAGGTTTTATATATTGTAATTATATGATATGAAATAATTGTACAAATGTACTTCTAAAAGTGCAAGTGAATGAATTCAATTAAATTTTTTTGAAACAAAAATAAGTATTAAAAATATGACATTTGATCGAGCAAACTAGAAGTATTGTTTCATAATCTCATGTGCAAAGTTAAAGTCAAAATCAAAGTCCAAGTCAAAGTACTGTGAAAAAACCAAACACAATGAGTATATTTTCTATCGGACGTTTTCACATTGACTTTAATTTTCACTTTGACTTTGACTTTACATATTCTAAAAAACCAAGGCTTAACTTTGTGTTGATAGTTAATTAGAGGCTGTAATTTCAGTTTTAATTCAGGTATTTTAATGTTCATTTACGTCATTTTAAAGCTATGACATTTCTAATTTAAAATGTTACTCTTCATTTCAGGACCTAAATTCTTATAAAAGAAAATGACAAAATGACAAAATGACAAAGACGATTTGACATGTTTTGTGATGTATTGCGATTCATATACACTTGTGACATGACAAGAAATTTTCGCTCAGTGAAATTTTGGCATTAACTTTTATTTTTGTGTTAAAAATTTCATTAATTTTTAAAGTGTTTTGTGAAGTAAAATTACGTTAAAATTGAATTAAAATTTGATTCAGATTGAATAAAAATGTAAGTAAGATATGCATCACTTTCCTGCATATGTGGAATTATTTTATTTATTATTTCACAACATATTTCTTTTCTTAGTCGAAAGAGGCTTACAAGTTTGTAACAATTCACCAATTGCGCTCCGTAATTTTGCATTAACAAAGCTATGGCGTGTGACGAAATATCAAATAAAATTAAAATATGAATGCAAAAATAACGGTACATTTCTATGGAATTTAAATTTTTAAATTGTATAGTAAACAAAGTACACAGTAAATAGTGGATATATCGACACTAATTTATAATTTTTTTCAACTTATGTAGAAAATGTTCTTGAGTTGTGTAACAAAACTATTTTATTAGCGATGACTCAAAGAATACCGCCACCCAAAACTATAATATACCAAGTACCAAAAATGATAAGTAACCAACCCAGTAGATAATGAAATTAGTTCAGACACTTCACATTTGAATAATTACTGCAACACAGAAAATACTCCTGTAATATTAAAATTTGAAGATAATGAATCTATTATTTCAAACAAATCAACTTCAATTAATACATTTGATATTCAAACGTTAAATACTGGTAACATTAGAATTTTATTTGAAGAATGTATCACTGGCAACGATTCGCTGAATTCTACTTCCACCTGAAATGTTAATTTAAATGAATTTCTTATCAGGTATTGTTCTATACGTAAAAACAAAAAAAAAATCAGGCAAAACGATCTTTCGTAATTACAAATATACAGTAAATGCATTGATGATATTAATGTTATCAAAAAATAAATTGTGTTATTAACTTACACTATTATTTCTATTACATATGGTATGTATAAAGGGTGGCGTTTCCCGGTTTTTTGAGTTCCCGGGAAACGAGATATTTGGAAAAATGGTAACGAGGAGATTTAAATTTAAAAAAATTTTCTAAAACTTCAAATATCAAATATTTATTTAAAACTAAAATAAAATTTATTTCATAGTATATTACTTTCTTAGTATACATTTAAAAAAGACAAACAAAACAAAAAACTAATTTCATAAATTCCTTCAATTTGTAATTATTAAAGAAAGGTTTAATTTATTTATTTTTTAAAAAATTATTTTAAAAAAAGCAAGGGCATCTTTTCTTTGTTGCGAAATTTGACGATATTGAGAATGCCCTTTCACTTTCAATGGTACAATAGGTTGAATGGTCATTAAAGCCTCTAGTAACAACTGTAGATTCTTCGTTCTATTTTTTTTTTTGTTCAAATATTTGTATTTCTTGCAGAAGTAGATTTTGATTCTGAAAAATCCGCTGATTGTTTTCGCGGTCCTTTAATTGATTTTGATTTTACCTTAAGAGATTCGCTTATAATTTCAGCCAGGTTAGCACTTAAATCACGATTTTCCTCTGGCTCAATAATGATATCAGAGTCTGACTCATCGCTTTGCAATACAACCTCATTAATTATCTCGTCGTTTTCATATGCCTATTCATTATATCATTTGAAAATATTTTCTTTTGCGTTCCTTATAATTGCAGACTTCGATGACGAAGGTAATTCTACTGTAGTCGTGGATTCTTCTATATCTAGTGTTTGCAGAAATTTTGCTAAGGTTACTAGATCTTTATTTCGTCTTTCCTTAATACGCACAGATAGAGCTTTCAACAACTCATTTGAAATGCTATCATTGTTTTCCCGTAAAGTGGCTAGATTTGCATCATATCTACCTAATGCTTCCGTTGCCAATTTTATAGGCTTAGGTGCCTTGCATAGCCGTGACAACATCGGAAGAATATCATTATCTAATAAAGGTTCGGAGTTAAGGTCATGCAATTTCTTTCGAACACTCTCAACAATTTTTAAAAATCAGTCGACCATAATATCAATATTATTCCACCTGGTTTTGACATCTAAGAGCAAATTTAATTCCTTTCCGTGGTCTTCTCTAACATGGTCTTATATATATAAATTTTTTTTTAAATATTATTAAATTTTAAAATAATTATACAGTGTCAATATTTTATAAGAACTGCAATCCAAAAGGTAATCACCATAGTAACGTATTACAAGAAGAGTCCGACAAATAACAATACAAACAAAATTTGTTTTTATATGCAATGTATTTGTGAGTATATTATTTACTACTCATGCATGAGCAGTGCTACCATATCCCCAGTTTTATCTGTAGTTATCCAGTTTTTCGTTTTTGACTACAGGTTGGGAATCGGAAAATATTTTTTCATAAGATTTCCCGGGCGGGAAATCTCGGGAAAGACCCTCTACGAATATTGAATATTCAATTTAATATTTTGAATCAATGCAGTTTTTTTTACCTATGCCCATTATTGATTTTTATGTGGTTGATTACTGAAATTTCATGGCAATATTGATATTCCGCACATGATCAGTATAAATAATTTTATTTTTTTAATGTTTGTGAAAATTTATTAGTATATAGGTAATGTTTTGCGACTAAATTACTAAATAAAAAAAATATTTTATAAAATTATATATTCCATTTTATGATAAAAGCTATCATGGAAAAAACTTAATTTTTGACTTAAAGTATAAAGACTAGTATTTTTACCCTATATACTGTAAGAACCAAAGTTATGAAGTAATTATATTTGAAATGTGAAAATTATTTATTTTGTTTTAATATAAGAAATGTTAGTAATGGATCCAGTGATCAAATTACCTTTAATTAACCGTAATCATTAACAATCATTATCTTATAAAGGATAACTGATTTTTATTGAAAACTTGTTATTAACTCCCGATGGTATATGTCTTTTTAATCTTCCTGTTTGTTCGTTGGTATTTAAAAGTTTCATCACAAGTTGATTTTAATGTTCCTGATATCTTTTATAATAAGCTGGACTTTTTGTAATTGAGTCTTTAACCGAACAAATGTAGAGGTCGTTTCTTTTCTTTTCTATAGTTGAGCACATACCATGGTGCATTAACCATACTACTGATGGACATTTTTTCATTTCTAGGAGCTTATAGTAACTGCAACCTTTATAATTTTCTGGATGATTTTCATTACATAAAACACATTGTACTTTATCATCTCGTGTTTTTCGTTTGCAATCTCGGCTTAAGTGCTCCCGGCACACTTAACACATCTAAGATTTTTATTACAGTATTTCCAGGTATGTTCATAACGTTGACAAATTTAACACTGAGGAATTTCTTTTTTAAAAATTGGTGGTTCGAATTTAATTTTTGTGTGTAATATTACGTTTTCTTTATATATAATATGTCTTTATTATTTTCTGTTGGTTTTAGATCTATGTAGAATAACGACTATGGGTTTCCAGTAATTCTTTGTATCTTTGTATTTTTTTCTTCAATTTCAGATTTTATCCCGTCACTAATTTTCTGTAATTTTCTGGGCAGCTAACTGTATCCTCATTTTTCAGTGTTTTTAATGTGTACCCTTTATCACATATTTCTTTTCATAAAGTAGTGTGCGGTTGTATATCATTTACTCCTGATACGAAGATTGGAGGTGGTAGTGGAACTTTATTTGGAGTATTTTTTAATATTTTCATCATCATTTATATTACATAATAGGTCATAAGCATTAGTGGTGGTAATAGTGTTTACTTACTTACTACTTACTTACTCCATGGCGTTACAACCCGGGTGCGGTTTTAGCCTTCTCCAACACGCTTTTCCAACCTGACCTATCCGCAGTTAATGTCTTCCAATCCCGAATTTTTAGGATCTTTATATCACAGTTTACTGCATCTAGCCATCTCGCCTTAGGTCTTCCGACTCTCCTTCTACCCTCCGGTTTACTATTTAACAGTTTTTTTGGCACACGCTCCTCTTCCATACGTTCTACGTGTCCAAGCCATCTCAATCTATTGATCTTGATTGTTTTGACAATATTTGGTTGACCGTACAACTTGTCTAATTCAAAATTGTATCGTCGCCTCCAACCATTCTGTTCTTTGACGGGACCAAATATGCCACGGAGTACCTTTCGTTCGAAAATCCGAAGTAGTTGTTCCTGGTTTTGTGTCATGCACCAAGCCTCCGATCCATACGTTAATATTGGACGTATTAAAGTTGTATATAGCTTGCACTTAAGATCTCGTTGTAATGTTTTCGATCGGAATTGTTTTTTTAACCCGTAATAACATCTGTTGCCAGTTGCTATTCTGCGGCGTATTTCCTCTTCAATATCATTTTCAACATTTATCAACGATCCTAAGTATACAAAACTATTGACTATTTCAAAATTGTGTTCTCCAATATTAACCGTTTGATCTCGAATTCGTGATGTATTCGTTGCCACCAAATATTTTGTTTTTTCTGCATTCACTTTGAGACCCAGACCTGATGCCTCCTTTTGTAACGATTCGAAAGCATCCTTGACAGTTATCATATTTCGACCCATTATGTCTATATCATCAGCCTACTCTAACAATTGACCCGATTTTGTAAAAATCGTGCCTTGTTTATCAATATTTACGACCCTCACTGCCTTTTCCAGCGTAATATTAAATAGCAGTGTTGATAATGGATCGCCTTGTCGTAGTCCATCAACCGTCTCCAAGTGATCAGATAATTTACCTCGGATTCGTACCTGTGACCTCACATTTTCCAACGTCATAGCCACCAAATCTATCAGTTTTTTTGGAAAACCAAACTCTTCCATAATATTCCATAACTTTGACCTATTGACGCTATCATATGCCGCTTTAAAATCAACAAACAAATGGTGTGTATCAACATTGAATTCCGTACACTTTTCCAAGATCTGCCGTATACTAAATATTTGATCAGATGTAGATCGATCTGCGCAGAAACCACACTGGTATTCTCCGATAATTTCATTGGCGTATGGAATAAGTCTATGGTATAGTATATTAGCAAATACCTTATAGCTAATGTTTAATAAAGTTATTCCTCTGTAGTTGTTACAATCCAATTTGTCACCCTTTTTTACAATGGACAGATAATACCATCCTTCCACTCATCTGGCACCTGTTCATTATTCCAAATCTTTACAATTAGCTCGTGCAGTTGATACCATAATGCATTTCCACCATATATGGAAAATATGTACCACTAATGACCATGTTTTTAGACATGGCAAAATCAATCAATCTTAGTCCGTTTTCATTCGTTGTTTTATACGTTCATCAATCGGATTAAAAGCAATTACTGAATTTCTTGCTTTTCCAAAAACTACGAAACCGGTTCCGAACTCTCTTCTTTTACTGCAATCATTGCCGCTGTAATAAAATGTGTATCCTCTACCTTTCAATAAATTTTTCCGGGCCACCTAGTTTCTTGGATAGCTGTTATATCTAATTTGGCTGTTCTTAGCGTATCAGTAAGTGCTCTTAACGCACCTTGTCGTAACAGAGTTCTAACATTCCAAGATGCAAGTTTTAAATCATTGTCCTTAAATTTTCTTTGCTGGGGTCGTTGCCGTTTATTCTGTCCGATCCGAGGCTGTGTTGTCGAATTCATAACTAGTAGTTTTTCCGAAGTTGGTAGTTAACCATACGTTCAACCTACTAATCATTCTGCAAATTCGTAGGATTATTTACAGGGGTATATCACCTCTGCCGAAAGCAGTTACATTGGCGCCGCTGATTCGCCTTTACTGTGTAATCACTGAATCATTAGCTCAGTTTTAATCGAGTGCTGCTTTCACACAACACCCCAAAGTAATTCTCATACACAGCAGCCAGATTGTCCGCGACTACTTATTCTTTATTCGTAGCTAACCCATAAGTATCATAGGCCGTTCCACTATCCGCAACCCGTGGACGCGTTCGGTCGCAACTGGCATTGCAAGTATGCTATACCCAACATACTAATCCGGTAATAGTGTTTAGCCAATTATTATTTTGTATTTTCTTTTGTTTATTTGTGGTGTTCTTTGAATCTTTGAGTCATCACTAATAAAATAATTATGTTACACAACTTAAGAACATTTTCCACATACCATAAGTTGAAAAAAATATTAATTAGTGCCGATATATTCACTATTTACTGTGTACTTTGTTTACTGTAAAATTTAAAAATTTAAATTCAATAGAAATGTACCGTTATTTCAATTCTATTAAATTTTATTTATGACTTTTTTTTTTTAGTTTTGTTTATTTATTAATTTTTTTTAATTTTGTTTTTAATTATTTAATTTATTTAGAACTTACGATTTTACACTACCAGAGCAGCGAGCAGTTACTCAAGTTCCTACATAGATCGTACGAAGCGATGCACAATCTTTTGGTCATATTACCGTAGTGCAACCTACTTTTAGTTCTCTCATAGTTCAGTCTAGGCAACAGTTGACGAAATAAGACACAAGGCACAACCATGTTGTAAATTTATTTCAGAGTTATCCGTTGTTATATTAAAGATAGTACTAGTTATATTAATTGAAAGTGTTACGCTACTTTTTGAATATTTATTTAATAATTTACTCGCCTACTGCTACTACTCATCTGATCTTTTTTTCAGATCTCCTAAGTAATTTTATATTTATTATAAATATTTTAGGTTGAGTTGTAGTAAAAATGTTGTACTGTTAATTTTACCCAGTAAACATGTTTTTACTACAACATCTCCCTTTCAAGTTGAAGATATTGCCTAAGCAATTCGTTCATGAAATTTACTCTAATTATTACTATAAAATTTATACAATTCAATTCTTATTAATATAATGTATAACATTTCTTAAAGTATACAATTCAATCCTTATTTTATACAATTCAATTCTTAATTTATACCTATAAAAGAATTTTCCTTTGTTTTATTAATTTTATGTATTCAAAATTTATTATCTTAAATTTTATTTTCTTAAATTTTATTTTCTTAAATTTCATTTTCCGTTTATGTTTAACCAGTTTAACTTATTGCATAATTTGCAATATAAGAGAAAATATTATGTTATTTGTTTACTAAATTAATACAAAATTTACTATACTATTACCTAATACATTCGTATATACTAATAATATAATATTGTCATACATTTTTTATATTTTCATATTAATACGCATTAGTGTTATCATTGTGTTATTATTTTTATTTATGTTGAAATAGTTTCAGTCTGTTATTGTGAATGTTTTTTATATTTCTCCCTATCTTTATTTTTGTGTTCACATCAGAAATGATTTCGATCACTTCATACGGTCCCATCCATAATGATTCCAATTTGTTTTTAATCTTACTATTTTTTAATAACATTAAATCACCAATGTTAAAATGTACTGTATTTAGATTTTCATCATAGTTTAGCTTTGACCTTTCTTTAGATTTTATCAAATGATCTCTTGCGATTCCATGTGATATTTTCAATCTAGATTGTAATTCGTGCAAATAGTTATCATAACCATAAGTCGAATGTTTATTATTTGTAATAGAAGACGGAATTTTTGGTCTAAATCCATACAGAAGTTCAAAAGGCATATATCCAGTTGAGGTATGTACGGACGAGTTATATGCAAACATTGCATAAGGGATCCAGTTATCCCATCCGAGAGGGTCATTGTTGGAAAAATTTCGTAAATATTCCCCTAGGGTCCTATGGGATCGTTCAAGTGCTCCATTGCTTTGTGGATGATACGCAGTGGTATTAATTTTACGAATTTTCAATAATTTGCATATGTTTGTGAAAACAATGCCCATAAAATTGGCTCCCTGATCGATAAGTATTTCATCCGGGGTACCGTAACTACATATGACATTTTCATATAGTGCTCCAGCGATAGTTTCAGCCTCTTGCTTTTGTAAACTAACAGCCATAGAGAATTTGGTAAGATCATTGTATTGTCAATAAGTATTTGTTATTTTTATTGGAAACAGGTAATGTTACAATATCAAGGAAAATTCGGCATTTTCGTACTGCGACCATGTTTATTTCTTTGACATAACTCGCAGTTCCTTATGTAAGATCTAATTTTTGCAGTCATTTGTTTGAAACTATAATATAATTTTATTCGTTTAATTGTTTTACTAAATCCCTGATGTGCACCCAAAGGTACATCATGGAATTCCCTAATAATATTCATAATATCACTTTCATTAGTTAAAAGTAAAACAATTGGAGTTTGTCCAGACTTTATCTTGTATTCCATACGATTTTGAAGTTTTAGCAAACTAGAGTCAGAATTATCAACAATAGGATTAGAATTTTCCACAGAGTTAGTATTTTTTACAGAATTTTTAACAAAATTAGTATTTTCGACAGACGTAGTATTTTCGACAGACGTAGTATTTTCGACAGACGTAGTATTTTGGACAGAATTAGTATTTTGTAATGAATTTTTGCAAATAGGTAAACCGGTTTTTCGTGACTGAGATCGAGTTACAATACCCACGATAGGATCGACATCAATACGACTAAGTGCATCAGCATTCTTATTATATTTACCGGGTTTGTGAACAATATCGAATTCATATTCGTCGAATAATATTCTCCACCTGATAAGCCTTGACGTTGGGTTAGTGAGTCTACATAGCCAAATCAATGGTTTGTGGTCCGTTATAATTATGAATTTTTTTCCATAAAGATAAAGCCTGAAACGTTTTACCGCCCACACTATTGCTAGAAGTTCCTTTTCGGTGGTAGAATAATTTTTCTCCGCAGAATTTAGAGTTCTACTCGCAAAGGCGACGGGCAAATCATCCCCACCGTCAGAAGATTGCGACAAAACCGCACCGATAGCTTGATCACTTGCATCAGTGGTTAAAAGAAACACCCTTCTAAAATCAGGATAGCATAAAATAGGTGGGTTGCATAATGCAGTTTTTAGTTTCTCAAACGAATCCTGATACAAACCGTTCCATTTGAATGGTACATGATTTTTTAAAAGATTATTCATTGGCGAGGCCAGTTTAGCGAAATGATCTATAAATCTTCGATAATATCCCGCCAATCCCAGAAATGACTTCACCCCCACGGCGTTAATAGGAATCGGATAATCCCGAATAGCAGAAATCTTCGAAGGATCTGGTTTCACACCAAAATTTGTAATGATATGGCCCAGATATTATTTCCTTCCTCAAAAATATACACTTGGTCGGTTGTAATTTCAAATTATACTCGCGCAAACGACGTAGAACATCAACCAATTTTTTGTTATGGTCATCCAAATTGTAACCGTAAACAACAATATCGTCAAGATACACAAAACATTTTATGCCCGTTAGTCCAGTAAGTACAGTGTTCATTAGTCTTTGGAAGGTTGCAGGTGCACCCTTTAAACCAAATGGCATTCTTATAAATTCGTAATGTCCACTGGATGTCGAAAATGCAGTTTTCGAACAATCTTCTGGAGAAACGCGAACTTGGTGGTATTCATTTGCCAAATCAAGCGTAGTGAAGTAATTAGATTTACCCAATTGATCCAGAATTTCAACTATATTTGGCAATGGATACACATCACCAATAGACACATCGTTCAATTTTCGATAATCTACAACCAGTCGAAATTTTCTTTCACCATTAACGGATTTTTTCGGCACAATTAGTAGAGGAGAGTTCCACGGACTTTTACTGTCACGGATGATATCATTTTGAATGAGTTCGGAAATCTGGTGATTTATTTCATCTTTTGTTGCCTCTGGCAACCGATAAGGTCGAGTATGAATCGGCCTAGAATTAGGTATGGTAGAAATTGAATGAGTTATTGCTTTGGTACATGTTAGTTTGTCACCAGGTAAATGAAAAATATCGCTAAATTCAGCACATATTTTGAGAATTGAATCACTTTCTTCAACATTTAGTTCAGAGGTATCAATTACTTCCCTCAGGATTTTCATTCTATTTTCCAACACCATGTTATGTGAATGGATGGAGTAAATATGGTAATTTTCTACAGAATCTATATGAATCTCGCAATTTTTTATATCCACTGCCTTGTCGCTAGTGTTAACAATACCAAAGGTTGCCCAACCGTCCCTCACCTGTGATATGGAATTAGCCAAATAAACACCAGGGCCAATTTCCTGTGATATGCAAATGAAATTTCTGTCTCTTATACAATTAACCTTTATTCTAACCGTTTTCTCGGATCTTGAAGGTATAATGGTTTGTGATGAAAGCGATTGTAATGACAATAAACAATTTGGTATGGATTGTATTTCTAGTAATTGCTTTAAAAAATCAATCCGACATTTTTGCTTTGTGAGGAAATCACTACCAAGAATACCAGCACACGGAATTGGAAATTTTTCATCCAAAATTTGGAATTCATGATTGATTATATCACCACTTGGCAATAAAATATTTGAAGAACACGCTGCCAATGTTTTAAAATTATCGGAAGTTATTCCCTTAATATAACAACTTAAGTTTGGATAACAGCGAGTTTCTGGAATGATATAATTTTTCTTGATAATACTAATATCAGCCCCCGTATCAACCAAGAAATATGATTCCCCGTTTTTTAGAATATCTAATGATAATTTAACAAATTTATTATCATTATTTTCATCGAATTTTATTAGCCTATTTGTGTTTAGTATTTGTTTTGCATAATTAACTTTATCACGCGAACGTTTTTTCCATAAATAGTTGTAACTAGTTGTTTTTATAATTTCCAATAATTTAGGAATATGAAATATTAGATATTGTAAGAAAATAGTAATACGATATAGTATATTCCCTGCTTTTATTTGTAGAGATTTAGAAATGATAAATAAAGATTTTTAAAATTATGTTCTTGTAGAAAAATTGCAAAGAAATATATTACATGAATAAAATACTTAAAAAAATATTGAAAAAAATTTATGGTAAATATTATTAAATTATATATTAAAATTAAAGTAGGACTTAAATTTATAGGTCTGAGACTCGAAATGTGTCCCGTTCTACATCGAGCTCTTGAAAGTTTTCCGTATTGATGGTTTTAATGCTCTTCACGACTACGTCCCGTTCCGGTTTAGTAGTTTGTGCGTTTTTATTATTGTTATTATACTGCCTTTTACGACATTCCCTTATATGATGTCAAGGATTTTTGCAATAATTGCATATGATTGAGATTTCACGAACAGTTTTATTTCCAATGGTTGAACGATTTTTATCAACCTCGTTCGGGTTTCGAAAAAAACATACAAGAGATGTATGTCCCGATTTTTTACAAATCTCACATTTTAAATTAAAATTAGGTTTATATAAATTCTTTGAAACGCTCGTATTGGCATACCCACCACTAGCTTTTGAATAATTGTTTTCACGAAATTTCCCATTGACTGATGTTTCCTCTTCGATTGCTTTGTCAATGGCATGTTTTAAATTTTCAAACCTATTAGCTTTAATAATTATTTTAATTGGATCTCGTAGTCCATCCTGAAAAGACTTAAGGGCAGTTTTTGCATTAAGTGTTAGAATTACATTTTTTGATTCTTCACCATGTTCTAGAATACAGATATCATTTAGTTCAGACAATATTTTTTCTACACGGTTCCCGAAAGTTTTAATATCCTCATTGTACTGCTGTTTTACCATTACCAACTCAGTTTGAAGCTGTTCCATAGATTTACTCTCAGTAAATTGAAGTAAAATATCTGACTTAAAATTCGCCCAATCACTAAGATTTTTAAACTTCATAATATTGTATGCGTTTCCGGTTAATTTAGTTTTAATTAATTCTAGGAGTAATTTTTTATCCTCAATAGACGTCATAGATTTATGTACCAGTTCACAAGCTGCTATAAATCTATGTAATTCCTCAGTTTTTCCGCTGAATTCAGGTATAATCCTGATAGCCATTTCAATGCTTAGGACCATTTTTGAGATTGTTTTTACTTTCAAATCTGGATTAATAGGTGTTTTTTCAGTTTGCTTTTGTAATGATGTGGATGCAGAAGATTTAGATGTCATTGATCTGGTATTGTATTTATGATAAAATTTCCGATAAATTTTAGTTTTATTCCGCATTAATATATAAAATAGTGTATATAATTTAATATAGTTTGTATTATGTGGAAATAGTATAGTAAAAAAATTAATAAATTGAAAAGTATATCAAAAATTTTACCCTTGTAACTAAAATTAAAAAATTAATCAATTAATAAATAAAAGAAAATTTTTTTTTCTTTTTTTTACAATAGATTTTTCTTTTTTTTTTCAAAATTAATTCTAATATTATTATTGATGAATATGACGCAGGACCCCTTTATATTTTTTTTTTTTTTTAACTTTAAACAAATTTCCGATGATGTTTTGTTAAACGTGGATTCAAAAAAAAATTTAGCTGACGTACGTTTTATATTTTTTTTTTTTTAATTTTTTTTTTCTTATATAGTTAATTTTATATTTATGAAAAGATTTTTATTTTAAATTTATTATCGCACACGTATTCAATTCATTTTAAAATTTTATTATATTGTTATATTAATAAATATATACAGCAATAGTTTCACAGTATTCAATTTTATAAAATTTTAATTTATTGATTAATTTCAATACGTAAAATTTTAATTTATTTATTTTACAATTTGTAGCGGTTGTTATTTGTAATTTAATTTTTAATATATATATGCAAATTAGATTAAATTACAAATATATTTTTTTTCCTTTTTTTTTAAAATTTTTTTTTTTTTTTTTACTATATTAATTTCACTTTTTTTAAAATTTTAATTTACTTTATTGAAAGATCGAAGGGTATATATCAAAATTTAATGTATGAAAATCCCTCCAAGTATACGCGCAATACACTTTCATAATTATTGAAACTTCAGTTTAATTTAAAAATAAATTTCACAATGATATAATTTTATATACCAATAAACAAATTTTAAGTTCATTAATTTCATTTTTTTTTTTTATTAGTATCTAGTAATCTGGTTTATATTACCGTTTTCCACTTTTTCGCTGCCACCAGTTGTTGTAAATTTATTTCAGAGTTATCCGTTGTTATATTAAAGATAGTACTAGTTATATTAATTGAAAGCGTTACGCTACTTTTTGAATATTTATTTTATAATTTAGAATTCTTGACCACAAGTTAATTGTATATCCATTGTTGCGTCAAGTTCAACTAATCCAAATGACTTTTTGTTATCAGCCACGTCGCAATGACTGAAGTGCAGCAGAGTATGACCCTATGTTGACGGGTAGCTCCAAGTATCATTAAACAATCTCGTACACAAAAGAACTGTCCACATAAATCGGTATTATAGCTTGTATAACCTTGCGAATAGGATCATTTTTATTTCTTATTTGAATTTATACCCTAGACCATTTGTTTCCAAAACGTTCTCTAAAGACTTATTATAGTTTCTCCAGAGTTTTTTTTTTCTAACAAAATTGATGGCTCTATGCACTTATGGTGGCCATAAACTATAGAATTTTCTCTACGGAGCTTATGGTAACTTATGGTGTTTACAATACGAAATTAGAAATTAGATCCGCGGAGAAAACTCGGTAGTAGCATTTAAGTCATTGAATTTTAGTAACCTAGGTAAAAAATTATACGCACTTCTGTCAAGCTAACCTGAACGCATCTGGCTTTCTAAGCTAACAGCCCTTAATTATAAATGTTAACAATAATATTGGAATAAATTTTACTCTACTACTTGGTTTTTAATAATTCAATTCAATTCTTTTGGCATGCTTAAAATATATTTGTGTTCAATATAAGCAACATTTTTTCCGAAGTTGGCCGTGTTAATTCGTAGGCATTTACAGGGGTATATCACTTCTTCCGAAAATAATTATAATAGCGCCGCTGATTCGCCGTTACTGTGTAATCACTAAATCATTAATATACGGTATTTGTTGCATTAGTGAGTTCCTAAAAACCATTCGCCGTAAGTAGCATTTTTTTTTACTTGCACTAAACTGAATAATTCTTCTGTATGAGCTTTTAAGAAGAATTGTTGGTTAGAACTTCCAAAATTTTTGTTAAGTAAGAATTTTTTCGATTCCGTAAATATCATCATTTTAGACTTTGCCATGAATTCACGGCATTCGTCAAAGTTGAATTTATTTAAAATTTTTAAAACTATGTATCCCGCAAACATATCGCATAGAATATTGATCCATGGTGTTATTAATGTTGTAAATTTAAATCTATAGCAATTAGAATAAAGTTAAGGAAAATTTGATCATCATTTGAATTTGTGATTTCTGATGTATCACTTTCTTCAATACTTTGTTCAGGTAGTGCAGTGCCAATATTACTATTATTTAGTTCTATCATTCGATTTGTTACTAATATTTCGTCTTCGTCATCTTCATAATTGGAATTACTAATTTGCGGTGTAATGACTTGAATTGACATTAATTTTATAACTTTAAGGAAGTATGATTTATCAGCTGATATACCTAATCTTGAAAACAAATTTCTATTATTTGAACCTTGATCGCATATAACCGCACGAATGTTCAAACCAATTTTAGTAACAATTTCAATATTTTGGAACAATAATTCTTTCAATTTTTCGCCATTGATATTTTTATCTGCAAAATATGAAATAATATATTTCCATTTTTTGTGTAAACCACGGACCATGAAAAAGCAAACATGTTTAGGGAAGTCTTTTTTTCTGTGAACCCCATCATCAGAAAAACCAATAATTTCGTCTAAATTAATATTATATTGTAAATCACGTCTAATTTCTATTTCATCAAAAACTAATACGGTTTCTTCATTTAAAGTATTCTCATCTTTGAAAATATCAGTTAATTGTGAAATGTGCTGCAGAATAACCTTTTTTTTTAATATTTCATAAGCGTAAATTTATATCTTGATATAGATATTTTTAACATCGTTTTTACAAAGTTTACTTTGTTTATTTCGTTTTTAAATATGTGTAGAATTTTCTTCTAAACAGAACAAATTTTGACAACTACGAGCCGATGCAACTATGTACACATACCAGCATACCATAACATAATAAGCATATAATAATATACAAAAAATCATCTAAAGTAGATGAGAAATGTCCAATTTGCATAGAATATAGAAACTGTCTTGGAGGCCTAATTGGTGTAGTGCGACGAAAATTGTAGTATATGTTAGTAAATGCGCAATATTACGACCTTTTTACAAACCTTTATTATAAATAAGGAATGAAAACTGTTTTCAAGGCGCCCAGACTATCGAATTATCACTGTACATTTATACTTATATAAAAAATTGGTATATTATTCTGATATTTATAATAGAATATAATATATTCTCTACGAAGATATATAATAAAAGCAATGTACAATGGCTCATACCCACCACATATACATATATTGTACGATATATTGTAATGTGTAAACGGATACCATACATACCTCTACCTACTCTAACCAAATCATTATAATGTAATTGTGTATTCTGTATTGTATTATGCAATATATGAAATAAATATGTTATATGTTGAATCACATATTAATACATATGTATAAACGACACTACAATTTTGCTTCCACTGGAAAATGTTTGTGAGTTAGTGGTATCTACAATTTGTTTGTTTAACTACAATGGGTTTTCGATAATGTTTGTAAAATTGTGAAATATTTATATTTCAATTTATGTAATATAAATTTAAACACATTTAATACAATATATTGTTGGCATCCAGGCTGATTAATTTTCCTAATTTTATGTGGCAGTAATATTTATTCCAAAATGTATAACTTATGGTGTCATATCGGTTTGATGGTAGACATTTAACCTGAATAATTCTAATAAATAAATACGTTTACATATAGGCTGAATAATTCTACTAAACTAATACTATTCAAGCTTACAGTAATAAATACAAGGTAATGGTGGCTGTACGGCTACAGTCCATTTCATATTTTGTAAATGCAGTGAAATACATGGGCTTCATCTATATAGATAATATATGGTTGTACCATATATATATTGTGTTTGTATATAAACGAAGTGTTGTGCATATACAATAAAATATATATATATACACAATCAACATTAAACATACTTTATACAAATAAGGAAGATGAAAAAAAGGGAAACCCTTATGGGAATAACATATGTCGGGTAGTCGTAACTATTTTGTGGAAATTCTCAAAATCCCAAAAGGTCAAAAACTTGACAGATACATTCAAGATTTGTGGAGACATTTATTGTTATATATTGTCGAATTAATTGAGATTTCTGGCCTAGTCAAAAGCCGCATGTATAATACTTATTAACTTTATTTCCTTTGTGATTTCTTAAATTATATGATAAAATAAAATGATGAAGGTATGTGCTGCAATAAAATTGTTTACATAAGAAATAAATGTTATTTTATTATATTATGCATATAAATGTTTTTATATCATTAAATATATATTGAAATATTGCATATTATATAAAAGTATATTTCATATGTAAAATAGAAAGATGAATTATTTATACAGTGAAGAAAAATGAACCATAATAGAAAACGAATGACAATGTGCTCACAAGGGAACCAGCTGAGGTGTCTTACTCGGCATCCTATGAAATTTTGCCAGGTTGTAGTACTCATCAAAGAACAAAGTATTTTTTTCCCCAATTTCATACTGATTGTAACGATCCATGAAATTTTATAAAAATCTATAAATTTTGATCCCTAATTTCCATAATAATTTTTAAAGTTGGAAATAATAGCTATCTAAAGTGATCTTCATTTCAAAAAAAAATTATTAACTGATTTAAATATTCATGGTTTACAAACAAATACCGGAACGAGAGACCACCAAAGTTTGAATTCCTGGTAGACTTCGCTGTTAAGGAATCACAAATGTGGCCATAATAATTTGCTAATGGTGTAAAATATCTTTGTGCCTACAACAAAATTTTTTTACATGTTATCTCTTTCACAACTATTTAATCATTACATTTCGAAATGATATATTAAAGAAAACCAGTTACTAATTAATTATAATTGGGGAACGTTACCCCCTTCAAAGTGAAATTGTGGAAAACAAAGTTTGTTCTATACTTTGATGAGTAGTACAACCTGGCAAAATTTCATTGGATTCGGAATACGACACCTCAGGTGGTTCCCTTGTAAGTTCGGTATATGTTTTACTAATTTCTATGTACTTTGTGTGATAATAATATATTTATTGTTTGTAGACGGTGGAAGCGTTTCTGTTTGATTTCAATCTGAACTAAAATAACTTAGTTTATATATTTTTTTTTAGCCAGTGTGTCGACACGATTAATATCTTCCATTGTCAAATTCTTGGTATCGTTGAAAGAATTAGATACATTATATGTTTTAATAGGTTTTTTTTTATTTCGATTGGGTTTTCTTCATCAAAAGTTACGATATTGTTATTATCAACGGTAAATTCCAAATTTTCAGCTTTTTCATGTGTAATATTTGTTTAGATATGACATATGATCTACATTCAATAAATCTAATTTTAATTTAACTGTTTCGACATTATTACTAGTTTCTTCATTGTAAACATATATTGATAATGGATTATTTAAATTCAAAGACGGCACTGAATTTTGGATCAACTTTCTTTTAAAAAAACAAATTCTTTCAAAATGCTTTTGACAAATAAATCTATTTTTACAATAGTATTCTTTTTCAATTTAACACATCTCCACCTCCAACCACTGTAACTTTAAATTATTATTAGTAGGAAATGAATACAATCAACAGTATTTATCTCTTTTTCTTGTGGTTTGGCAGTTTTTGGAAATTCAAAATTCAGTATTTGTGATGGGTAAATTCATTGTTGGTATGGAATTTTTTAATTATTTTTTTTTACCAATGCAAAACACCATAAAATTTTCACATACTTCAAAATTCGTCGTTTTTTATTTACTTTGCAAACCACAACTTTTAGCCCACAAAGGGTTTTATTTTTTTTGCGGAAAGTAAACTTCTAGTTTGCTGTTTTGAACTTTTGCAAGAAACAACACTACATTTTAACTTTTTCAAAGTCGCGTTCTCATTTTCCTGATTATTATTTATTCATAATAATATTTAATGACTATTCTAATAAAAATGATATTTAAAGCAAATTTCAATAATTATTAAAAATTAAAAAATTATTTGGATAAAAACAAAATAATCTAAATTGAATTTATAATAATGTTTTAATAAATTTTTACACTTTTAAATCAATAGCTCACGTACACAACAAAAACCATAATGAAGAAGAAAAAAATTGAAAAAAAAAATAAATAAAATAAAATGAACAAAACCTCAAAGATTTTAAACAACTGGACATTGAATATTCGGAAAAAATTCAGCAGACATTGAATTCTTCCCTCGTACCCTTTCTTCATATGTTTAAAAAAATTACGTTTATTTTACAACAATGTTATATGTGAGTGAATGTGAATAAGATATAAAACCAAGCATGCCGCACAAACACAAAACAAATAATGTACAACACTTTCATAGTATTTATTATTCATATATGGTGAAATGTTTCTTTAATTGCTAATTGCTTGTTCCACACTAACCTCACCGAAAGGTCTTCTCTCATATCTAATTCCTAAGTGAATCTCTTCAAGAATGTGTTCTGATAAGATCGATTTTTATACTTTTGAAATGATTGGCCACAATCAAACTCAAATAGTAGTTGCTTAACATTTGGATCTTCAAAATTAATTTGCTGATCAATTTCTTTGAGCATTTCTCGGTTAAAACAATTTCACATACTCATTCAAAATTCGTCCAGTCTTCTTAGGATTTGATCTTAAATGTTGAACAAATTAAACTGAAGTATTGTCATTTAAGTCTGAGGGATGCTTTTGTTTAATATGTGCAATTAACCACGAGAATGACTAATAATGAGCAGTTTTTTGGTAGCAAACAATCGATTTTAATTCTATAAATTTAATGTTGTGATATTGTTGCAAGTGCACTTTAAATATTGATATATTAGGTCCTTGCATTAATAATGTCCATTTTTTGGCTTGAAAATGGCATTTATTTGTATAACAAAATGATTGAGTACATCAACCAATATATTGCCCATCGTTAGCTATGACATCCTCCCATCTTTTGGGAAGTTTGTTGATTCCTTGTTTGAAGAACTCTTCATCTTTTGTCCCAATCCATTCATCGACCCATTTTCGCACTTCTTCAGCATTTCGAAAGCGTACATCTGTCAGGCTGACCTGCATTGATCGGAACAAATGGTAATCAGAAGGAACAAGGCCTGGAGAGTACGAGGGGTGATCAAGATGATCCCAACCGAGCCTCTTTATTTTTTCCTTAACGATGTTTGCACGATGTGGTCTGGCATTGTCATCGTGTAATAAAACTTTGTGGTGTTTTCGAGCTATCAATGGTCATTTTTCGTTCAATTTCTTTGCCAATTCGCTCAGTTGTCGTCTGTAGCGATCAGCTGTAACCGTTTCATTTGGTTTTAACTGCTCGTTATACACCACACCTTTCTGATCCCACCAAATGCAGAGCATTACCTTCTGGCAATGAATATCGCGTTTTGATTGTGAAGTTGAAGCGTGTAAACCACCGTTCACAAGTTTTTTGATTTGGAGCATGTTCACCGTAAGCTTCTACCAACAATCGATAACTATCAGCAGCGGTTTTCTTCAAATTAAAAGAAAGTTATTAAATTTCCCGTAAAACAACTTTTTCAGGCACATAATTCGGCATGTTCGAAGCAAAAAAAAACTTTGTTGTTTACACTTCAACGAAATGATATATACTGAAATTTATAGAGTAATGACAGACAAAAAAAAGAATATGACCGCGGTGTGTTCCGATGCACACAACGCCAGTTACGCCAACTGTTATCAAATTGACATTATTAATGCAAGGTCCTAATACATTTGGAATTTAATTTTTGCATTGAAATCACACAATCGATGACCATATTTCTATCGAGATATAGTTACCCGGGTAATACCAATTACCCTGGTCATGTGACGATGGAAATAGTTTAGGTAGAGATAACTCGACGACTCGACATGACAAATTTAGCTAGGTCGAGATATTTTATTGCTGAAATTCCATTTATATTCCAGTTTTAATTTGACATTTGTTACTTTATTTTATATTTTGCCGCGCAGTCATATTTGTTATCTTTATTTTAGTTATGTAATCAGAATCAGGAGTATAAACTAATAATATAATAATATTTTATTTTGCATGGGGACCATCCGAGGTGTCGTACGCCGAAGCTAATGAAACTTTGCCAGGTTGCAGTACTCACCAAAGTATGGTACAAAGTTTTTTTTCTATTTGCGCAATTTCACTTTTCAGGAGGTAACGATCCCTCCGAAAGACTACAAAACTTGACATTTTATAAAAATCTATAACTTTTGAACCCGAAGTGTCACAATAATTTTTGAATTTGGAAATAACAGCTACCTAAAGTGTGCTTCATTTCACAAATAAAAAAAATGAGAATTTATGCTTATAACTAAATAAATATAAATAAATATTATATAAGGTTGTCAAATATCTCCCTTCCGCCTTTTTGTCTTTTTAATTTTGCGGCTATGTACAAAGCGCTACAGAGCTCGTATCTGGCAACACTGTACATAATTTGAAAGCTCTTGACATAACAAACAAAACAACGCTATGTATGATTAGTTTGGATATTGCGTTCAACAGTTATAGACGTGTAAACATGGAGTTCACTAACGCCGAAATTCGCGCTATTTTAAAGTTTTCCTTCGTTAAAGGCAAATCCGCTAGAGAAACGTTCCGTGAGATTAATGGTGTTTTGGGGGATGGTACTCTATCACTTCGAACCGCGGAGGAATGGTTTCGACGATTCAGAGCCGGTGAAAACGACACCATGGATAAGCCAGCCGGCGGAAGACCTGTGACGACAAATACCGATCAAATCATGGAATACATCGAGTTAGACCGGCATGTGGCATCTCGTGACATCGCCCAGGAGATGGGAGTTAGTCACCAAACCATTTTAAACCATCTGCAGAAGGCTGGATACAAAAAAAAGCTTGATGTTTGGGTGCCACATGAATTAACAGTGAAAAATCTAATGGACCGAATTTCCATTTGCGAAATGCTGCTGAAACGGAACGAACTCGACCCATTCTTGAAGCGGATGGTGACTGGCGACGAAAAATGGATCACATACGACAATATCAAGCGAAAACGGTCGTGGTCGCAGGCCGGTGAATCGTCCCAAACAGTGGCCAAGCCGGGATTGACGGCCAGGAAGGTTTTGCTGTGTGTTTGGTGGGATTGGAAGGGAATCATCCACTATGAGCTGCTCCCATATGGCCAGACGCTTAATTCTACCATCTACTGCGAACAACTGGACCGCTTGAAGCAGGCGATCGACCAGAAGCGTCCAGAATTGGCCAAAAGGAAGGGTGTAGTGTTCCACCAGGACAACGCCAGACCACACACTTCGTTGATGACTCGTCAGAAGCTACGGGAGCTCGGATGGGAGGTTTTATCGCATCCACCATATAGCCCGGACATAGCGCCAAGTGATTACCACCTGTTCCTGTCCATGGCGAACGCCCTTGGTGGTGTAAAGTTGATCTCAAAAGAGGCTTGTGAAAAGTGGCTGTCCGAGTTATTCGCAAATAAGGAGGGGGGCTTCTACGAGGGAGGTATTATGAAGTTGCAGTCTAGATGGAAACAGATTATCGAACAAAACGGCGCATATTTGAACTAAATCCGATTACTGTAACACTTTTTATAAAGCATTGAATAAAGAGCAAAAAGGCGGAAGGGAGATAGTTGACAACCTAATATATAAAATAAATTCTTCACCTTCAATTTGAGTCATAATTTTTTAATATAGGTTATAAGTTATATATATTTTTATAACAAGGTGTTTCATATGTTCAATATTTTTGAAGGTAAAATTTTCATTTTTATGATTGTATCTCAGGTACTTTGGTTGGAAGAATCTAAAAGTGATGTCAGTTTGGGAGTTGAGCTGCCCAAAACAGTAAAAATACAGTCTGTCTTTAAAAATCAAACACAAAATTTTTATTTTTTTTTATCAAATTTTAATTCATTTTATAGCAGTTTTAATAAATTCCGATAATTTTTAAAGCTCTTGAAATACATTTTCATATAATAATACATTGTTTATAATTAATTTGTAATTGGTTTTCTTTAAAGCATTATTTCGAAATGTACTTATTTAATCTTTAGGAAAGTGATAATTTTTAAAAAGTGTTGTAGGCACAATGATATTTTACACTATGAACAACTGATCATGGCCTTATTTCTAATACCTTTGTGGATGTTAACTTTATTTATATTGGGTGATAACTACTTGGGTTATCAAGATGAATGAAACACCATTTATTAACAACAAAATTTTATATTTCTAATTTTATAATATCCGTTATATACAGCTTAAAGAATTAATAAATTTTTACAAGTTTGATTGCCACGACTGTCTAAATGTATCTCCTAGTTTTAGAAATAAAATTCTAATATCTGTAATTAAATAGTTTTAAATTCTCATAGAGAATTAGTTGGTGTGAAACCGTTACCAGATATGCATTCACACGGTACGCATATATAATAACCGCTTCGCACCAGCGTAAGTATATAGCGCCGCCACACCTTAAAAGTGAAATCTACTGGGTTTTCAAATTTTGATGATCTCTCGTTCAGGTATGCAAACCATGAATATTTAAATAAGTTAATATATCTCGGTTGATTATGGACAAGTGATTGTAATTTAATTATCGTGTTCTGGTTATGTAGATTATAATGACTGTGTTATTTAAAACAACTATATACGAGGTTACGAGAGCACAACGAGAATATTTCAGCCACTGAATGTGTACGGGTTCGGAGTGTGAAATGGTTATGTTCGTCATTTCTTGTAGGGTCAAAAATGAAAAACAAAAACGAAAATTCTGGTAAAACCAGTTAAAATATGTTGCTGGAAATAGGCTTAAACGATCGGGGATCATGGTGCGAACAAGAATCAGTTGCGCTCCTGATACTGAATCCGAAAAATGCTGTTCTAGGTTCGCACACCTTCGCGATTTTGTCTCCGCGAAATCCTATATTTTCGCTTGTCAAAATTTTTTAATTCATATATTCGCGATTTTTCGTTCCGATTAATAAGATAATTTATTTACATATATATTGTATTTGAAGCTTCTATTTCGATTACTAAGTACTCTTGGCTAACCCTGATGCTTCCAAAACGGAAATAAGGGCAGTGCGCAGAACACAAGGAGGCGACGTGTTGCTCCAAACAAACACGGATGCGGGCGGAGGCCGCGAGGAATTCATCACGCGACTCCGAGAAATTCTAGGAACTTCGGCTGACGTTAAAACACTTACAACTAGAACTACACTGGAGATCATAGATATAGACTGCTTAACGGACGATACTGAGGTGCGGTCGTCCTTGGAAGATGCACTAAAAAGAACTATGGAGTGCAAAATATACATGACGAGACCAAACAGTAAGGAACAAAAAATGGCGATAGTGGACATGAACCACAAAGATGCCATGGAACTACTGGGCCTGCACAAAATAAAGATCGGATGGATAAGGTGCAGAATTAGGCAAAGAACGGAGGTACCACGCTGCTATAAATGCCTCAAATTTGGTCATTTGAAAAGAAATTGTGGTGGATACTGTATGGGGCAGAAATATGGGCTGATGCTCTAAAAAGGGAGTGTAATAGAAGGCATATGGCATCTGTACAACGCACGGGGGCCCTTCGTATTGCATGCTCTTACCGAACAGTTTCGGGGGCGGCGGTACTGGTGATCGCGAACGAAATACCAATTGAATTGTTGGCGCACGAAAGGAAAATTATATATATGAGAAATATTGAGACCGACAGAAGGGACGCGGCAATAACAGAAAGAATTAAAACCATGGAGATATGGCAACACAAATGGGAAAACGATAATGGGGGCAGATGGACATTCAGACTGATTCCACAACTCAAAATCTGGACAGACAGAAAATACGGGGAAGTGAACTTCTACATCACTCAGCTGTTATCGGGGCATGGATATTTTCGTGCTTACCAATGTATGATGGGTAAAGTGATTAGCCCGGCATGCGGTCATTGTTCCGCACCAGAGGACACGGTGTACCACACATTTTTCGAATGTGCTATGGCCGAGGTAGAAAGGGCCACCTTAACAAAAGCAATTGGTCCTATAAACCCAGAAAATATTGTGTACTTAATGATACAAAACGAGGAATCATGGAACATCATAGCCAGGTTTGTAGAGGTGGTGCTTAGGAAAAAAAAGCAACTCGGATATTTAGAAGACCCAGACGTTATCATTTGGATCGGTCAGCACGGCCCAACTTGAAGTAATGCGAAAGCGGTTCCGGGTTGGATTACGCCGTGGGAAAGGGGGGTGGTGTTTTAGTCGGTAACCAAGAACATCTGGAGTCCGACACTTATGAAGGTAGCGTATCCCCTTCATAGAGGAAGTCCATAAAGGATTTCACCACCTTCCTAAAAAAAAAAAAAAAAAAAAAAAAAAAAAAAGAAAAGTACTCTTCAAAATTCATTATATTTTATATTTATTTTTATTTTTCGTTTTTTTGATTTTTATTGATTGTGTTTTTATTTTATTTATTTTTTTTTTTTGACGAAATAAAAATTTCTTTTGTAATCTTTGGTTATGTCAACGCGAAAAAAAAATTCGTCGCAATAAGCAAATAAAAAATATTTGAGCAACAAGGCAACCATATTGAAGTTTAGTTTAGTTTAGTTTAGTTTATTTAGTTAGCACAAGCAAATATTAGTTAAAGTTTAAAACATGATATCAAAAAGAAAATATGCGATTTTACTTCATTTATTAATTAAAAATAAAAAAAATAAAAGAAGATTTTGGATTCATCCAATAAATAAAAGTAGATCTGCAAAACGGTGAATCAACATTATTTCATGAACTTAAAAATTATCCAGAAAGGTTAGTTTACTTCTATTAAAAAAAAATTTACAATTCTATTTACATTTTACAACATTTCATCTATATTTTCGTATGTCGAAACAACAATTTCATTTGCTGTTAAATAATATAAAAGATGATACAACGGGGCAAATCACAAATATGCGAAAACCAGTTGTTATAATGTTAGTATTTCTTTATTTCTTTATTTTAACATTATAATTATGTTACAAAAATATTATTATAATTATATTAATATTAAACGTCTTTGTCCGTTGGCGGCTGAGTGGCGAATGACATTGCGCACATTGTTAAAGTTTTCTATGCTTGCGTTCTATGTGTATCAATATTGTTGTGTGCGTTCTATGCACAACGTGATGCTCCGTAGTATAGTAATACTTACTGAATACATACTACAACACCAGTTGAACCCGATATCAAACTGATGTGGACATTATGGTAAGAGAAATGTAATTTCATTTTGCCTCGTGTTATAATATTGCAATTCAATAACTTTTTAGCAACCGGTGCTTCATATACATGACTAGCTTTCATTTTCGTTACGAATATTAATAGTTTCATTGATTCCAATGTTAGCATAATTTCCAGTTGTGCTAATATTTACAATATTAATTTTATTTCATTTATTAAATTCTATATTGTAAATGATAAAATTGAAAAAAATTATCTTACCCTGTCAATTCTACACAAGGTCAATATAATTCATATAATTCCACAAATAAGCGATCAACATTAAAAAAAATGCTACATTATTACAGTATGAAATTGAAAATCGTTACTGATGCAGATATGGTGCATACTAGAATTACAATATTACTGCAGAATATAAAATAATGTACATAGCTTTTCACTCTTATTTAGTATTACATTTTACATAAATAAATATATGTAATATTTGCGACGATATACGAGTACACAGTACACCTCCATGAAAATGTTAGTAATTTTTATTGTATAAATATATGTACTACATTTCATAGTACATTATATAATTTATGTATATGATAATGATACGAATATGATAAAATATAATAGTAAAAATGTTGATAATGTCGATTTCGTAGAAAATAATATAAAATTGATGATTTAATTTCCGTTAACTTAACCGCATCTGCAACACATAACCGTTTTAAATAATATATTTTGTATATTTAGATAGCACAAATACGTGAATATATATATAAACCTATAAATGTAATAGATTTTGTGCTATATATACATTTAGCTTTTATGTACTATTTTTATCTTGATATGAAACATCAAATGTGAAAATATTTTATACATTAAAAAGACTATGTACTATGTAAAGGTTATTATCTTTTTTATTCACTTGTTCTTCTACGATATCAAATGTACGCGTATTATATTTAGGTAACTTCTTATATCCTTATGTTTATCTTACAACAAATTATGCATAACATAATATTGTATATATGCATGAAAATATATATGTTGTGTCTTTGTGCATATGTCACATATGTAATAAGTACAATATGTACATAACATAGAAATATTTGCATATAAAGTACCAACATAATGATTTGTTGTTTGTGTATGTTATTTAGAAACAAGTATATAATACATGGACATGAACAAGGAGTGGTAAATGTTTTTCGGAATATGATTGATTATTTTAAAGTCATTTGTGTTTCTTGTCATTTGCAAATACACGTATGTAGTTAAACCGCATTAATATATATTATTTTATGTATACAAATAGAAATACAGAAATTAATATTGAAAATCATCTTGATGTGCCTGTAGTATAAATACATATGTTGATATATTGTAATAATAACATAATATCAGAAACGAAGTACAGTGCGTCGTAAAATTATATCTAACACCATATATTTTATTTTTTTATTATTATATTTTATATATTTATGTGTAAAATTAACAGTAGAAATCCTAATAATTTTATTTATTTTTAATAATCTCTTATTAGTATAATAAAAAAAAATAAAAACCAAAAATTTTATTCATATTAAAACATGTAGAACAATTATTATTTAATTATACAGGTTGCGTGAAATATTATCATAGAAATTAAAGACAGTTATTTTTGCCTTGAGGTAATATTTTTTATTCAATATAATCTCCAAACAATTCAATACATTTACTACAGTGCTCCGCCAATAATTTTATCCCGTTGCTGAAAAACGATTCCGGAAGCTCCTTTTTGACGAAAAATACTTTCCTCCGAGAAATTGTTTGAGATTTCTAAAGAAGTAGTAGGCGCAATTTTGAATTAGACAAGTTGTACGATCAACCAGATATTGTCAAAACAATCGTAATCAATAGATTGAGATGCTTTGGACACGTAGTACGCATCGAGGAGGAGCGTCTGCCGAAAAAACTGTTAAATTGTAAACCAGAAGGTAGAAGAGGAGCCGGAAGACCTAAGGCAAGATGGCTAGATGCAGTAAACTGTGATATAATGATCCTTAAAATTCGGGATTGGAACACATTGACTGCCGATAGGTATCAGATTGGAAAAGCGTGTTGGAAAAGGCTAAAACCGCACCCGGGTTGTAACGCCATGGAGTAAGTAAGTAAGTAGGTAAGTAAGTAAGTAGTCCCTGGAAATCAAATCTGTTGAATACGGTGGATGCTCAAGCTATTCGTGATTTAAATCCTAGAATTTAGTCATGGTCAAAAAACCTTTGGGGAACCGTTGTCTTGATGAAAAATGATTTTTTTGTGTTGCAAAACGGATCTTATCTTACTGATTTTTGCGTCCAAATGATTCAAAAAGGTTATAATAAAATTCTGAGTTGATTGTTTACCTTTCTGAAGATTGTCGATCAATAAAATTCCTTTTGCATCCCAAAAAACTGATGCCATAACTTTTTTTTCCCGTTCGTTCATGCTTAGTTTGCTTTGGAGCCGAACATCCAGCTTTCAATTTAGAATTATGGTGGTAGAACCCATTCTCATCCATAGTTATAAAACGATGCACAAAATCGGTTTTATTCTTTTTAAAACGATGCAAATACCGCTGACAAATTTGTTTGATTGAATTTTTATTGAATTGTTAACGTGTGCGACACCATTTTCCCAAATAACTTTTTTATTTGTAATTATTCACGTAAAATATGACGTACTCGTTCGTCTGAGATACCTATAGTATTAGTACGTATTTCACGCGTAGTCAAACTTGAATCTTCACCAACAATTTCATGTATTTTTTCAATATTTTCTGATGTTGATGCAGTTTTTGGACGTCCCTCGCGTGGTTCGTCTTCAAGGCTTGTACGACCACAATTTTAAATTCAGCAACCCAATTTTTTACTTTTATTCCTTTTAGTCAGGAAATGTGAAATCAAATATATTTAAAAATGAGAAAGTTAATTATACCTGAAAAATAAAATATTATTGGCGTTGCCTCTGCAAGAACGGTTGTTAGAAGATATTCGTGTATACTTACATGGTGACCACCTGAGGTGAGGTATCCCGATTCTACTCATCAAAGTATAGAACAAAGTTTTTTTTTTCCCCAATTTCACTTCGAAGCGAGTAACGATCCCTGCCGTATATAGATTTTTTTAAATAACCAAGTCATTAATTTACATAACCAGAACAATATATTTAAATTACAATATCACTTCTCTTATTGGAATTTATGAAAACTATAAAATGGATTAAATTTGACAAAAAAAATAAAAATTGTATGTTCAATTTTTTGGAAGACCCTGTATTTCCACCATTTTGTACAGCTCAATCGCCAAACTGACAACACTTTTAGATTCCTCCAACCAAAGTACCTGAGATATAATCATAAAAATTAAAATTTTACCTTTAAAAATATTGTACATATGAAACACCTTGTTATAAAAATATACATAACTTTATATTTGGTAATCCTATATGAAACAATTATGGCTCAAATTGAAGATGAAGAATTCCTCCATCGATTATTTAATGTAAATTTTTAAAAACTTGCTCCATATAAAGTAATGGTGGTCGTGGGTATGTAGCGATAGGGTAAGCGTTGACCGTCTGCTTTTCAAAGCATTCCAACGCCGCAACTATGTCAGCTCCTACCAAGTATTTATTATACCTCCTAGTGGTGACCACCGGGCAACTGTACGGATTACAGGCTAAATAATAAATGCGCATAAAAAATCCAGAAGCGTCTGACCTATAATAGGCGGCTCCCTGGTCTGCGTCTGATCCCAAAGGGACGGCAGTTATATAAACCTGACGGAAGGTATAAAACGTTTTAAATGTTGAAACAATAATGCAATGGATAAAACAAAGGAAACTAATACCCCAGGTGGCAGACCAGTTTTACTGGAAAATCCACACTCTTCGGAGGACGGTCCCACGGATTCTGGGGGGGACCAACTATTGCCATCAATTCAAATTAGTAGAAGGAGTTCAATAACACCGAGAACTCCACCCGGGGTGCCGTATTGTGTAAACAATGGACAGACCCAATTAATACAAAAAAATGAACTTCTCGAGGAGAAAAACATGTTAAAACGAACATCTATAGCAGACATTATAAAGGAAAACCATGAACTACATGGGAGGGTCAATAACCTCGAAAACCTTATTAAACAAATGGGTACGGATATTGATGAGCTCCGTAAACAAAATGAGCTGTTAAAAAAATCTAGTGTCAGTGCCATAATAGAATCGAAAGCAAATTCTGAAAAACCGCAATACTTTACTGAAAACCTTATTAAACAAATGGGTACGGATATTGATGAGCTCCGTAAACAAAATGAGCTGTTAAAAAAATCTAGTGTCAGTGCCATAATGGAATCGAAAGCAAATTCTGAAAAACCGCAATACTTTACTGACGAGGAAGAGCTTGCACGAGAAACCAACTGGATTGTTAGGAAAAAAAAGCCTGCCAAAAAAAGAAAAGCTGAATCATCCCCAGAAATAAATACCTCTAATTCAGTGGGTATGGAAAAAAATCAAAAGGGTGCTCACATAAGTGAAAGATTACCACCACCAATAAATATAGTGGGCATTCAAACATATGCTCAAATACAGACCATTTTGAAATCAATTACGAATGGTAATTACAGGGTTATTTCATTGAACAACGATGTGTGGAAGATTAATACCACAGATCACGAAAGTTATAGGGCTGTTGCTAAAAAATTACAAGATGATGCAATACAATGGTATACGTATGAGAATAAAAGTGAGAGACCAATTAGGGTTATGGCTAGGGGTCTCCACCCAACGTGTGAAAGTAGCGATATTATATCCGAGCTACAGCAAAGAGGATTACATATAACGGAAGCGGTCAACATCATTAAAAAAGAAAAAAAAATAAATAATGAAGGAAATGAAATCATCAGTAGAAGAGGACTTCCTTTATTTATGTTGACTTTTGATAATAAAGAAAAGACTGAAAATATCTACAACATAGGCTCAATCCTAAATATGAGAGTGAAAATTGAACAGTTAAGGAAAAGTTCAAATTTAATACCTCAATGTAAAAACTGCCAGGGATACAATCATACGCAAAAATATTGCTCAAAAGAACCTAGATGTGTGAAATGTGCCGGCAAACACGGCACTATACATTGTACAAAAACACGAAGTGAAAAACCAAAATGTGTATTATGTGGGGACGCGCACCCGGCTAATTATAGAGGATGTATGATTGCTAAGGAAATTCAAAAACTCAGGAATAAAAATACGAAAAAATCCGAAAGAACCACGCCCAGTGAAATCAGGGGGCAACCAAAAATAAAGCCAATAAATGTGGAAGGAAATTCTCAACCATATGCCACTAACCCAACAAATACTCGTAGGGTAACTTATGCGCAAATAACTGCAAACAAAAATATAGTAACTAAGGAGCCAGATGAAAATTTGGAAAAAACCTTGAAACTGATACTTACAAAGGTTACAAGTATGGAAAATTCCTTTAAATCATTGAATAACCGGGTAAAAAACCTAGAAAGTACCTCGAAAGGGCTGTACTCGAAAACAAATACAAATGATGCCTAGTACACTCAATATATTATTATGGAATGCGAATGGACTGCAGCAACACAAAAACGAACTACAGGCAGTCCTTGAGCTGAAGAATATAGATGTGTGTCTCATTTCGGAAACACATTTTACTAAGCAATCCAATATCAAATTTTGGGGATACAAAACTTATCATGCGAATCATCCTGAAAACAGTGCCAAGGGAGGAAGTGCAATTATAATAAAAGAAAATATTGAACACCATGAAGAGGCTAAATATGAGACAAAAGAAATACAGGCTACTGCTGTAAACATCAACATGAAAAATTATTCCTTTGTAATATCGGGAATATATTGCCCACCAAAACACTTACTGAAGAAAGCGCAATACTTAAAATTCCTGGATTCGCTGGGAAATAGATTCATACTGGGTGGTGATTTTAATGCAAAGAACTCTGCTTGGGGTTCCAGATTAACACTACCTAGGGGAAAAGAACTGTATGGCGCAATTAGGGAAATGGGATGCGAAGTACGGTCAACGGGAAGGCCTACATACTGGCCAACTGATCCTAACAAAATACCCGATCTAATTGACTTCTTCATAATTAAGAACATCCCCGCTAATAAATTACAAGTAGAAGAAAGTGATGAGTTAAGTTCGGATCACTCTCCGGTAAGTCTAACCCTAAGGGAGAAGGTTGTGGAAAACACTGAAAACCCAGCATTAACCAACAAACTCACAGACTGGTTGGGTTTTAAACTTTGTGTGGATGACAGAATAAATCTTAATATACCGCTAAGGACACCAGAACAGGTAGATAAAGCTACAGAAACATTTACAAGGGTCATACAAAACTCGGCATGGATAAATACTCCACAAAATAAAAAGAAAATAAAAGGAAACGGCTATCCGACAGAAATTATGGAAATACTTGTTAAAAAAAGAAGGATGAGGAGAAGGTGGCAACAAACCAGAACCCCAATTGACAAAACGAATCTAAACAACATCACTCAACACTTAAGAAGGAAAATAAAAGAATATAAAAATAGGTCGGTACAGTGGTATTTGAAAACGTTAACTAATAGCATTAACTCCGACTATTCTCTATGGAAGGCTACAAAAAAACTAAAGGGACCTATAGTTCATGTTCCGCCAATAAGGAGGGGGGACGGAAGCTGGGCAAGAAATAAAGAAGAAAAAGTGGAAAGATTTGCGGAACATCTTGAAAATATTTTCCAACCACTTGATAGTCGGGCCGGGGAGTCATGGGAGGTGCGGCATATTCAAAATGAAAATGTAGATATGGATATGGAACCAACGTCGACTACTGAAATAATAAATGAAATCAAAAACCTAAAACCGAAGAAGGCTCCTGGGTATGATCTAATTACGGGAGAGGTTGTGAAGCAGCTACCCAGGAAAGCTATAACACATCTAAGAAATATCATTAATGCCTGCTTCAGAATAAAACATGTACCAAATATATGGAAGGTGGCTGAGGTAATAATGATCAATAAACCTGGCAAACCACCTCATGAGGCATCATCTTATAGGCCAATTTCATTATTGCCAATATTATCAAAACTATTTGAAAAACTTATTTTAAAGAGACTAAAACCAATCATTGAGAGTAAACGATTATTACCGGATCACCAATTTGGTTTTAGAGACAAACACTCAACGATTGATCAGGTACACAGAATAACGGATTTGATCGAAAGAGCACTAGAAGAAAAAAAGGTGTGTTCCTCAATTTTTCTGGATGTGGCACAGGCCTTCGACAAGGTATGGCATGAGGGTTTAATACACAAGTTACAAAAAATGCTACCAGCACGGTTTGCAGAGATATTAATATCTTACATGTCAGAAAGATACTTCAGAATAAAACAGGATGGAGCCGTTTCTCAGCTAAAACAAATCAAGGCGGGAGTACCTCAGGGAAGTGTACTTGGACCAATACTTTATTTATTGTATACTAGTGATCTTCCACTGATGGAAAACAACTTGATAGCAACATTTGCTGATGATACTGCCATCCTGGCTGTTGGAGACACTAACGAAGAAACAACCGCGAAACTGCAGATGGCTATTACACAGATAGATAACTGGACCAAAAAATGGAGAATGAAACTAAACGAAACAAAGTCGGTTCACGTAGACTTCACAAATAAAAGGATTGTATATAGGCCTATATTTATTGGCAATCTGCAAATACCATATTCTAATTCGGCCAAGTATCTGGGCATGACTTTAGATGCTAAATTGCGTTGGAAAACACATGTGAAGAAGAAAAGAGATGAACTGGATATACGTTATAGACAAATGTATTGGTTAATAGGAAAAACGTCTTCTTTGACAATAGAAAATAAATTATTGCTCTACAGGCAAATTCTAAAACCTATTTGGACATATGGTGTGCAACTTTGGGGGTGCACCAAACAAAGTAATATAAATATAATACAACGATTCCAGAATAAGGTGCTCAGAAATATTGTAGATGCACCTTGGTACATTAACAACAAAAACCTACATAGGGATCTAGAAATAGATAATGTGGTGGACGAAATTAAAAACATGGCACGGGGTCACGAAAGAAGACTACGGGCACATGTGAATATTGAGGCTTACAGGCTAATAGACAACTCAAATATAACAAGACGACTCAAAAGGATAAAACCTTTTGAATTGGCATAATACTATAATCGAACAAAACTAAAATGAATCGCTGGATAAACTTTTAGTATCCTAAACAAATCAACAAAATAAAATTGCTTATTAGTCTTTAGACTAGATTGTAATAGGTAGTAGTATTGACATTCAAATATGGATGTTCATGCTCTTGGGAGGTTTTTTAGTGGATTAGAGTTCCACACTACCACCAGGATAACGCGCGCGTTCCTCGTGGTGTCTATTGAGATTTTTACCTACCCACGCACAAAAAAAAAAAAAAAAAAAAAAAAAAATATAAAGTAATAGGTTTAGTAATATGATTTGGTCGCTTTTTAAAAATTAATTAGTTTAATTTCGGTAATAACGGTAAGAAATTTTTATTGAACATAGCTTCTTTTACGGGTTTTGTGATATGAGGACGAGCATTGTAGTGCAAAAGAATCACTTTTCCATAACTGTTGGCCCATTCTGTTCGTTTTTTTTCAGTGCTTGATTCAATTCAATCAATTGTTGTTTGTAGCGATCAACAGTAATAGTTTGACCAGGTTTCAACAATTTACAATGCACTACGATCTTCTGGTGTTACCAAATACACAGTAAAACCTTCTTTCCATGGATATTTGGCTTTGGCGTCAATTTTACTGGTTGATCTGGATCAATCCAATATTTAGTTCGCTTAGGATTATCAAAATAAATCCTGTTTTCATCACCGTGACAATATGACACCAAAACGACTTTATTATCCAATCACAATTTCACACGTGGTTTTACGCTTTTCTTTGCTTCTTTCAGTCTATTCAAATGGAACCCATTTTCGTTCCTTTTGCATCATACCGATTGTGTTTAAGCAATTAGAAATGGTTTTTTGACATACATTAAATGGTAGTTGTTGTTGCGATTGAGCATCGTCTTCATCCAATAATGCTTGCAATTCCGTATCTTCAAATTTTTTGGGTGGTTTTCCACGTTCTTTGTCATTCAGATTAATATCACCACTTTTGAATCGTTGAAACCACTTTCTACAATTACTTTCATGTAAAGCATGTTCACCATAAGCTTCGACAAGAATTTTATGAGTTACAGCAGCAGTTTTTTTCTAATGAAAGAATAACAACAAACGTCCTCGCAAATCAGATTTTTCTAGTACAAAACTTGACATTTTAAACAAACGAAAAAATTATGTTGTTTATACTTTTAGCTCGTAACACAAACTGTATGATAAAGATATAAAGTGAATACGTTCACAAATCTGCTACAGCGATTAATCCGTGGGCGATTAAATCATATTACTATACCTACTAATATGTATAAATTCACATTTTTTTACACAATTTTTCAAAATTCGTTACTTATGATACACCTTGAGGCCAAATCCAATTAAATTTTAAGAATTTTTTTTGTGAAATAAAGCACATTTTAGATAGCTATTATTTCCAACTTCAAAAATTGTTGTGGCACTTCGAGATCAAAAGTTATAAATTTTTATAAAATGTCATGTTATGTAGTCCTTCGATGGGATTGTTATCCCCTTGAAATTGGGGAAAAAAAAAACTTTGTTCGTGTTCAGTGAGAATTTAATTGAGTTTAGTTTAGCTTGTTATGTTATGTTAACTGCCCCTCATGCTGGCAAAATTTGATAAAATAACAAACTTTAAGAAATACAAATTGTTTGCATGCTGAACGACCTTGTGTCAAATATAAATATTGTATCTGTCATTACCAAATCAATTTATTTTTAGAAATATTTTTAATTTTATTATTATATTATTAAATTTTTATATTTATTATATTATATTTAATTTTACATTCAAGCTGTTTCAAACTTATTAAATTTGTTAAAGTTTGTTACTCACTTTATCAAAACTCATGGCTGCTTTAAGAGCTTCTGTAAAGCTGCAGGGAAAACAGCATTTGTGATTATTGAGAAGAAGAGGAAGACTATAATAAGTTAAAACTAGGGGCGCTCAGTTTTTAAATGTTCATGAAACTGGATTTATCATATTAAATAAATGTTTTATTTTTACTTTAAAATTTTTTGTTTTTAATAAATTGATTTAAACATTTAAAACCTGAGTACCCCAAGACCTTACCATATTTATTATAGTCACATACTAGGTCCAGGTAGCTAAGAGAAAAAAAATTATTTTCTAATTTTTAATTCACCTGATAAAATGTTTATCGTACTAAACCTCTCAATTTGATAAACATGTCAAGGTGGTTGTGAAGTTAAAGCTAATCTGCCATTTTGTGTTGTTCACCATATTATTGCAGATTTAGGATGGCGTCACTCAGCTCGTTATATTCTACTTTCCAAACTCTTTCATTTGATACTAGAGAAAGCTAATCCGCCAAATTGGATTAAGTGTGATGTCACTTAGCTTGTAATCTGCCATTTTATGTCGGACACCATTTTGGAAATAGTATGACGTCACTCATATTTATTTTATATATACATTTTGTGTGGGATGCCATATTAAATTTAGAATGACGGCACATATGTTATTGTATTCTACTTACCCTTTAAATTGATATCCATGTCGATGAACTAGTAAAGAAATAGATTATTTACCATTTTCTACCGGCTTCCATATTGGATCTACCATAATTTGAAATATACCAGTGGGACTTTTTGTATGTAGTTTAAATTCCTTCAATGAATTCACCAATGAATTCATAAATTAATTCATTAAACTATTCACCAAAGAATTTATCGGTGAATTTATCTGAGAATTTATAAGTAGTTCTAATTTCATAAATGAATTCACCAGCGATATCATCAACTAGTTCAACAAAGAATGCAACGATGAATTTCCAATTTATACACATTCTGTTGCAAAATACAAACAAGATGAGGAACGTTCGGACAGTATTTTAACTACACAATTTATTCAACAAGTATAGGCGATGGTTGACGCAAATCCTTCAAAGTCAATAAGAGTCTTGGCGAGAAACCTTAAAGTCTTTGAGGGCCTAGTTTCGTCGTGTCGTTCACGATGCCCTACCGGCACCAACTCGTGAACAGCAAACTATCTCAAGAAAATGTCTTTCAAACAAGCTTAAGCACCCAAGACAGACAGTAAATCCAGTTAAATTACAACTTGAAATATGACTGACATTATTTTCTTACAATTAGTAAAAATATTCAACGTTTTCGGTTTGTCAACAAAGTATTTTTTATAAATAATTCGTATCTATAAATGGTCATTGGTAAGAGAACAAATAATTGTTCTTTGTCCATATTTGAAGAAAACGCTTCCTCGATTGGTCTATTACTTTTAATTTTTCGGTATAGATAAGGGATTAAAATAGAATTATATTGAAGAAATTCTATATGCAGTAATGAAAATAATGATATTCTAATACTAAAATCTAAATGAAGTAATAAAATTAGTATAAAAATAACACTCTAATCAAATAAAATAAAAATGAAATTTAATTTCTGGTAAAATATCTTTACTGAAAACGCACAATTTAATTTTTTTTTTCTTAAAAATAGAAAGTTCTTTAAACACCTTCATCAATCAATATCATTGAAAATCATTTCAATGGAATTATGCATAAAATTTTAAGTTTATCAATAGAATAAAAATTGTAAAAAAAGGGCTATAAAAAATTTTTCAATATAAATGTTTATTGTTGAATTTAAATTCGTATATTAAATTGTATTGGTATATATTTTTGAATCGAGGGTAAAATTGAGAAAAATATATATGTTCTGTAAGAAATTATATACGAAAAAAATGAAATTGAATGGGGGTGCCACCGTTCAACGATAATGAAATAAATATAAAGATATATATTGGTATTTCAACTTAGTTTTGAGGGTTGATATTTAGTTGACTGTAGCTTCGGTTTTAAATCAGATATTTTGATGTACTTTACGTCATATGAAAGCTATGACATTTCTAAATTAAAACGTTATACTTCACTTGAGACTGGTCAACATAAACTCACTTTTTAGTACGCTGTATAATTGAACGAAATAAACATCATTGCCGAAACGAATTACTGTATTATTTCAATATGAAGAAATCAGCTGCTGAAGCTCACAGAAACATTTGTTCTACTTATAGTGAGTCACTGTACATGTTACAAAACCAGTAAAAAATACTTTGGAAGAATTTAAATGGAAAATTTTACCGAATGCTTTCTATTCACCAGAAATTACCACTTGTTCCGATAAGTGCAAAGCGCTCTTTAAAACTAGCACTTCACAATATTTCATGAAATCCAAAAATGGCTCACTGAATATATTGCTTCGAAAAAAAAATTGTTTTTCTACCACAAAATTCACAAATTGACAAATGGTCAAAAGTAGTAGCAAGCGATGGAATATATTTTGATTGAAATAAAATTTACTATTACCCAGCAATAAACGTGTTTATTTTGGAAAAAATACCGCAAAACTAAGTTAAGCACCCAATACACAGAAAGTATAATTTAAGTATGTATAAGTATCTATATATGTACCGTAGAATGGGGTGAAGTGGATTGAAAAATTGATTTTTTTCTTAATTGTAACTTTTAATGACTTCGGAAAATTTCAGAAAAAATAATTCCTTTGTCCTTCTTAGTTGTAAATTCGAAGAAAAAAAAATCTAAGTTTTATAGAACGATAAATAACGCCACTAAAACACCGATTCACTTCACGTAGCGTGGTGGCGTGAAGTTGATATGCTTATGCTTTGAAACGATTTATTGCTGTTGGTTTGAATAGTAACATTTTTAAAAGGCATTTTAACTCTACTAAAAAACTTAAAATTATATAAAATAAAATCAAATAAAATATCAGTTTATAATTAAATTCGAAAAATAATTATTTTTATAGAAAATATTGTATAATCATAAGTTTTAATTTTTTGTTTCAATATCGCTAGCAATATTACCTTTACCTGCTGCTATGTTGATACGTTTACTTCTAGAACGAATGGGTTTTGTAGTAGTATGTACTAAGCCAGTGTGTTTCAAATGTTATACAAAAGTGTCACTCTTACATGTGTGTATGGTATTATCATCATACACAGTGATAGTTCTTTTCAGTAATACTGGAAAACTGCAATATCTATAGTGATTGGCACAAATGTGTTGAATTAGGGGCAATTATATAAATTCTATGTTTTTAATTTCACATAAGCGAATGACTTCGGCTGATATGTGACTACGCAAATTATCACTTATTTTTACCATTTAACCACCATTTAATTTTGATGCATATGGGGTCAACATGTTGCAAAACCAATCTAAACATTTCCGAATCGAACCATCCAATGGTGTTTCTATTGTAAACACTACCAGCTAACACCCATTTTCACAACAACTCTTATTGCCAAAAAATCGTCCGTAAAACATGTCTCATCGTAATTTAAATGTTACTAGGTGGAATGTCTGTCAACGTGAATGCAAGATTATCAAAATAACTTTTTTCTTAGGTTTGGATTTGTAAATAGTGAGAACTATATTATCATACTTTAATAGTACGGTTTCATACCGAGTCATGTTATCTAGGTATAAAAAACCATGTAGTACATATCTATATTGAACATCGGCTACCAACCAAAACTTTATCCCAAATATACAAGGTTTATTTGGCATGTATTGCCTAAATCTAAATCTTGCCTTGGTTGGAAAAAGTTGTTCATCTATGGTAAGGCAAGAGTTCAGTTTGTAGCAATTTTGACTGTTTTTAATAAAGGCATTCCATGTTTCGGAAACTAATGCAAATTTATCTACTTGTACCATAAGCGTTTACTTCTTTCATTTTGTTGGTCAAATCGAGTAAAGAGCTATATTTCCGTGAATCTGTTTCTACTCATTGTACTTTTGAAAAAAGAAGGTTCCCATTTTTGAGACCACAAATATGATAATTTCATATTTTTTTATTCATATGCTCCCCTGGCATAAAAAATTACTGTTAAAGCGGATAATTCATCAATGATAATTGTCCAATAACTACCTAAAATATTTTGTGCTTTTGTTTCTGTGCAATTTTTAATGAGCTCCATCATGCGATTATCAATTAACACCTTAATCGCAATGTCAGTTTTAGTGCCACTTGTTTACATGTAGACAGTGACAGTTGCCACACAAATGCATTTACAATGGCGACAGTATTGTCCTCCCAAAACTGCCATGACAGTGAATTTTTTGATTTCGGACAGTAACTGTCACCCACTGTTAAGTTCATTTACAATGCAGACAGTACTTTTTGACAGTAAAAGTCGACTGTCACTGATAGCTTGTAACCTCACCTTTAGTATAAGAACAAAATTATTAATTCCGTCATATTGACGGGTTGGTACATAAAGTATATGTTAGGTTGTTCCTTAGGATTAATTAAATGGTTGACAAACGAGAGGAAAGTTAACTTGTGAGTCATGTGGTGTCATATTAAAAGTCATCATTAATTTTCAAAACAATATTTGCACAAGAATAATAAAATGTATGCCTAAAAATTTTAATTTATTTTAGATATTAAAAATATTTTTAAAACTATGCAAAAAAAAGTGAGCAATCAACTTTATCCCATTCTACGGTATATCATCAATTCATCAAATATAAAGAGTACGTTATAAAGAGAAGTGATAAAAGAATTTTATATTAGGGTACAACTCCCAATGAACAACGTTTTAACAGAAGAAATATATGTATATAATATAGAATAACATAAAAAATTAATCGAATTTTCATTGTCGTCAAGCACATTTGAAATGATAGAATTGCTGTAACTAATATTTAAATTATAAAGAAGTTTTTTTTAAGTCTTTTAAAAACCTATTGTCATACTACCTCTGTAATTAATATGGATTGATTACTCAGACATATGCAAAGTCATCAACCGCAAGAGTGCTTCTAACGTATCCATCCATTTGATAAATTACTCCATATGTGAGATAACAATTTACCAATTGATTTTCGATTATGTTGGTATCGCCCAAAGTGTTGCGTGTGAAGATAAATATTGCTTATTTATTTATTTAAAAATATTAAAGACTCCTACACACCTATATAAAAATTTTAAATGTAATGGAAAAGTTAAATAATTCGTGGAGTGTGAACAAAAATTAAAGAGTGAGGCCGACATCAACCGAAAAACGGCCTGTTTTGTTCCAACTCCAATATCGTCCCAATTAGTTCTGATCATAGGTCTGAGTCATAAGCTATTGTTTTGTGAAGTTTAGGGGTTGAGCCTACTATAAAATCTAATCTAAAATTCCTATATTAAAAGTATTCCAACCGAACCCCTCTCTTCCCCCCACCTAACTCCCTAACTAACTCTTAGCCAAGTCCATGTAAACATTATTCTCCTTTATAGAAGTTATACATTCGTAAGTTTCAGTTGATATTTCTATATTTCCGAAGATTTGCATTTTCGTCTATGGGAACTTCTAGCCTCCATATCTCAGGAACCAAAAATAGACTCAACTCCAAACTTCACAAGCTCAGACTTATGTTCAGAAACAATTGGGAGAATATTTGGGTTGCGACGAAACAGGCCGTTTTTGATATCACAGTTAAAACAAAAAACCACTAAAAGAGTTGTTATAAATAATAAGCAAAACATTCCAGGGATTATATCGACCATAATTATTTTATTATGAACAATACACATTAAAACAGATTGTCGATGCCTTATATTCAATTTAATATTTATCCCAAATATATCCAAAATATATGGGTAATAAACTGAATATTTTAATAAATTACAAATGAAAGACAACCCAATAAATTCACTGTGTCTTTCAAGAGGAGGCCAATAATTTCGAGTAAACAATATTAACGGATCATTCCAAGGAATATTCGTCAGAGCAAATCTCAAACACCATCTATGGAGTTCCAGAGTTCTTTTTCTAATTCTAGTCTAACTTTTTATCGTGCATCAAATCTAAAAATGGTGTGGCTGGCATCGTCTACGTCTTTACCACATTCCTCGTAAATATCTGTATAAATAAACTCTGAACAGCCAGGGTTCACTTGAAATTGCCCCATCATGGTTGTATACGTTGAAATAAAGAGAGTTTGGGCACTATTGTGGCTGCCTTTGTTTTATTTACAGATATATCTAAGCCCATTTTGTTTAGGTAACGCTTTATCGGACCAACTCCATCGTTTATCCTGATTTCTAGAATATCCGTTTCAAACCCAAAGCCAAACAGTTGTCTGTCCGTGGGTATATTTTCAGTCTCAAGAGTTCATCGTACACAATGTTTCATACGAGTTCCCTCATAGCTTATATATCTTTCATTGAGATTATATCCAATATATATATATATATGTCAATGAAAGATGAGGGAACTCGTATGAAACATTGTGTACGATGAACTCTTGAGACTGAAAATATACCCACGGACAGACAACTGTTTGGCTTTGGCTTTGGGGATGAAACGGATATTCTAGAAATCAGGATACCCCGGAACATTTCTTAAGGCCTATAGGATAATAGTTGGTAGTTATCCATATTGGCTTTCCTTCAAGGAAATTTTTATTTTTAAAAATTCCAGCATTCTTTGCAAAACCATCCCTTCAATAACTTATCCACCGTGTCCATCAGGCAAATTGGTCTATAGGACTAGATCTGGTTTACGGGTTTTTGATCCTTTCTTATAAGAGTATTACATTGAAATTATTTTAATGATATAACATAATTAGTGTTGGTTCATACACATAAATTTTGCTTTGGCTTTATCTTTGTCTTTGTTCTATAAGTTAAATCATTCAAAATACATGTTGTGGTTCACAACTATTAAAACAAAATGCTAATTTAAAAAATGTACAAATTTTAATTGTATGCTTCTAACATTAAAGAAAACGAGTGTAACAACTTCAAGTGAAATACTACATGCTGTCAGATGTCAAAAATATGGAATGACGTTAACTTCAATTTGGTGTTGTGTATTATGCTTGATTTACATTATGCCCAATTTTTGAATCTAGAAAAAATTGAGATATAACATACACATTTCATACTAGTTAGAAGAGCACAATAGTATAAAAAATCATGTTCATCTTTTTTTATAGCTGAATTGCTAATTTGTAAAAAAAAAAAAAAAATATTTTTGAAGCTGTCATTTCACTATAATTAAATATAAATATAGTTTGACAGTAATAAAACAAATGTAATAACAAACATTTTGCAAAATAGTAATACATTTTATTTGATTTAAAATTAATCAAAATATAAAAAATTTAATGGTATATTTGGAAATAATATTAAACGCAAATGTAAGTACATATATTTATTATGTTATTATAATTTTAAAACAAATAAAATTTAATAATTAATAAATTTTTATTTGCTTTTATTATAATCTGAAAAAACAATGCAATTGTCAAACTTGCTATAAAATTAAATGTCAGATTATCTCTTTTTATTTTTCCTAGAAATTTTCTAGATTCAAAAATTAGACATAATGTAAATGCTACATTAAACAAATGGATTTTAATATTAAATATTGTACAAAATAAATAAAATAAAAAAATCAAGTTATGAATCAGCACTTAATGTTAAAATATGTTTTATAAAAAAAAAATAATGTTTTATAAATACATCGATTGTTTTATATAACAATAAGTAATTTTAATTAACAAATAGATTAAATACTTAAAAACCACAAAAAACCTTTATTCTTCAATTTCTTCTATAGAGAATTATGTCGAACTAGTAACAAAACAATATGTGTTATTATAATTACATGTTTATGCAAAATTATATGAATTGAATAAGAAACCAAGTAGATTATTTGTACTCATTTTTATTATTAAAATGGTGTTATTGTATTATTATATTTTGTGATTGCAACAAAATGAATCTTCTGTTTCCTTGTGCAAAATTGTAATTTTAGACGTATTGAAAGTATACACAGTGTGTCATTTAAATAACCGCAATTTTAGACTAAAAAAATAGAAAACACAATAATAATTTTTGAAACATGAATTTTATTCAAAATAGGTTCCATTTGACTCAATACAGCATTTGGAATGATTAACTAATACATACCTAAATTTTTTTATATCAGTTATAGCAAAGTTCTTCATCTACTGCGTCGCGTATCCTTGGATAGCTGGAACATTAAAACGCACTCTTCATGGCAGTTTTCTGTTTTGGGTACAGAAAATAGTGGAGACGACATTATAGATCAAGCGGTTACGTAGGATGGCTGATGAGAGAATTCCGTTTTTTGCATAAAAAATTCATTCAATTTTTTGGTTTTGTGGAACGAAACGTGCATAAACATTTTTTTTATAGAATTCTCGTATTAAAATCGTCCAAATAGCCACTTTAGTGGTACTTAATTCACCAACCAACATTCTCATTGTGAGAATTCCATCGGAAATAATGATTTAACCAAGTTTTTCCACTAATTTAGCATGAGTTTGAAATCCTGGACAACCTGGACTTGGGTTATCGTTTAGATTTTCATCACCATTGAAACGTGAAAACCAATCATAAACTTGTCGTTGAGACATACAATTATCACCATAAAGTTTTTTCAACAATTTGTAAGTCTCCGCAAAAATGTAAAATTAGAACAACATTGTATTTTTTCGACGCAAGCATGAAAACTACTGGCACTCAATGCGTGTAACATTTTTCCTGTCAACCGATTTCCATTAAGATAGGTGCGTTTAAAAAAGGCAAGATGTATTTGTCTAATGATGCCAACTTTCGTTAGATGGCACTACGTGTTTATTTTTAAAATTCAAATAACGGTTATTTAAATGACACACTGTGTATGTGATGTATTAACGCAGCGGTCTTTAAGAGTACTTAGTCCATATATTTTATATTTGAGTGAATAGCACTTAATGGTGTGTACAGACATTGTTAATCTTTAAGTAGCGCCCACTACCATATGCTAAAAGATATCCAGTTTCTTTATTCCATAAACGAATAAATGGAAACACTTGGTGCAAGAGCACCAATAATTTAACCAGATAAACCACGAAAGTGGATTGTGGATGGATCATACTATAATAATATATTGGGTTTGCGCGTAATGTCGAACCATATTTATTTTTATAATTAGCACTTCAATTTTCATTCAGTAAATTTTTGTATTGATCGATTGTATTTTGAGTATTTCTGTTATGTATTATTGTTTTAGTTTTTGTTTTAAAATGGATAATCAAATCATGTGTTGCTTATTTACTTCCACGAAGAAAACAACACATCACAAGTTCACGTGAAATTATGTGGTGTGTATGATGCCTTAAAAAAAACTACAGGCTCACAATTGATTTGTTGAATTTTCTTCTGGTGATTTCTGACTCAACGTTTGAACAGCGTTCAGGTCGTCCAGTTGAAGTTGATGAAGGTTATGTTATGAGTTTGCTGGGATTACAAAGGTATTGCCTATTTTGATATTTTAACTCGCAACCAGTCGGTCAATTCAGGAGTATACATATGGAGTAACCAAATTCAACCGTTCAATTAAAGAAAAGCGACCAGAATTAGCAAATCGAAAAGATGTTGTGTTCCACCACACACAACGCATCTTTGGTAACTCGTCAAAAATTATTGAAGTTTAGTTGGGATGTGTTGCCACATTCACTATATAAATCTTGCACCCAACCAGAAGTTTGATGAGCTCGGCATAATGATGCTGACTAAAAGATTACAAAAGGTCATCGAACAAAATGGATACAATACATTACCGAATAATGTTATTTCATTCTATCAAAATACCGACTTTTGTTTTCATTTAAAAAAAGCGCAATTTATAAGTGTGCTACCCAATATATGAATATAAATGCGAATAAGACAATATTTTCTAATGGCTTTTAAAATTATATTAGTTATTGCCTAATATTTTACAACTTGTTACTACAGCAGAAAGTGTCAGTTAGTTTAGTACTACGCTATATATTTATATCAAATTAATAAGCAACAGAGTAATACATACATCAGATTAATGCTATTTTTTCACATATAACAAGGATGTTAATTATACGAACAAGGTCTTTAACATTAAATTCCTTATACTCTATAGTCTATAGATATACAATAGATGTACGAAAGCGTGACGTACGAAGATATAACTAACTTTTATACACAACGTTATTTATATTAAATATATCCTACTGTGTCCAAAAAATAAGGTTCCATTGCTTATATTTTGAAAAATCTTTATTTATTTTACCACATCATTTTTTCACCTTCAAAGTAATCTCCCTCCCAGACACAATACACTTCTACCAATATTTTTTCCCATTCTTTGAAACATTTTAAGAATGGAGTTTTAAGCGAAATAATCAATACAGTGTGCGATGGCAAATTATCTTGGTGCAAAAATAAAAAATTTTCAATTCCGACCTCTTTACCTTGTGCCTTGTGACTCTTCTACAATGATATTCACCGAAACTTTTGAAATCCTAACAGTAGCAGTAAGGTCTATAATCTGCACCATCTTTAACAAATCTGTGGCAGAAAATTTATTCAGCAAACAAAATTTAACGTATCATAAACGATTTCACAATTCCCGCAAAGTTTAACTTAAAATATCAGCCCATTTTTTGGACACAGTAGTTTATTCTATATATTCAATATATGTACAATATAGACTATATAGAGAGACTATAGGCATAGAGTCTAGAGACAATGTTATATTATATTCAACAATATATTATATATAAATGCTAAAAATAATAATATATATATAAACACCCAGTAACAAAGTTTAGACTTTTTTAGAGCTATGGAATTAGTACGGATTTATTATATGTACAATTAATATATATATCCGACTTCGTTCAGTATATATAGTTATTGTATAGTTATATTATATGGAATAAATATATTTGTAATGGGGGTGGTTTGTAAATATGTATAATACATATATGTTTATAAAATAGACCTATGAAGTTTATTCATTGAATATATATTTATAAAGGTTTTATTTAGTTGTTGATGAAATTGATGATGTTGATTGTAATGACTATGATGATGAAAATGAATGTATATTAATAGACTGTATACATAAATATACCATAGGCATCATCAGTTATTTAACACATACATATATAAAAGGAAACACGAAAAAATTTATTATTGTGGTATAATATATAAATGTAAGTAAAACCATACTAAATCTTGTTATAATCTAAATTTAAAAACGACCATCAAATGGATTTAATTGATATTGCGTATTTAGATATTAAATATGAATATACATGATATGTATATTGGGCTGGAAACAAAACCATTGCCGTTTTTACATAAATGTTTCGTATACAACAATGTAATTCGAAAAAGATAATGGAACAATAAAGATAAACCTTAATATCTACAGCTGATATCCATCAAAGGAAGGTTATGTAATCACTTATCAGTACGGTGGGATTACAAAGGTATTGTCCATTTTGAACTTTTATCACTCAACAACTAAAGTTTTGGTTTTTATGAGCCCGCTTTCCGCAAGCTGTATTCAAAATTTTTCTCTTTCTGTGCGGGTTAATAAAAACCATGGTTTCTGTTATACGGACTTTTATATCAACGAAATGTCATATTTCATACATATGTCATATTTGACAGCCGCAAACAGAATTTAATGAAACGCTTGCATTATTTTGAAGGGCAAATTTTGATGCGGTAGGCGGTGTATAGGTATGTGTGCAGTAAGGAACACATACAGATAACGGTTCACATCGACAGTGACAATTAACGAACAAGACAACTTGGATTGAATGTTAAATAAGACGTGGATAAAGACGATTATAAACAGCCACGCCAACAAGACGTACAAACATTTAACAAATTAATAAAATATATAATAATTAATTTAATAAATAATATAATAAAATATATAATATATATATATATATTGTATAGTAAACACAGTGTACCACCATGACAACGAAAGGCCACACACATCTTTCGTCACTCGTCAAAAAATTATCTACATCTCACGACATAATCTTCCATAACACTACCTATAATTAACTATAATTTTGAAAACGAGATAAGAGAGAGATATATATAATAATAGTATAAGAGCACCTATAATATAATTCAGGGTATAAAAATAAAGTATTGTTGTAATATTACTGTTGCTGTTATGGCAAGATGTTACAATAAAATTTAACTTTTCTACAGCAGCACTCAGTCACATAAGAGGAACACTATAATGTAATACCACTGTTGCTGTTGTTCTGAGAATATGGTTCACAAAACAAAACTACAAATTTTTTTATAGGATCGCAGAGGCTAATACTTATAACATTATAACTAAAACACTTGTTGATAATCATATTATAACAATACTGCCAAATCCAATATGAACACTTTTGTATAGCACATTTAGTCCTGACCACGAGCTTTATGGGCGTATTATAACACGAACTTCAAAATATTGCGGATTAAAGGTGTTAAGAATGTTACGTGGGATTGCGATGGCAATAAAAAAAAGAAAAATGCATCCATAACAGAGTGTACCTCGGTGTACCTTCGTACATTTCGACTGTTATTTAATTGTTGGAATTATATTTTTGTTTCATTTTATTGTGATGCAGTTCAATTGTTTGCATATATACATTGTATTTGATTGGATTGATTGCAATATCGACCTCTTGCATTTCGAGGAGTTGTAATTTTTTGTTGTACATTTGAAAAAAAATTTTAAAAATTAATTGGATTTGGTCACAGGGTGTATCAGAAGTATCCAATTTTTGAAAAATTGTGTAAAAAAAATGTGAATTTATACTTATAACTTTGTCAGGAGCAATATTTTACACCATAACCAACTGATTATGGCCACATTTGTGTCCTTAAAAGAGAAATCTACCTGGTTTTCCAATTTTGGTGGTCTCTCGTTCAGGTATCTGTTTGTAAACCATGAATATTTAAGTAAGTTAATATATATCTGTACTGACAGCTTATTATGGACAAGTGATTGTAATTTAATTATAGTGTTCCGGTTATGTAGATTATAATGCCTTGGTTATTAAGCACCAAGATATATTAGCTTATTTAAATATTCATGGTTTGCAAACAGACACCTGAACGAGATACCACCTAAATTTGAAAACACATTAGACTTCGCTTTAAAGAAATCCTTGAAAATGTGGCCATAATCCATAAGCCATAATGGTGTAAAATATCTTTTTGTCTACAACACATACTGCAAAATGGATTTAAATTTGATTAAAAACAATAAAAATTTTGTGTTCGATTTTTTGAGACAGACTGTATTTTTACTATTTTGGGCAGTTCAATCGCCAAATTGACATTACTTTTAAATTCTTCCAACCAAAATACCTCAGATACAATCATAAAAATGATAATTTTACCTTCAAAAATATTGAACATATGAATTATAAAAATTATAAAAAAACTTTATAACTGGTAACGGTATATTAAAAAATTATGGGTCAAACTAAAGGTGAAGAATTTCACCATCGACTTTATTTAAAGTAATTTCTTAAAAAAACTTACTCCTGACAAAGTTATAAGCATAAATTCACATTTTTTTACACAATTTTTCTAAATTAGTAACTTTTGATACACCTTGTGACAAAAATCCAATTATTTTTTAAGAATTGTTTTTATAAAATGAAGCACACTTTAGATAGCTATTATTTTCAGAATTTATTGTGGCACTTCGGGATCAAAAGTTGTAGATTTTTATAAAATGCCATGTTTTCAAAATTGTTCAAAATGCTTGCTAATTGTAAAGTTGTCGGTATTCATTTGGCCTTAAAGATCGAAAACTGTGCACTCTACAAAATGTATCTGACGTTCTGTTTCGCCGGGTTTTCCAGCATAAAATTGACCTCCCAGAGAATACGAAACCTAAATTATTATATTAATAATATAATATTTCATTATTAACAACAAATTCTATTAGTAATAATAATAATAATAATAATAATAATAATAATGGGATAAATTTACTATTACTATGTATTTGTTACTTAATTGTTGTATAGAATGCAATATCTAATTATAATTTTAATGAATGGCGCTGTTACGACATACCTTAAATTTTAATGGATGAAAAGATTTCTGACAACATTGGATATGGCAATACATTGTTTTTTTTACAATTAACCGTGACTTGTTGACAAGAATCAGCACCAGTGAAGAAGCGTATTGTAAATCAGGTCGTGCTCTAACATATCGACCTGTTCGTTACCCTCAGCATCACAGTGAGTCAGCACTCACAAAAAAATACAAATCTATTGTCCAGTATAATAATATTCTATGGAAAAAATACTGATATCGGATTGGATAACGACTATGCCGTTCGTTAATATTTTGAATTGTTTTTTTTTTTAATAATTCTATAGTTGTATCATCAAATTTTCATATTAAGAACTACACCATTACACTATAATAATAACCCTCGTAAATGATATATACGAGCAATATTCACCACAGATTATTTAACAATTAATACCAGTCGAATAATATGCACTAATCGGATGGTATGTTGGGTATAGCATACTTGCAAAGTCAGTTGCGACCGAACGCGTCCACAGGTTGCCGATAGTGGAACGGCCTGTATTGGGTTAGCTACGAATAATAAATAAGTAGTCGCGAACAATCTGGCAGCTGCTGTGCATTTGAATTACTATGAGTCCTTTGTAATATATACTTTAATAGAACTTAGGAATATATATAGAGATATGGTCATCTGCTATTCACAATGTAATTATTACATATTGGATGTAATTCACAGCCATTCGAGTATAAATAAACCTCGTTGATTACTCATTTATTGAGGTTATTTAACACCTCATAGAGGGGAGGTGTTATTTAGCCTCATATAAATATCCGCGATGGTATTAAGAAAAATATTTTTATTAACATTGTTACTTTAATAAATAGATAAACAATTATGGCAAAAATTATATTTTATTGATTATTTTATATTAATTAAATTTAAATACATTAAAAAATTACATTATTTATTATTCACAAATCAAAACAAACAAATAAAATCAAAAACAATTGTGAAAAATAAGAAACCTTTCCAGACATATTCAAATGTCAAAAGTTGTCAAAACTAATTCCAGTATAAAAAGCAGTATGACCAATATTTAAAATATAAAAGTTACTAGTTTTTTCTACTTCACATAAATTATTTGTACTTTTTACAGCAGTATATAAAACATGATTACAATAATTATGAGTTTTGAAATACTAACATTTTAATATTATTATTAATAGAAAAAAAAAAAATCTCCATAAAAATGTTAGTTTCACATTTCATTAAAATAATAGTTTCAACGATTCTTACATTGAAACTAATTAAGTGAAGTTTCTTAAATGGATCATCAATTAAAAATAAAAATTTGTCGAAAAATAAACAAAAACATGCGACATGGCGACGCTTAATACGAAATTTGACATATTTTTATCGGAATATGGAAGACTTGTATATGGTATTTCATAAATGAGGTTGGGAATGGTTGAGAATACCATTTTGTATCCTCGATCGTTAAATATAGCGAGGTTAAATTTTAGTTATCAACGAGGCCAACACTGTCAGTAATGTCACGATAGCAGTATCAGAGAGCAGCAGCTTTCTCATGTGTACATTCAGGACACACTTTCTGAGAGCAATTTCAACATATCCAATTCATTTGGAATTGTGATAGCGGTGTCCCGACATAGGTTTTTAGGTAAGGTAAAATTAATAATTTTAATTCAATTGTTTTGAATTAATTAGTGAAGGAAAACAAAAAATGAAAAAATAAAATGAATATAAATAATATATTTAAATTATTTTTTGAGGCTATTGTGTATATAACAGTTGCAAAAATTTGTATAATTATGTCAATAATTAAAAATAAATCCATAAAGAATTTTTCTTAAAATCAATGTGTTTGTTACCATATGTTTTTGTGTTAAACTTTTATTAAAAGTTTAATAATAATTATTGTAAATTTATTAAAATACGCAATATTGTGGAATTTAATTATCACATCTCATTCGCCGATATGAGGACATTTTATAATATTTTTAATAACTTTTATATAAAAACACATAATTTAAATTTGATTAAATCACAAACATTTTCAATACCCAAACCGTCAAATTTTGTGATATCAGAAAAGATCATATATAAACAACCTCTGACACCACTCTCGACGATAGTAATCTCTATTAATATCACGACAGGAAATTAGTGTATTCGTGTGAACAGTATCAGACGGAAATGTCGGAAAAAATGTCAGACATTGCTCTCTCGTAGCATTAAATTGATCTTTTGGTCTTTAATACACGAGGAACTGAATATCGTAAAAAAAACCATTAAAATTAAATTTCGTATTTTATTTATTTAACAATAATGTACAATATTAAATGGTTTTTATTTAAATGTTAAATATTATTGTGTTATTATCATTTGTATTATAATATTATTTGAAATCAGCATTCGCCTTGTTTCTGGATGACCCATGCTACATAACAAAGAAAATAAACATTAATGAAACGATTATTTGAAATTATAGCATAGAAACTATAAATTAAATAAATATTAATAAATATAGAATAGGGGCAATTCAGCTTAATATATATGCGGTCATTCACATATACATTCATATTCGAAAATTAATGTAAAGGTTTTCTACAATTCTTCATTTCATTGCTATGAATTAATCGTTTTTTCAAACTAAAAATGTGATGAAGATAAAATTAACAGATTAACATTAATAAATTTACAATTAATGCATAAACAAAATGTATATTTGAACTGTTTCACGGTCTTCGGGTAATCTTATTATCACATCGCACCGTTAGTAGTAACTTATAAAATAATGACAATCGTAAAATATTTTTAATGTTTTGTTGTTATTTTCTATTAAAAATGAATACACATTATTCGTGAGACATTACATAATATTATAGTTTAGTTTCTTATTATTTCTTAAAATTAAAATGCTAAAATAATTTTGTTAGATATTGTTGTTTCGGTTGGCGCCTTATGAAGATAGACTAAGTCTGTTCAATAAGAGAACTCTTCAAAGACATAGAGACTATTTGAAATTTATCGTTTATAACGAAATGAACTTATTAAATGGTAGGGGAGATTGCCATGGTTTAATTACAAAATTATACTTAAGGATAAATTCAAGAAATTTGCTTTTTTCATTTTTACTAAATAGTTATTGTACCAATTTTGGTCATTATAATCCACTAAATTCTATGTTTATGTTATAACTACAATATTAATGTATATTAAAATTTTAAATTGTTTTTTTTCTATAACATTTCTGAACCTTAACCTTAACATTAGGATTTAATTTGGTTTTTATATAAATAAATGCATTAAAAAATAAATAAATTTATTGAATTCTCACAATAGTTACCGTAAAACTGTCGTACAATTTTTATTAAATACCTCCAGGATATTTTATAGCGGAATTATGAAATCACATACACCGGAATTAGAAACGCAACATATTGAATAGTACTTAATTCAAAGAACTTTCTTTAAATTTCTTTATCGAAATAAAACTGTTTTATTATAATTTTTGATAAAGCGGGTATAGTAACACTCGTACTCATATTATCGTTATTTAGTCTTTTGTTATAATTATAAAATATTTATATTAAATGTTACTTACAAGTTCCTTCTTTACAATTATATGATTTAAATGCACATTCATTTCCAAATGTTTGTCCTGCACCACCAACTGGTCCAGCGCATACAGGACTATAGTTCATTGGACAAAACGTTGGACAATCTTCTGCCATTATAGACGTCACCATAAAAGCAACTATTGTAAATGAGCGGAAAGAAGATATTAAACAAATAAAATAATAATTGAAAATTCAAATGAATTTTATAATTGAAGTATTATTTTCTTAAATATACCCAAGAAGCACAATAATAAGAAACGCATTCTGTATGATTTATAATTTTTCAATTTTGCTGTAATATTTTTAAATTTATACTGAATTTTTGATTCAATCACATCCAGTATTTATACACTAATTGTAATCACATTGTGTATGAATATTTAGAAACATTATCATTATGGACGTACACATATATATCAGAATCACATATTATTATAACGGGTGATAACTAAAAATCGACACAAAATTTTACAACTTTTCATTTCATTATTATCCATTTAAATTTTTTGAAATAAGTTACAATTTTAATCGTATCAAAATCTAATCTAACAATCATATCTAAATCTAAATGAATCATGCATTTCACACATATATCTAGTTACAGTTACAATACAATGTAAATTGATTGGATTCGATTCTATTACTATTTCAATTCAAATTCATTTATTTATTAATTGTATCTTTTGTATAATTATAATTTATATTCTTCAAAATTTGTATTTTATATGCTGGACATCGCCATATTATGGAAGGAGTGTAAAGTACTTTTATGGTAATTTAGCGATCAAATAATAAAAATGATTGTCTCGATAAAACCTTACTTCGTATTATTGATAAATATCACAAAGGCGATGATTATAAAACATTGTCTAATTGAATTAAATTCAATCGTTTAAAGAACAAAGCAATCATCAAATTTAAAAAGTCTCTGTATAGATGGTTCAGAAGAGCACATTTACACCCTGTATGATAAAAACTAAAACATGAATTATTGGATTATTAATTGCATTTATAATATTAGTTGTACAAATTGAAAATACCCGTTAATTTGCAAAATTTCACGTTTATTCATTAACTATAAAATATTAAGGATCCTTAAAATTCGGGATTGGAAGACGTTAGCTGCAGATAAATCAGGTTGAAAAAGGCTAAAATCGCATTTGGGATTTAATGCCAAGGAGTAGGTAAGTAGACATACAATATTAATATTTCAATCAAAGTGTGAACCTTTGAAATCTACCACCATCTTTCACCTAATTATTGGATTGCTTGTCTGAAGAATTTCTAATCTTTTGAGGTGATCCATTAATCGAGTCAATTTCTGAGGCTTTCATAAGAACTAAATTGTAAGTCTTGAAGCGATAATTGCATCAACTAGAATAAGTGATAGTCTGAGGAACTTCCAAGTTCTGTTCTTATAAATATAGTTTTTAATGACATTTGCATTATGAGGTTTGGCATTGCCATGTTGACCATTTCCGACTTTCTATCATTGTTTGCTTCAAACGAATTAGTTGTCATCGGTATACATCACATGTGATAGTTTCTGAAGATTTCTGCAATTCATAATACACAACACTTTTTGATAGCATCAAATTCACAGCATAACCTTATCAGCATTTGCTGTGATGGACAAGCTTCACCAGCCTGTACAATTTGATGCATAAAAACCCTTTCTTTATTGTCTTTGGAGCAGCAATTCACAAGTGATTTTTCGATTTTGTTGCTGGCTTTCTGTCAATTCATGTGAGACCCATTTCGTAAGCTTTTAAACCACTCCTAGCTTAATTAAACGGTTCGAAACACATTTTTGAGTGACATTTAATTCTGCTGCCAATTGTGATAGTGTTTGACAATTATCTTCGTTCAGTAATTGTTGTAATTCTCCATCTTCGAATTATTTTTGCTGACCTGGACAATATTAAATATATTTTCTTTGAATTGTCTTAACAATCTTCTGTATGTCTAGAGCATGTGAACCATAAGCTTCTTGTGTCATTCGATGACTTTAAGCTGCGGATTTTTTTAAATGAAAACAAAATCATAATGATTCTCTCAAATGTCGTTTATTTACAAAGTTATTTATACCTTTAATCAAATGTTATAGTATATGTTCATATACTATCTATTATAAAATGGGTATTTTCAATTTCTATACCTAATATATTAAGGAATATAGAACAATAGAAAGTAATAGAAATACTATATTGTAAATCTTTAATTTATAATATCACAAAATAATATGTAAAATTATCTTTTAACAAGAATAAAATGTAGTAAAAAATTTGCCTAATTTAAAATAATTAACCATAGCACAAATATTCCATCATAGCTCATGTTTTTTATATGCTGTTTTAGACTTATATCATAATCTAAGTTTATGTTTTGGCAATATGGAGTTTATGATTATGTTATTCCATTTCTTTCCCTAACTAATTTTGTTAAGTCTGTAAAAATATTCTACATTCATTATCAAAGCGCTATTAATTCCGTGATTTTATAATACAACCATCAAAAGTTTATCGATGCCGCATAAGCCCACTTATTCAATGTATAAACTTAATCACGATATACTGGTTGTGTCCATGAATAATAATCCTACAGACTGTATATAAAATAGTTAAAAAAAATATGAACATATCACACTTCAGAGGGAATTCTAAGTAAATTGAAGAAAGTATAGTCGATAATAATGTAACATTTATGGTAAGATAATGTGGTCGTAATTTAAATATTAAAACTTAAACTTAACTATACTTTTATGTTCACGATTTTGTCAGATTTTTAATTAGCACCCTGTAATATCCGTATTTGTCAAAATTCAATTTTTTGTCTTAATGGTTTAACTCACACTCAATCTTGTTTTTTGCTTATTGTAAAATTTTTTTTTTCATATGAGTATTTATTTTTGTGAATAAATATAAAAAATATTGTATAAATAAACAAATTTAATATTTTCTAATAATGTGATAACTGATAAGAAATAATATAATGTTTATTAAATGATTTAAAATGCTTGCTGTGATGTTATTATTTATAAATAAACAATACGTTATTTATTTTTTGAAATATTATGTTATTCGAAATCCTTATCAGTTTATGATTATGACAAAGTAATAAATTGAGTATTGACCACTGTTTTTTTATTCGCTAAAGAAAAAAAAATATGTAAAAATGTTAGTAAAATCTATTTTATGTCCATATTGACATTGTTTTGTTAGGGGGAGAACAACAACAATTAATTTGTTAGAATTTGTCTCATATATGTAGTTTCCATATAAATAACATCTCGCAAGTTGATTACATTTTCACTGATTTAATATTTTTTTTAGGTTGACTTCCATGAATGATAACGTTGTAAATAAACACATATGCTGTGTATCATATGCGAAATTTGAGAACTCGCCGTTAGAGGTTACTACTAGAAGTAACTATGTACTTTTTTGACTTTTGGCTTTTTTAAAATTTCATGAAAACCCATCTGACGTTTATGTATTTTTGGTTATTGTTTATTAAAATTTTAAATTTTGTTTTACAATAATGGAAAACAAGCAAAAATTGGGACTCCTGATAATGCAAAAATATATTGCAAGAAAAAGAATTTTTAATGTAAATTTGTTGAAAATATTGGAAGCTTATATAGAAAAGGTAAGAATTTTTCTTAACATGTATTCTGTATATGGTTTAATTTTTATTTTAGAACTTAAGATTGTATTGTGTGGATTATGGTAACCCAATTATAAAAAATATTCTACTGGACCATAATAATAGTACGAGAATTCATTGTCGTGTGAGTAAACGTACCATTTATGCTTTAGTGGAGCGTTATGTTCATAAGCATTACGGATGGAGTCAACACCTAGAGGTTTATAAAATTAATTTCAATTATTTAATATTAGAAACAGAACTAACTTGCAACTCTTTAAAGTATGTACGTTACTAATTTTATAATTTCAGATGTTAATATTTTTATTCTGGCTTACAGCTGGTTGCTCGTATCGGGTTACTGCTGGAACATTTTCTATGCCCAAATCTAACATTTTTGGATATGCAACAAATTAATTAACAAATTTTAAGCATTGCGAGATGTATAATCCGATTACCTGATGGTAATGAAATGGAGGAAATTGCACAAGCATTTGCAATTAAGGCTATAAATGAAGCGTTTAACTTGTGTGTTGGTGCTATCGATTGTGTCCATGTTAAAATAATATTATATAACCAACGCAACACGTTCAATATATTAATAGAAAACTATTTTATTCTATAAACACACAAGCAATCGTCGATAATCGTGATCGCTTTATAAATATTCTTGATGGTTTTTCTGGTTCGGTTCATGACAAACGAATTTTAGGTAACAGTAATTTGTGGAGATGTAGCCTCTATCCCCCTGAAGGATATTTCTTAATATGAGATGCCGTATATCCGTGTAGAATAAATCCTATCACAACAATCACACCGTATAGGAATGCTGCATCACCTGCTCAAGAAAGGTTTAATAATGCATTAAGTTTAGCTCGAATGGTTGTTGAGCAAAGTTTCGGTGTTATGAAAAGCAGATAGAGGTGCATTTTTACAAAAGCTCTCGAATTGAAGACATCATAGACATTGTGATAATTTGTTGTATGCTGCACAATATATGTTTAGATTTCCTCCAGTTCATAATGCCGCAGTAAACCCGAATACAACAAGAAGAAATGAGGAAAATGCAGAAATTGTTCGTTATTTTTTGCTAACCAATTTTCTATAATTATGTGGGTTCAATATTTAAATTAAATCATTTTAATTTAATTTAAGGTATAATTATGACTATTTCGATCAAACAAAATTATCACATATTTAATTTGAACGTAATTACATTACATGTTATGAAATAAATATCTTAGATTTATTTGTAACTGATACATCCAACAATTTTCAATTATCACAAAATAAGGATAAAAAATGAATGTACACCAAATTTTGCTATGATTACCTGTATGTTATGATTATATAAACAAAAGTTACTAAAATAAGGACAAATTACTCATCTCCCCGTATATTTTCGCTCATCTACACTGCTCAATAGTAGTGGCTAAGTTCCGGTTGGAAAAAAGAGAGAATTTAAGTACACTTCAATGGTTTTTATTGTGGTTATTAATAAAACTACAAGAAAATCCACTCGGTAATGTAATATTTATCCACCAAAACACAAACCATTTTAGGAAAATTACGCACACAACAATTTTAACAATTATATGTATAGGGAGATAAAAATGTTAATTTGTTACAAAATCGCACTGCTGAAGTCGGAACAAGTTAAAGGCCATTTAGTTTGTACGAAATCTCATGAAGTATTGTTATTTCTTAACTTGTATTAATAAAATACAGTGAATATTAATTAGAATAAAGTATATAACGGATTACCTTTTAAGTACTAGAAAATTTCAGTGTTAATGACAGTGCACCGTGAATATCTTCTCGAAATTATACGCTGCACTTAATTTTAACAACGATTAATAATTTTCATAACATCATCTCAAATAAATTATAGTTTTTGATAATTATATTTTAAATCAATAATAAAAGTAGTGAATAATATTTTAAAGGTGTTTGTAATTTTGTTTTGTTTTACCGCGACTTGTAAAACTGGTTACAATGCTGCAAAAAAAAGTCAATAAAATTTTTTGAATTATAAATATAGCCAAAACATACATTTTTCAAATTTTATTATAACACTACTCTTTATTGTAATATACAATATATAAAAATGGATTTAAAATTAGTATAAAAGATAAATCAAAAATTTAAAATTTGTTTACCTAATTTAAAAAATAAAATTTAAAAATTAAATATTTTAAACATTCTTTAACTATTTTATACTATATACAAACATATCTAACTAACTGCTCAATGTACTCGTGTATATAAACTGTTTCATCAAATTATACAAGTTGCGTGAATAGTTTCTAGCCTTACAAATAGATGATGTTAGTACTGTCAAATAAATAAGTGTATTGGAATATTCCATCCGTCATATGAATAATTATAAAATGTCAATTCGGTCTGTCAAATTCATTCCTTGTTTACAAGCCATTTGAAGTTGACGTGTCAGTAATTTTTTTTACATTGGAAAAATTAAAAAATTGAGTCATTGAATAGTTACTAAAAAAAAGGTTAAGCCGGACAAGGAATTCATAACGATATGGTAAATGTGTTAAGTGAAAATGCTCCATCATATGCAACAGTAATGAATTGGGTTGGATTTAAACTTGGTTGTGCCAGCCTTGAAGACAAACCACGCGAGAGACGTGCAAAAACTGCATCAACATCAGAAAATATTGAAAAAAATACTTGAAATTGTTAGTGAAGATCCAAGTTTGACTACGCGTGAAATTGCTGATACTATAGGCATCTCAGATGAACGAGTACGTGTACGTCATATTTTACATGAATTACAAATTAAAAAGTTGTTTGGAAAAGTGGTGCCGCACACCTTAACAATTCAACAAAAACTCAATCGTAAACAAAATTGTCAGCGATATTTACTTCCGGAATCATTCTTCAGTCACGGGAAAAAATTATTGGAGGAGCACTGGAGTAAACGTATTGAATTATCGGGAGATTATATTGAATAAAAAATACTACCTCAAGCCAAAAATAACAGTCTTTCATTTCTAGGCTAGAAACTATTCACGCCACCTGTATGTATACTCGTATGTATAACCGTTTTATTCTACTTACCATTCATTATTACATTACATTACAATATTATTACAATGACTATTATTACTTTAATAAAAATAAAATAAAACCAATACTTAATTTATTAATTATCAATACAATTGCAATTATGTCACAAAAATTATAAATCGCATATTTTTATTTATTTGTTATTGTTTAAACATGTATTTGTTCATTATTGTCTTTAATTGTTTGTATTTGTCAATTACCATATATTGCAATATTTATCTATTAATGACATTGTATCCACCGATTGCAATTATGACTAAATGGATTATTTATCCAAATGTAACATTAATTTCAAAAATTTTCTTGATCTGTTATTATTTACATTACGCAGGATTTCAATACTATTAAAATCTATGCTATGATCCTTTTCTATCGTAGAAGTTATGAGTGCGAGTTTTTGCCCTGGTTAATTTTTATAATTAATTTTATAAGTGCGTTAATTCTTACGTTTAATGGTCACGATGATTCCCCAATGTACACATTTTTTACGCAAGATTCTTCTTTACATTTAATTTTATAAATATTTCCTGCTTTATTTAAAACAGAAATTGGTGTTTTGGTATGTGTAAACATTGAACCTAATTTTTTAGCTAGTTCAAAACCCAAACCCAAAACCAACTTTTCATTATAATTTTTAACATTATTTTTAATTTTTTCCGACAATACTGAAATATATATGTCATGCTTTTGAATGTTGTTATTTTAATTAACAATATGGAACTATCCGTACACCAAAAATATTTGGTTTTAGAATTTGATTTATGACATTGAATGGATAATGATTCTTTAATTTTAATAATGTCTGTTTATCTTCATAAAATCAGGATGTTTAGAAAAATAATTTAGCAATTTATTTGATTTAATATTATTGGATTAACAATCACTTATTACTTTATTTCCATTGCTAATCAATCTTGTATCCAAATAAGGAATATTCTTATCTTTTTCCACAACAATTGTGAATTAAATTTTAGGATTATATTGATTAAAAATTGTTTTAATGTTTCCATTATTTTATCTTCCGGTATTGTTAAAATTAAATCATCAATATATTTGTTAATAAACACAGGTTTAGATGTTAATTTAGAAATAACCTCATTTAAAAGTTCGGTCATAACTATATCTGCTATTATTGGTGTAGATTATCACCATATATATATTATTCCCGCATAGGTAAACCTTGTATTTGTACATATGTTTCATTCTCATACATACAATAATTATTATCTATTAGGCACAGCATATTTAAATTGCGGTTATTTACACGACACACTGTGTAAATCTCTATTACCACCAGAGGGATTTTAGTTATACATTATAAAAAATAAAAATTAAATACTTTTTACATCACTTTAATTCTGCGAATTAGTGCTAATTTATCTATTTTAAATTTAATTAAAGCTATGACATCATAAACATAAAATAAACTAATTTGTTTTTATTTAATCAATGAGTTCATTTGTTAAATATTAAATTATTAATCGGATTGCCGCATTACGTAGCACTGAACTAAAAGTTATTTATCATATAAGGTTGTCAACTATCTCCCTTCCGCCTTTTTGCTCTTTATTCAATGCTTTATAAAAAGTGTTACAGTAATCGGATTTAGTTCAAATATGCGCCGTTTTGTTCGATAATCTGTTTCCATCTAGACTGCAACTTCATAATACCTCCCTCGTAGAAGCCCCCCTCCTTATTTGCGAAGAACTCGGACAGCCACTTTTCACAAGCCTCTTTTGAGATCAATTTTACACCACCAAGGGCGTTCGCCATGGACAGGAACAGGTGGTAATCACTTGGCGCTATGTCCGGGCTATATGGTGGATGCGATAAAACCTCCCATCCGAGCTCCCGTAGCTTCTGACGAGTCATCAACGAAGTGTGTGGTCTGGCGTTGTCCTGGTGGAACACTACACCCTTCCTTTTGGCCAATTCTGGACGCTTCTGGTCGATCGCCTGCTTCAAGCGGTCCAGTTGTTCGCAGTAGATGGTAGAATTAAGCGTCTGGCCATATGGGAGCAGCTCATAGTGGATGATTCCCTTCCAATCCCACCAAACACACAGCAAAACCTTCCTGGCCGTCAATCCCGGCTTGGCCACTGTTTGGGACGATTCACCGGCCTGCGACCACGACCGTTTTCGCTTGATATTGTCGTATGTGATCCATTTTTCGTCGCCAGTCACCATCCGCTTCAAGAATGGGTCGAGTTCGTTCCGTTTCAGCAGCATTTCGCAAATGGAAATTCGGTCCATTAGATTTTTCACTGTTAATTCATGTGGCACCCAAACATCAAGCTTTTTTTTGTATCCAGCCTTCTGCAGATGGTTTAAAATGGTTTGGTGACTAACTCCCATCTCCTGGGCGATGTCACGAGATGCCACATGCCGGTCTAACTCGATGTATTCCATGATTTGATCGGTATTTGTCGTCACAGGTCTTCCGCCGGCTGGCTTATCCATGGTGTCGTTTTCACCGGCTCTGAATCGTCGAAACCATTCCTCCGCGGTTCGAAGTGATAGAGTACCATCCCCCAAAACACCATTAATCTCACGGAACGTTTCTCTAGCGGATTTGCCTTTAACGAAGGAAAACTTTAAAATAGCGCGAATTTCGGCGTTAGTGAACTCCATGTTTACACGTCTATAACTGTTGAACGCAATATCCAAACTAATCATACATAGCGTCGTTTTGTTTGTTATGTCAAGAGCTTTCAAATTATGTACAGTGTTGCCAGATACGAGCTCTGTAGCGCTTTGTACATAGCCGCGAAATTAAAAAGACAAAAAGGCGGAAGGGAGATATTTGACAACCTAATATCAACGCATCATAGTACCAAAATACCATATTCAAATTACGGTTTATTACTAGATATACATATATAGGTGGTATTGCGACTATATCTACGTTTGCTTATTATGCAATCGAAAATAGTTGGTGGTTTTTTAATTTTCAGAAATATTAATAGTTATTGTATTTTTATTAATTTATAATTTATATATTTATTGAATACTGAATAATTATTTATACCAAAATTGGAAAATCATAGGTTGTTTCGAGCTGATTGATTACTCATACCTTGTGTAGCTGTAAGTCATTTCATCAGGTTATAGCGACCATTTTGTATTGAATATTCTTCAGACAAAAGATTTTGTGAATCGAAAACTAATTGTTTTCATTAAACGTATTTGACAGTTTTTATCGTACCTGACCTTACCGTACCCGTACTGTTTTGTTTTTAATAATTTTTATTTATACTACATTTGCAATAACTACTAGAAAAGATATGTTTTTAACTGTTTTTTTGATGCCGAACAATTTGGAACAGTTTTCAAGAATAACTATTATCGGATTAAAGTTTAAAATTATTTTAATATGTATTTAATGCCTTAAATATTAATAATTTTTAAGAAACTTTTATTTTTTAATATTTATCAACACATAAATTTAACGCAAATAGAAATTTAAAATCGTATTAAGTGAAAAAACTAATTTCAAAGTATTCACATTCTCGAAAAGAATTTCTTTGTTTGTGTTAAAAAAAAAATAAAGAAATAAATTAATATAAGGTTGTCAACTATCTCCCTTCCGCCTTTTTGCTCTTTATTCAATGCTTTATAAAAAGTGTTACAGTAATCGGATTTAGTTCAAATATGCGCCGTTTTGTTCGATAATCTGTTTCCATCTAGACTGCAACTTCATAATACCTCCCTCGTAGAAGCCCCCCTCCTTATTTGCGAAGAACTCGGACAGCCACTTTTCACAAGCCTCTTTTGAGATCAACTTTACACCACCAAGGGCGTTCGCCATGGACAGGAACAGGTGGCAATCACTTGGCGCTATGTCCGGGCTATATGGTGGATGCGATAAAACCTCCCATCCGAGCTCCCGTAGCTTCTGACGAGTCATCAACGAAGTGTGTGGTCTGGCGTTGTCCTGGTGGAACACTACACCCTTCCTTTTGGCCAATTCTGGACGCTTCTGGTCGATCGCCTGCTTCAAGCGGTCCAGTTGTTCGCAGTAGATGGTAGAATTAAGCGTCTGGCCATATGGGAGCAGCTCATAGTGGATGATTCCCTTCCAATCCCACCAAACACACAGCAAAACCTTCCTGGCCGTCAATCCCGGCTTGGCCACTGTTTGGGACGATTCACCGGCCTGCGACCACGACCGTTTTCGCTTGATATTGTCGTATGTGATCCATTTTTCGTCGCCAGTCACCATCCGCTTCAAGAATGGGTCGAGTTCGTTCCGTTTCAGCAGCATTTCGCAAATGGAAATTCGGTCCATTAGATTTTTCACTGTTAATTCATGTGGCACCCAAACATCAAGCTTTTTTTTGTATCCAGCCTTCTGCAGATGGTTTAAAATGGTTTGGTGACTAACTCCCATCTCCTGGGCGATGTCACGAGATGCCACATGCCGGTCTAACTCGATGTATTCCATGATTTGATCGGTATTTGTCGTCACAGGTCTTCCGCCGGCTGGCTTATCCATGGTGTCGTTTTCACCGGCTCTGAATCGTCGAAACCATTCCTCCGCGGTTCGAAGTGATAGAGTACCATCCCCCAAAACACCATTAATCTCACGGAACGTTTCTCTAGCGGATTTGCCTTTAACGAAGGAAAACTTTAAAATAGCGCGAATTTCGGCGTTAGTGAACTCCATGTTTACACGTCTATAACTGTTGAACGCAATATCCAAACTAATCATACATAGCGTCGTTTTGTTTGTTATGTCAAGAGCTTTCAAATTATGTACAGTGTTGCCAGATACGAGCTCTGTAGCGCTTTGTACATAGCCGCGAAATTAAAAAGACAAAAAGGCGGAAGGGAGATATTTGACAACCTAATATTAATTAATACGCATACACACACATATCATAACGCATCATAACACCTTGTAAATGATTGTGATGTAGGTGTGATGGACGTCTCAAAATGCGTTTAGTTACAAATGCACTTTGTGCCAAATGTTCCTTGTCGGAAGAATCGGCTTGGTAATAATTATGTAAATATCCGGCCTATGCGAAATCTATAAAGGTTTTATTTATACCGAAAGGATAAAACAAACCAATTTACCAAGTATAGTAATTTATGCTATATCTGAAGTTTTGAATCTGAGAAGAATACAATTTGTTTTTGAGAAAAAAAGGTCACTTTTTATTACCATTGTTGCTGTCATTACAAGTGAATGATCTACTATAGTGGTTCTCAACAATAAAGGTTGAAAGTTTAATTACGGCTAAGCACAATGGTTCTCAGAGGTGAGTTGATACAAAATTACATAACTTTTTGTTAATTGTAGAATACGGCCCTGTACTATTGGGTTTCAAATTAAGCAAGTGCGGTTTTTTTAATAAAAACAAAAGGCAATTATTTGATGAAATTAAATAACTTTATTCAATAATGTAAAGCTCCAATAGTTTTTAATGTGTGACCAAAGATATTTGCTATTATGGAATATTTCGATTCTGACCACTTTTGTTGAATTTTATTGCGACGTTTGGTTAGATGTTGATGTATACCTCTGAATCGATCGTTTGGCTGCATTGTAACAGTTCAAAATATTATACATAATGCCTTTGTAATCCCATGAAAATAATAACCAGAACGGAACTTAACAAAACAATTATTTTTTATTTTTTTTTTTTTATTTGTTTATTATTCTCTCCTGGCAACTTTTGGCCATATAGAGAGTTCCTACCACCGGCGGCATATTACATCGGTCACCCATCTAGGTGGGTAACCGATGCGGTGTTGATTAAGGAGTGATATACCTTATGCCAAATTTTTGAATCTAGATAATATTGAGATATAACATACAAATGTCAAACTAGTTAGAAGAGCACAATAGTATAAAAAATTAGAATCTAATTATGGGCCTAGCCATAATTTAGGTTGAAAATCTAGATTCAAAGATGATCATGTTCATCTTTTTTTATAGCTGAATTGCTAATTTGTAAAAAAAAATAAAAAAATCTGTCATTTGACTATAATAAAATATAAATATAGTTTGACAGTAATAAAACAAATTTAATAACAAACATTTTATTTGTTTTAAAATTAATAAAAATATAAAAAATTTAATGGTATTTATGGAAATAATATTAAACGCAAATATAAATACATATATTTATTATGTTATTGTAATTTTAAAACAAATAAAATTTAATAATTAATAAATATTTATTTGTTTTTATTGTTATCTGAAAAAAAAAACAATTGTCAATTTGCTATAAAATTAATTGTCAGATTATATTGTGGTATTTTTTTTACTGCTCTTACTTCAGTATATTTTTTTAGAACTATCTCTTTTTATTTTTCCTAGAAATTTTCTAGATTCAAAAATTAGGCATAATGTAAATGCTACATAACTTTTATATTAAATATGAAAGCAATCTTTAGCAACACCTATGTTGCCGACAAAATAATTATGATACCGTAGTTTTATTAAGTCTTCGTCACGAAACACAGACATTTCGAATGAATTTATAAGTGAAAACCGCACTTGCTTTGTTTACGACCAAATATATATATTATAATTAATAAATTACAATAAATTAATCTTATCAGTAAAATGATTTTTTTTTATGTACGAGATTTTTTTTTCGTTTTTTTATAATTTCTAAATTTATTATTTAATCTGACCCTAATTTTATTTTCATAAATATTCTATGACATCATATAAATTTTCGAAAAAGGTTAAGTTTATATATACTTATAATATTCGTATAGTTAGAATGAGATAATAATGTTTGTAACAAAAACATAAAGTCTGAAATAAATTTAAATAAATTATTACATAACTAACATTTATTTGATAGTAAAATTACTGAAAATCACAAGGTTATATAATATAATCTTTGTTTATAATAATAATTTACTAAGTGTTTGAAATAGCGTATATGTGCAAAACTGTATTGAAACTTCCTTGTTTGAATTGAGGAAGTAATGTACTCCAAAATAAAAAAAAAAAAAATAACTGACAACATTTTCTGATTGCTCCGTACCCAAAATTTCCAATAGTTAGAGTAACATTCTGTACTTAATTTCTAAAATTTTGTTTTTTCGGTCACCCAGTATTCCTCCGATTAATAATAATGAATTTGTTTTATTTATTTTTCTTTTACAAAGTTCAAATTATAATTTTTTCCTATGCAACGTTGATTTTTATTATTCTTCTTCAACAAAATGAAATTACTTTAAATAAAATAAAATTAAATTAAACGAATTTTGTCGTCTGTCTGCGGGTGTAATGTTGTGAAGTATCCTTAAATGCATACCTATAATTATGCAATAAAGAAAAAAAAATTAAAAAGGACATTTAATATCTTATAACAACATATAATTTACACATTGTATTCTGTATTAAACTAAAAAATGTCCTTTACAAACATTGATAACATTTTCCACTTTAATTACTCATTATCTTTTACATATTAATATAATTAAACAATTCTGAAAAAAACCTTTTGGTTTTGCTAAATTCATTCATTTTATTTTATATTACATTTTTAATATTGTACTTAAATTATTAGGTGTACCTGAAACTTCTGTCCGTTTTTGGAATGAAACAAAACAGTAAATTTTTCTTAATTTGAAGAAACTTTATTGATTATTATATTTTCCATCGTTATTTATGATTTCTTTCCAGTTTGAACAATTTGTATATTCCATTTTTAAAAAAATGTGTTATTCGCCTATAGCGCCGAAAAATTGAATCAGCTTGTCTGATATTCGCAAAAAATTTTGTAAGGCCAGAAACAAATGATAATCGGAGGCTGCTAGTACCGGTCAATATGCTGACAGAATTTCCAAACCTAGCTCTGCAAAATTTCTGATGTATACCCAAAACAGTATGTGGCCTGGCATTATCATGAAGTAGTATCATCCCCAGTAATTATCAAGAAGGGTTTGATTTTGTTCAGTGAATTCAAATTCTCCTCACTTAACTCATAACCTATCTCGAATATTTCCACATCAATCCTATTTCCCGAATATGGTTATTTATATGGTTTGATTTTGTTCAGTGAATTCAAATTCTCCGCACTTAACTCATAACCCATCTCGAATATTTCCACATCAATCCTATTTTACGAACATGTTGCGAAATGATTTGTTGCGCTGAATCAAGCCTTTCCGCAATCTCCGATGTTGTTAAAAAAGGCTTTTGCTCTAACATGATCTTGACAGTATCGTTGTTGTATCGCTTATCAGAAAGCTCGAAATTACCTACTTAAAATTTTTCGAACCATCGTCTGCATGTTCTATCAGAAACTGTACTTGAACGAAACACTTTCAATAAATTTCTACACGCTCCTGTAGCATTTCTTCCTTGTTGGAATTCGTACAAAATACAGTAGCGTAAATGAACTTTATCAATAGCCAAGAGGTTATACGATTGCGTCTCATTTAATACTAACATAAATCATATTCGTTTTAGTTCATTTGCTAGGTCGGTATGTATACATTCAGTAATAATAAAAAGATTGAGCCAAAAACATGCGTCCAATGAATATACGAATACTTGTTGAAACTTGTTGTAACGGACAAAATTTACTGGTACACCTAATATTACTATTTATTTTTGTAGTTGCTTTCAAATACATTATTAATACTTCTACCACCTATACATCAGGTTCCTATGCCTTTTTAGGAAGATATTTTCAACAATTTACATAATAATCATAAGCTGCATATTGGATTATTCTTCCAATAACAATCTGCATAATTTTTAAGTAAACCACCACTATAAATATGCGTTTCGATGAATAAATATTGATTAATTGTTTTCGCAGTCGTACCATTGCATTCCTTCTTTCTAAGCCTATTTGTTATATTGAGAGACAAATAGTCCGCTCAAGGTACTTTCTAAAAGTATATATTGTAATAGATTCATTTCAAGAATGGGTTCACCTGAGCATATTAGGTTCAATGATTCAATGATTGGTGCCAACAAATGAAAGTATTATTAATAAATGTTCAAATTAAAAAGTGGAATAACTGTGTACCCTTTACGCTCTTCTCATACGGGTGGACTATATAGGAGGTTGACGTTAAACAAGTTAAATTTGATTTACATAGAATGTTACCATATTATAAATACAAACGATAGTGTTACAACAAACGAAATTTAATTATGAAAAATTAATTATACTTACTGCATCAATTGAACACCTTTTAAATTATACACCGGTATTGTCATTATCACTGTTAAGGACAAAATATTATCAATGATCAAGGAAGCAATATATTTTTCTATAATTGTTGACTGTACCGCAGACAATAGCCACGAAGATCAATTAACGCTAATTGTTCGCTTTCTATTCAGAGAAGGCAGCGATTTCGTAACAAAGGAACACTTTTAAGGCAAATGACTGGGGAAGGTTTGACAGAGTTAGTTCTAAACAAATCAAAGAAAGAAAATATTTCTTTAAATAGTTGTAGGTTATGATAATGCTGCAAACATGAAAGGCAAGTCTTCCTGAATGTATTGTTTTGACAATATTTGGTTGACCGTACAACTTGTCTAATTCAAAATTGTATCTTCGCCTCCAACCATTCTGTTCTTTGACGGGACCATAAGCCACGGAGTACCTAAGTAAGTAAAATTTTAACAATGTTTATATTCATCTCCATAGCAGTGATGTTTAATGCATAGCTTGTACTCGATCTAAAGAAGTACAGAAAGAAGCGAGATCCCAAATTTCCATTTTCAGGATTCATCAAGAATAAATATCTTTTTTTTGTCAAACAAATTTTACTAATATCTTAAGAACATTGAATTCAAAATTCAAAATTCAAAATTTTAAGAAGTTCTAGTATATCAATAAATTTCAATATTCTCATTTAATATATTTAATTTGTGATAGAGTGGCCGGGTATTATTAATCTATATATGGTATAATGACATGATGTACATACAATACATTGATTCCATTTTTCAATATGATAGTGGGTAATGTGCTTGTGGTTAAATATAACAATTTTTTTTTTTGCAAATAAAACTGAAATTTTATATGTAAATAAAAAGTTCATTAACCTTAGAACTGAGATTGACATACAAAATAAAAAAAAACAAACATAGAATTGTTAAAGCATGTCATATATTATCATTACCTACTATTTTATTATTAATAATTAAATTAAGTTACATATTTTAAAATTATATAAAATAAACGAATAATAATAATAATTTTATTCTATTGTAGTTGGAATAATATATGGTACTTACAAAACTAAAATAATAAATAAAGATGTAGTGTGTGTAATGGCCTAATTACGTATATTGAGATATTTGCAGACCAATCGGTGAATTTTTATATACTTCCACGCAGAGCAATTTATTTAATTGAATGTAATGAATGTTTTTTTTTCATGAGCACTACTGTCTGCATATAATAAATGTGCTGAGATCATTGCATTAAAAATTATAAGAGTTTGTGAAAATATATACTAACAGCTAAAAAAATTTGTACCGAGCAAATATATTTCCATCCCTTCTCAATCATTATTAAGAAATTTCACTTAAGTTTCTTTTTGTTCTGAAAAATGTTCCATCAAATAGAGGATGCCATATAATGCTATCCACCTTGTGATACGCCAAAATTTATACAAACAACTCTGCCATATGTAGTAGAACCAACTTCAATTCAATATAACGTATACAACAAACAACAAAATAAAATACAACGACAATATAGTTCACCATCGACCAAAGTCTCAAATAAAGAAGAAGATTTCAGTATTATGTCCAGCAAAAGAAAAAGAAATAGTCCTCAACAAAGCCAAACAACTAAACAAAAGAAAATACAAAGTAATAATTGGTTAAACCCTGTTTCTACTTCAAATACTTACGAACTACTAGATAATATAAAAGATGATGAAAATATTATAAAAACATCAAACAAAATTCCACTGCCACCTCCAATCTTCGTATCAGGGGTAAAGGATATAACACCGCTCACAACATTACTAAAAGATTTATGTGATAAAAATTACAACATAAAAACACTTAATAATGAAGAGGTAAAGATACAATTGACATGCCCTGAAAATTATAGAAAACTAGTCACAGAATTAACCGAAAGAAAAACAGAATTCCATACATATAAAGATAAAAATCAAAAAAATTTCCGAGTAGTTCTAAGAGGGCTACATCCTTCAACCGACTTGGAAGAAATAAAATCTGAAATCGAAGAAAAAAACCATAAAGTTACTAATGTCTACAATATAAAACAAAGACTAACTGGAAACCCACTGCCATTATTCTACATAGATCTCCAACCAGCAGAAAACAATAAAGATATATATAAAGAATACGTTATATTGCACACCAAAATTAAATTCGAACCACCAATTTTTAAAAAAGAAATTCCGCAATGTTATATTTGTCAACGGTATGAACATACCTGGAAATATTGCAATAGAAAACCAAGATGTGTTAAATGTGCAGGGGAGCATTTAAGTCGTGATTGCAAAAGAAATACACGGGATGATAAGGTATTATGTGTTTTATGTAATGGAAATCATCCAGCCAATTATAAAGGTTGCAGTTATTATAAGCAACTAGAATTGAAAAAATTCCCAGCATTAAGAAACAGACAAGATGTTGTCCAGACGCGTAGAACGCAAGTAAATCAATATGTGCAGCCAAACTTAACTTACGCACAGGTAATAACAGCTACAAATAACCAACAACAAAATGAAAAAACGATAAATACCCATGCACATCTACAACAACAACCTCAACAACAACAACAACAACAACAACAACAACAACAACAACAACAACAACAACAACAACAACAACAACAACAACAACAACAACAACAACAACAACAACAACAACAACAGCAACAGCAGTTCAACACACAGCCACAACAGCCATCAAATGATATATCTGAAATGAAAATTATGATGAGAGAACTTATGAGTCAAATTGGTCCTTTGATAGGATTATTAACCAAGTTAGTAACAAAAATGGTATAATGCCAAATCTTCTCAAAATAGTACTCTGGAACGCCAACGGTTTAACGCAACATACATATGAAATAAATAGATTTATTATTGAACACAAAATTGATATCCTGCTGATCGCCGAAACACATTTTACCAACAGAAACTTTTTTAATATAAGAAATTATAAAACTTACCATACCAAACATCCGGATGGGAAGGCTCATGGAGGTTCGGCCATTATCATCAGAAATACAATAAAACATTATGAACTGCAAAAACATTCAAGCAACGAGTGTGGTTATAGAGGATTGGAACGGTCCATTGACTATATCAGCCTTATACTGCCCACCAAAACATAATATCAACAAGCTTGAATTCTCCAAATATTTTAAAACTTTGGGTAACAGATTTATTTCAGGAGGTGACTATAATGCTAAGCATACAGAATGGGGTTCAAGATTGATCACACAGAGAGGCAGACAACTTTATATGGCGATTCAAGAATGTAAATTGAGTCATGTATCTACGGGAAAACCAACTTATTGGCCCTCTGATCAAAACAAAATTCCAGACTTATTGGACTTCTGTATTACAAAAGGTATTACAAAAAATCGAATAAAAGCGGAATCGAGTCTAGAATTGTCATCGGATCATACCCCTATCATAATTACCGCATCCACAAGCATAATAAATACACAGAGTAAACAAACATTACATTCAAAGCGCACTAATTGGAATTTATTTAAAGAATTAATTGATAAAAAAATAACATTGGACGTATCATTAAAAAATAATACAGATATATCAAATGCAATTGAAAATTTTAATAACATTATAAAGGATGCAGCTAAAACATCAACACCAGTGCACTCCGAAATTATAAGACAAGAAATTTGTCCAGCAGCCGTAAAAACAAAAATTAAAGAAAAAAGAAAATTAAGAAAATTATGGCAAAAAACAAGATCACCTGAAAATAAGTCTAAATTAAATCGTGCAATAAAAGAGCTAAGAAAATTAATGAAAGACATCAAAGACGAAGCAATCCAAAGCTACTTAGAAAGCCTCACGGCAACCGAAATAACAGATTACTCTCTTTGGAGAGCAACGAAAAAAATAGGTCATCCACAACAACATGTTCCACCCATTAGAAAAAGCAACGGCGAGTGGGCAAGAAGTGACAAAGAAAAAGCTTTTTTATTTGCTAATCATCTAAAAAATACGTTCACACCTCATCCAACAGAAAGGTCGGTAGATGAAGATCGAGAAATTATAGATTTCCTTGAAACACCATTACAAATGAACTTGCCTATAAAAAAATTTAAAATACTAGAAGTGCAAACATTTATAAAACAAGAAATAAATCCAAAAAAGACACCGGGACTTGATAAAATCACCGGAAAAATGCTAAAAGAACTTACACCAACTGCTATGAAATATTTAACCTATATTTTCAACGCCATACTAAACACAAATAGCTTTCCAGAACAATGGAAGACCGCTAAAATTATTCTTATCCCAAAGCCAGGCAAGAAACTCGACGATGTAAAATCATATAGGCCAATTAGCCTATTACCAGCTATTTCAAAAGTTTTTGAAAAACTATTTGCTAAAAGATTAAAAGTAGTAATGTTGCAAAACTACATTATACCAAATCACCAATTTGGATTCCGTCAACATCACGCAACTACAGAACAAATACACAGAGTGGTTAATCAAATAATCAATACATTTGAAACGAAGAGTTATTGTTCTGCGGCTTTTCTCGACATCTCACAGGCGTTTGACAGGGTATGGCATGAAGGCCTCCTGTATAAATTGAAAAAACTACTACCTCACCACTACTTCCAAATTCTAAAATCATACTTGGAAAACGTAAATTTATTGTCAATCATCTTGAGGAACACACAACAACTTTTCCAATAAAAGCTGGGGTTCCACAAGGAAGTGTTTTAGCCCCACTTTTATATCTCATTTACACGGCGGATCTTCCAACAACGAAACATACCATCACAGCAACTTTCGCAGATGACACAGTAATCATGGCAACGCATATAAATCCAATGATGGCTTCAAAAATACTCCAAGAAAACTTAAATGAAATTCAAAAGTGGCTCAGAATATGGAGAATAAAAGTGAATGTAGAAAAATCGATCCACGTCACATTTACCCTGTGTAGGTTAAATTGTCCGGCTGTAAAGATTAATAATAATACAATACAACATGCTAACTCAGCAAAATACCTAGGTATGTATCTAGATAGACGCTTAAATTGGAAAACGCATATTATAAACAAAAACAAGCAACTAAGACTCAAGTTCAACAAACTGTATTGGTTACTGGGAAGATCGTCCCAGTTATCACTAGAGTGCAAAATAATTGTATATAAGGCAATCATAAGACCAGTATTGACTTATGGTATAGAACTATGGGGAGCCACATGTACATCAAATATAGATATAATAGAAAGATTTCAATCAAAGGTGCTCCGTAGTATAGTTAATGCACCATGGTATGTTCGCAACGATCTTTTAAGAAAGGACCTCAACATTTGTTCGGTTAAAGATTTAATTACATCTAAAAGTACATCTTATTATAAAAGACTTCATGAACATCCAAATCAACTTGTGATGAAATTTTTAAAAGCCAACGAACATGCACGAAGATTAAAAAGACATATACCATCAGAATTAATAACAAGATTTAAATAAACAACACCCATCCTAATAAAAAAATGATTATTAATGTTTATGGTTAATTAAGGGTAATTCGCTGGATCCATTACTAACATTTCAAATAGTAAATCAATATAAATAATTTAAATGTCAAATAAAATTACTTAATATCTTTGGTTCTTACAGTATACAGTAAGAAACCAATATTTAAGATAGATTGTAAAGATGCTGAAAAACAAATAAAAAAAAAAAAAAAAAAAAAAAATATAATGCTTTTTTTTGCATTTAATCTGAAAATGTTTCCAAAAATTTTAACTTTTTAAATTGAAAATATAACATAAAAGTTAATTTATATATTTAAAAATTTAGTTTGTATTGTGTATACGTATAGGTATATTTTGGAAATGTTTTATTTCTTGATGTGGATAGCACACAAAACTTTTATCTTAATGTTCAATAATGTATATGATAGAATAAAAATTAAATTACGAGCATGAAAAAAAATATTCTGTTTTATAACACCAATAACATTCTTATGATAATACTTACTTATTTCCTGCATGTCATTAAAACTCAGGTGAGGTTTTAGCCATCTCCAAAACCGGACGTATATTTATTTATTTTTGTTGTTTTTGTTTTTATGTAGAATGATACAATGTTTGTAGGTAGGTCCTAGGTAGGTAGGTAGGTAGGTAGGTAGGTAGGTAGGTAGGTAGGTAGGTATATTATACTATATGGTGTAGGCATAAATATATATATAAATGTAAAAATTTTATATTTTCAGGCTTTCAGCTGTATTTTACCAATGTTTGAATTTTAGCAATTTTAGTTCATCTTATTAAATTATGTTTATGACTAAAAGAAAAAAAATGTAAATTATAAATAATTGTTCCTGGCCCTCCACTTTACTAATTTATTAACAATTATAAAAATTATTTCAATAATCTGATTATGGAAAATTTGTTAATCAGTAAGTTTTGCTGGGCTTGGGACCAGCCAAATATACTATAAATATAGATTATTAGGGCAGTGTTACCTGAAACTGAAACTAAAATAATGTACAATAAATTATGTTTTCAAAATATAATTTTCCATATAAAATTATATACCATATACCATATATTGTAATATAATAAAATAAATAGTTAATAATTTCTATACTATGAAAAAGACTATGATCACGATCGGTATTCCAAACACGGAGGGTCAGACTCCTGAACTAAACAAGTTTGTTGGAGGGACTACCTAAATAGATGTTATCCATATACACGGATCGGATCTGAAAATATATGTACGCGGCATACAGGACAATTTTGAGTCTGTATTTGAAACTTGTTCGATTAAAGGTGGGGTTTCTAGACCTGTGTCTATAGTTTCATCGATGTCATCTGAATTATATGGAATTTCTGCAGTAAATAACGAAACAGAATCTCTTGAAGTATTGGACATTGTCTTTAAAAATACAACAATAGATAGCTACATTGTGAGTTGTACTTAAGGTACGTTGAGCAGTCGTTATATTATTGTTTCTGTCGCATGTCTTGGAACTTTCCATTGTCCGTAGATTGTCGATGAATTTCAAAATATTTGGATGTGCAATACCAACGATTCGAAATAACGAACGGTGGAAAGATTCAACAGTATTATTTTTGCGATGTGGCTCTTCAAAAACTGAAATTTGTTGTCCGAGTCAGGTGTTGCGCAAATAATTGCAGAATTTTATGAAATTTTGATCTGTGTGGAACTACAGATACTTGATTGGCAACAGCAGTTATACCTTCTGGTATTAAATTATTTGGTAGTAATGGTAAAGACATGGCCATTTTCACGGCCATAAATACGTTAGCTGTTGTCGAGCCAACGCTTAAAGCCTTCGATTTTTTATATACTGCTCTCGAAAAATGGAACCAACAGCCTAATAATGGGATGTTTGGAAACACCGAGCTACCGAGGATAGCACGACGAAGGGCCTTCTCATAGTCGCTCATAATTGAAATTATTATTGTATTTTGTGTTAACTTACCTAAAAAAGTTCGTAATACGGCTGTGTACGCGGTTACCGTCTTTCTCGTTATCAGGACATACATAATTGGATAAACCTTTTAATAAAAAAATAAATACATTAAATTTGGAACGTCTTTAATTTAATTTAAAAAATTAACTTACTGTGTTATGGTGGTCGAGCATCATATGTATTATAAATAATTGATATAAATTGCCGGACCTTGGCACTACCTTAAAGGTTGCATCCATTTGAATGCGAATCGATTTATCACCGATATATTCCATTACACTAGGTGATATGAAATAGCAACATTCCTCATTGCTACCTAGTGCATCAAGTCCCATGTAAAATGGTCAGTTGGGCTGTCCCTTCTCAACGCCGTATTTTTCGAAAAATCTCTCGAAAACAACTCAAAATATTTCTACCAATACAAGTATTTTATAAGTATTTCGCAAATGTTACAAAACGTTTTAGATTTCATTAATATGTAATATATTACAAAATTCGAAATATTTCAAACACTACTACAATAATACAAACGAATAAAAATAATAATAATAATAAATAATATATTATAATAATAATGAATAATAATTTATTAATTATTGATTTAAATGTTGTTAAAAGAGCAGAATCATCAAATAGAGCACCAATGGATATATTTAGAGGAGAACAATTGAATTATCCAGCCGCTATTCCCTATGTGTCCTATGTTAACGTACGCTCAATGATGTACAGAGCACGTTCTAAAGGAAATCCATCGATACCAATGAATTTGGCGGAATTCAACACATCCATTATGAATGAACGGTATGTGTTTTTATAATAAGCTATGCATAATTTATTTTCAGTGCAATGTTATTATGTGTACATTATTAATTACACTATCCACTGCAATAAGATAAAAAAAAATTATTCACATAACAGTTTTTTTTGTTTTATTTAATTATATACATTTATTTTAAAAAAGATTTTTCGAAAAATACGGCGTTGAGAAGGGACAGCCCAACTGACCATTTTACATGGGACTTGATGCACTAGGTAGCAATGAGGAATGTTGCTATTTCATATCACCTAGTGTAATGGAATATATCGGTGATAAATCGATTCGCATTCAAATGGATGCAACCTTTAAGGTAGTGCCAAGGTCCGGCAATTTATATCAATTATTTATAATACATATGATGCTCGACCACCATAACACAGTAAGTTAATTTTTTAAATTAAATTAAAGACGTTCCAAATTTAATGTATTTATTTTTTTATTAAAAGGTTTATCCAATTATGTATGTCCTGATAACGAGAAAGACGGTAACCGCGTACACAGCCGTATTACGAACTTTTTTAGGTAAGTTAACACAAAATACAATAATAATTTCAATTATGAGCGACTATGAGAAGGCCCTTCGTCGTGCTATCCTCGGTAGCTCGGTGTTTCCAAACATCCCATTATTAGGCTGTTGGTTCCATTTTTCGAGAGCAGTATATAAAAAATCGAAGGCTTTAAGCGTTGGCTCGACAACAGCTAACGTATTTATGGCCGTGAAAATGGCCATGTCTTTACCATTACTACCAAATAATTTAATACCAGAAGGTATAACTGCTGTTGCCAATCAAGTATCTGTAGTTCCACACAGATCAAAATTTCATAAAATTCTGCAATTATTTGCGCAACACCTGACTCGGACAACAAATTTCAGTTTTTGAAGAGCCACATCGCAAAAATAATACTGTTGAATCTTTCCACCGTTCGTTATTTCGAATCGTTGGTATTGCACATCCAAATATTTTGAAATTCATCGACAATCTACGGACAATGGAAAGTTCCAAGACATGCGACAGAAACAATAATATAACGACTGCTCAACGTACCTTAAGTACAACTCACAATGTAGCTATCTATTGTTGTATTTTTAAAGACAATGTCCAATACTTCAAGAGATTCTGTTTCGTTATTTACTGCAGAAATTCCATATAATTCAGATGACATCGATGAAACTATAGACACAGGTCTAGAAACCCCACCTTTAATCGAACAAGTTTCAAATACAGACTCAAAATTGTCCTGTATGCCGCGTACATATATTTTCAGATCCGATCCGTGTATATGGATAACATCTATTTAGGTAGTCCCTCCAACAAACTTGTTTAGTTCAGGAGTCTGACCCTCCGTGTTTGGAATACCGATCGTGATCATAGTCTTTTTCATAGTATAGAAATTATTAACTATTTATTTTATTATATTACAATATATGGTATATGGTATATAATTTTATATGGAAAATTATATTTTGAAAACATAATTTATTGTACATTATTTTAGTTTCAGTTTCAGGTAACACTGCCCAAATAATCTATATTTATAGTATATTTGGCTGGTCCCAAGCCCAGCAAAACTTACTGATTAACAAATTTTCCATAATCAGATTATTGAATTAATTTTTATAATTGTTAATAAATTAGTAAAGTGGAGGGCCAGGAACAATTATTTATAATTTACATTTTTTTTCTTTTAGTCATAAACATAATTTAATAAGATGAACTAAAATTGCTAAAATTCAAACATTGGTAAAATACAGCTGAAAGCCTGAAAATATAAAATTTTTACATTTATATATATATTTATGCCTACACCATATAGTATAATATACCTACCTACCTACCTACCTACCTACCTACCTACCTACCTACCTACCTAGGACCTACCTACAAACATTGTATCATTCTACATAAAAACAAAAACAACAAAAATAAATAAATATACGTCCGGTTTTGGAGATGGCTAAAACCTCACCTGAGTTTTAATGACATGCAGGAAATAAGTAAGTATTATCATAAGAATGTTATTGGTGTTATAAAACAGAATATTTTTTTTCATGCTCGTAATTTAATTTTTATTCTATCATATACATTATTGAACATTAAGATAAAAGTTTTGTGTGCTATCCACATCAAGAAATAAAACATTTCCAAAATATACCTATACGTATACACAATACAAACTAAATTTTTAAATATATAAATTAACTTTTATGTTATATTTTCAATTTAAAAAGTTAAAATTTTTGGAAACATTTTCAGATTAAATGCAAAAAAAAGCATTATATGGCATCCTCTATTTGATGGAACATTTTTCAGAACAAAAAGAAACTTAAGTGAAATTTCTTAATAATGATTGAGAAGGGATGGAAATATATTTGCTCGGTACAAATTTTTTTAGCTGTTAGTATATATTTTCACAAACTCTTATAATTTTTAATGCAATGATCTCAGCACATTTATTATATGCAGACAGTAGTGCTCATGAAAAAAAAACATTCATTACATTCAATTAAATAAATTGCTCTGCGTGGAAGTATATAAAAATTCACCGATTGGTCTGCAAATATCTCAATATACGTAATTAGGCCATTACACACACTACATCTTTATTTATTATTTTAGTTTTGTAAGAACCATATATTATTCCAACTACAATAGAATAAAATTATTATTATTATTCGTTTATTTTATATAATTTTAAAATATGTAACTTAATTTAATTATTAATAATAAAATAGTAGGTAATGATAATATATGACATGCTTTAACAATTCTATGTTTGTTTTTTTTTATTTTGTATGTCAATCTCAGTTCTAAGGTTAATGAAATTTTTATTTACATATAAAATTTCAATTTTATTTGCAAAAAAAAAAAATTGTTTTATTTAACCACAAGCTCATTACCCACTATCATATTGAAAATTGGAATCAATGTATTGTATGTACATCATGTCATTATACCATATATAGATTAATAATACCCGGCCACTCTATCACAAATTAAATATATTAAATGAGAATATTGAAATTTATTGATATACTAGAACTTCTTAAAATTTTGAATTTTGAATTTTGAATTCAATGTTCTTCAGATATTAGTAAAATTTGTTTGACAAAAAAAAGATATTATTTCTTGATGTATCCTGAAAATGGAAATTTGGGATCTCGCTTGTTTCTGTACTTCTTTAGATCGAGTACAAGCTATGCATTAAACATCACTGCTATGGAAATGAATATAAACATTGTTAAAATTTTACTTGCATTCTCGTTCTCTTATTATGTATTGTATATTAATTGTTTCAATTTTGTTGTTGTATTAATAATGGTGTAATATTGGGTATCTTTAGCATAGATTAACAAATTTAATATTTTCCATCATAAAAAGAACCGTCTACGGAATTATTTTTACAAAATCTTAAGTCGGACAATTCATTTCAAGAATTTATATCCCGAGCAACGGTTTTGGCAGCAGAATTCGAAATTCCATGTAATTTTCCAAATTCTTCGGTTTTGAAATCGCGGAAAAAAAAAATTTCACTTTTCATATGAAGGCACAAATGAAACAATTGCAAATCCACAGGACAAATTCAAAGAGAATTTTATTATAAAGTATTAGATCAGACTATTTCAACCATTTGGAATAGATTTGAACAATTAACAGCTCATAACAATATGATTTCCTTTTTATATGATTTAAATAGGTTAAGGTCACAATCCCCTCAATACTGAAATGATGCTCTCAACTTTAATCAACGACCAAAAAAATAGTGTGGAGGTTTTGAATTTTATACATCATAATGACTTAGAAACAATTTTCCCCATTAATGTTATCCGTTTTAAAATTATGCTTACGATTCCAGTAACAGTAGCTTCGGGCGAACGCAGTTCTTCTAAATTAAAATTAATAAAAAATTACTTATGAACTACCTTGTCTCAAGATATATTCACACATTCCTATCCATAGAGAAGGATCTTGTCCAAAACTTAGATTATACAAGTTTAATTGCTCAATTTGCCAACGCTAAAACACGACGTGTCGATTTCCATTCATGTTATGTACAGGTTCCATGTAACTGAAAAAAATGTTTAGTGTGTTTATAAGGACTAGGCCTAACGGCAGTGACGGTAGTATTTTCTTTTTTCAATTCAATAAACAAAGTAATTTATTTATAAATTTTTATATAAATCTAAGTAAATTGTCAGAAAAATCTTAGTAAATGATCTATAAAAAAGAAAGTATTGTATCAATTACCCTTGGTCTGGAATTTCGAACTATAGTTTTTTTTTTAAATATACACCCAGATTTCTTCCACAGATCGCTTAGTTTTACATATAAATTTCAAAATAAATTTGATTGGTCTCTTCATCGAATTGAAAAAGAAATCATTAACCACTACCGCCTACTGAGTAATATGCTAGACACACAGAAGATTTAACTAATTAGTTTGCTCACAAACTAATTCAGTAACTAAACTGGTGACACACTGGCAAACCATTAGTTTACTATTGTTTTGATATTTATTGTTGTACGAGAGTGAGAAAATTACAAATAGTTTAGTTTGTTTACATTTAATTTTTTCTGATATTTAATATATTTATTGTTATTTTTAAATCCATTGGTTCATTCTATTTTCAATTAAACATTTAGTTAAATATTTTTAATAATAATAATATAATATTATGTTATAATTTCACAGTTTTCAAGTTCCAAAAAAAAAAAGATTACGATGGTTCAAATTTTCATTTTTAATTATTGTAAATTAAATTAAATACTCACAAACTTTTGTTATTGTTATTATTTGATAAATATAACCTATTTTTTTTATTTGTTTATTTATTTTGGCAATTAATTGTGACATTCTACACGGAATTCCAGTTCGAATTTCCTATATTTGAGAGAAACTAATTAGTTTCACACCAACTACAGACATTTTATTGTAGTTAGGCTAACTAATTCAATGCACTACAAACTACTCGAATTTTTCTCAAATTGGTTATAACTACAATTTTAGTTGGTTACCTCTTCTGTGTGTCTAGCATATAAGTAGTATAGAGTGAAATGATTCTTCAACTCAACTAATTTTAGGAAAGTGCAACAGTGAGTTAAAAACAGCAAACAACTCTTAATTTAAATTCAAATGGAGCTAGCTGCATTAAAGGTACGTCTACAAGATGCGTGGTCCTCTTTATCTGTAGAAGAAGTCTAATTGCATCTATTAAATAACGCTAATACTATTGAAATCGAAGACGATCCTCAAGACAGTGGTGATGTATAGTTAACACGTTTTACAATTAGAGATATCGTGAATAAAAAGAAAGAAATTGCAACATTAAAAAAAAAATTATCTGAACTTAACGGTACAGAGGAAAAAATTTCTAGATTACCATTAAGTTTTAGAGAAATTGAAGAATTTTTAACAATTTTTACCGGTGATGATAATTATTCCATCCAGAAATGGATAGAACATTTTAAAGAATCTTCTGAAATTTCATTATGTGATAGTAGAACAAAATTTGTCTACGCAAAAAGATTAAAATTTTTATAATATTTATATATTAGCACTTGATAATGGTACCATTATAATTACCGAAACGTCCTTATGATATGTTTTATAAACACAAAACTAATTGTATTATTTGTTGTTTTTTTAAAGAATATTTTTGAATAAATGAACAAATATATTAAATGAACGAATTAGTTTACATGTGTTTTTATAATACCATATATGTTTTATTATTGTAATAAATGTCGTGATTGTATATTATATAACAAGATTGACATTGTTTACAACAAAATATACGAGACCGTAAATCCGCAGGGAAAACAATCTATTCAAAAAAAAAAGATTAATGTTCGGCACTTAAAACTATTTTTACTTAGTAATAGTAGTAAATTCTTATGAGGAGCTGAAATTTGCTCTATTGAAAGAATTCGAAAAAGGTTCTAGTGCAGACATACAAAAAAACGGCGCGATGAAACGTTCCATCAGTACATATTAAAAATACAGGAAATTGCGGACCTGGCACATCTTGAAGAATGTGATATAATACAATATATTATTAGCGGTATATTAGACAATAAATCAAAATGGTAAACAAAATGCTTTTGTATAGCGTTAAAATTTAAGTGAATTAAAATTAGTTTTATTAAAATCTGAAAAATTTAAAAATTCATCGAGTAATTGTTTATAACAATGCAACTATAAATAACAATCAAAATATTATTTCATCAATAAAAAATCAGCAAATTGAAACTAAAAATATTCCAGATCATACTAGTTCAAATAAATTTAAATGTTATAATTGCAACAAAATCGCTCATATAAGTAAAAATTATACAGAGTTGAAACGAGATAAAGGTTCCTGTTTAAAGTGTAGAAAATTTAGACATAAATATCAAAATTGTTCATTAACTTGAATTTTAACTTTAGAAAATTCATCAATGGTAAAGTGTAAAAAGCAAGAAAAAAGGTATTGAATTTTGTTTTAAATTTAAATAATGAATTTGAAAGTGTAATTATATACAACTTTACCATGGGCAATAATAACATGCAATTATTTAATTTTGAATTGATGTCATTACTGGATTCTGGTAGTCCAATTAGCTTCATACAGCAACAACATGTTCCTGCTTACGTTATAAAAAATATTAATAAACATAATTACAAATTCTATGGATTAAATAATAGTCAATTAAAAATTTTTGGAATGATTAATTGTAAGGTAAATTTTGAGTATAATATCGTGAATTTAAATGATTTTTGACGCGACTTTTTAAATTCTTATGTTCAGTATTCATGTAATTAAGTTGAATTCAAAATGGTAAATAATTTTAATAATTCAGTCGAAGATTTTGAAAATCAAATATTAAATATAGATTTATGTTGTGAAAATGAAAACAAGTACGAATCCTTAAATTTAAGTGAAGATTTTGATTAAGTAAAGATGAAATATTTTATTGTGACCCAAGACCGTTGTTTATTTCCAAAAGATCGGTTTGGAAAGTATACTAAATGAGTTAATCCAAAGAAATATTAATCGCGAAAGTACGTCCCCTTATGCATCATCAAATAGTATCAGTAGAAAAAAAAATCATGAAATGCGTATATGTGTTGAAAAAATATGTTCCGTTTAGTTTCGGGTGTGACGAGTAACGATCCTTTAAAAATTATGAAAAACCAAATATTAGCTATTTACTCTCCATGAAACGGAATTGCACTGCGATGCAAGTATAGTATAGGTTATGGTGCTATATTAAATTGCTTCAGCTGCAAAATGATCGTAAATTCCAACCGATGTTTTATTTTTCTAGGAGGGTTGCTGAATGAAATTATCATAGTTATGAGTTGGAGATTTTGGCAATCACTTATGCATTAAGACGTTTTCGTGTATACCTGCTTGATATAAAGTATAAAATCGTTACTGATTGTCAAACGCTTACTCTAACACTAAAGTCCAACATCGTGTCGAGTAAAATGGTTAACGTGGTTGCATTAAGTCGTTCCAATACAATTTTGTTGCTGGACGATGATCCCATGGAATTAATGCTATCTGCCTCTCAACATCGTGATCCGATTATTTCTGATATTGCGTCGAATTTGGTAAACGGTGAAAGTCACTTATACGCTTTAATAAACAATCTCGTTTATAAGAGAATTGGTGGGAATACAATTTTGTATGTACCTTCGGATATGGAACACCGCGTAATAGCTTCACATCATGAAAATATGTGTCGTTTAGGTGTTTCTAAATGTTACAAATATATCAAGAAAATATATTGGTTTCCCACATGAAGTTAAAAGTAAAGTTATGCATGGATAAGTGTCTAAATTGTCTATATTATACCCCGCCATCGGACAAAGTAGAGGGAACGGTACATAATATTCCTAAATTTAATGTGTTATTCAACATGCTGCATCTTAAACTTTATGATTCTTTACCACCATCCGGGTGCAAAAGACATATTTTTTAAATCATAGAGTTTTTCTAAATTCAAGAAATATAACACAAATTTAACGAATATTAAAGCCACGTGTTAATGTTATCTACGAAAGAGTTATATTCCATACTATAATGCAGGCAGCAAATGAATATGCAGAAATATATATTTCTCGATTAAGATGTGCAATTAAGAACTGCAATTATGATAGATTGGTTGTGTCCGTGATAAGATATTGACGTTAAGATTTTATGAAAATAAAAATCTTACATTGCAACAAGCAATTGATCAACTAAGAGCAAGTGAACAAGCTGAAAGACAGATCGATGAAATTACTCCATCAGCAATAAAAGATAATATTGTTATTACTAGAAGGACTAGTTAAGGCACAATAATAGTTATCAGCCTAAAACAGATAAAGATTATATAACCAATTATTGTGGAAGTGATCATAGAAGAAGAAAATGTGCAGCATACAACAATATATGCAAGAAATGTCAGAAGAAACATCATTTTGAAAAAATACAATACGAGGACAAAGCTATGAATATTTATATGTAACATCAGAAAATAAAGCAATGTTAATAGATTTATTATGGAAGTTCGATAAATTAATTTTTAATATCGTACCTAATTACAGAATTATTGAAAAGCCAGAAGTTAAGTTGAAAGGTTTGTGTGAAATATATATTGAATCAATTGGAAAAGTTACGATTAGATGTTATTATTGTATAATAATTCTGTGAATGATTTAATTTTTCAAATAAGTCCTAATGAATTAAGACCACTTTTATCAACTGAAACGTGCACTAAGATGAAATTAATACAGTTATGCTATGAAGTTAATCAACTACGATCGTCAGAAAGAATATAATTAGTGAATACGAGGATGTATTTCAAGGGTTAGGAAAAATTAGAAACTAAAATGATTTCGTTTAACGAAATATTCGAAAGAAATATTGATGAATTATGCAAAGAATGTATCATCGTGAAAGTTGAGTGTCATACCGATTGGGCGTTATTAGTCAAAAAAATTATAAGATGCCAACAATAAGAAATATTGTCCTCATTGGGAAAGGCAAGAATATTTACAACGGTAGATGCACATAAAGGTTTCTGGCAGCTAGAATTGGATGAGGACAGTAGTTATTTGACTACATTTTGGGATCCATACGGTAGTTACAGATGTTAACGTTGTCCATTTGGTATATCGCAAGCTCCTGAATATTTTCAGCAAAGGTTGCATCAGATTATATAAGGTCTCGGAGATGTAGAGGTAGTATCGGATGATATTTTAATTTATGGTTCAGGTGATACGCACAGTGAATCAATTATTGATCATGATAAAAATTTAACAGAATTACTTAAAAGATTAAGATGAGCAAATTTGAAATTAAATAAAGACAAGTTAAAGCTATTTAAGAAAGAACTGTCATTTAACGGTCATGTTTTGTCAGCAAATAGTTTGAAAGCTGATCCGAAAAAGATAGAGGCTATAATAAATATGCTTTCTCCAAGCTATATATGAAAGGTTTAATTATTTAAATAGATTTTACCAAATTTATCGTCAGAGTGTTATAAACTTTAAGGGTCATCGAATAATAGTACTTAGAAAACATGCAAGTGATATTTTGAAACATCTACATTTAGCACACAGTGGTTTAGAAAACAGTATAAAATTAGCAAGAAGTGTGGTATTTTGGCCTAACATTACAAAACATATTGATACAGCAATAAAGAATTTTATGGCATGTATTGCGAATTCGTCGATTAATCGAAAACAGGAAATCCAGAGTGTTCAGTAGAGACAGCATACCACAATGGGTCATATGTGACAACCCATCTGATTTTATTAACAATGATTTTAAGAAGTTTGCATTATAATATGAATTTATGATTAGTACGAACTCGCCATATCATTCAGAAGGTAATGGTAAAGCAGAGGCAGCTGTGCGAATCGTCAAGAATTTTATAAAAAAAGCAGATGCAAATAATGAAGATATATGGAAAGCTTTATTAGTTTGGCCTAATACTCCTAATCATATTGGTAGCAATCCAACTCAACGATTGTATTCAAGAATCACTAGAAATCCATTGCCTAATACGATACGACAATGTAAACCAACAGTTGTAGACGGTGTAAGTAATAATATTGAAATCATCAAAAGAAAGGCAAAGTATTACCACAATCGAACGAAAGATACAGAACTTACCAGATTTGAATATTGGCGATTGATTTCATAACCGAACAAATTATAATTAATAATACATTAATCTCTCAATTCAACCCTCTGCGCCACTAAGTCACTCCTATCGGCTAATGATTTTTATATAATGATTAAAATAATGTTAGAGTATTGAAAACGAGTTGGAAAGAACATAAAAGAAAAACAATTTTTACCAACTTTTTATAAGAGAACACAACTTGTACCGATAAAATTATCCTCTTACTAGATATTTTAAATCACAGCTAGTATTTCGTTGGCATATGTGCAACTCTAAGTAGAACTTTTACACTACATACATATAAATTTAATGGCATATTTTAATACTTAATTTTATATGTTTTTCATTAACAATTGTTGGTAAAAAAAACTTATAAAAACAATAATTTCAATAATTTTAATTCATGATTTATTTACAAACAAGTATTTTTTAACTATAAAAAAATTAAATTAACAAATACAAAAAAAAAGAAAAGATGAGGAATTTTGATAATTTTAAAATGTTATGTTAAATGAATAATTGCATAATTGCATCTGAAAGATCATCTATTTAAGTACTTCGGCTAAAGCTGCTACTAAACTTTGATCACCAGCTACTTTAACTTTTCCTTGTGCTACAGCATCACTTAATGAAAGTGTCTTTGACCCAATTTGGAGGAATGTTTCATCGTCAACATCGAGTGTTACATCTGGCGACGGTGTTACGCCTTCGGTTACAGTTAGATTTTTTAAATCGCAAATCCATGTATGCTTTCCATCGGTTGCATTAATATTTAATTGAAACACACCAAGTACTTTACGCGGTCCATTTGGATCAACGGCAGCAACACGTGCCTTAATTTTATCAATAACTTGATCGCACTTCATTTTAAATATTAATGTTAACTTAATTAAAACAAAATCACTACCTGTAAACAATAATTATTATTATTATTATTATTTTATTTGATACACTGAATATAATTTATATGAAATTTTCTAGTCACCTATTTGCTTTGATATCACACAGAACTGACGAATTTCAATTTAAAATAATTCAATTTATATAGAATTTTTTATAAAAAATTAAATATAAATAAAATAATGTTTGTACATATTTTTTTTATCATAGTACATGTGAATTATCTAACATCTGTTATTGAAATACAAAGTCCTTAGATTATACAACAGCACAGTTAAAGCCGGCGCATTGTTAATCTAATTTGTAATCCATTTATAAATCGTGGTGTATAATATTTTAGATTAAATACATTTACGGTGAATAAAATAAAAATTATGTATGTACTTATTTACTCGCATACATAGTGAAGTGGATTTTTCTTTTATTGTACCTACAACACCATACAAAAGTATATTTTGTATATCGCATTCATAAGACAATATGATTAAGGAATTTGGGGAAATAAATAATATGCATAGCTATCGTATAGATATTATCAATTTTTATAAAAACACACATTATCTATTCCCTCATCGCATAATTTACCTACAAACTATTAAATACGTGTACGGTAACGCAATTATTTCTTTGAACCTGTTAATTATCAATAATTAATCAAAAATTAAAATTAAATTGGATTGGCTATGTCGCAGCTAAAACTACATACATTTATTAAATTTTCGGTTTAACAATAAGTACAATCGACATAGTTTTTTTATATATGTGAATTATGGTATTATAACATTTATTTATACATATACAGTAGGCAGCATTAGTATTCAAAATTAAGAATTTCAAGTTAATTTTTCACTTTAACCATCGCTGAAATTAAGAAAATGTAATAAAATTTAATGTTAACTAAATTAATATATATTTCAATTCATTGCAAACATAAAATTACAGCAAAACTTTTAATTCAAATTAATACATTATATTCAGGCTGCTTGAGCCAATGAATGAATTAGTGGTTATGTTTTAAGCCGAAATTGTTTAGATTATACATAAAAAAAACAAAAACAAAAAATATGACGTTCGTCACATAGAATTACTGTCAAAATAATAATATCATGTGAATGTAATTGATTATATATTATTTTTGATAGAAAAAATTTAGAACATTGGTGTCGTTGTTGGCTTAATTTTCAAAATGTTGAATTTAGTTTTAAAATTTTAAGCAATAAATCAAAAATCGAAAAGATATAAGCAAATACAAATTTATGTTGTAAATAGAAACGTATACATTTTAGTGTTTAGTGTTCATTGGCTCAAGCAGCGTGTGTATGCGTTAATAATCACAAAATAATAATAATAATTACATTTATTTCAAGTAGAACTATTCAAGAGCTAGTTATTTTTGTATTATTTAATTTTAAAATCCTTAAACAAGTGTACTCCTGAAATTGAGTGTCGCGACATGTATAGAAAATAATATGTAAAAGACAATTAATTGAAAAATAGACTAGTTTTTTTTTACTTTAAATTTTATTAAGTTTTTTTAATTTCAGCATTTGTTAAAGTGAAAACTTAACTTGAAATTTTTACATTTGAATACTATTGTCATAACAATTTATATTTTTACTTGCAATAAAATTATCAAATTGGTTTACTTTGTTTGATAAAAGTATGTTTTATATGTTATTTAAAAGACAGTGAATGACAATGATATTTTGGGAAATCTATTAGACAGTAACACTGTCATGACAGTTATACTTGTCCAATGGAGACGAACTGAAATTTATAGTTTCATAAACAATGTTATACTATGTTCCACTGACCCAATATTACTTGATTTTATGAGATAATATAGATATTACGTAGAACTATTCGCATTGAGTTATAAAGATTTTGTTTGACTTTTGTTATAATAACAGTTTTAAGTTTTAAGAGATTATATTTTGTTTGTTATATTGTTATTATTAAGTAGATTGAGTAGATTTCGATATCAACCAAATGTGTTGGATTATTCGATTTTGAAGTTGCTTTCGTACGAAATCAAGAAAACCATCAAAATCAAGTTGCGTCAGTGCGAACATAATATTACATATGTAAATTTTATTCACATTTCATAAATAAATAAGGATTCGGATTTCAATTTTGAAACAAAATTTCATTAAAATTAGTAAATGACACCTCAGGTGTGCTAACAAGGGTACCACATGAGGTGTCGTACTTCGAATCCAATGAAATTTTGCCAGGTTGTAATACTCATCAAAGTATTGAACAAAGTTTTTTTTTCCCCAATTTCACTTTTAAGGGGGCAACGATCCCTCCGAAGGACTACAAAACATGATATTTTATAAAAATCTATAACTTTTGATCCCTAAGTGCCACAATAATTTTTGAAGTTGGAAATAATAGCTATCTAAAGTGTACTTCATTACACACAAAAAAAACTTAAAAAATTAATTGGATTTGGTCACAGGGTGTATCAAAATTATCGGATTTTGAAAAATTATGTAAAAAAAATGTGAATTTATGCTTATAACTTTGGTTTTTAAAAAATTTCTTTAAATAAAGTCGATGGAGAAATTCTTCACCTTTAATTTGAGTCATAATTTTTTAATATAGGGTTACCAGTTAAGAAGTTATGTATATTTTTATGGCAGGATGTTTCATATGTTCGATATTTTTGAAGGTATAATTTTCATTTTTTTTTTCAAAATCCGATACTTTATATACATTCTGTGACCAAATACAATTAATTTAAAAACAATTTTTTGTGAAATGAAGCACATTTAGATCGCTATTATTTCCAACTTCAAAAATTATTGTGGCACTTCGGTATCAAAAGTTATAGATTTTTATAAAATATCATATTTTGCAGTCCTTTGGAGGGATCGTTACCCTCTTCAAAATGAAATTGGGGGAAAACAAAAAACTTTGTTCTATACTTTGTTGAGTTTTACAATCTGGCAAAATTTCATAGGATTCGAAGTACTACACCTCAGGTTGTTCCCTTTTAAGTATAAAATGTGATTATATATTTATATGCAAAAGAAGAGATTGAATAAAGATATGTGGTATATTAAATAACACGTTAAAAAATAGATTTCTGCATGAAGATGAATTAACTTTAGAATGATGGACAAAAATATGTCAAGGAACAGAGGTTGCAGAAGAGTACAACTTGAGCAATTAAAACAGATAAATTCTATCAATACTGTATGTAAGAATGTCCCAAGAATGTCATCAAATAATAGCGCAACAAAATGTATAATAATAAATATTCATTTACTGGCATTCACTTTAAATTAGATCACACTTCCTGCTTATAATAAACAATCTGAACAGCTGTCATGGTTATAATCATTTCTCAAAAGTGTTTTAACGAACGACAGAAAAATAAAGGTTAATTTTGTATTACAAAATACAATAAATTTGTAAATTTTAAATTAAGTCTTTGGTTTAAAATTATTCGAAAATTTAGAATGTACACGAACATAACCTGTTGAGCAGAGTTATTTTTCTAATAAATTTATACACAACTGAATGATTCAAAAGATATATTTCTAATATATTGTAGGTAACATTAATATTTGTAATTTCAATTATACATATTTAACTGTATTTATTATACAGAGTATAACAAGTAATTCAATACTATTTAATTAAACTAACTCTTAATATATTTGATTTTCAACATGAATCGAATCTATCGATTAATGTTAAATGTAGAATCAATGGTAAAATTAATATTATTAATTGTATTTATATTTATAGATATATATAGATACAAAGTTCGCATAGAATTACAATACGCAGTTGTATTCAGGGCACTCAGTTTAATAAATGTATTTTAATATTAAACGAAATTAAACGCGAACTGTGTTCATACCAAAATTGGTACCATGTAGAAAAATACCATTTCAACTTTATGATACTTATATAAAAAGGAATAAGACAGGAACTCATATTATTAAAAAAAACTTACGGAACCAACAGAATTGGTAAACCCGATAGTGTTAATAAGGAAGCCTGATAGGTCGTTAAGAATATATTTTAATATAAAACCGCACAGGAGGCTTTTTATAGCATATTTTCAGAAATTATCGCTGACATAATTTTATTAAGAGTAATATGCGGATTGTAAGGCTGTAGGAGTACATAGATATGTTTATATTAACATTGTTTTTTACAACATCTAGTGTGGTTCGGTAACAAAGAATCCTTTTCAAAAGTTTTACTATATATATACTAAAGGATGTGAATGAAACATCCGTAAACAAAAATTTTTCTCTTTGTATAAATGCATATACGATTGTATTACGTACCAATATCTATAATATGAAACATAAATCACAAATTATATACGTATTTATACACTAAATATTTATACATTTACATACATACGTACATATTATAATCTATATCTAAAAATAATATTATAATATATGTATCGTAACACGCTCCAAAAATTATGATCAACAGTCTAAAGATTATTTTGAGTAATAGGTTAAATCAAAATAAATATTATCAAAATTCATTTTAAAACTTATGCAATTATTATGACACACATCACACAGCACATGATAAATTTTATATTCATATGACGTATGCAATATATACACATTCATACAGTTGTTCCTAACAATGTATAATCGCTTTAAACTTAATTCATGTTAAATTTTAATCTCTTCATGTACAAATACAATAGAATAGTCAATCTAATTTATAATCCATAAATAATACAGGTTGCGTGACTAGTTTCTAGCCATGCAAATAGATGATGTTAATATTGGCAAATAAATAAGTGTATTGGAATATTCCATCTGTCATATTAATACCTGGAAAATTTCAATTCGATCTGTTCTCTCAAATATTGAACGAGTGCAGATGTGGTTTCAACATGATGGTGGCCCAGCGCACTATGGAGGCAATGTTAGATGCTGACTGGACGCAAACTTTTATCAAAGATGGATTGGCAGAGGTGGGCCCATAAGATAGTCGCCAAGTTCTCCAGACTTAAATCCATTGCATTTCGATTTATGGAGTTGCCTTGAAAAAAAAAGTCTATGCAACTGTGATTAATTCACGTGAAGAGTTGATTCAACGTACTGAAGACTGTATCCAAGAATTTCGCCACAAGTCACAACAAACACTTAGATTGATTCGGTCTATTGAAAAGCATTGTTGTCTATGTATTTGAGCTGAAGGAGCACATTTTCAACAATTACTTTAGGCTTTGTTTGTTTAAAACTGTGGTGATATGCGTGCGTGTGCTTTTGTGGGTTTTTGTGTGTGAGTTCGTTTGTGTGTGTGAGTAGGTTTGTGTGAATGCATAGGAGTGTATGGAATCAATTTTTTCATCATGATTTTTCCACTTATGCTTGAACAAACTTTCAAAAAGAAAAATTGCGTTCAGCTAATTGTCAACATTTCTGTAAGTATCTCGATAACCACATGTCCGAATTGCCTTATCTTAACGTCAAATTAAAGATCTCGGTATGCTAATGCTAATAGTGTATCAAAAATTTAAAATCGGTTAATTAGTTATTGAGATATTGATCCCAGTAGAGTGCAAAACATGGTCTGATTGAAAATTTGGTTATTTGCGTGTAACTTGGTACCGAAGTCGAATCGGCCAAAATGTTATATGATATTTTCGACGCAAAATGACCCAGAGAATCAAGTGTTTTCGTATTGCCGTCGATAATTGGGACACCCTGTATTTTAACTTGTATACTATTATATACTATATCTTCAGGATTTGGTTCAATCGCCAGAAAAATTTAAAGAAATGTTTCGAATGGATAAAAAACAGTTTGATTCTGTCTATAATAGAACCTTATTTGCTTCCAAAGATGTATTCAAGATCTCATGATAAGATTGCACCGAATGAGAAACTTGCCATTTGACTACTTTTGACCATTGATATGTCTAGAAAGATTTCTTATTTTTCACAATTATTTTTGTTTTTATTTGTTTGTTTTGATTTGTAAATATAAAATAATGTAATTTTTTAATAATATTTTTTAATATTATTCTTAATAAAAAACAATTATTAAGTTTTATGACGAGATACTAATGCTGATATTTATATGAGGATAAATAACCGCTCCTCTCGATGAGTTGTTAAATAACCTCAATAAATGAGTAATCAACGAGGTTTATTTATACTCGAATGACTGTGAATTACAGCCATAACCAGATTTATTATAAAGTAATACAATTTTTCGTTTTTTAATTTTTAAAATTTTTTAAAACCCATTTATACATCCACCTATTTAACCACCAAGAACTCAGAATTATTCTCTCCATTTGGGCAAATACAGTCTTTATACAGAGGGGTTGGGGGCTCCCTACTAGATAAACAACATAAACACCCACATTTCAGCAGGGGGCGGTGGTCCGCCACTACATATAGCCATATATACCAAATTACAGGGTCTTAAAAATTTTGTATATCGGTCGGACAATAGCGTAAAAAAAACATATGTAATCACTAAATCTCACTGATTACGAATATGATGTTAAAATGTGAGACTTTTACGATTTTGTCAAATTTTTTTAATCATATTTGTCATTTACCGTTATTTAAATTATGTATTTATTTTTAATAAAAGAATAAAAATTGAAAGAAAATAATAATTGGCAAAATAAAATCAAAAAACACAGATGTTAAATTAATATTTACAATTTTTTTATGCTTTTTTCATTGGTTCAAAATATTGTGTGGATTTGTTTTTCATCGGAATTTGATTACGGTTAATTGTTTGACAAAAACTATATATATGTGTGTGTATATATAAAAATTATTTTGCGTCCTTTAAAACATTATTTATTATATAAATTTAAACAAATCTTCTTGATTGATACAGACAAGGAATATTTTTATTTCAGAAAATTATATATTTGATTTTTTAACAATTAAATAATTTGATTATTTGTATTGTAATAATTGTTAATTGTTAATTAATTGACTTATTATTACAATTAAAGGTTTTAATTTATTTATTGATTTTTTTATATATTTCTTTAAATGTATATTTATAAATTATGGTATATTTATATTGAAATATTAGAAAATTTGTGTAATTGATAGTTTTTCTATTTTTTTTTAAATATTATTTCATTATTAGAAACAGTTTGAATTATTTATTTTTATTTACAAAGAAAGCCATTCTTTTATATTACTGTAGTCCTATAGATTAGTATTTTATTTGCCGAATTTAATATTTTAATTTTTATAATTAATTAATTAATATGTCGTCGGCTTCGAACAATAATATTAAGGGTAACTTAAATTTTCGTAAAGGAGGTAGACCATCAAAAAAAATCAAAAAAACAACAAATGGTTTTTAAGTTTAAAAACATTGTTGACACAGAGGGTATTGATGATGTTTTACCTCAGCCATTGGTTGAAAATACGCCATATTATACTGAGTTCACTCAACCATTGGTTAAGAATGCATTTATTTATGATGTGTTGACTCAACCGTTGGTTGAGAATATATCTATTTTTATGACGTGTCGACTCAACCATTGATTGAGAATACATCTTTTTATGATATGTCGAATCAACCATTGATTGAGAACATATCGGTAATAAATGTAGGTCGAGCTCCTTTATTGAAAATGTCTTAAATCTCAAATATAATACCGTATACTCCTTGCGTAGATTTAATAAAATGTGCATGTAGTTCTGATGATGAACAATTGATTGATATTCATTTCTATGCGGCAACTGATAGAATAATATTAAACCGTGCATTTTATCTTCATTTTGCCAAACAATTTTCATTGCCTGCATCCTGCTTAAATGGAACTTTTCATCAGGGCAATATTTGACAAAGAATAAACGTACAGGTACTCAATGAACAGCAATTGCTGTCTTGGCCTGTATGTCATTTGAACGTGTCAGATGATAGCTGGATCAATGGAATTTATTGAAAATGTTATATATAAATAATATTTGGCATTCTGGTCATTCACCGCACGATTAACGGAAAACAAATGTAGTGTTGTTATCGCTAATACTAGGCAATTATAGTCAGTTATTCATGTTAATGGTATGATATACCTTAGCATTAGTCATATGTCAGTAGCAGATGTTTCTTCAAAAGGCCAATATTATTCTTTGAGCTCAGATGAGGTCACCTAGAAACGTTTAACAGATTTGCATTTCGCCACCCGTCATACAGTTTCAATTTTAAAATTTTATTTTGCCCTGTTTCAGGTACGAAATGAATTTAACCCATTTATTTAATCCGATAAATTGTCCCAATTATATAGCAATGTTTGTTGGTTTAACATTGAGACACTATGTTTAGAAGACGTGAAGACGTATAAAGTAAGTCTAGACGTGTTACTCTTAATAGTTAAAACGATTATTTATCTGATTGTTACGCTGATCGCATGAGGATATATACTGACAATGGTAATTTATGCGATGAATCAATTACGGTTGCACCTGATAATGTTAGCGATAATGTTGTTGAAGATAATATTGGACATGTGTTCCAAGATGATGCTATTGACGATGTTGAAATTTCTGAAGATTCCAAAAGTAGTTTTGGAAACAACGAATATCACACAGTACCGACGTAGGTGCATTTTACATAAGTATAATTTCGGCAACAATATTATTACAAATAATCGATGGATTGTACCATATAATCCATTTTTATTGTTAAAATATCAGTGTCACATTAATGTTAAAATTGTAGCAAATCTTAAAGCAATTTAGTATTTGTTCAAATATAACACGTGGGCTGAAAAGTTTCCGAAAATTCTAAGAAGTGGCGCCACTAGAATTTTTTTCATATGATTTTTAGTTAGTACCAACCTTCAAACGATACGTGTCAAAATTTGACAGCAGTCCGACCATTAGTTTGTGAGATATTGCGTTGTGAGTGTAGCTACTTTTGTTATTTGAAAAAAAATGGAAAAACACGAATTTCGTGCGTTGATTAAACATTATTTTATGATTGGAAAAAATATTTCTGAAGCCAAAAAACTGCTTGACGAGCATTATCCCGACACTGCTCCAGCTCTTTCAACAGTACATTTGTGGTTTGCAAAATTTAAAACCGGCCATATGGGCACCAAGGACGATGAACGCAGTGGACGTCCAAAGGAGACTGTTTCTCCGGAGTCAAATCGGCAGTCAGCATCATGGACAGCAAGCGACGAACCTCGTCCACAACGACCAAAAACGCAACAGTCGACTGGCAAGGTTATGGCATCTGTATTTTGGGATGCACATGGAATAATTTTCATCGACTAACTCGAAAATGGAAAAACCATCAATAGTGACTATTATAAGCCTTGTTGTAGCGTTTGAAGCATGAAATCGCTCAGAAACGACCGCATTTGAAGAAGAAAAAAGTCCTGTTTCATCAAGACATGTCATAAATCAATGAAACCGATGTCAAAATTGCATGAATTGGTCTTCGAATTGCTTCCACATCCAGCGTATTCTCCAGATCTGGCCACCATGAAGAGGTGATCGCCGAAACAGAAGCCTATTTTGAGGAAAAAACGAAATGGTACTATAAAAATGGTATCGAAAAGTTTGTAGGGATGTATGTTGATGAATAGAGTTTAATTTTGCAAAAAAAATGTTTTTTTTTAGAATTTTCGGAAACTTTTCAGGCCATGTGTTAATTAAGCATTATTATTAATTGTTGTTTTACATTTTAAATAAAAATAATATAATAAAATAGATATAAAATATAAAAACTCTGTTTAATATAAAATTAAAATGAATCAAACAAACAAAAGACAAGTTAAAAATAACATTTTTTGGCAAAATTTCATTTTATTATTCAACATAGTTGCTTTCGAGAGCGATACAGCGATTATAGCGATCTTCCAACTTTTCGATACCATTTTTGAAGTACGATTTGTGTTTAGCTTCAAAATAGGCCTCAGTTTCGGCGATTACTTCTTTATTGGCGCTAAATTTCTTTCCAGCTAGCATTCTTTCGAGGTCTTAGAACAGGAAAAAATAGCTGGGGGCCAGATCTGGCGAATACGGTGGATGTGGAAGCAATTCGAAGCCCAATTCATGCAATTTTGCCATTGTTTAGATTGATTTGTGACACGGTGCATTGTCTTGATGAAACAGAACTTTTTTCTCCTTGAAATGGGGTCGTTTTTTAACGATTGCATCCTTTAAACGATCCAATAACGCTATATAATAATCGTTGTTGATGGTCTGGCCCTTTTGGAGGTAATCAATGAATATTATGCCAGCTGACTGTTGTGTTTTTCCTTGCTTTGGATTCTGTTCATCGTGTGCAGTCCACTCAGCTGACTGTCGATTGGACTCTGGAGTGAAATAATGGAGCCATGTTTCATCCATTGTCACATATCGACGCAAAAATTCAGGTTAACAGCTTCAAACACTGCTCAGAATCATTAATACGTTGTTGCTTTTGATCGATTGTGAGCTGGCGCGGCACCCATTTTGCACACAGCTTTCTCATGTACAAATATTCATGAATGATATAATATACACGTTCAGATGATATTTTCACAATGTCTGCTATCTCGATCAACTTCACTTTATGGTCATTCAAAATTATTTTGTGAACTTTTTTGATGTTTCGTCGGTGACAGCCTCTTTTGGGCGTCCACTACGTTCGCCATCTTCGGTGCTCATTTCACCACGTTTGTCCGAAAAAAGATTTCCAAGTAATAGTATTGAACTTACTGATGAGTTATTAATTAGGATTAATTCAATAAACAGTGAATCCATAGAAAGAGACGCATTGATTGATGAACTAGCAAAAAGAATTGAGTTAAGCAAATTACGAGAAAGAAAAATTAAAAACCGAGTTATAAGCTTCTAAGGAGAAATTGTTGGATATAAATAACAGGTTAGAAAAATTTGAGTTAAAGGAAAGATTAGACGAAATATTGGAGAATAAGTGCGTAGATATATTAGAGAATAATAGGGATTTATATTTGCAGTCCGTTGGAATTGTCAATATTAGAGAAATCGGTTTTGGAATGGAGGAGAGGCATCAGATAACGAGATCTACTTCGGGGTTGATAATACGGGTAATTCAACAAATAATAAAGTCAACATAGAGCTTAATGATTTGAACAATAATAATAACGGTTGCAATGGCGACAGTCAAAATCGTGTAATCAACTATAAGAAACTTGGTGGAATATTAAACATCTACTTGGATTGGTAAATTCAGCGCAGAGGGAGGTAATGTATGTGAATGCGTTATGGAATTTATAAATTCTATTGAATCAGACAGGAATTGCGTGGATGAGATTGAAGAAGAGACATTCGTTAAGTCATTAGGGACTAGGGTAACGGGTTCAAGAAACAAAAACCCGTTAACAAATCGCGATGAGGCGTTTAAGGAAGTTGGCCAACAACCGTCGGTTAAATGTTCTTTTTGTAACATGAAGAATCACACATATGAAGAGTGAAAAAAATAATGATAACAATTATAATAGAAATACGAACAATAATGGTTACAATAACAATTACAAAAATTATCGTAATAATAATAGTATCAATAATGGTAATAACGGTTATAATAATTTTAATGGTAATCGTAATAATGCGAATAATAATTCTAATAATGGGAGTAATAATAATGGAAATAATTATCAAAGTAATTTTTCAAATAGATATTTCAATAATGGAAATAATGCGTTTAATAATAACTTTAAAAATAATAATGATACGAATACTAACGGTTCAAATAATGGTAAAACAAACACTTACGGGTCGTTAAACTAAAGTCGGCTATATTAGAGCACCATAGTAATAGCCGTAATTTTTTTAACGTAACTAAAAAAAATGAATGTAGTGATAATTATAATGATAATAATGAAAATAATACAAAAAATTATTCAGAAAAATTTGCTGATAAACAATTTAATACAATTCATAATATATCGGTTGCTAGTAGAGAAAATAGTAATGCGAAAATAAATAAAAGTAATATCAAGGTTATAAGAAAGAAAAATAAAATAAGAAAAAAAACCTTATGTATTGTAGTAAAAATAAAAGTAACTCATACATATATAATATTAATACGTTTGTGCGCGTTAAGGGGACAAATATAATTTGCAATATATTTTATTTTAAATATAACGAAAGAAAAAATTAATGAGTTAGTGGGGTTCAAAAATCCGGTTATGACTTTAAATAATATTTTCATAAATATGAATTGGAGGGGTAATTTCGTGGATTTTCCCTTAAACATATGTAAAAATAATAAAGTTAGGTTACTGGTAGATACGGGAGCATTAAAATCGGAAGTTTAAATTAATGATTTTGAAAAAATATATGAAGCGTTCACAAATTGTGAGAGAAATTAAATTTCCAATGCGATCGGAGGAAGTGGTAATAGAATCTGGAGAGTTATTACCAGGAATTTTCTTGGGAAATACCATTACAACGATAAATAATTATATGGGATAAATAGCGATAATTAACGCAAGATAGGTAGATGTAACAGTTAAACAAATGGATTTTAAATATTCATATTTTAAAGATTATGAGTTAATTAAAAAGAAGGGCATACTAATATCGATAGGGTCCGCGGTTAAGGAAAAAAAAAATTTCATATATAATGTTTGTAACAGTTTATCCACAAAGGGCAGAAGAATTGTCGACTACCGGAAATCCATAAATACTTTATTAATGACAAAATATTGGAAGAAAAAATTATTGTACCAAGAATCCCTGGAACACACCTTTATTGGTGGTACCTAAAATGACAGGGCCAGACGATGAAAAACGTTGGCGTTTAGTATTTGACTTGTAAATTAAATGAAATAACGATAAAGGATGCTTTTCCATTACCGAGAATTGAAGACATTCTAGATCAATTGGGAAATTCCAGATATTTTAGTACGTTAGATCTTGCGAGTGGTTATCATCAAGTTTTGATGGATCCTAAAGACGCAGCAAAAACTGCATTTAGCACGCCATTTGGACATTTTGAGTTCAATAGAATGCCGTTTGGTTTAACTGATGCTCCTATTACATTCCAACGCATAATGAACTATGTTTTAATGGGATTGCAGGGGATAGATTGTTTTGTATATATAGATGATGTGGTGGTATACGGTAAAAACTTAGAGGATCACAATAATAAATTAAAAAATATAATATATTTGATAGATTGATGGAGTATAATTTAATGAATTTAGAAAAATGTCAGTTTTTAAGAAGAGAAGTCATGTATTTAGGACATAAATGTACAGAAGAACGGAGCGTTACCGGATCCTAGGAAATCTACATGTGTGACGGATTACCCTGTTCCGAGGAACGTTAAACAATTACAATCATTTTTAGGATTTGTGAATTATTATAGGAAATTCAATCCAAATTTTCAAAAGTAGCTTTTAGTTTAAATAAATTAATGAAGAGAAACACACGATTTATATGGACAACAGAATGCCAAGTTGCATTTGAAACATTAAAAAAGGCTCTTATTTCGCCGTCAATTCTTATATATCCTGATTTCAGTAAACCTTTCATATTAACAACTGACGCAAGCGGTGACGCTTTACGTGCAGTGTTATCTCAGGGACCTCCAGGCAAAGATAGTCCGATAGCTTATGCTAGTCTATCATTAAATTCGGCTGACCGTAGATATTCCACAATTGAAAGGGAATTACTTGCCATAGTCTGGGCAACAAAAAATTTCAGGAGTTATCTTTTAGGAAGAAAATGTATTGTTTTCACGGATCATAGACCTCTAAAGGGGTATTTAATGTAAAGGATCCAACTCCAAGATTAATCCATCATAAATTGCCAGAATATGACTATAATATAGAATATAAACCCGATAGAATGAATACAAATGTCGATGCATTAAGTAGAATTCCGGTAAATGTAGTACAAACTCGTTCGCATGCGCGGAATGTTAGCTAAGGTATGTATTCACAAATTTTAAAAAAGAATCTCTTCAAGAGCTATCTCTCACGCTAGCTAGATCTTTTGAAGTTGACTTCAAGGGACCTCAACATATAGTGTTCTCATCGTTCTATGGATACTTGCGTACTTGAACGATTAATTTTCCGAATATATCTTTTAAAAAGCGAGAGACAGAAGTTTGATTTTGAGAAGATAGCTTCAATGGACCGCAACCTATGCAGCTTTATATATTGTTCCTATGATTACATGTATACTTACAATAGGCATGAAAGTAGCTATGGAACCATTTTAACACTATAGTAATTGGCATAAGGTCCATTAAAATCAACTTACCAAATTCAAACTTTTATCTCCCTCCATTAAATAGAAATTGTATTGAGAGTATAAACTATAGAAGTAACCAAGATAGGGTAGGAATACTATAACAACTGGTAGCTCTAGGATTTAACACTGGATAATCCGGACGATATATCAACGTAAATTGGTTCAAGTGTTAACGTACTTGATACAACGCTATATACAGAAAATGACGGCTGTGGTATAACAGGTAAATCAATTCCAAATTCATAGAGTGTAAGTATATAAAAATACCTAAACAAACTGGACATAATTTAATGATCACAAAATGTTTGTCTCCAAAAAGTAAGAGGGGTCGGTCATATATTATTACCTCTTAATATTATTCGTTTCAAAGTTATTTCCAAAAACTGGAATTTTATAAAAACTTCCCCTGCCCCTAACTCAAACACCTGGATGGATTAAAATTTGATAAAAAAAATACAAATTTTGTGTTTGACTTTTTGAGACAGACTGTATTTCCACCATTCTGGACAGCTCAATCGCCAAACTGACATCACTTTTAGATTCTTCTAATCAAAGTACCTCAGATACAATCATAAAAATTAAAATTATTGAACATATGAAACAATCTGTTATGAAAATATATTGTACATAACTTTATAGCTGGTAATTGTATATTACAAATTTATGGCTCAAATTAAAGGTGAAGAATTTCTCCATCGCCATTATTTAAAGTAATTTTTTAAATAAACTTGCTCCTGATAAAGTTATAAGCATAAATTCAGGTTTTTTTTTACACAATTTTTCAAAATTAGTAACTTTTGATACACCCTGTAACCAAATTCAATTAATTTTTAATAATTTTTATTTGTGAAATAAAGCACACTCTAGATAGTTATTATTACCAACTTCTAAAATTATTATAGTATATCGGGATCAAAAGTTATAGATTTTTATAAAATGTCAAGTTTTGTAGTACGTCAGAGTGATAATTACCCCCTTAAAAGTGAAATTGGGAAGAAAAAAAAAATTTTGTTCTATAATTTGGTGAGTCAGGCATTACTAAAAATCTTGAACACTGTTGAAGATTTTTTTTTAATGGATTATTTTGATTTGATTTGGATTTGGTTCGATTAAATTTATATCATTATATTTAGAATTATTTATTAAATATCAACAAATCATTTAGAATTTTCCTGATATTTCAAAAGATATGTTAGTTGACGTGGTGACACATTATTCTGAATAATTATCAAACTAAACACCAATATCTCGACCAAATGTACATGTTATAATTTAAAAGAAATGTAATTTATTGTATTATAGGGACATTGTCAGTCATTATACCCAACAAATGATTCAACTTTGCAACCTTTTAGTACCTTTGATTAGATCTTGCGGGTTTTTAAACGCAGAGCTGATTTGTGGAAGAATATAACATTAAAAACATATAGCGACGAACAATGGCGTGAAAAATTTCACATGTCTTAAGACATTAAGAAATTACTTAAGTACTACTTTATGTGTTATGTTACTTGAAAAACTGACACCAATAAAATAATTTAAGAAAGGCATAGGATGAAAAGCAAGTAGCAGAGTACAGAGTTGTGGTTGATGTCTTTAGTAATAGTATTCACTATGGTATACGGTTCACAAAAATTTTAAACGTGTAATCAATGCTATATTAAAAAGCTTTATGCTGTTATTTGTACGCATGCACAATTTACGGGATGCTACCAATTAAGTACAGCATTTGAAAATAAATATCATGCCATTGGATGACGGAAAGGATTTTTACAATAGAAAGGGCTAGCTATCCATCGTTTTACAAGCCGTGGTTGATAACAATTTTAAGAGAGTACAATTTAATTGTTCTGTTATAACATTTTACCATTATATAAAATAATAACCATTTTTCATTTATGAGGTTAACAAATGTCTCATCCAGGTCGCCTTCAGGTAGCTGGAATTCAGATTAGATATAATATTATCGATGATCCGGCATATCCATTAAAAAAATGGATATACAAGAATTATGCAGAAAGTAACCTTTCAGAAATTCAATTAACTTTTAATGCGTACATGTACATGAATTCTGCTAGGATGTGCGTCGAACAAAGTTTTGGTAGATTGAAATCAAGTTGGTGGGTCTTTAAACACCAATCGGACATGGGTTATTTGTTTGATGCCATAATTTAATTGATGATTTCGATGAAGAAATATGATTTGATACAACCGTTAGTTATGAAATACAACAACCTGAAAGAGCAACTGACAATGATAAGTGTGTAAGTGTTTAAGGAATAAAATCCTATACAGAAATAAGCAACGTATCAGTTTACTCATATATGATAATAATGATAACGTAAAAATATGATAACTTTTTCATATTGTTTTAAATTAGAGGATGTTGTACTAAATTGTACAACGGTACTTTGTGTATTAAATTATAAAAACAAGTTTGCTATTATACTCCAATTTCCCCTATAAATGAGAGCAGACATTGTTTCATAATCGTGATAGTCTGTCACATAAAACCTCTTGTTTATAAATGTATTGTTCATTTTGTCATATGTATTCACATTCTCTTTTCTTTTCTATTACACTAAATAGGAATTTAATATTGTATTTTACATGTTCGTTTGAATGGGAATTCAATTGAATAGAGATAAATTTACATGTAATTTTAAACGTATTTCAAAAAAATTCGTTTAAATGGGAGTTTTGTTTGAATTCAGTTGAACATAAATTCAACTGTAAATATTTTAATTTATTTTATTTTAATTATAATAATAATAATCTTAATAATAATAAAAAAAAAAGAAAAGTTGAAAATTAATCAATAACATTTATTATATAAAAAAAATAATATACTGATTAGCTGGGCCTTTGTCAATCCAATTATTTGTATACTTTTAGATAATATTACTTAATTATTGAACTATTACTAAACTACCGTCATATTTGTCAAAATAAACGATAAATAATTGACACAAGTGTTTTGGCAGCCTTGTGTATGAACATTTTTTTCAATTGTATAGAAGTATTGATATAATATTGTGGTGTCGCGTTGTTGCGTAATATGGTAATATGTTATGTTATATGTGAAAGAATTTATTGATATATATTTAAGAATATATTAAATATAACAGAATATTAAAATTAAATTAATTAATAATAATTTTGTGTAAGTAATATAATCATATAAATATTATTAAATTTTTCAACTATATACATATTAAATTTATGTATTGAACAAATATTTTATTTTTGTCTTTTCGTGTAACTGCAGTCTATTTAGATAATAATATTTATAATTTACTTAATTGGAGAGAATTCATCAATAATAAACAACTATAATATTAGTTGGATGTGCACGGATTCAGAGTGTGGAATGGTTATGTTCGTCATTTCTTTTATATAGTTGTTTTAAATTACCAAGACATACCAGAACACTATAATTAAATCACTTGTTCATAATCAACTGTCTGCACAGAGATATATTAACTTATTTAAATATTCGTGATTTGCAGGCAGATATCGAGAGAGATCACCAAAATTTGAAAACCCGGCACACTTCGCTTTTAAGGAATCACAAATGTTATGTTCATGGTGTCAAATATCTTTGTGCCTACAACACTTTTTTACAAATTATCACCTTCCTAACAATTAAATAAGTGCATTTTGAAATAATGCTTTAAAGAAAATCAATTACTAATTAAATATAAACAATCTGTTATTTATATGTAAATATATTTCAAGAGCTTTAAAAATTATCGGAATTTATGAAAACTGGTGTAAAATGGTTTAAAATTTGATAAAAAACCCAATTAATTTTTAATAATTTTTATTTGTGAATTAAGGCACACTTTAGACAGCTATTATTTCCAACTTCCAAAATTATTGTTGCACTTCTGGATCAAAAGATATAGATTTTTATAAAAAGTCATGTTTTGTTGTCCTTCGGATGGATCGTTACCCCCTTAAAAGTGAAATTTAGAGAAAAAAAGAATCTTTGTTCTATACTTTGGTGAGTACTACAACTTGGCAAAATTTCATACGAATCAGGATTTGACGCCTCAGGTGGTTCCCTTGTTAGTTTTATTGAAATAATTGAACCCGAATATAAAACCACCTAAAATATAACATGGTGTCAGAATTGTGGTGAGCTAAGTAATAATAAAATTTGTATTATATAAAAGAAAAAAAAAAAAAATAAAAAAAAAGAAAAAAAATTAAGCTTAAAAAAAAAAAAAAGTAAAATCTTCAACACGTGGTAAAAATATTTTTGAATTAACTGAGAATCAGAAGTTGGTAAATACTAATATGTTATCTATACAAGAACAGAAAGATCAATTTTTTTTTTTTTTTTAAGTCATATTTTGCTCCTAATGGAGCTTTGAAGTCATCTAATAAACCTTTCATTACAACCAAGTTAATAAATTACTCCGCATGGGAGTATATAACAATTTACCAATTGTGTACTGTACTGTACTGTAATTAACGAAAGAGATGTTTTCATAATACTATTATTTTTATATGGGTGATTAGCCCATAGTTATGTGTGTGCAGACATTGTTAATCTTTGAATAGCGTCCAACACCATATTTTCAAAGATATCCGTTTTTCTTTTTATTCCATCAACTAACAAATGGTCACCCAGCAGAAAAATTTTAGTATTGAAATAAATACCGAAAAATTTCCTATGAAAAAATAGCGAATTTGAACCCGCTATATTTCATGATTAATATATATATAATATGTATATATATATTTATATTTATATTTCGGCGCTATGCATCTGCGCTACCGAGTGGTCAATCAATTAAGGCATCCAAATCCACAAGTAGATGCAGTGAAATTATCAAGTCATCGTGTACCATTTCCTAAACTACTGCAGGTAGAAAAGGGTGATATTAATGACAATTTTCAACTGTTTAAAAGCAACTAGAATGAATATATAATTGCTGCAGATAAATCGAAAAAAATCAATTTATTATTAACATTGATTGGTTATGACGCTAAGGTTAGATATAATTATTTTTCATTAATTGAACCTGAAAAAACAACTGCTGCAGATGTATTAGACTTAATAGGTGAACGTCTAGTGTCACAAAGAAATATTTTGTATGATCGATATATGTTCCACACGTGTCATCTGTAATCAACTTCATCAATAAGCTTTTGATAATTATTTACTTACCAGTCAACATACTTAAGTGCTACTTTTAATTTAAGTTGAGATATACGTCACTCGAAAGGATATTATTAATTAGAATTTTTCTGAAAATATTTTGGGTTGAGCTCCAGGGGTTTGGAAGTTAGGGGGTGGCGAAGTTTTTTGTAGATTTTCAGTTTTTGGGAAATAACTGTTAAACTGGTAATTTTAGGATATCAAAATGTATGACCAACCCCTCTTACTTTTTGATAACAAATATTTTGCAATCATTAAATTTACCCCCCCTCCTCACCCTCACCCTATTTTAACCGAAAAGTCTTTTTTCAGGCTTGACATTTTTATAACGGGAAAATTATGACGGATATTGAGAAAATGTTGATGGGAAGTTGTTCCTCGATAAGTTTTCTACAAATAGTAATTTTTTAAATGAATTAAGATTGACTTTTTCGTCATGCACTGAAACTGATTAAACTGAAAATTGTATATGCGATCATAGCTCGTACAATAAATATAAATTAGTAATTATTCAAATTTTTCAATAAATATTAGAAGTACCCTGTATATACTATAATAAAGTTGTAAAAATTAATTAAATAGTATTATATAACATAAATACATATATTGTATTATAAAAATTAAAAAATTCTGAAATTAACAATAACATCATATTTTCAATTGTTAGAAGTATAAGCATGCATGGGTATTGTCACTATATGAAGACTATGAAACTCTGATATATCCAGGCATAGTACCAGTATACTGATACTATGATGCATACCATATACAATTTTCAGTTAAATAAGTTTCAGTGCATGACGAAAAAGTCAATCTTAATTCATTTCTAAAATATAATTATCGGCGAGGTAAAGAAATTCTCGAAAATAAATAGTAATCGTTAATACATAAAATTAGATCACCCTATGTAAAATTATAGTTCAATTGAAGCCGGTTATCATTAAATAATCAAAGATTTTCGAAGCGATACATCAGTGTTTTTTCAGAATTTTCAAGTTCAAACGACCTTTTTTAAAAACTGCTTTTTGGAAAAAAGTGAGTACAAATTTGGAAACTTCCCATCAACATTTTCTCAATATCCCTCATAATTTTCCCGTTATAAAAATGGAAACGCTGAAAAACTACTATTTGACTAAAATAAGGTGGAGGTGAGGAGTAGGGGGAAATTTAATGATTGCAAAAAATTTGTTATCAAAAAGTAAGAGGGGTTGGTCATACATTTTGATATCCTGAAATTACCCGTTTAACAGTTATTTTCCAAAAATTGAAAATTTACAAAAACTTTTTCCACCACCTAACTTCCAAACCTCTGGAGCTCAACCCAAAATATTTTCAGAAAAATTCTAACTCATAATATCCTTTCGAGTGACCTATATCTCAACTTAAATTACGAGTTGCACTTAAGTAACTGGTTAGTTTACGTAAACTTGTTGAATTTTGTAAGTATAATGAAAATGTTAATGCTACTTTGTTGTTAAGAGATCGCATTGTTTTTGGAATTAATGTTACATTCCTAAAGAAAAAATTATTGGCAGACGATCCAGAACAATTATCTTTAGATATAATTATTGTTGAATGCAAAATTAATGAGGCTACAGAAGATAGAGTCAATAAAAAAGAAAATGGAAACAACAAAATGAATGATATAAAACGCAAATGTGAATTTTGTGGTAGTTTTCACGTTTTTAATAAAAACAATTGTCCGGCATTTGGAAAAACTTGTAAATTTTGCAACGGAAAAACCATTTTGATGTAGTATGAAAAAAAAGAATATATAAACAGAATAATAAACAGAAATATGTAAAAGAAATAAATACTAACAATAAGTCATATGTTGTAAGAATAGATCCTACTTTAACAATTGGTAAAATTATGGATAATTCTAAGAACGGTGGTGCTATTTTGGCTGAATTGAAATTGAAATTTCAAAATTAGACAAATATACTGAGTCGTTTCGCATTTGTCTTGATTACCATTAAATGCTGCATTAAAGAGGCCGCATTATCAATTCACAACGATTGATGAAAATTTACCGGAATTGGGTAAAGCAAGAATTTTTTCTACAGTTGATACGAAAAAGGGATTTTGGCAAATCGGGCTTAAGAAAAAAAGCAGTAAATCGACCACATTTTGGATACCATATGTACGGTATAGATGGCTAAGATTACCATTTGGTCTAGCACCTTCACCAGAATTATTTCAAAATAAAATGTATCGTCTTGTTCATGATTTAAAAGGTGTTGAAATGTTGGCCGATGACATTTTGATTTATGGTTCAGGTGATACTATGTAAGCAACTTACTCATGTGAAATCTGAATAGAATTGGTTAAAAGAAGAAGAGGAATTTAAAAAGTTGAAAAATTTATTATCAAATGTTAAATCTTTGAAATATTTTGAAGTCGGTAAACCGTTGACAATAGAATGTGATGCAAGTAGTACAGGTTTAGGTGTTTTGGTTTATCAAAATAATGGTGTAATTGGTTATGCTTCAAGAACGCTTACAACTACGGAAAAGAATTACGCAGTTATCGTAAAAGAACTGTTGGCGATAGTTTTTGATTGTATGCGATTTAATCAGCAAATTGTGGGTAATGTTTGATACTACAATAGTGCCAACCTTCAATAAAAAAGTCAAAATTTCATGACAAAACGGTTGAAGTTACACAAGATTCATTGACACTTTATTTTTCAATTTCAGAAAAAATTATTATATGTACTCCTACATATATTTATAATATCACTGTGAAATTACACTACATGAAGAAATATTTTGATCACAGTAACATTATTTAAAAAGCACCTGCTAATTGGTATATTTAAATTATTAATCTAGTTTTCATAAAATTATTAAAAAAGCATATAAATAGCGTAACATGATAGAAGGCAAATCAGTTATTAAGTAACTCGTGAAGTGTTAAGAATAGGGTAATGTATTACAATCAGGTCAGCACGTGAAAGCCTAAGCGCTGATTGTAATAAGTTAGGTATTTTCAAATAAAATAAAAACAAATTAGAAATTATTTCTTTTTATATAATTTCACAGTGTTTATTTATAATATAAATTCCTACATATATTTAAAATATCGCTGTGAAATTACACTACATAAAGAAATATTTTGATCACAGTAACATTATTTAAAAAACACTTGCTATTTGATATATTTAAATTATTAATCTAGTTTTCATAAAATTATTAAAAAAGCATATAAATAGCGTAACATGATAGAAGGCAAATCAGTTATTAAGTAACTCGTGAAGTGTTAAGAATAGGGTAATGTATTACAATCAGGTCAGCACGTGAAAGCCTAAGCGGTGATTGTAATAAGCTAGGTATATTCAAATAACTCGTGAAATGTTAAGAATAGGGTAATGTATTACAATCAGGTCAGCACGTGAAAGCCTAAGCGCTGATTGTAATAAGCTATGTATTTTCAAATAACTCGTGAAATGTTAAGAATAGGGTAATGTATTACAATCAGGTCAACACGTGAAAACTGAAATAATTGATCGGATTGTGGTCCGATGTTTTATCGGCTACGGGAAATGTCTTTGCGGATACTACACTATTTCTGTATCTTAGCTTGATTAAGATAAAATCTATTTGATTTCTGACTATATTATCAGGATTGTCAGCTGGTGATTTCCATGTGTAAAGGCGACGTTGTGGCTTAAACATTGAGTTTGTTTGTAATGATTAGGTTTTTTTCTTTGCAGAATTGAACTAATGTTTCACCTCTTTGATTTCTTTGTCCAAGTCCAAATGTTCCGACCGTATTATCTTCTCGTCCTGATCCAACTTTTGCATTAAAATCACCAATCACAGTTGGTCACAAGTTGGTCCGTAGACTTGTATAACATTTATGTTAAAAGTTTTATTATAATTACTCTATCTGCCAGAGGTATGCAACTAAGTACACAGGATTTAATTTCTTTGTTGATTATTATACCAACGCCATGACGATGATTTTTATCTTCATTACCCGAATAATAAATTATGTGATCATCAATTTTACATTCACCCGATCCTTTCCACCATGTTTCACTTATACCCAAAATTTGTATATCCATTCTATATTCCATTCCATTCATTTGATGATGTTGTATATCTTTCCTCCTTCATACATACTTCTGTTATAATTTTTTTATGATGTTTTGCACCAAATTATAACCATTTATTTTTTTTAATGTTAAAATAAGAAAAAAAAACTACAATATTATTTCCAACTTGCACTTACGTGAAAATAACTTTAATTTTAAGAGTACAATTAATTACAAGTCTATGGCTAACTTATCTTAACGGACTCTAAATTAAAACTAAAACTATCAATATCAAAATCAAAAATATGCCATACTAAAATTAACGGTGACAAATAATAATACAAGTATGGGAGGTAAATGTATCAATGCATTTGAATCTGCAATATATCATTTCTGCCCCCTAAAAAAATATGATACTTATCATTTAAGCAAATGATATTTATCATTAGAAATACCAATAGTATATAACAATTTTTATATCTAATTTTAACATGCAAAAGCTTAATCAATAAAATATAACATATTATAAACATACCGTACACCTAATATAATAAACCAACTTTTTTTTTTAAATATTAGCATGCGATAAATTAATATAAATTAAATTATAAATTACTATAAATTCATTTCCAACAACTAAATACTATGAATCTATCTAAATTATATTCGAGATAAATGAATTATTAGCTTTAATCAATAACAAGAAAAGAATAATAATACATTCCTCGTTGCTTTTATTTGACACAAATAAATATTATTACAGGATAATATAGTATTATATAAGGACTAGGTATTAACATTGTTATCCAAGCTGTGAAACATCTTAAAGCTACGTTTCCACTGGGTATGGCAATTACGTTCATACGCGTATTATTTGTTAAAAATACGTATTTTAGATGGAAACGTAAAACATACGTATGACAAACTGACGTATGACGCGTATGACATACGTATTTTTTAAATTTATAAAAACGCGATGGAAACGGACTCCATACGTATTTTCAATGCGTATGACATTTAAATCATACGTGTGACGAAGAAGGGTGATGAAACATTTTTGTGTGAATATATGAACGTATGATGAGATTTGACATTGACAAAGTTTTTTTGTTTTGTTTAAACTGAATGAATCAAAGATATTTAAAATGGAAAAAATAAATAATTTAAATAAAGAAAATGTGGAAAATTATAAAGAAGGTACATCTATGTTAAATCAAAAGCCAATTGGAGCGATGAACTGTGTCGCAAATTAATTGAAAATGTTGAAGCTAATGAATGTTTGTGGAATATCACATCAATTGAATATAAAAACAATTCTGTGAATGACTGTTTTTGAGGCATAAAATAATTTTTCAATTGAAGCAAAACTGTCACCAGTGGCTAGGTACCTCAAACATATCGCAATTCTCTCAGCTGCTGATATTGCGGCACGAAAATTGTTATCCTGTTTAGCAATTTTTGGACCAACACGGATCACTATATACTGAAAATCGTCAGGGGACATTCGCAAAAAATTTTTGTACAATTGTGCATCTCCTGCTTGTAGACTTTCGTTTAATTTTACGAAAAATCCACTCTCATCTCTCATGGTAAACAGTGGCCGTATCCACCAAGTTGGCTTCTTTCTTTTTCTTTCTTCCTGATCTAATTCTTCTGCATCTAATAACATTAATGTACCCAAAGAAACAGCCCTTACTGCAACACACGCATTTAAATTGTCCGACATATCTTTTCACCAACGGAATAAAATAAAATGAAATTCACAACACAAAAATAACAAAAACGAACCAAAACTCAATTGTAATAATAATTTACCGTTTTTATGTATAATTATATTAATTTTAAATACACAAAATTAATATTGTATATTGTTAAAATTTAATTAAATGTTTTAATAATTTATTTATTTAATTTTTTTCATTAATTATACCAAACGAACTTTTGTTGTTTGAGTTTTTCAAATTGATTTCTCATAATTTTTCTCAACAAATCTGCGCATGAGTATGCCATATCTTACGATTGAATCATATGTCAAATTCTATGGAAACGACAAAATGTATGACAAAATAACGTATGGCAAAAATCGTCAGTTGTTAGTATAAATTCTTTTTCAAAATCATGAAATTGTAAAATGTTGGGACTTATCAAATGATTTTGCATTGGCCATCTCTTCAAACAATGCAAATGGTACTCCCTTACGCAATAATTCAGTCTAAGGATGAGCAATATTAGAAAACCCCTTAATGGAACGTCTGTAATAATTAGCTAATCCCAAAAAAGATTGAATTTGTTTTACATTGGTAGGTATAGGAACATCTCCTACACATTTTAACTTGTTACGTAATACCGTCAGGTGATATAACGTGACCCAAATAAATAATTTCGCTACACAAAAAATGGCACTTGTCGGTTTGCAACTTTAAATCATGTTCTCTAAGACGCTCGAAAACTGCACACAAATTATTGTTGTGATCTTGCAAATTTTTCCATAAATAATAATAACATCGAGATATACTAAACACTTTATACCCTGTAAACCAATGAGGAAATGCTTCATCATGCGCTGGAATTCTATGAAACTCATAATGTCCTTACTTGGTGATAACCATTTGCCAAATCAAGAGTCGTAAAATATTGGCAACACCCAAGTTGATCAAAAAAATTATTAATATTTGGTAAAGGAAACGCGTCGCCCATTGTAATTTTATTCAACTTTCTGAAATCCACAACAACACGATATTTGTTATTACCCTTTTTAGGAACAATCAAGAGAGGAAAATTCCATGGGCTTGTGCTTGAAGAAATTATTCCATCATGAAGCATGGTATTAATTTGTCTATTGATTTCAGCCTTTTGTGAATTTGGTAATCTATATGCTCTTATATTAATTGCGGAAGTATTATTCAAAACTGGAATGCTATGTTCCACGGACGATGTAGCAGATAATTTATCACTAGGAAGATGAAATATGTCATTATATTTATTACAAATATCTTTAATTGAACCCCGTTCCTCGGAATTCAAATTTGAAGGCAAGTTTAATTTATCATTTAACAAAGAAATTCGATCCCCATTATTACTAACAGATTGACGAGTCTGATATGACTCGTATAATTCGAGATTTGGTGTAAAATTTCGTATTTCGACTTGATAGTCATTTGAGTTAAGCAATAACACATGAACCCTGTTATTTATTGGCCTTACCAGTGTACTGCCGACAAAAACAACCGCATTGTAATTCTTCATGATTACACAGAATTTCATCGCATGCAAGCACCTCTATAGGTACCAATATCTCACTTCGTGCAGGTATTATCACCGATTCCAAACACTTTACTTGTAAAATGTTAGAACCCTCCATTTGGAATGGCAAGACATATCATGGTCTTTAGAAATTAATGCATTTTTTTCATAATCAATTTGCAATTTAAATTTAATGAAAAAATCTTTACCAAATATTCCATCAGCATCAATATAGTTTATAGGAGAATCTTTCGGAAGAATTTGAAAAACATTGGAGTTATTAAAAATATCGACATAAGCAGAAGTAGACCCAATAGAACTAAATGAAACCCACGTAATACCGTGAAATGTTAATTTTTTAGACAAATCGACCATTACATCCGGTCTTAAACATTTTACCTTCAATAAACTAGCATCAGCACCAGTATCCAAAATAAATTTTGCACTCCCAGTTGAAACGGCATCGATAAAAAGTTTTACAATAATAGGATTGTACAGATGATTATATGTAAATATGGAGCGCTTTATTGGATTTGTTGAGCAGGTATGACAGCAATCTTTGCCGCCTGCAGTGAGGAGTTTCCCTGATTTCGATCATTGTTATATTTACATTTTTTACAATCTTGAATATTATGACCCTTATGCTTGCAATAATTACAAACAACCATATGATTTACCCTAAGGGAAGGAGATACATTATTATTAACAGAAATATTTCGATTAAAAGCTAGATTGACCTTACAATCTGTAGCAAAATGATCAGTTTTGTTACATCTGGAACATGTCTTGCGAGAATAGCAATTGTTTGCAGTATGACCAATTTTATTACATAAATGGCAAATTGTGAATGCTTTGCCAACCGTACCTCTACGTTCTTCTTCAAAGGCAATATTAATTGCATCTCGTAAAGTTGTTGGTCTTGCAGCGCGAATGATTAAATTATAAGGTGAACGTAATCCATTCATGAATGAATTCAAGGCAGTATCATTATTGATATCCTTTACATCAGCACTTAAATTTTCACCCGGGTTCTTAACACTAGCAAGATCTAACTCCGTTAAAAGTTTTTCTATTTTATTATATGATTTTTAAATTCATTCACTAAATCATTAAAAGAATTGAATTCATGATATCTTACTATTTCATAAGCTTTGTTTACTAATTTGGAATTTAATATTCTCAAAAATAAAAGTTTATCTTCAGTGGATTCCAAAGTATCCATCGTATATGATATGACAACAATTAGAAAATTTATGTTAATCGTTAGGGTTACCATCATAAATCGGGATTATTTACAATATTAACTTTATATCTAATTTACTCGCAGTGCAACCAAAAATGATCTTATTACTTGAATTCATTTCTGTAATAAATCATAAAAAAAATTGGTTATGATATAATTAAAGATGAATTGATGACGATAACAATAAAAATAAATAATGAACAATTACAGCTATGGATACATAAAATGCATTACTCTATAAATATATATGTAAATATTTATTTTTTAAATAAAATAATTAAAGTTGAACCACGGAAGTTATTTCGGATAGAATCCAGTGTGAAAGAAAATAATTTCAAAAATTAAATAACACGAAAAAAAAAATATGTTTTATGCAATTATTTGTTTAAATTTTTATTTTAGTCTGCTATACATTAGAGAAATGAAATTATTCTAATATCACCATAAAATTTTCTTTTTTTTTTTTTATAATTGGAGCAATTCACAGCCAATTTTAGCCTCATTGATAACTAAAATTTAACCACACTAAATTTAACGATCGAGGATACAAAATGGTATTCGCCACCATTCTCAAACAAATTTTTCATTTTCCAATCAAATTTCAAATTTCGTATTACGCGTCATCATGTCTCGTGTTTTTGTTGTTTTTTTGTACTATTAATATTTTAAAAGTTTTTATTATTTATTTTCTTTCACTATAAAAAACACGACACGACAATGATAAAAAATAAAGTATTATTATTGTTATTATTATTATTACTAATTATCATTTTTTTTTTATTCATTATAAATCAAAAATCACAAATCACAATACCAATTAATATTGTATTTATTTGCTTACAATACCTTCCATGTTACTTTTATGTTTATTTTTATTTGTTATTAATTTTTGAAAAAAAAAAATTTTATTGATGATCCATTTAAGAAACTTCACTTAGTTAGTTTCAATTTCAGAAGCGTTGAAACTATTATTTTAATGAAATGTAAAACTATTTCCACATATTTAATAATTTTATGGAGATTTGTTTTTGATTTTATTTCTAATGATAATAATATTAAAATGTTAGTTATTTCTAAACACATAATTAATATAATCATGTTTTATGCACTTCTTTAAAAAGTATAAATATTTTATGTGAAGTAGAAAAAAATAGTAACTTTTATATTTGATATATTGGTCAAACTGATTTTTATACTGGAATTTCTTTTGATTACTTTTTTTTTTTTTTTTTTTTTATTTGTTTCAGCATCTTTACAATCTATCTTACATATTGGTTTCTTACTGTATACTGTAAGAACCAAAGATATTAAGTAATTTTATTTGATATTTAAATTATTAATTTTGATTACTATTTGAAATGTTAGTAATGGATCCAGTGATCCAATTACCCTTAATTAACCATAAACATTAATAATCATTTTTTTATTAGGATGGGTGTTGTTTATTTAAATCTTGTTATTAATTCTGATGGTATATGTCTTTTTAATCTTCGTGCATGTTCGTTGGCATTTAAAAATTTCATCACAAGTTGATTTGGATGTTCATGAAGTCTTTTATAATAAGATATACTTTTAGATGTAATTAAATCTTTAACCGAACAAATGTTGAGGTCCTTTCTTAAAAGATCGTTGCGCACATACCATGGTCCATTAACTATACTACGGAGCACCTTTGATTGAAACCTTTCTATTATATCTATATTTGATGTACATGTGGCTCCCCATAGTTCAATGCCATAAGTCCATACTGGTCTTATAATTGCCTTATATACAATTATTTTGCACTTTAGAGATAACTGGGACGATCTTCCCAGTAACCAATACAGTTTGTTGAACTTGAGCCTTAGTTGTTTGTTTTTGTTTATAATATGCGTTTTCCAATTTAGGCGTCTATTACATATCAAGTTATTTTGCTGAGTTAGCATGTTGTAACGTATTATTATTTATTTTTACCGCTGGTCAGTTTAATCTACACAGGATAAATGTCACGTGAACCGATTTTTCTACCTTGACTTTTATGCTATATATTCGGAACCAATTTTGAATTTCAGTCAAGTTTTCTTGGAGTATTCTTGAAGCTATCATTGAATTTATATGCGTTTCCATGATTACTGTGTCGTCTTCGTTGTTGGAAGATCCGCCGTGTAAATGAGTTATAAAAGTTCCTTGCGGAACCCCAGCCTTTATTGAAAAAGTTGTTGTGTGTTCCTAAAGATGATTAACAATAAATTTACGGTTTGCCATTTAATATTTGGACGTTGTGGTGAGGTAGTCGTTTTTTCAATTTATACAGGAGACGTTCATGCCATACCCTGTCAAATGCCTGCGAGATGTCTAGAAAAGCCACGGAACAATAACTTTTCGTTTCAAAACCATTGATTATATGATTTACCACTCCGTATATTTGTTCTGTACTTGTGTGATGTTGACGGAATCCAAATTGGTGATTTGGTACTACGTTATCTTGCAACATTACTATATTTAATCTTTTAGCAAACAGTTTTTCAAAAACTTTTGAAATATCTGGTAATAGGCTAATTGGCCTATATGATTTTACATCGTCGAGTTTCTTGCCTGGCTTTGGGATAAGAATAATTTTAGCGGTCTTCCATTGTTCTGGAAAGCTATTTGTGTTTAGTATGGCGTTGAAAATATAGGTTAAATATTTCATAGCAGTGGGTGAAAGTTCTTTTAGCATTTTTCCGGTGATTTTATCAATCCCTGACGCCTTTTTTGGATTTATTTCTTAATAAATGTTTCTACTTCTACAATTTAAAATTTTTTTTTATCGAAAAGTTCATTTGTAATGGTGTTTCAAGGAAATCTATAATTTCCCGATCTTCATCTACCGATCTTTCTGTTGGATGAGGTGTGAACGTATTTTGTTGTGGATGACCTGTTTTATTCGTTGCTCCCAAAGAGAGTAATTTGTTGTTTCAGTTGCCGTAAGGCGTACTAAGTTTTGAATTGCTTCGACTTTGATGTCTTTCAATAGTTTGCTTAGGTCTTTTACTGCACGGTTTAGTTTTGACTTATTTTTAGGTAATCTTGTGTTTTGCCACAGTTTTCTCAGTTTTCTTTTTTGTTCAATTTTTGTTTTAACATCTGCTGGACATATTTCTTGTCTTATATCTTCAGGATGGTGGTGTTGATGTTTTAGCTGCATCTTTTACAATGTTGTTAGAATTTTCAATTGCATTTGATATATCCATAGTATTTTTCAATAGCATGTCCAGTGTTATTTTTTTTCAATTAATTATTTAAAGAAGTTCCAATCCGATGACAATTCTAGGCTCGATTCTGCTTTTATTCGATTTTTGTTCGAATTTTTTTTGATCAGATTTATTAGATGACATAAAGCTCCACTTGGAGTAATATATGAAAAAAAATATACAATATATTTTGTAGTCGAAAAAGTATCGAGCATTTTATTTCCAAAATTCAAAAAGTTTTTTTTCAAATAAGCTTTATTGAACCATTTTGTTCGACCACCTGCTGCGATTTTTTTGGTAAAAACATTATTCCATGACTATAGAAATTCTGAGTTTACTGAGCAAAAAACTGATCCAAGTGCATTTTGCAAGCCTCCATTTTAAACCATTAAGGGAGTTCTGCAGAAACCGAAACAAATGGTAAACTGAAGGTGCAAGGTACGAACTATATCGTGGATGTATCACGACGGTCCAAACAAGCTCCAAATTTTTAACGAGTGACCAAAGATATTAGCTGTTATGGCAAATTTCGATTTTTCAATTCTGATCACTTTTTTGAATTGTATTGCTCCGTTTGTTTAGATGTTGAATGTATACCTCTGAATTGATTATTTGACTGCGTTGTAACAGTTCAATATACACAATGCCTTTGTAATTCCAACAAAATAATAACCAGTACAGAACTTAGAAAAACAATTATAATACCGTAGTTTTATTAAGGCTTTGTCACTAAACACAGCACACAACTTTTTGTAAGCTTGCAAGTCAATGACGCTATAATTTATACTTCAATTGAATCATCAGGTAATCCATATTACAATCTGATCTTAATATGTTTGGTGTGTTAAAAATTGTATCATTTTAAAAATGGTCAAGCGTAAAATAATGAATTTTACATAAAAATGGTAGAATCACTTATTCTGGTATTATTTTAAATAATAATCGTAGGTTACTAGGTCTTGGTCTATTTCTGCATCGTAAACAAGATTTTAAATGTAACGTTGTTTATGTTAGTAGGGAAAATCTAATGGCTTCTATTTATCGTGAATTTCATGAACTTCCTGATCCGCTTTGTACAAGGACATAGTGCTTTATACATGTACAATAAGGGGACTCAATAAAATAATATAGACTGACATTCTTAATCTTATCTATACACAAAAAATGCATAAATTTGACATTTATTTTGTAATTTATAAATTCAAAATGAACTTAAAAAATTATTTAATACAAAATTTTATACAAAATAATTTATTATGAACAGAAATAAATATTGTTAATTTTTTTTTATTTTATTTAGTTCTAAAAACTTAAAGAGTCTCTAGAAATTAATTTGTACCAAATTACAAAAGCCAATTTTTTAATTTGCAATACTAAATACCATAAGCTGCGCTAGACCAATTGTATTTTAAGTAATTGTGTATTATATTTATTGTATATAAAATATTTGGTTTTTTTTATATTACTTTCGGAACCAATTATTAATATTGCGCATAATAAACATTTTTGTTAATAAGGAGCAATAAATATAATAAAAAATGGTTTTGGGTGAATTGTTAACGGATGTCAATAATTACTTGTTTCTTCCCTTAATTCCCAATTATATTTTCTCTCATTTTAAATCTTGAAATTGCTTTTTATCACAGTTACTTTTATTATTTAGTTTTTAGTTTTTAGTAAGTATAGAGTAATAAAAATCAATTTCATCAATTTTCCACATTATTTTATAGGTAAATTACATAAAATGTCAAAAAATAAATATATAATACAACAACTAAATAAATAATTTTTTATAAATTAATTAATTTATTAACTTTATTTACATATTGTAAACAATTTTATTTTGTTTCTTCCCATGTTATTATTCATTATATAAATTATCTAATGAAAAGCATTAATTAATTATTTAATTATAATAAATAAATTAAAGTCAATTATTCAAATAATTGATATATTTTTTTCTTTTGGATCATGTATTTCTTTATTTTCTTGGTATATCGTACTACAACTGGAACGTTTTTATCGAAAACCTCGGATTCCTACGCCCGAACCGGATCACTTATGGTATCATCTTATGTGACTGAAATTAGATAGAACTATCCTAAGGAAAGAAGAAAGATATTTATATAAAAAAAAGCATTTCTTTTTTTATTTAATTTAAATATAAATATAGGATAGTCCTGTTTAAATTCAGTCACAATAGATAATACCATTGAAAATAATTGTTTATGCTTGGTGTAGTAACAAAAATAAAGAATTATTTCCACAACCTAAAAAAAATGTTTATTTATTAATAATAACGAATCGTTTCTTCCATCAGTACTGGCGTAGGCTCAGGCAATCTTACCTAAAATGGCTTAAAATATTATTAAGAAATCCTTTAAATAAATAAAAAGTACCACCTTCATTGGTACTCAAGATGCGGTAATTGTATGATGAGATGTCGACAAAGAGGGCAGGCATTATTATAAGTTGGGATATCTAATGTCGGTATAAATATTCTCGCACAATCCTCGTATAAAATGGAAACAGTCTAATAGGATATGCGATCTCGGCGTAGTCAATCAAACTGTACATAATTGATTGAGAGGAATTTCCAAGTTTGGAACATTATCATTTTGCAAATTAAGTGCAGGATTATTGGTAATTATAGGTTCACTGTTTTCGTTACCTACCGGTACTACAGCAACAGTAACAGTTGGAAATTCGATATCCAAATCAATTATAACTGGTGGAATAGTTTGAGCAAATTCATAATTAAAAATTTGTGGAATGCAACCTTCAATATTTTCATCATTATTGTCGACCTCTGGCTCATAGTTTTCCATTAAATTTCTAACAGGCACTGGGAGTTCCACATCATCAATAACATCCGAATCAACATTATTTACTAGCTCAAATAACGATTGGAGATTCGAAGTTAAATGAGATGTGTATCGTAGAAAATGTGGTGCATCCCCATTTTCTGCTAGTAGTGTCTGTGCAGCAAATATTCGTCGATTATTATGAACGTAAGCTGTATGAGTACGGTGCTGTAGTACAACCCCATTAATAATTCTAGTTAAGTCACACGCCTTATAATGTTACATTTTTTTAATATTCTTATAAATTCTCCTATATTTGGGCTTGGTTTTCCGACATAACGGAAAAAAGCCCTATGGAACGATTCAACAGCGTTATTTGTCCGGTGTTCTTGTCCATGATATACCCAAAGGTAACCATTGTCCGCGTAGGTAATGTATAAAATAAATGAAGTTGTTATTAGTTGCTGTGTTGGTTTCCGAGATAGTATTGATACCGGTATCAATAAGGTCCGCTGGCAATAATGGTAGAGCCATTGCCATTTTGACAGCCACTAAATTTTTATTAACTACACCTAAGGCACGTGCTTTTTTAAAAACGGCTCTAGCGAAATGGAACCAACAGCCACATCTGTGTCGTTGGCAAAACCGCTCTAATAACGTTCCGCAAAGCCCGCTCATAATCACACATTACCGATAAAATGATTTTATTTGGGTTTACTTTCTTTTAAAAAATTACAGAACATCCTGATAAGCTGCCTTCGTCTTTCTCTCCATTAGCACGTACATGATTGCAAATGTCTAAAAAAAAATAAAAATTGATATTTTAAGATAAACTAAATTAACTAAAATAGATGAGATAAATAAATCGTATAATTACAACTCCCGAACGTAGCACATGTATTACAAATAGCTGGCTGATGTGTGCTGTCCTGGGAACAACATTAAATGTAGCATCCATATGCACATTTATTCGCTTTCCATGAATAGATTGTAGTACAGTTGGCGAAATAAATGATACATATTCAGAATTATCGTTCACAATTCTATGTCCGCAGTAAAATTGTTCTTCGTTAATTCCAGTTTCTCGTCCATACCGTTGATAGTACCTGGTGACCATTATAAACCCATTCAGTTCTTCCAAATTTGCAGGAATGGGCAGTATTGTAGTTCTACGAGAGCGTCGCACCATTGCTGTTACATTTTCAAACGATGTTAGTTGTGCTGCTTCTAGATGCTTCTGTTCAGCATTCCTAAATATTTGTTGTAGTGGGAGGTCTCTGTTAATGCAATGGAATTTCCAAGTTTGAAACATTAATATTTTGCTTATTGACAATTATAGGTTCGCTGTTGCCGTTTCAGATATATACACAACATCAGTAACATTTGTAAATCCGATATGCAAATCATTTAATAATTTAAGGAATAGCTTCAGCAAATTCATTTTTAAAAATTTGTGGAATAGAATCTTCAATTTTTTCAATATTGACGACTTTAGGCTCATAGTGTTCCACTAAATTTCAAATAAGCACTGGGATTTCCACGTCATAATAACATCCGTATCAACATTATTGACTGGCTCAAATAACGATTGGAGATTCGATGTTATGTGAGACGTGTATCATATAAAATGTGATACATCCCCATTTTCTTAAAGTAGTGCTTGATGTACAGCAAATATTTGCCGATTATTATAAATATATGCTGTACGAGTACTATGCTGGAGTAGAACCCCATTGGTAATTCTACTTAAGGCACACGTCTTGGCGTGTTCCAATTTTTTACATTCTTATAAAAAGACTTATGTTTTAGTGAAAAGTAATCTTGGGAACATAACGGAAAAAAGTTCGACGAAACGATTTAACATCGTTATTAGTTCGGTGTTCTTGTGTATGAGGTTTCTACCATTATTGCTGGCAGACCTTATTAATACCATTTTTGAAACCAGCATAGCAACCAATAATGACTTTAACTATTTTATTCATCATTTGCACGGAATATGGTTTCCGATGGATGCATCAGTTCATACCCATACCCAATAGTACTCGTACAGCATATATTTATAATAATCGGCAAATATTTGCTGTACATCAGGCACTACTTTAAGAAAATGAGGATGTATCACATTTTATATGATACACGTCTCACATAACATCGAATCTCCAATCGTTATTTGAGCCAGTCAATAATGTTGATACTGATGTTATTATGACGTGGAAATCCCAGTGCCTATTTGAAATTTAGTGGAACACTATGAGCCTAAAGTCGTCAATATTGAAAAAATTGAAGATTCTATTCCACAAATTTTTAAAAATGAATTTGCTGAAGCTATTCCTTAAATTATTAAATGATTTGCATATCGGATTTACAAATGTTACTGATGTTGTGTATATATCTGAAACGGCAACAGCGAACCTATAATTGTCAATAAGCAAAATATTAATGTTTGAAACTTGGAAATTCCATTGCATTAACAGAGACCTCCCACTACAACAAATATTTAGGAATGCTGAACAGAAGCATCTAGAAGCAGCACAACTAACATCGTTTGAAAATGTAACAGCAATGGTGCGACGCTCTCGTAGAACTACAATACTGCCCATTCCTGCAAATTTGGAAGAACTGAATGGGTTTATAATGGACACCAGGTACTATCAACGTTATGGACGAGAAACTTGAATTAACGAAGAACAATTTTACTGCGGACATAGAATTGTGTACGATAATTCTGAATATGTATCATTTATTTCGCCAACTATACTACAATCTATTCATGGAAAGCGAATAAAGGTGCATATGCTTTCAAAATGGCTATCACTCTACCATTATTGCCAGAGGACCTTATTGACATCGGTCAATACTATCTTTGAAACCAACCCAGCAACTAATAACAGCTTCAATTACTTTATAGTTTACCTACGCTAAAAATGGTTGCCTATGGATGTATCCGCTCATGGACAAGAACACCGGACAAATAACGCTGTTAAATCGTTCCATAGGGCTCTTTTCCGTTGTCGGAACACCACACCCAAATATATGGGTATTTATAAGAATATTATAATATAATGACTTGTGAAGGATTATTAATGGGGTTGTACTACGGAAATGACAATGCTGAACAGGAGCATCTAGAAGCAGCACAACTTACAGCTTACGAGAATAGCTTATCAGGATATTCTGGAATTTTTCAAAGTTAAGATAAAACCCACGTCAATTATTATATCTGTAATGTGTGAATATCAGTGGGCTTCACAGAATGATATTAGAACGGTTCTGTCTAAAACATAGTTGCGTGGTTGTTGGTTTCACATTGCGAGATCGTTTTTGTGAAAATCACGTGCCTTAGATGTAACTAACACAAATTTATTAACTGTCAATATCATCAATTTAATGTTGTCATAATCTAAACAATACTTAATGCAGTATTTGTATGATTGTATTTTACATTTATCTTATTTATACATCTTATGCAGTTAAATCTTTGTCGATAATTTCTGATTGCTACTGTCATTACTTGTAAGTATTGCAAATCAAGAATAAATTAGTGTTACCAGTACTTTCAGAAACATTTTTCAGTATCAAAAAGAAAATTCATGCAATTTATCGCAATATTGTAAAGAGAAATACATATCATATGTGAAAGTAATAATAATATACAGTTGTAGTAGTTGTTTGTTTGTGTTTTGTGTTTTTGCCAACGACTTATTAATATATTACAGGACATGCTGTTTTGAAATTTCTGAAAAAAAATTAAACCAAAAAAATTAAGATTAATATTATAAAAATAAAATACAAGAAGTGCAATATTTAAATTAAAATTTGTTGGATGGTAAATTAGGTAGAATAATTGTGTCAGGATAAGTCATCTAAATTTTTTCTGTTTCATCATTTTTCTTTGAATGTTTTTTTGTTGTAACGAAAAACCAAAAGGGTAAATTTCACAAACAAACCGGAGCTGACAAAAAAAAAAGGAACCCAGTGAGCTCATGTTTATCTTTGTCATATAGTCGGGCATAAAACTGCGTGTATTAGGAAAACGGGAAAAAAACTATCCCTGGCGCATACATTTTCCTTATCAGTTTTGTCAGTTCTAGTTGTGATTGATAATTTTGAATTTTGGGTTATATTGTTTTTCCCACCTGGGGAAGCACGCCTGACCTAAATATGGTTTTCCCAAAATTTTCTTAGAAACTGTTGCTTATAGAAGGTTTTTGCTAGAGAGAGAATTATCGTCTTTGAATAGAAGAAGGTTGAAGGTTACTTGATTTCATCCGCTCAAGGTGACAGATATGTTTCGGTTGACCTTCAAACAGATGCTGAAAATGACGAAAGATGGTGATGTCTCGGGATGGCTTTCCATCATATTAACTAACCAGTATATTTCGCTCGGTAGGGGGACGATAAGAAACCCAATTTGGTGGTCTGATTTGGTATCCATCGAAATATATATATATATATAAAAACTTGCGTGTTGTAACGTTTCGCACAAAACAGGGAGAATTAAAAAGATCTATAAACAAGATCGTTGTGTCACATGTTGCAGATATTAAGTTATATCTATTTTGATATAATTGAATCATCAATTTATCTTCAATCGATTTCCATACATCATTATGATCATCATTTTTATATTTCATTTGTACCTTACATATTAAACGTAATATACCATATTCTATTGCACGTCTTTACTTCTACACACATTCATCTATACTCTACTCAACATTCTACACATCATGCTTATATTTAAGAGTAAGTATAGATATAGGTTTAGGTGACCTATTTAGGTGTAAATCAATTATGCGGAGTTTGAAATGTAGTAAACTACAATAATTAGTAATCGGATAAATTATCATATATTACATTTACTTATTCAATTTTTAAATTTAATAATCTGATATTATTATAAAATAGTAGTAAATTTAATGTTTTATATTTTTATATAAATTAAAATTCAAATATGACACGTCAACTACAATTTCATTTTGGCAAAATATGATGGCGGCCGATACAATTGACTACGTTATTTAAGATATCAATGGATCAATATCGTTGTGGATCCAACATATAGTTAAAAATTTGAAATTCGTTAATATTTGTTTATCTGTCTGGTAGCACGAGGAATAAATAGTTGTTGCACAGTAAACGCCTTTGATAAATTGTCAGTTGGACTTGTAGAAACACACGTGTCTCAATCTTTAGGAATATTAAAGCAATTTAGATATATTTTCTTTATGTAAATTCTATCAATTTGTATGTTGTCCGGTCGTAGCCTCAAAGACAATACGTGCATATATTATTGTATGGAAAGTATATAATATTTATATAATACATATGTAAGAATTATTCATAATTCATATGGATTTATTTGAGGAAGGTCAAAGGTTTACTTTGGGTAAATTTCTCTCCATTTCCAATACCATATAGACTATTAAAAAAAAGGTAATGTTTTCTTTTTTAGATAAGATTGTACATATGTGTGCAGATGGGCGTACATGTGAACCACACTGAGAAAAAAATACTGCGATTTGCGCAAAAATCTATCATAATTCAGAGAAATATATTTTACGTTTTCCGCAAAAGTATAACTGAATGACAGATATGTCTGCCATATGGTAGAATTTAATTTACTATTGTGCAAACAATTTTGTTCCTTCAAAAGAAAAGTTTTTTTAAAATAGAGACGTTTCTGTGTTCATGCTGAAGTATTTTGCTTTAATGAAATCATAGACAATCAAAGAAAAATAGTTTCCATAGATTATGGGTAATTTACATTATGCCTAATTTTTTAATCTAGAAAAAATTGAGATAAAACATACAAATGTCAAACTAGTTAGAAGAGCACAATAGTATAAAAAATTAGAATCTAATTATGGGCCTAGCCATAACTTAGGTTGAAAATCTAGATTCAAAGATGAACATGTTCTTGTTTTTTTATGGCTGAATTGCTAATTTGTAAAAAAAAAAAAAATCTGTCATTTGACTATAATAAAATATAAATATAGATTGACAGTAATAAAACAAATTTAATAACAAACATTTTATTTGTTTTAAAATTAATAAAAATATAAAAAATTTAATGGTATTTATGGAAATAATATTAAAAGCAAATGTAAATACATATATTTATTATGTTATTGTAATTTTAAAACAAATAAAATTTAATAATTAATAAATATTTATTTGTTTTTATTATTATCTGAAAAAAAAACAATTGTCAATTTGCTATAAAATTAATTAACAGATTATATTGTGGTATTTTTTTTACTGCTCTTACTTCAGTATATTTTTTTAGAACTATCTCTTTTTATTTTTCCTAGAAATTTTCTAGATTCAAAAATTAGGCATAATGTAAATGCTACATTATTCTGCTCCTTCGCATATTGTACTAACAGATATTTATGCTTCTCTGCAAATAATTTCAGCTCATTTGTAGTAAAAATATTGTTGCTGAAAACATCTCATACATATTTGAGCAATTGATATTTCTGCTACTTTATAAATAATATCTGCTCTATTTAATGACATCATTACTGCTATATTTGCAGAAATATTAAGTTGTTCATAAACTTCAATGCTTGAAGAAATAGTTTAACATAATATTTGAGTCACATGGGCCTAACAACCAGATGGCCTCTCTTACGAAATCTCCGTATGATAGTTCAATAGTGCCAACCTTCAAAAGATATATGTCAACATTGCATAAAAATTCGACCATTATTTTAGAAATTATAGTGGTTGACACTGTGTTTGGTTTTTCAGAAAAATAGATTCAAAGTAGTTTCGTGTGCTGATTTATCATTGCTTTTTGACTCTACTTCATCAACAAAAACCATCAAACGTTGGTTTACTGATTTTAAACGTGGTCGTTCAGACACCGATTTGACTGAACGTACTGGATGTTCAAACGAGGCTGTTAATCCTGAAAACAAACATGGAAAAAACGCTGAAAATTAATATGGGTTATAACAAAGTGAAGTTACCAGAAATAAGTGACACCATGAAGTTATCAAAAGGCAGTATTTTCAGTATTATACAAAAATATTTGGGTATGAAAAAGTTGTTTTCCAAATGGGTGCCGCGGTTGCTTACATCAGATCAAAAACAACAACTAATTGATGATTAAGAACACAGGACATGTTTGGCCAGACGAGGAAGTCATCGCCGTAACTGAAGTCTATTTTGAAGGCAAACATAAATCGTTTTACAAGGGCGGCATTGAAATGAAAGCGTTTGGAAATGATTTTATTGCCCCCCAAAGGAAACTATATTGATGAATAAAGAAAAATTTTCGCAAGAAAATGTGTAATTACTTAGGCCCGTAATTGTTTGAACCATGTGTTATTTTGCTATAAAATTGGATTTTACAAATTTTTATAATTTTTTAAAAAACCAAGCCACTTTGATAATTTTGATAAATAATTAATAAAATTGCTATTTATAATAATTGAATATATTAAAAGCATAAAATTAATTTACAATTTTATTAAATTTAACAACGTAACTACATTTTAAAAAATTATTTTAATAGAAATACATTTAATAATTTATTTATGTTATATAAATTGTTTATATATAACCTGATGACGATAAATGTACCATATGTAGCGAAAAATCGGCAATCAATAAATAATTAAATAATAATAGTTTTTAGTTACCGTAGATAAGTCTCGTCTAAATTTAATTGGGTTAGTTATTTATTATCTGCTTAATCAGCAGATATCTTGGCTTTAGTAATAGAAATTACTGTTCCTTCCTACGTAAATTGATTTTTTCAAAATTCAGCGTAACAATAACAACCAGCAGAAATAGATCTGCTTATATCGAAGATTTTTTTTTCAGTGTTGAAACATAAATATAGCTAAAACTCGTATATATCTTATATTATATGTTGTTACAAAAAAATACTAGCATCATAACTACAGTTTCATTGATATGTCATTTTGACATGTAAAAGCTTGTGCATTACAAAGTTATTTAGAGAAAACTGTAATAAAGCCCCTTACGTGACTTAACATTATCAACCCTTTTAAAAGGATTTCTTTGTATTTGTCGTATACTATAATATTTTGTCCCAAAAACATTATATATAATTAAGTTTATGGAGCTGCTGTTTTTTTTATTGTTTGTTGTTGCTATATTAGTTAGGAAATGCTGTCCATTTCATGCACATATTTTATTTACATTTTTATTTTACATTTACACGTTTTTATATACAATAAAATTTTTATATGTGTCAGTATAAAGTTTTAGTTAATTTGATGGTGTTTTAACAAGTTATTTTTGTTTTGATTTTATCAGTTATAATATTTAGAAGATAGGAGTAGGAGCTTATTGTCACATTACTGTCGACAGAATGTGATCGATCACAAATGTCACCCTCAATTTGGTAATTTAGTATTAAGAGTAACTTTTGATAATATCCAGATATTATATGTATTACATATAATCCGGACCTTTCATTTTATATTATATTTTACAAATAACTTTCTGCACCAAGTATAAATTATGCATCATAGAAGCTACCCAATTTTCCAATCAAACAAAACTAGAAAATATTCAGTTAAAAAATAAATCGCAAGTATTATAAATTATTCATTCCATTGTAATAATTATAAAAATGTACACAAAATAATGTGGAAGTTTGTGCGTATAAATATTTTACTGTAATTAATGATCATGTGTAACTGTAATAAGTCAACTGGTGAATCAAAATGTGACACCTAGATTTCGTCACTTAATAATTTCGAAATTATTTATATTTCTAACTTTCTTTTTTTCATTTTTTTTTGCAGTATGCAACAAAACAATTTTACCTATGGATACACAATTAATGAATTATTATTCAAACTTACTATGAAAATGGCCGTTCTATTAAAAATACATTTCGGAAAATTTGTGTTTTTTTTGGTTAAAAAATTTTAATTATTTTTGAAATATTTTGCATAAAGATTTTTATTTACATGGTTACTAAATTCAATCAACACAAAAACTTAAACCAAGAGTTCATTTATTGCGTACTAAATTTCCCCAAATTTCTCATATCGAGAAATGGTTATTACAATTGCTCAACTTTAGACTTTTTTCGCGTGGTTTTTTTTTAAATTCGTTTAAATTTTTAATAAAAACAATATTTGCGCAGAAATATTTCAAATTACACCATGAATTGTGGAAAAGTCATCTTAAATTATGGCTCCAGAATCAATGATTACATAACTTAAAACAACATAAATAAATGTAAGCAACAAATTATAAAAAGAAAACGATGGAACTATATATTATGTAGCATTTACATTATGACTAATTTTTGAATCTAGAAAATTTCTAGGAAAAATAAAAAGAGATAGTTCTAGAGCAGTAAAAAAATACCACAATATAATCTGACAATTAATTTTATAGCAAATTGACAATTGTTTTTTTTTCAGATAATAATAAAAACAAATAAATATTTATTAATTATTAAATTTTATTTGTTTTAAAATTACAATAACATAATAAATATATGTATTTACATTTGCTTTTAATATTATTTCCATAAATACCATTGAATTTTTTATAGTTTTATTAATTTTAAATCAAATAAAATGTATTACTATTTTGCAAAATGTTTGTTATTACATTTGTTTTATTACTGTCAAACTATATTTATATTTTATTATAGTCAAATGACAGATTTTTTTTTTTTTTTACGAATTAGCAATTCAGCAATAAAAAAACATGAACATGTTCATCTTTGAATCTAGATTTTCAACCTAAATTATGACTAGGCCCATAATTAGATTCTAATTTTTTATACTATTGTGCTCTTCTAACTAGTTTGACATTTGTATGTTTTATCTCAATTTTTTCTAGATTAAAAAATTAGGCATAATGTAAATTACCCATTATATTTCACTTTAGTAAATATATGTGAACGAAATAAATATTTGTGGTAATAGGCAAAAGAATTTAATTGATTGTAATACAATAAGTGTTAGGTTTTCTGCGAGGTTTTCTGTTACACGAAAGAAACATTTTTCACCTTCTACCTCAGTATAAAATTCATAAATATTTATATATGTTCTATGCAACTGGTCTGGTGTTAGTGTCAAGGCTCGCATACGAAAACACCATATAAGTCAAAAATGTCATGTATGACCTTAGTGAATTGTCAGTTAAAAAAAAAAATGTTAATAAAAGAAAAAATTATAATAATAATAAAAATAAATTCTGATTTGAACTTTTAATTGTTTTTTACTGTAGTTATTTATTATAAAACAGTAAGTACGAAAGAACTAAATTAGTTAAACTTTTAATTTTATTCTAGTCTAAAAAACAACTTTATCTAAAACTATTTATTAGGTGAAAATAGTGTTGATGTAACCTCAATATGATGTTCTTTGTTTTTTTACCAGTAATATTGTATTTAAAATATAGTTTATATTAATATTAATTAAATATGTGTATGTGTATGATTTTATAATTTGAATAAAATATATATTGGAATATTGAAATTAACTTCAAAAAGGTAATATATATTTTGTAATAAACTAATAAATAAATTAACACAAGATCTAATAAAATGCGAATGTATTAATTTCTAAAAGTTTTTTTTTTTATTATTATTTATTTATACTCCCGACTATACGCCATATAGAGTAAATATTCCTAACCACCAACGGACATATCGGTCATCCGTCTAATTGGTCATCACATTACGATGATTCTTAACCTTTAGTATTTAGAAACTGATCTAACACACCATACCACAACGGCGAAAAGCATTATTGAAATTCAGTTTTCATTTGCGACCTAGTCAAAACCAAATCAAACTTTAATATGTGATAATTGACCGAAATCATTGCATTATATTTTGTTGGTGTATAATGAAACATGTCATAAAATTTACAATTAGCGTCGTAAATATAATTTTTTATTTCAGAAAAAATTTTACATTAGTTTTTTACTATACTGGTTCTCCATGTTTGATTTAAAATGAAGATAACTTTTTATTATTTTCTACTGATTCTTCAACGATTTAAATTTATTCGTTTCTTTTCATATGTGGATTTTCGAATATAGCAATATTTTTATTATTATTATTACTTTATAGTTTAATTTTTCAAAATTATTTCGAATTTTGTGTTGATCTATCTGAAACTGAAAATTTAATTTAATTTGGGTAATTTTAAATTGACTATACATAATTTGTTTTTATTTAGTTCTAAATATGCTTTACCTTATTTACTATTTTGAAATGTGTACATCGATTGGAAATATTTTACATACATTGAAAACTATGACCAATATTTCAATTACAATAACAATATATCATGTTACATCACCTAATGAATTATTTTAAAGAAAGTTATTGTTTCATATGTAACAAATGAATAAAATATAACTAAATTATAATTTTTAATTTTTCTTTCGTACTTACTCTATCAGTATACTGCAGTTTACTATAAATCTTTAATTATTTTTCTGGTGTATAGTCCTTACGCTGTCGTTTAATCTCATTTATTCCAACAAATATGATGTATTAAACGTGCATCATAAGTTAAACTGTGTTCATTTTATTCTTATACAAATCACATGTATTATACATCTTGCAAGGGTTAATAAATTCCATCATATGTTATATTCTCAAAACTTATTTACCATGGGAATTTGTGAAGCACCTGCTAACTAAATATTTACCCATCTTTCACAACAACAAAATTTCATTTAGTATTTATCGTTTTGGAAAGTTAAAGAAATACGAATATATGCAATCTTCCAATAATTATAGTAACAGTTAGAATACTTTTAATTTTTAAATGAGAAAGTATAATTATAATTTTGCAATGTGAAAGACTCAGACAATATATCATATTTTGTATATGAAATATGTAATAACAAAATTTGTACATATAGAAAAACAAAATGTTTATATATAATTTTTATACATATATGATTCCTTCCTTTTTGTATATATCGTTACGTTAGGACTTTTAGGACTACTCCATATTATCAATTGATTATTGCAATACATGTATAAAGACCTTCAATATAGCATTCTTATTTAGTAGATGACATTTGTCTAAAGTGTGAAACATATATTTATTTTCGTTATTGAAAAATTTTGCTATTTTTGATTAACAAAGATACACCCGTAACCTTCACCAAATAATATTTACTTCAATTTGGAGTAAGTAATTCAGCTTCCGAAACGATTATTCGAAATACATAAAAATAATTTATTTGTACCGAAAACCCGTTTACAGGGTTGGACCAACGTGAAGGCATAGCTGGACAAATATTTTGCCCACCAACCCCATGATGGGATATGACAATCTTTCAGTACCTTTACAATAATAAACAAAATTATATCAAATTATAAGAAATGAAAATGTAGATAATATAAATAAACTTTGATTTAAAACGCGATATTAGTGCTGAAAGTTGTCACAAAAGATGGGTCAACTAATTATGGAAATTTCCAAAGGTTACAAAATGTCGGGTTATGGATATCTACAATAAAATAATTATATAAAGTACATTCTAAATAATAAATAAAATTAAATAATCATAAATAAATTATCATTTAAGAATAACAAAAATTTCAAACATGCTAAATAAATATAAATTATATATTCATGCGATAACAGAAAATAATATTCAATGAGTGAATTCTGTAATTGTGTTATTCCATAATTGACATATGGGAAAAATATGGTTAACGAAAGATAAAAATTAAGTTCAATTCTTTTTAAATCACACACTAAAAGAATTCACTCGCATTATATAACAAGAATTCATTCATTTAACAAAAAATAAATTTCATCAAATTCAAGAAAAATAAAATAAAAAAATAACATATCACATATTTACAGGAAGACCGGAAGGATCACAAAAACATAGCAATGACAATTTCAATCCAGACATCAAATTTTTTTATATATTAGGACCTTGCATTAATAATGTCGATTTTTTGGCTTGAAAATGGCATTTATTTGTATAACAAAATGATTGAGTATATCAACCAATATATTGCCCATCGTTAGCTATGACCTCCCATCTTTTAGGAAGTTTGTTGATTCCTCGTTTGAAGAACTCCTCATCTTTTGTCCCAATCCATTCATCGACCCATTTTCGCACTTCTTCAGCATTTCGAAAGCGTACATCTGTCAGGCTGACCTTCATTGATCGGAACAAATGGTAATCAGAAGGAGCAAGGTCTGGAGAGTACGGGGGGTGATCAAGATGATCCCAACCGAGCCTCTTTATTTTTTCTTTAACGATGTTTGCACGATGTGGTCTGGCATTGTCATCGTGAAATAAAACTTTGTGGTGTTTTCGAGCTATCAATGGTCACACCTTTCTGATCCCACCAAATGCACAGCATTACCTTCTGGCAATGAATATCGCGTTTTGATTGTGAAGTTGAAGTGTGTAAACCACCGTTCACAAGTTTTTTGTTTTGGAGCATGTTCACCGTAAGCTTCTACAAACAATCGATAACTATCAGCAACGGTTTTCTTCAAATTAAAAAAAAGTTATTAAACTTCCCCGCAAAACAACTTTTTCAGGCACGTAATTCGACATGTTCGAAGCAAAAAAAACTTTGTTGTTTACACTTCGAAGAAATGACATATACTGAAATTTATAGAGTAATGACAGACAAAAAAAAAGAATATGGCCGCGGTGTGTTCCGATGCACACAACGCCAGTTACGCCAACTGTTATCAAATCGACATTATTAATGCAAGGTCCCAATATATAACGATTGCGGAACTATTTAACGGTATACCGAAAGACCTTAAAGGCATCGAACGACTTTGGCGCGGATCTATTATTTTCGGTAGTAGTGCTGTGTGGTAAATTTTTTTTAGTTCTTGCTCCATCTGGTCCTTCCAAAACGCATCATCTCTTTGTATTGTCTCTGCATGCATCCATTTCGTGGTCCATACTATCAACATACATATCTGTCTCTTTGTGATATGTAGTTGTCCTTGAATTTGATAGTACCACTTATGCCGTTTATTGTTTGTTGTTCCTCCAAATTTTAGGATTTACGGCTAATGCTCCTCTTCTGATGGCTTCTTCTAACGAGAGATTCTATTTGTATGCACTATAGCAGCATTTAACTTCAACTATGGCATCTTCTCCGTAGATACCATCTGGCGATGCACCTAAAAAGCAGGTGTCTTCGTCTATAAAAATTCCACAATCCTGCACTTCTCCATATTTATCTGCGAATTGTTGAATTGCCACTTTTTCGTTAGAAATCCCAAATTCAATAGCCGGAACGCTCCGTAAATGACTTGATCCATATAAAATTTGTTTCACTTTATTTTTGTAGCTTGCGGCAGACTTAGAACAGCAAACTAACCCGAAATTTGATGCTGTTAACAAATTTTGACGAATATTTATCCATAGAGGTGAATTTGATTGGCCAGCAGTTTTCCGTTCGATGTCTTCGAGATTAAGTTACTGTTTTGATAAATATTGCACGTGCCGTTTTACTTTTCGTTCAAAATCCGGTACTTCAATACTTTCTCCGTAATTCCCTGTTGTGGTGTACGTTTTCACATGAAAGCGACATCTTACAGTCCTTGAATTCGCATGTATGCGTTGGTTTTCTACAGCTGTAAGGACCGATGGGACCGGTAAATGGTTAAAAGTAACCAAATGAAGAGATGAGTACAATTTCTTCGTATTAAATTGTACAACAGCCATTGCTACCCTACTGCTATAAACACACTTTTGCGAGAAATTTATTCTATTTCCTCCAATATATTTCGCAATTAATGAATTAAAGTGCTCTGCATCGTTGTTGTTATATAATAAACTCCGAGTATTTCTTGCCATGCGTTTACATATATCCATTATACGGATTAAATTCTACTTCCTCGTAATGTTGGAACCAAATTCTGTTCTTTGTCCTTCGAAAAGAAGTATCCAGAGCATTTTTAATTATCTCCAAAGTAATGAGATGATCCATTCCAGATATCGTTTTCTATGTTTTTAATCTTTTGTGTTTCCGGTATTTCTTCCATTGCGCCAATGATCTGCTGCTTTCCGTACTCCAATACAAATTATATTAATTTTTGCTAAAGTTAACAGTTTTCGGCCAGTAATATCAATTGAGGTCTCTATACTCAATGCTGTTAACTTTATCCTAAAATTTCTAAAAAGATGGTTTACACATTCATATTTTTCTATGGCTTGTGGTGGATTTTTGTAAATTCTTGCATCAGTTAATTTTTAAAATGTACTGCTGTCCCCATCAGCGATCATCGTTTTATATCTAAATTTTCCTTTTGTATGCTTTCCTTAAATCATTCTAATATTAAGTCAGCTTCCATTGCTGTCGATAGGCCGTCATAATTTTTATAGCACGTATGGGCTGGGATGTCTCTCTGTTTTTTTTTCATAAACAGAACATATCTTACAGTACATATTTTTAACGCCGAACCAAAGTACCTTCTTTGTGTATCCACCAATTAACAGCTGCTCCAGATTAAGCCGTATAATTTGTTTTATAAGAACGTTTTGACCATGCACCATCAGAATTATTGTTTTCTCCATTTACCCTAAAAATTTGAGAATTATTAATCTTCATGAAATCACGTTCGTCGGATATTAGGTTGTGAGGACAAAAAGCTCATAGGTATGGCTCTTATTGTTTTTATAAAATATAGGCAGACGCAAACTGTTCAATTGAAAGAAGGTCAGATTTGGTTTATAACTCCGTATAACAAGCGCAGCCAAACTTAAATTTAACAATGCGAAAATATAAGCAGTCAATTTGAGTCAAAATCAACTAAAAAATTGTAGTTGTTTTGCGTCAAGAATTAATGTTATATATAATCGATGAACAGTAAATGCTGATGGTTTGATTACGCTTATACAAGTCATGTTACGACTATGGTATCTACCAAGCATTTCTTACAGTCCAGTTATAAAATTACACCGGTTGGGCGTATATAACTATACACCAATTGATGTGCTGATTTGCAGCTAAATTTCTTTCTGCTTTTACTGCTTACCACTCTATGTATAACAGAAATACATACCCAGCGTACAAAAAATTTTATAAAACCATAGAGGAAACATCTCATATTGGTTGTTAGAAAGATATTGTACATCTATGACTGATGTAGTGTGAACATTTCATGACATTCCATTGTTTACAAGTAAAATTATTTCGTTCAAACCATCAGCTATTAGTGGCGTCGGTACAAAAATGAAATTCAAACAAAGTGCCAATGTTAATTTTTGTTTTAAACTTTGAGAAACATTTTCCAAGAATTTTGAATTGATGAAAAAAATTTATCGTGATGATTGCATATCTCGTACAACAACTTATGAGTGACATAATCGTTTCAATAATGAAAACTTTGATGATGATGAAAGAAGTTGAATTCTAGTGCCGGCGATAATGAAATTTCTTCAAAACTGTCATTATTATTTGCGAGTAATGAAACGTTTACTTTGATTAGTTTAGTGATAACTCGAAATGGCATTTTGCTCTTGATTTGGTTGTCAACATAAAAACCCCTTCATATTGGGAATAGTTTATAATTTTCAATTCTGTATACAAAAACTCCGTTAAAACTATAACCCATAATTAAAACGATACCCAATTTTTTTTCATTATTTTGTCTAATTTTACACAGGTTGTAATACAAATTTATTTATATTGTAAACCGAATGTTATTTCTGAGGCTTCACTACTGATTTTAAGGCGAAAATAACATACGGAAAAATGTGTACTGCTGCTAAGCCAAAAACTTAAATATGTGTTAACCAAAAAAGTATAAACGTTTTTATAATATAAAAGCGTTCATTAGTTAAATATGTATGTACCATATTGATATATTTATAATCGAATAACAACCTTGTTCCTGTATTGGAAGTATGTTTAACACTACATTTATTTATTGACTCGATATTTTATTCAACAATAATTTTTTCCAAAAATTACATACCTTCGTTTTTTTTTTGCATCTTCTCGCTAAGGGATATCTTTTTCTTGGTTTTATTTTTGTGTTGTTGTTTTCCATATTTTATAATTTTTTAAATTTCAAACAATCTGATCACAAATATCAATCACAATCATGTTTAGTGTATTTTCCCATGGAACAAAAATTATTTTATAGTATAAAACAAATATAAACATATCATAAAAACAAAGCATAAACATTTAAAAAAAAACAAAGAAGAAAATATTGCACTTTTATGGAATTTTCACTTCGTTCAGTTCGTTCAGTTCGTTCAGATTCTATTTTCGGTTTTCGTTTACATTTATTTTGAAGTTTCGAACTCATTATGTATTTATATATATATATATTATATACATTTTTTTTTATTTAACCCTACCAATTCCACTCATTGGATATAATTACAATTTTTTTGTTACTATAACTATCATGAAAATGCTAATTACCACATGTATTTTTTTCTTATTTTTTTCCAATAAAAAGTAAATTTATTATACATGCACAAGGGTCGTATATCAGCAATTTCGAAAAAATGTAATCGCCCAAAAAAGATATCTCACCATCGAAAAGTTATAATACTACACTTTATTAGATATGCAAAATTTATTTAAAAAAATTATAATCCCTGAATAATATGACTTCTTGTTCACAAAATCACTATACGATAGTTTATAAATGTTCAGGGTCGCATCGAGTGTTTTTGGCGCCCTGTTCATATTTTCTAAAATACGCCATACATTCATAAACCGTTTCCAAATCACCCTTGAGGTAGGTTTGCGACGCCGCCCTACCTAAGTGTTCAGATGAAGTCTCTCTTTAGCAAATATTTATATCACCGCATGTGTTATTTGTTCTTACAACAGAAAGAGATTTGGTCAATTCACCAGATTCTGCAATAACAAATTATGCTGCTAATAAATTCTCAGCCGGATTTACATTATTAATATTAAAATCAGGATTAATAGTAAAAAAATTGCTTGCATTAGCAGCCTGTTTTTTACGTTCAACTTCATCCAATTTACTTCTTTCCCGATATTATGCTCTAGCCGGATTCTTTTTAGACGACATTTTACAAAATTCAATTAGAAATAAAAAACGATACAATTATAAATATTTTAATAAATAACTGTGATAATATTTATTTATTATTTATATTATAAATTGAACTGTAACCACAATAAGTGGAAAAAGAAATAACGCTTATAGCTGATAGCTTACAGGAAAATAGAAGAAAAAATTAAATAGAAAAAACTAATAAAAATAATAAAAAAATAACAATTTCATAAAAATATTGTATTTATTTAAATTAATTTACGATACATGAAGAGAAAAATTATGACAACACTGTCTGAAAATTGAAGAAAGATTTAAACAAAATTTAAATTTCATAATAATTGTTTACTGCACTCACATTTATAATAATAATAAATAACTATAAACTAAACACATACAATATACACAGTCAGTACCTATCACACCGTCATTACTACCAAACCAATTACATCACCATCGGGTTACCTCGGTAGTAAGTGCGTGTAATTAAAATGTATCAGAAAATATATATACTGATACACTCTAAATAATTTTCAATCAACCTTGATCGGAAAGTCCGCACGACCTTTCAGATTGAATGACTTATCAAAATTCATTGAACGAAAATTCACTCATAACTATTAGAAAATTTTTCAATTATTTCAACTTGTATGTAAGGTAAAAACTATTGAAATTCTGTATTTAGAGATGGAAGATGTAATATATATTTTTTTTAATTAGCTCGTTTTTGATAATTTTTCAATTAACTTTGGATATATTAGATATCCACTTTGATTAAATTTCACTTTATAAAATAGTGAATCCAATCAAAGTAGAGTAACAAATAAATTTATATTGATTTAAATTTTCTCATATTGGATGATTTTTCAATAAGTTTTCACAACGTTTCGATATAAATTGACAAAATATCTACTCTCTTTGGATATAAAATCAATTTACTTCCGATATATTTCAATATCAAATCAGTAGAATTTCAATCAAAATAGGATAAAGAATAGATTAGTTTTGATTAAAATTACAACTTTTTTAATTATTTTTCATTCTATTTTGACAAAATTTCAATCAGAATTGTTTAAATATCTACTCCGTTTGGATATAAAATCAATTTGCTTCGCATATATTTCAATATTAAATTATATGAATTGCAATCAATATAGAATAAAGAATAGATTGATTTTGATTAAAATTACAACATTTTCCATTATTTTTCAATCTATTTCGACAAAATGTCAAGTAAAGTTCTTTAACTATATCTTTAATAACTACCCTATTTGAATATAAAATAAATTTATTCGCTATTGAATTGTTTGAAATTTAGCAAAAAAAAGATTAAAATGTTAACAGATTTTAATGCAAATTAATACATTTTTATGATTTTTCAATTAATTTTGGATAAATAATTTATATACTTTGTTTAAATTTCAATTTATAAAACAGTAAATCCAAACAAAGTAGATTAGCAAATAAATTTATATTGATTTAAGTAACACTTTCAGTTATTTTTCAGTGATTTCACCAAATGTCGATTAAAATTGACTAAAATTAATAAATCCTTCGAATTTTACCTTTGTTTATTTATATTAATATTGATCTTAGAGCTACAATACAATACAATACTGCAATCTACTGCGGATGTACGAAAAAAAAATCTCTATGTTGTTACATATTTCTTTACTTATTATTTAATATTGAATATAAAAATATCACTGTTTAAAAAATAATATCACATTTGTCAATACCTACACTATTATATTTATTATTATATTATAAATAATTTTACTGTATTTTTATATTAAATCAACGGATAATTAAAGTTAAAATTTTCCACAGCTGCTAGGCATTTAACATTTTGCATTTCATCATTTTATACACAAATACGTCCATGTAATTGAAAAATCGTAGTTATTGAGGTGTATATTCGACGTTAAACACATAATACCATTTGAACAAAATATTCAACGTTGTAATAAAATTATTTCCAGTTTGCATGAAATTGTGATCTAATTTAATATAATACTGGGGTTCTTCATCCAGATTGCACAACGATATTATTATCGGTTGGGATGTGGAAAGAATTTTGACAATATTTACGAATGACTCTTTTTTCTGTAATAGATACAAAATATTAAAAACTAATAAATTTAATATTAAATTCCTTTCACAACTCAACTATACAGGGTGTCCCAATTATCGACGGCAATACGAAAACACTAGATTCTCTGGGTCATTTTGCGTCGAAAATATCATATAACATTTTGGCCGATTCGACTTCGTTACCAAGTTACACGCAAATAACCAAATTTTCAATCAGACCATGTTTTGCACTCTACTGGGATCAATATCTCAATAACTAATTAACCGATTTTAAATTTTTGATACACTATTAGCATTAGCATACCGAGATCTTTAATTTGACGTTAAGATAAGGCAATTCGGACATGTGGTTATCCAGATACTTACAGAAATGTTGACAATTAGCTGAACGCCATTTTTCTTTTTGAAAGTTTGTTCAAGCATAAGTCGAAAAATCAAGATGAAAAAATTTTTTCGGTATAAGTTTAAAAACTTGCCACATTCATAAGCTTTCGTTTAAGCTATAACATTACGATAGGTCACAACTGGTTCCAAAAATATACACAAATAACTACAACGATGTAGGCATAAAATTGATTTTCGCTATGGAAAAATGTTATCTTTTTTTGGTTTTATCCAGAACCAACAATACGGACGTGACAGATAATTGATTCCATACACTCCTATGCATTCACACAAACCTTCTCACACACACAAACGAACTCACACACAAAGGCCCACGCACATAAACCCACAAAAGCACACGCACGCATATCACCACAGTTTTAAACAAACAAAGCCTAAAGTAATTGCTGAAAATGTGCTCCTTCAGCTCGAATACATAGACAACAATGCTTTTCAATAGACCGAACCAATCTAAGTGTTTGCTGTTGCTTGTGGCGAAGGTCTTGAATACAGTCTTCAGTATGTTGAATCAACTCTTCACGTAAATTAATCACAGTTGCATATACTTTTTCTTTAAGGCAACTCCATAAATAGAAATCCAATGGATTTAAGTCTGGAGAACTTGGCGACCATCTTATGGGTCGATTCCATGCCAATCCATCTTTGATAAAAGTTTGCGTCCAGTCAGCATCTAACATTCCCTCCATAGTGCGCTGGGCCACCATCATGTTGAAACCACATCTGCACTCGTTCAAAGATGGATTGTCAGAGGTGGGCCCATAAGCTGGTTGCCACGTTCTCCAGACTTAATCCAGTTGGATTTCGATTTATGGGGTTACCTTGAAGAAAAAGTCTATGCAACTGTGATTAATTCACTTGAAGAGTTGATTCAACGTACTGAAGACTGTATCCAAGAATTTCGCCACAAGTCACAACAAACACTTAGATTGATTCGGTCTATTGAAAAGCATTGTTGTCTATGTATTCGAGCTGAAGGAGCACATTTTCAACAATTACTTTAGGCTTTGTTTGTTTAAAACTGTGGTGATATGCGTGCGTGTGCTTTTGTGGGTTTATGTGAGTGGGCCTTTGTGTGTGAGTTCGTTTGTGTGTGTGAGAAGGTTTGTGTGAATGCATAGGAGTGTATGGAATCAATTATCTGTCACGTCCGTATTGTTGGTTCTGGATAAAACCAAAAAAAGATAACATTTTTCCATAGCGAAAATCAATTTTATGCCTACATCGTTGTAGTTATTTGTGTATATTTTTGGAACCAGTTGAGACCTATCGTAATGTTATAGCTTAAACGAAAGCTTATGAATGTGGCAAGTTTTTAAACTGGCACCGAAAAATTTTTTTCATCATGATTTTTCGACTTATGCTTGAACAAACTTTCAAAAAGAAAAATGGCGTTCAGCTAATTGTCAACATTTCTGTAAGTATCTGGATTACCACATGTCCGAATTGCCTTATCTTAACGTCAAATTAAAGATCTCGGTATGCTAATGCTAATAGTGTATCAAAAATTTAAAATCGGTTAATTAGTTATTGAGATATTGATCCCAGTAGAGTGCAAAACATGGTCTGATTGAAAATTTGGTTATTTGCGTGTAACTTGGTAACGAAGTCGAATCGGCCAAAATGTTATATGATATTTTCGACGCAAAATGACCCAGAGAATCTAGTGTTTTCGTATTGCCGTCGATAATTGGGACACCCTGTATAATAATCGCTTACCGAAAATGACTGCATCAGCCAAGAGTTGATATGTGTTGCTGTCCTGCCATTACATTTATTTTTTGTGTATTATTCAATGCATCCACTTTACTGAAAAGCACTGTACAATTAATAATTATAAAATACCAATAAGAATGCTTTGGAAATAATATTAAAAAAATTAAATAAAATTATAAAATCAGATATTCTAAAATACCAATAAGAATGCTTTGGAAATAATATTAAAAAAATAAATAAAATTATAAAATCAGATATTCTTTGAATTTTGGAATTGTAAAAACAAAAAATTATTTAATTTTTAATAAATAATAAATAAATGTGATAATAAAACTAATTACAATGAAAATTTTTCACAAGCGATAGAAGAATATTACAAACGAATAAATTGCATCCAATCCAATATAATCTCGTCACATTCAATTAATATGAAATAATTATACTAAATAATATATAGCAAAGATTTGAATTAAATTTTCAAATAAAAAGTTTTGTTGGAACGATTATAGTCAAGCCAATTTATTCAAAAAAATGCATGTATGTATAAAATATTAAAACTTAAATTGTAAATCGATCATTCAAGCCGGATTATATTACATTATAAAATATTTAAATAAATAGGTAAGCCTAAATTGTGTTATATTCAATTGCACATAAGTTTGTATGATTGGGCTAATAAAAAAAAAATTGAACACTATCAAACTAACAATAATGGACGCAGTATTAGTAATGGTTGTAATGTTAGTTTGATTAAGAATAAGAAAAATCGAATGGTTAACAAATTTCCACCTTTTATTTACAAAACACATAAGATGAAGAATTTGTTGTTGATACAATGTATCATTGTGAAGCTAAGTAATTTCAACAATTTCAATTTAAATTAAATACAATGGATTCGGCCAGATCAATCACAAATTATTCAGTGCACAAAATTTTTGAATTTAAAGAAAGTAGTAGATTGTTATTTTTATTTTTTATGTATACGTAATGTATTGTAATGTTCATTTAGCATTTAGTTATTTAGTGATTGTTATATGTATAATTATGATTTAATAAATGGGGAATTAATTCTGGCACTTAGACCAAAGAAGGTCCATTGTGCTCTGCCTGTGAGTTAAACTCTGCGAAGCGTCTGGATTCTGAAATGAAACCAGAGATGTATCTTATGATCCGTTCATTGTAGAAGGGTCCTTTGCATTTTTTCCAATCATCCCATGTATAGTATTTGTAACTCTACCTTTTTTTGCCTGCCTACAGTTTCCACATTGTCTCCACACACGACCAAATTCCAGTCGACGATATGCCACCGAACCCACCTACTGGCAATAGGTAGCCAAGGCTCAGGACCGATGAAGGCGGATCGTGTACAAGATCGTGACAGCATATCGGCCTCTTCATTACGCGCAATACCACCATGAGCCGGTACGTACAAGAGGTACGACATTGTTGCACAGTGATAGTGCATACAATATGTCAATACATACGTTTAACAACCTCGATCTTATTGCTGTTCCGTTGAGTGGCATTAGTACAGAATTACGGCTTATGGTTTACAAACGAGGTGTAAAAATCCGCGGGCAATAATCGTCTCGGGAAGTTTACAAGTGTATGTTAAAATGTATTTGTGCGGTGTGGTGTAAAAAATTAAAGTAAATTCAACGTTTTTTCTGTCGGCAGATGAATTTGTTGGTGTTTTGCATGAGAAATAAATGTTCGCACCTCAACCCTTCGTTTGTAAACCAGCCAGTACTGTCAAAGCATATAAAGAATTGCTCCTCGAAAATTTTCGAACTAATTTAAATCGCACAGTTTACAACCTCCGAAATTGGAAAACATTGGTACACGCACCGTTAGGCACGGTCAACCGTACAGACTTATCCGTTCTGTAAATATCGATACCGAACGACGTCCCCATTAGAAAACATCCGTCCGTATACCAACAGTTTAGCACTGCTTTTTATTAAACGAAGAAAAATTATCTATGACCGCTGTCTGACGTCGACATATCTCTGTTTCACATTTGCTGTCTGCCGTCGGAAGGGTATAAAAAACGGTGCTTAATCCGATAGAGGCAGTGTTTTATACACCCGCATAATCATCTCTGGATAAGATATTGGTTTTGATTTTTTTCTTTATTAAAAACTGTTTTAGTCCGACTTCCACAGCACCCACGCTCAAATTTTGGAATTCCCATAATCATTGTGAGAATTTTTCCACTGACACATATGAAGTAAACAATAAGCACATAACGTATATAACCCACTGATATTTTCATAATATTACGAATTTTTGCGAATATTTAATTATTCTTGAATAAATCAAGCAGGAAAAAAATGTGTTCAATCGAACCAAACATTCATTACTAATTATTATATTGTATTCACATCAATTGGTATCTAAAATTAATATGAATATCACATCAATTGGTATCTAAAATTAATATGAATATGTGTATTTTTATATAAATCTAGCGTGTGTTTAGTTTTGAATATAATTTAACTACCTGTTACTTGTACCTTTATCAAGTTTAATTTTAATTTAATTAACACATTGTGACTATCGCGCGCCAAAAGGGATCAATAGTTGAACTTACTATAAATGATTATTTAATCCACTATAATATGTATGTACATAAAATATTTGTGTATCTGCGCAGGCAGACATATATTATATTCATTTCATATACACATTTAATTTCGGTATATTTACTTATAAACTATATTGCATTGTATATACATTTTTTTTTTTTTTTTATTTGTTTCAGCATCTTTACAATCTATCTTACATATTAGTTTCTTACTGTATACTGTAAGAACCAAAGATATTAAGTTATTTTATTTGATATTTAAATTATTTATTTTGATTTACTATTTGAAATGTTAGTAATGGATCCAGTGATCCAATTACCCTTAATTAACCATAAACATTAATAATCATTTTTTTATTAGGATGGGTGTTGTTTATTTAAATCTTGTTATTAATTCTGATGGTATATGTCCTTTTAATCTTCGTGCATGTTCGTTGGCATTTAAAAATTTCATCACAAGTTGATTTGGATGTTCATGAAATCTTTTATAATAAGCTGTACTTTTAGATGTAATTAAATCTTTAACCGAACAAATGTTGAGGTCCTTTCTTAAAAGATCGTTGCGCACATACCATGGTGCATTAACTATACTACGGAGCACCTTTGATTGAAATCTTTCTATTATATCTATATTTGATGTACATGTGGCTCCCCATAGTTCTATACCATAAGTCCATACTGGTCTTATGATTGCCTTATATACAATTATTTTGCACTCTAGTGATAACTGGGACGATCTTCCCAGTAACCAATACAGTTTGTTGAACTTGAGTCTTAGTTGCTTGTTTTTGTTTATAATATGCGTTTTCCAATTTAAGCGTCTATCTAGATACATACCTAGGTATTTTGCTGAGTTAGCATGTTGTATTGTATTATTATTAATCTTTACAGCCGGACAATTTAACCTACACAGGGTAAATGTGACGTGGATCGATTTTTCTACATTCACTTTTATTCTCCATATTCTGAGCCACTTTTGAATTTCATTTAAGTTTTCTTGGAGTATTTTTGAAGCCATCATTGGATTTATATCCGTTGCCATGATTACTGTGTCATCTGCGAAAGTTGCTGTGATGGTATGTTTCGTTGTTGGAAGATCCGCCGTGTAAATGAGATATAAAAGTGGGGCTAAAACACTTCCTTGTGGAACCCCAGCTTTTATTGGAAAAGTTGTTGTGTGTTCCTGAAGATGATTGACAATAAATTAAGGTTTTCCAAGTATGATTTTAGAATTTGGAAGTAGTGGTGAGGTAGTAGTTTTTTCAATTTATACAGTAGGCCTTCATGCCATACCCTGTCAAACGCCTGTGAGATGTCGAGAAAAGCCGCAGAACAATAACTCTTCGTTTCAAATGTATTGATTATTTGATTAACCACTCTGTGTATTTGTTCTGTAGTTGCGTGATGTTGACGGAATCCAAATTGGTGATTTGGTATAATGTAGTTTTGCAACATTACTACTTTTAATCTTTTAGCAAATAGTTTTTCAAAAACTTTTGAAATAGCTGGTAATAGGCTAATTGGCCTATATGATTTTACATCGTCGTGTTTCTTGCCTGGCTTTGGGATAAGAATAACTTTAGCGGTCTTCCATTGTTCTGGAAAGCTATTTGTGTTTAGTATGGCGTTGAAAATATAGGTTAAATATTTCATAGCAGTTGGTGTAAGTTCTTTTAGCATTTTTCCGGTGATTTTATCAAGTTCCGGTGTCTTTTTTGGATTTATTTCTTGTTTTATAAATGTTTCCACTTCTAGTATTTTAAATTTTTTTATAGGCAAGTTCATTTGTAATGGTGTTTCAAGGAAATCTATAATTTCTCGATCTTCATCTACCGACCTTTCTGTTGGATGAGGTGTGAACGTATTTTTTAGATGAGTAGCAAATAAAAAAGCTTTTTCGTTGTCACTTCTTGCCCACTCGCCGTTGCTTTTTCTAATGGGTGGAAAATGTTGTAGTGGATGACCTATTTTTTGCGTTGCTCTGCAAAGAGAGTAATCTGTTATTTCGGTTGCCGTAAGGCTTTCTAAGTAGCTTTGAATTGCTTCGTCTTTGATGTCTTTCATTAGTTTCCTTAGCTCTTTTATTGCACGATTTAATTTAGACTTATTTTCAGGTGATCTTGTTTTTTGCCATAATTTTCTTAATTTTCTTTCTTCTTTAATTTTTGTTTTTACGGCTGCTGGACATATTTCTTGTCTTATAATTTCGGAGTGCACTGGTGTTGATGTTTTAGCTGCATCCTTTATTATGTTGTTAAAATTTTCAATTGCATTTGATATATCTGTAGTATTTTTTTAACGATACGTCCAATGTTATTTTTTATTAATTAATTCTTTAAATAAATTCCAATTAGTGCGCTTTGAATGTAATGTTTGTTTACTCTGTGTATTTATTATGCTTGTGGATGCGGTAATTATGATAGAGGTATGATCCGATGACAATTCTAGACTCGATTCCGCTTTTATTCGATTTTTTGTAATACCTTTTGTAATACAGAAGTCCAATAAATCTGGAATTTTGTTTTGATCAGAGGGCCAATAAGTTGGTTTTCCGTAGATACATGACTCAATTTACATTCTTGAATAGCCATATAAAGTGGTCTGCCTCTCTGTGTGATCAATCTTGAACTCCATTCTGTATGCTTAGCATTATAGTCACCTCCTGAAATAAATCTGTTACCCAAAGTTTTAAAATATTTGGAGAATTCAAGCTTGTTGATATTATGTTTTGGTGGGCAGTATAAGGCTGATATAGTCAATGGACCGTTCCAATCCGCTATAACCACACTCGTTGCTTGAAGATATGCATGTTCATGTTTTTGCAGTTCATAATGTTTTATTGTATTTCTGATGATAATGGCCGAACCTCCATGCGCCTTCCCATCCGGATGTTTGGTATGGTAAATTTTATAATTTCTTATATTAAAAAAGTTTCTGTTGGTAAAATGTGTTTCGGCGATCAGCAGGATATCAATTTTGTGTTCAATAATAAATCTATTTATTTCATATGTATGTTGCGTTAAACCGTTGGCGTTCCAGAGTACTATTTTGAGAAGATTTGGCATTATACCATTTTTGTTACTAACTTGGTTAATAATCCTATCAAAGGACCAATTTGACTCATAAGTTCTCTCATCATAATTTTCATTTCAGATATATCATTTGATGGCTGTTGTGGCTGTGTGTTGAACTGCTGTTGCTGTTGTTGTTGTTGTTGTTGTTGTTGTTGTTATTGTTGTTGTTGTTGTTGAGGTTGTTGTTGTTGAGGTTGTTGTTGTTGTAGATGTGCATGGGTATTTATCGTTTTTTCATTTTGTTGTTGGTTATTTGTAGCTGTTATTACCTGTGCGTAAGTTAAGTTTGGCTGCACATACTGATTTACTTGCGTTCTACTAGTCTGGACAACATCTTGTCTGTTTCTTAATGCTGGGAATTTTTCAATTCTAGTTGCTTATAATAACTGCAACCTTTATAATTGGCTGGATGATTTCCATTACATAAAACACATAATACCTTATCATCCCGTGTATTTCTTTTGCAATCACGACTTAAATGCTCCCCTGCACATTTAACACATCTTGGTTTTCTATTGCAATATTTCCAGGTATGTACATACCGTTGACAAATATAACATTGCAGAATTTCTTTTTTAAAAGTTGGTGGTTCGAATTTTTTATTCTTTATATTATATATATCTTTATTGTTTTCTGCTGGTTGGAGATCTATGTAGAATAATGGCAGTGGGTTTCCAGTTAGTCTTTGTTTTATATTGTAGACATTAGTAACTTTATGGTTTTTTTCTTCGATTTCAGATTTTATTTCTACCAAATCGGTTGAAGGATGTAGCCCTCTTAGAACTACTCTGAAATTTTTTTGATTTTTATCTTTGTATGTATGGAATTCTGTTTTTCTTTCGGTTAATTCTGTTACTAGTTTTCTATAATTTTCAGGGCATGTCAATTGTATCTTTACCTCTTCATTATTTAATGTTTTTATGTTGTAATTTTTATCACATACATTTTTTAGTAATGTTGTGAGCGGTGTTATATCCTTTACCCCTGATACGAAGATTGGAGGTGGCAGTGGAATTTTATTTGACGTTTTTATAATATTTTCATCATCATTTATATTATCTAATAGTTCGTAAGTTTTTGAAGTAGAAATAGGGTTTAACCAATTATTACTTTGTATTTTATTTTGTTTATTTGTTTGGCTTTGTTGGGGACTATTTCTTTTTCTTTTGCTGGACATATTATTGAAATCTTCTTCTTTATTTGAGACTTGGGTCGATGGTGAACTATATTGTCGTTGCATTTTATTTTGTTGTTCGTTGTATACGTTATATTGTATTGAAGTTGATTCTACTACATATGGCAGAGTTGTTTGTATAAATTCTGTCGTTTCACAAGGTGGATAGGTCGTTACATAAGCCATTTGGTGAGGTGTATATGTTGGTTGAGATTGTTGTGTGTAATATATCGGTTGTTGAGTTGTTACTTGTTGCAATGCACATCCGATTTGTTGGTTTGGTGCATAAATATTTGGATGTTGTTGGGATGTGCACATAATTGGTGTTCGTTGCATATCATTAGGCTGAGGTAAATATTGAAAAGATTGAGATACAGGTTGTATAAGTGGTTTTTGTTGACTTATCACGTTTGGAGTTCGTTGTATTTTCGGTGGATTGTCGTCGTCTATTATAGTTTTGGGTGGTGGTGTTCTTTGTGTCATCACAATTAAATATTTGTGTTGCACAAGAACATTTTCCACATAAGTTGAAAAAAATTTAATTAATTAATAGATGTCGACTTATCTTCAAGTTACTCTGTATTTTGTATACTTTGTACACGCTATACAATTTAACAATTTAAATTTAAATTTAAATTCAAATTCAAATTCAATAGCAATGTACCGTTATTTTGAATTCTATTGTGGCTTTTTGTTTTGTTTAATTTAATTATTTTATTCAAATTTTTATTTTATTTTTGTTTTTAAATTATTTTATTTATACATTTATATTGACTTACGCTACAAATGTACAGCGACCTTACTATTCGAATGATAAATTGTAACTGATTTTAATGAAATGTAAAACTATTTCCACATATTTAATTTATAAATCATATTTAATTTAATTATATGGAGTTTTATTTTTTTTTCTAATGATAATAATATTAAAATGTTAGTTATTTCTAAACAGATAATTAATATAATCATGTTTTACACACTTCTTTAACACGTTAATCGCCACGATAATATCAGAAAAATGGGCCATGGGCCTTCTAACAAATCATGTACGTCAGACATATATGTCTGACATGGCTCATGTAGAACTTCTTAGCGTCAGACACATATGACTGACATGGCGATTAACGTGTTAAAAAGTATAAATATTTTATGTGAAGTAGAGTAAAATAGTAACTTTTATATTTTATATATTGGTCATACTGATTTTTATACTGGAATTTCATTTGATTGCTTTTGACAATTGAATATGTCTGGAAAGATTTTATATTTCACAAGATACTTTTTCGTTTTATTTGTTTGTTTTGATTTATAAACATTGAATAATGTATTTTTTTAATGTTTTTTGTTTTTAAAATTATTTAATAAAATAATCAATAAAATATAATGTTTTCTATAATTGTTTATCTATTTATGAAAGTAACAATGTTAATAAAAATATTTTTCTTATTAAAAAACAAATTTTAAGTTTTATGGTGACATACCAACGCGGATATATATATGAGGATAAATAACACCACCTCTCGATGAGGTGTTAAATAATCTCAATAAATGAGTTATCAACGAGGTTTATTTATACTCGAATGGCTGTGAATTGCTACAATTATCTGTATAAAAATGAAATAAATAGACGAAAAGTATTTATAAATAATGTTTAGTATGTATTTATGTAAATATATTACTGTCAGTAATTTCAGCTAAATTTTCAAAACATGGTAGTTTTGCTGCTAATTTTGTTATAGCATTCAATTTAAGATGCAGTCCATGTTCATCACATTCTTCCCCGAGTCGTCTGAATTCTGATAACATCTACAAAATAAGAATAAAGTTAAAATAAATGTTAGTAACATGTATATAATATTTTTTTATTTCTTTTTTTGAAATTTAACGTTTACAATTATATGACAATAAATGAGGACAAACTTTAATGATATCAGTGATTGACTTATGTTGTTGTCTCATTTTTGATATTGCTGCTTGAACATAATTGCACTGCATTCCAGCAGTAACAGTTGAGTGTTTGCTTTGATTTGCTAACATATTTTTCAAGGATTCAATCTATAATTAATAAAAGTATTGTATTTAATACGTCAATATTATTTCATCAGATCCTTTTTTATCTTAGTTCTATCGTTATCACTCATAACAAATTCATCTATTTGCGGTTGTACAGTATCGCTTGAACTTAAAATTCTTCTTTTGGGTGCATAATTTTGATTTGCTTGTCTTTCAGCAGTCCTTAATGTTTCAGCCTCTATTCAATAAATCCTGAAGCCGGTTGATTTTTTACACCATGATAAAAATAATGACACTGAAATAATTTATTAAAGAGTAATTATTATTAATGCTATTATAAAGTTTCAATATTTTTTATATCACACAAAAAGCATTTGAGCACCATTTGAAATAGTAATATTTTATCAGTTGTTCAGAAAAAAAAAATATCCATGCATGGGGATCTTGTTAGATTATAATAATTTAAATAAGCATATAAGTTGTAAAAGGTATAATTGAATATTATTATATTATTGTATATTATACAACGTATAATAGGAAAATTAATTTCTTTTGAAATATATATTAATAATAGGAAAATTAATTTTGTTGGAACGGCATGTATAAAAAATGACGATGAAATTCTACAAATTAAATAAAATAATTTAAACAAAAATCTAAGAATTAAAGCGAAACCCGCACAATAAATAAAAAATAGAACGCTAATTTAATCTTATAAATAATAATTAATACATTAAATGGTAGTTTAATTTTTAGATTTTTGTTCAAAGGCTATAAAATTATAATAAAAAAATTAAATACCTTCAAAATTCTTGATCACACTTTCCTCCAAATTGTGCTTTATCAATATAGCAGCTATCATTATATATTACGTAATTATATTGAAGTAATTGTAATTATACTTTTACTTTTCACTGTGAACACACACGTCATAAAATAATTATTAACACACAAATTACACACATTAACTTTGTAAAATTTTGACAATAAAATTTATTTTAATATATTTAATAATTTTTTTTTATAATCAACAATTTATAACTTATAATTCGAATGATAAAAGTTCTTCTACTGAATGATTTAAATTATATTAGGAAACAATGACGATCTGACACATACTGAGCGGAAAATTACCAAGCCCAATATGAATGCTAGTATAAGTTCTATTCAATCATTGAATTGATTGAATTTTAAGTAATTTTGGTTGATCGCATCACAGATTCTCTGGAACCAGAAAAATAAAAGCCAAGCAGAGTGTATGTACTATATGATTCTATTATATACAAAACAGAAAAATTCTATTCAATAATAGTTGAGTGAATTTCAAGTAAATTTAATTGATCGCATCGCATGCGTATTAATAAACTAAATAAAACAAAAAGAAACAATAACAGCCATACAGAGTATTATAATATGGCGCGCTTATTTACAATCAACGAAAGGTTCAATTCAATAATGGTTAAGTGAATTTAAATTAATTGCAATCAGCGAAAACTTTTGTTCAATAATAATTGATTGAATTTTAATTGATTTTGGTTCAGATTTTGTGCTGAATTAATGAAATAAAATTAATAAAATAATTTGTGGAAGTTCCTATAAGATGATATCCTCAGGAGAAATTTTACAAAAAAATACTATCATACATTTATCAATAGCCTACATAGCAAACGTGGTCAAAATCGAATGCAAAATAATCAAATAGTACAGGTTTCTAATCCTAATCTGATCAGTGAACTTCTTGTGCGTAACATTTTATTAAAACTACCAAAATTGCAATTCATATCATTTTTGATAACAGAAATAGTCAAAAGTAAGGGACACCAGCAGCATCTGCATGTTTAAGTTATTTTAAAGCTATATATGCTAATGAATTCAAAGTCAATACGAGGAAATGAGTTTTCCAAAATTTGCATCTTATCCACACATAACCTCAATATTCCCGTTAATCTATATTATTGATTCGATTTTCTTGATATTTTGAAATTAACCATTTTTTGAGAAATTATAATGATCAATTGGTTGTAGGCAACCCCACTCTGCCCTTTGTATAAAAAATAAATGCAAGCGTATTTAGAACAGTGCTGCTAAGTGATATTTAGCTACAGTTTCAACGACCCAAATATTATATGAGCTTCTTTTATCCCTTAAAAACTATTCAATTTTTTCAATTTTATGTTAAATTTAAGCAGGTATTATTTTAATTTCCAGAATTTTTTTTTTATTAGTCTTTCATTTTAGATTATATTTCCTGTTAATATTAACTGAAATTCATTTAATGTTTCTAAACAGACATAAGTATTTTCTGGTTAAATTCAAGTAACTTAAATTTAATAGAAAGTATAATACAAACAATAATTTTTGTGTTTCATTTAATATTTTTCGATTGAAAATGAAATTATTTGCTGATTAGAATTTCAAATTATTTTTATTGATTTAATCTCTTAGTCAACACTACTTGATTTGTAATACTTTTTGATTTGATTTTCTTCACTCAGTTGCGGAGTCACTGACTTAACTGAATTTTTTTATCAATATTGAGTGAATGAAAAATTCAATAACAATTGATTTAAAAAATTCAATCTTTCTCAATCAATTGACTGAAAATTATTTAGAGTGTACGATTAGCAATACAAAAAATATATATACACATAATATATATAATATGCATTTATATACATAAGTACAACTGGTACAACTCCCAGCAAACATTGCGATTCGCACGTTATTCGTTTGTGATTTACTTTTACGAAGCTGCGATTCGAAGAAGAAAAAGGCTCGCTTTCAAATCACCTGGCGGACTAAAATGTACCACGAATTCGGATCCTATTAGTAAATCAAAACCGAATCTTAAAAGTGATTCGCAAAAGGCTCGTAAAAGTGAATCAAAAGCAAATCATAAGAGTAATTCGTAATAGGTTCGCAAAAGTAATACAAAAACGAATCACAAAAGAGCAACGAAAATTATAAATAAAACATATTGAGTCTATAACTAAGTCCTGGGGATAATCTGATAGGTGTCGTAAGTAGTATTGCTTGTACACAGTGTGAAGTCGCAATACTTCGCTATTGTAGTACTTGAATCCACCTTTCATATTCAGTATATGACATTCAGTTGTAAACAAAAATTTTATTTAGTTCACTAAAACTGAAAAATTGTATACCAACAAAACAGCATTTGCGGGAAGTTATGTTAAGTAATTTTATTCAGAAGAAAACAGCAGCAGGAACTTATCGCTTTTTGTTAAAAATTTATGGTAAACATTCCCCATCACAATTGTGATAAAGAACGCTTTGGACCACCAAAAAAAATTTAAGAGGAAGAATTGGAAGCTTTACTCAGTGAAATATTCATGGTTCTAAGGTGTGTATCTGGTGGGAACAGCTTGGTGTAGTGTACTATGAGCTGCTTAAACCGGGACAAACCATCACTGCTGAATGTTATCGCGAGCAATTAATCCAATTGAGCCGAGCATTGCATCAAAAACGATTTGAATATGCCAACATACATGACCGTGTGATTCTGCAGCATGATAATGCTACACCACACGTTGCAAGACCGGTCAAAGAAACGTTAGAAGCACTTAACTGGAAAGTCCTACCCCTATGAAAAAATAGCTGGATTCATGGATTGCTTCAAAACCTATGACGTTCATCTATAAGGGAATCCATAATTTGCCACAAAGATGGTCAAAAGTTGTAGCTTCAGATGGCAAATACTTAAGATAATGTACAGTTACTTTCAAATAAATGTGTTTTTCTTACCAAAATATCCCCAAAACTTTGTTATAGACCCAATATAATCCGATTTTAAACTTGTGTACCAAATTTTGATAAAAAATTTCTGAGGAAAAGATACATATCATATATCACTATGTAGAAGTTAATTTACATAGAAATCAATTTCAACGGACATGGACATTTAGAAATCAATATATATGGAAATTCGGCATGCCGTGAAAACTATCATTACGTAGAAATTATCGTTATAAATGTCATCACTATGTAGAAGTTCAACTGTACCATATACATATACTTTTATATCATTTCAGGTTTGCTGCTAATAAGTGTAGGTGATAAATGTTACTATTCTCATATCTGATTCAGTACTTTTTACAAATTTATAGACGATGAGATGAATTTTCTTATAGATTATGCTCCATCAGTAATTTTCTAACACAAGGTTAGAAAAAGAAAGCTTGACATCTGAATTTTATAAAGTAATTAATTATTTTAATAAATAATTCTAAATTCTTATAATTTTAGACTTTAAGTAATTTAAATTTTCTGATATTCCAAACTAATTAGTTACATTGATGGCACTTATACTAATTTGAGGAAACTAACAAGGGAACCACCTGAGGTGTCATACTTCGAATTCAATGAAATTTTGCTAATTTTTTTTTCCCCAATTTCACTTTTAAGGGGGTAACATTCCCTCCGACGAAGGACATGACATTTTATAACAATCTATAACTTTTGGTCCCGAAATGCCACAATAATTTTTGAAGTTGGAAATAATAGATATCTAAAGTGTACTTTATTTAACAAAAAAAAATTCTTAAAAATTTATTGGATTTGGTCAAAGGTTGTATCAAAGGTAAAGAATTTTGAAAAATTCTGTAAAAAAAAGGTGAATTTATGCTTATAACTTTGTAAGGAGTCAGTTTTTTAAAAAATTACTTTAAATAAAGTCGATGGAGAAGTTCTTTTTAATATAGAAGTACAGGTTATTAAGTTATGTATATTTTTATAACAGGTTGTGTCATATGAATAATATTTTTGAACGTAAAATTTTCATTTTTATGATTGTATCTGAGGTACTTTAGTTGGAAGAATCTAAAAGTGATATCAATTTGGTGATTGAGCTACCCAAAATAGTAAAAATACAGTATGTCTTTAAAAATCGAACACTAGATTTTTATTTTTTTTTATCAAATTTTCATCCATTTTACGGCAGTTTTCATAAATTCCGATAATTTTTAAAGGTCTTAAGGAAAGTGATAATTTGTAACAAATTGTTGTAGTCACAAAGATATATTACAGCATGAACAACTTTATGTGATTTCTTAAAACCTAATTCTACCGGGTTTTCAAATTTTGGTGGACTCTCGTTCAGGTATCTGCTTGCAAACCATGAATATTTAAATAAGTTAATATATCTCTGTGCTGAGAGCTTATTATAGACAAGTGATTGTAATTTAATTATAGTGTTTCGAGACAATATAATCTACATATTCAGAACACTATAACTAAATTACAATCACTTGTAAGCCATAAATCCCTTGTAATAAATAAGGCATAAAATAAGGAGTACAAATGTAAATCGACACGATATGTTTTCTATAACTGTACAAGGTATTTGGGACAATTAAAAAAATTTATTGATGCATTTACTGGTATTCCTAGTAAGATACATGATTCTCGTACTTTCAAATTGCCATCCATATCAAAGGATTTGGTACACATAGGCAAAGGAAATTTTCTACATTTTGGCTGATGGTACCTATGAAATACGCGAGTGGCTTTTAATTCCGTACAGAAATTATGCAAGATTGACTGTTGAAAAAAAAAAAAAAAGGTATATTATGGAAATGAAACCTTAAAGAAAATATTACTCATTATATTTCACAAAAATTTCATATTGATGCGAAAATTGCTACTGTTTTCCAAATAACGAAAAAATTTTTTTAATTTGATCTAATCTGGCTTGACAGAACGATGTATCGATTATGTATATATAGAAAAGATTACTTCACACATTTATAGTTCAGAAGTTGTTAAAAATGTAATTTATCTGAACCATCCACGAAGTTATGGCGTTAAATGTGTAAGAAAACAGACGCAAAATTTTCCTGAAATCTTTGGCAACTGAACTTGCTGAACTACATATCAAAAATCGAATAGAACAAGAAAATCTAAATTGATTGTCATTAAATTGACTGAATATTCCATCGAGAATTGGATCGTCTATCCACAAATTCAGCCGAACAACAAAATACCGATGCAGTGTGAAGACTGTAAATTCAATTGCAAGGGCACAAAAGGTGATACATAAACTACTGCCGTATGCGATGTTTGCATCAAACCGCCTGTTCTAAACATTATGTTAGGGTTTGTCAAAAATGCTATCTGGCTGGACTATCGAGTTCATCAAAAGATCTGCCACCGACTAAACTATAATTATTAGTATTATAATTAATTTTAAAACTTTAGAGTTTTATTAGATTTGTTATAATTATCATTATTTATTATTTATATAGAAATACGTTCAAATAAATAATAAATTAATCATAAATAAATAATTTAATAAAATAAGTAAATTACAATCGTATCAAAAAATATGCGATATTATATGAAATATATATGGGGCACTGAGCGACCCATAACGCGATATTAAGTTGTTTTGAATGAGCACGGTTTTAAGGTTAAACTTCCGATCATGAAGTTCTGGGCGCAGTAATTCCCATTCGAACATAACCCAATTTCCTGATATAATATTAGGTGAGTTTATGTGCGCAAGTTTTATTTGACCAGACAGAAAAAAAACGACTAAATGTGTACACATAATTGACGGACAATACCATTTTATGCGTACTAAAAATACAATAATCGACGAAAAAAGTTAGTTTTTCTTTGTTGACTATTTTAGTAATTATTATATAATTAATAGAATGAAAGTAATGTTTTCGTCAACTAAACCTACACATAAATGCAGTACAATTTTCGTCTAAAAAATAAATTGGTACATTTTTTGAACGATGAAAACTGTCGATTATTTAAGTCCGCACATAAACTCAGCTATTATTACAAATATATCACACACATATAATCTCATCAGATACAATACGATAAGCATATTGCATCTATCAAAAGATTCATTTGGTGAGAAGCTGATATCGCAAGAAAACTTTATGTTTCCGTAATTCCTCAATGAATAATGAGCCAATAATGACGATTTATAAATGTTCGTATTGTTATATATTGCACCAAAAATAGTCATATAACTAATAAATTCATTCATATCATAAAATACATACCAACTTTATAAATACCATATTTCCAAACGATATATATTCTATTCTATTGTATATTTTAAGAATAATTTTACATTTTGAATACATAATATTAAAAATATATGTCGGTCGTATTACTTTACATTTAAAATATATACAAAATATATTATTACATTAATCAAGAGAAATAAACTGTAATCTCTATGAGAAAATAATATGTTTTTATGAAATTGAAATATTACAATATTTTTAATTAAATATTATACTTACAAGTGAATTAATAAACAACTTATGTAACTTAAATTTTCTCTTTTCATTCCATTCATTCATTATAGCATATTTATTATCTTATAGAAAAATATATGAATTTACACATCGGATATTTATATACTTGTGGATGCATAGAGAATATAATATAGAATATAGATTGTAAATAAATATATACGAGAAAGTATAGTTTATATAATAATATATAACACAAATATAAGTAGCAAATACGACGATTAAATAAGAATGATATAATAAATACAATTCAGGTAATTTATTTTATACGTGTTTCCTTTTCGTATACGTTTTGCTACTCCGCAACCATTAACATTATCGTTGCCGTTGGCAAGTTTCATATATATATATATATATGTAATAGGTATATTAGTATGAAATAATCGTTTATTTTGTGGAAATACTGTAAATATTGAGTATATACTAAAGTAAGTTCCGTTTTTCTAATGGATGGTGTAAGCCATCTGTTAGTATGTGTAGAATCTGGTTATTAATGCTCTTGAAAATTCTCTTTATAAACTTCAAAATATTGTATATAACGTTTGATGGAAGCGTAAACAACATATTTTTTATTCGCAGGCAAATGGAAAGTGTTTTATAAACGACATTATTATGATTTCATTTGAAAATATTCGAAGGTGAAATTGAGCCAGAAAATAAAAAATTGATATTGTATATAACGTTTGATGGAAGCGTAAACAACATATTTTTTATTCGCAGGCAAATGGAAAGTGTTTTATAAACGACATTATTATGATTTCATTTGAAAATATTCGAAGGTGAAATTGAGCCAGAAAATAAAAAATTGATTTACTATGAGAATCCTAAGCGTAATAAAAAGTTTCGGTACAGTCTGGCGAAGCTGGCTGTGATGACAGCCAATGCTGATTAGGTTATGCTGTATGAATGAATTACAATTTGGTGGTACAAAAAAACTGTAGTTTACTATGGTTTTCTGAAACCTTCTGAAACTAACACTGGAGAAATTACCATCGACGACAACTATTGCGTTTAAAGTAAATTGTGATGGAAAAACCATAGAACAGAACTGAACTTACAACCTTTTCTCAATTTTTTTGACATTTTACGAATACCATCCACATAAAATTTCTCCTCTTTTTTTATGCGATCCGAGAATCGAACTATTTTTGGATGTCTTCATAATTGTGGAAGGGCTGCGCACAATGTACTACCATCGATCTGAAAAAGTGGTAATCTAATGAATCAATATCTGTTGGTAAATAACCCCATCCCGTACAAGTACTTTCCACATTTCTTGGAACGGTGTTATGGCATAAGGCAAATTTGTTTTTTTTATGTAATAATCGCTTTAAATTGATTAGTTGTTGACAGTATAGTACAATATTGACAGATTTTTTCGGTTTCAACAGACATATTAAACCATTCCTTTATGGTCTAACCAAATAAAGAGATATCCAATCCAATACTTTTGAATAGTAGTAATCCATCATTTACAATTTTGTTGATTGTTGATTGATGATCAATACCCGCAATTCAGGTTTTTATGGTACACAATGGACATTTTCAACAAGCTCGTAACACATATTGATTGATTAGGATAGTTGTATAAAGAGAAAACGTTCGCGTTAAATTTTACAACCAAAACAACTATCAGTATAAGCGACTACAGCGATTAATCCTTGAGAGATCCTTTCATAGTAATATACCTATAATTTACATTAATACAGAATGCTGATATTCATGTACAGTACAATCACATCAGACAACAAAACTAAAACCAAACGTGTTGTATATAGGGAAATATTAGCGTCTTCACCATTAGCATCCTCATTATCATTATCATCAACTACAAATTGTTTGTCTTCTTGTTTGTTAATTACATTCTCTATAATAATGCTGATGTAATGGACGCTAATATTTTCTATATACAATTTCATATTTGGTTTTTGGTTTTGGTTTTGGTGTATCATGCGATTGTACTGTATGTATATAGTCAGCATCGTCATCATGGCCATCATCATCATCATCAGCAACATCAACTTCGCATTATTTGTCTTCATTTGTTACTAACGTTATAATGTAGATACATATACTTAAAATGTATTCTCACGCATTAAAACCATTGTCCTTATTGGTATATGTATATATTGTAATAAGTATTATTGTATGTCATTCGTTGGTTGCTCGTCGGTTGGTATACTTATCTACATGTAAATGTAGTTCAGTGATACTAATAATAGTAAATACTAAGTTACGTATAGGTAGCTAATATAGCATATAATATTATAAATAATCGCACATACTGTTTCTGAAATACATTGTAATATGTAGAAGTCGACAGCAAGAGAAATAATATATGAAAAATATTCTGTATATGTTTGGTTGAAATGATAAGAAAATTTTCTGTCAAATATTCCATTTAATTATATTAGTTTTTGTTTATTCTTATAATAATTATTGTACACGATAATGTAAAAACAAATAATTATTTATAGTCATAGTTTCTCTTATAATACTAGTTTACTATATATATTAACAATGTATACGAAAAGATTCTTAAACGGCATGCAATTTGTGTGTTTAAAGGCAATTGTATGTTAATATATTGCATGTTAGTTAATATTATCATTCGCATCCATCAAGGAAATGTATTATCATTAATTCACATTTATACAGGGTGTCCCAATTATCGACGGCAATACGAAAACACTAGCTTCTCTGGATCATTTTGCGTCGAAAATATCATATAACATTTTGGCCGATTCGACTTCGGTACCAAGTTACACGCAAATAACCAAATTTTCAATCAGACCATGTTTTGCACTCTACTGGGATCAATATCTCAATAACTAATTAACCGATTTTAAATTTTTGATACACTATTAGCATTAGCATACCGAGATCTTTAATTTGACGTTAAGATAAGGCAACTCGGACATGTAGTTATCCAGATACTTACAGGAATGTTGACAATTAGCTGAACGCCATTTTTCTTTTTGAAAGTTTGTTCAAGCATAAGTCGAAAAATCATGATGAAAAAATTTTTTCGGTATAAGTTTAAAAACTTGCCACATTCATAAGCTTTCGTTTAAGCTATAACATTACTATTTATGGAGTCTATTTATGGAGTTGCCTTAAAGAAAAAGTATATGCAACTGTTATTAATTCACTTGAAGAGTTAATTCAGCTTATTGAAGACTGTATTCAAGACCTTCGCCACAAGCAACAGCAAACACTTAGATTGGTTCGGTCTATTGAAAAGCATTGTTGTCTATGTATTCGAGCTGAAGCAGAACATTTTCAGCAATTACTATAGGCTTTGTTAGTTTAAAATTGTGGTGATATGCGTGCGTGTGCTTTTGTGGTTTTATGTGTGTGGGCCTTTGTGTGTGAGTTCGGTTGTGTGTGTGAGAAGGTTTGTGTGAATGTATAGGAGTGTATGGAATCAATTATCTGTCACGTCCGTATTGTTGGTTCTGGATAAAACCAAAAAAAGATAAAATTTTTCCATAGCGAAAATCAATTTTATGCCTACATCGTTGTAGTTATTTGTGTATATCTTTGGAACCACTTGAGACCCATCGAAATGTTATAGCTTAAACGAAAGCTTATGAATGTGGCAAGTTTTTAAACTTATACCGAAAAAATTTTTTCATTATGAGTTTTCGACTTATGGTTGAACAAACTTTCAAAAACAAAAATGGCGTTAAACTAATTGTCAACATTCCTGTAAGTATGTGGATAACCACATGCCCGAATTTCCTTAGCTTAACTTTAAATTAAAGATCTCGGTACGCTAATAGTGTATCAAAAATTTAAAATCGATTAATTAGTTATTGAGATATTGATCCCAGTAGAGTGCAAAACACAATCTAATTGAAAATTTGGTTATTTGCGTGTAACTTTGTACCGAAGTCGAATCTACCAAAATGTTACATAATATTTTCGACGCAAAATTACCCAGAGAACCTAGTGTTTTCGTATTGCAGTCGAAATTGGGACACCCTGTATAATATATTAAGGGTATATTCCCGATTATGCTGTTATTCGTTATTTCGCGTTATTGTGTTATTCGTTATTCTATTTGTATAGAAAACAACAACAAGTAAAAATAACAAAGCTGGTTATATTTAACGAAGTTTGAGCGTGTTTATTTTGTTATTTGTTGTTTGTTATTTGATAAACGCCAGAAAACAAACGTCAAAAATAGCATTATGTGACGTTATTGTATTTGTGTACGGTTAAAATAAAATAAAAATAAAATATTAAACAAAATTGGTGTTCTCACGATCGTGAATACGCTTTATGATTTTAAATCACGTACATTTAGTTATAATGCGTTATATCAAGTAATTTATACTCACCGTTATAACACCTTAGTATTTCGGTATAAAATCGGTATTCAGAACAATGTTATAACAAAATATTTAAACAATTTATTCGAAGAGAAGAGGTCAATATATTGAAATAGATTAGTTGACGCTTTGAACAGTAGTGCAAACCTTATAGCCAATTCGATTGACAAATTAACTGAAATTTGATTAAAAAGTAAACCCTAGAAATGTGTTTATTATTTAATATTTCTTAGTGTATGAAAAGCGTGTAAATTAATTTTGGTTTATGGATTAGTACAAAATTTTCAACTGTGTAATAAAAGCATTAAATATTAATTTTTTTAGAAATTGAAAATCGTACATCAAAACTTTTAAAAATTGCATTGTATACTTGATTCCCAAAATATATATGAAATTCGACCCGAAATCAAATTAATTTAATTATTAATTTACTGTCCCGTTACTGGCGTAATTACCCAGGGTTCTAGTGTATAACCCTTATCTCCTGGGATTTAAAATAGTGATGTGATTAATTGGAAATTAAATTGTTGAAGTTACCAATCAGATGTGATGATGTGTCACTTCTTTCACCTTCAGTCCGAGTTGAGGGGCTGTAGGCACCTCTCCTGAACCGAAGTGTACGTTGTTCAATAGTTCATTCGAAAGCGTATACTTAAAATATTATTAAACAAAGGAGATATAGAAATTCGATATGTGTAGTAGTAGTATGCCCACTTCAAACACAACTAGCACAAACCGTGTTGGAGGTGCCTGCGTCACCCCATAAATTCTGTAAGGAAAGATGCAATTTTTAACGTTTTTTAGGTTTTTTTTCATATTTATTTTTATGAAAATTTTATTAACTATTTAAAATACATTTTAACGTGTTCTCAATACTGTTTTCTGCTATAATATGTGTGGTTGCTGTTCATTCAACAGTAATCATTTGAAGAGAGCAAATGTAAAAATTATATACAAAATGCTAAGTCACTACACTACCAAGGACGCTTTAGAATGCGTTAATTCACATATCGTCAATCGCATCGCTACTGTGAAGAAGCCTGTGGTCTTGTCTGTCATGCGGACAATGTGGTACCACATTTTCACACATACGGAAACACCGGTGGTAACTGAAAACTGGCCCGAAGAAAAAAATGTTGTGCCAAAATTACAACAAAAGAATTGTTCGTTCTGCATCAGAGCAAAGAAAAAGAATGTGAAATCACCAGTTCTTGCGACTTCTGTATTTGCGAAACTCAACTCCGGAGAATTTACTTCGACTGCGCTCTTTTAAAACAAGTTGCTAATGTATAGGAACTTCACAATGCTAATGTAAAATTTTTTATGTTTGTGTATGTGAATATATATTAAAAGAAAAAATTACCTTCTTGTCTATTAAAGAAGAAAAAATCAAAAATATTTGAAAAATAAAAGAAATGGAAAACAAAATAATTCCTAACCTCCTTCTGATGTTACAAATATTTAATTATATATAAATATAACCTTTTTTTGCGACGAATACTTTGATGTATTAAAACAACTGCCAATTTCCCATTTCTTATTATTTAAATTATTTTATTATTATTTATTTTATTTATAATTTTATTTTCTTATTTTGTTTTAATGTAACAAACTCAAACACAAATGTCAAATGTTGTAGTTTTTTACTGCTATCAGGGTATATGCATTTCTAACAAATTAATGTAAATTTTTTATACGACAATAATTATATATTCTATAACTTAGTTTTAATAATTAAAATAATCTACAATATGAATTGATTTAAAAAATTAATTTAATTAATTAAGATAGACAATATAGATAAAGAATTAATTTATATTATAACCACAATAACATCATCACTAAAGTTTAAAAAAATTTAAAAAAATTTAAAAATAATTTTTTATTAACAATGAGATATTTTAAATTATTATATTAGAAACAAATATAAAACCGAAATGAGTGATTACTGATCCAAAGTAAAATAGAATATTATCATAATGGATGATATGATGTACTCCAAATTTTCGATGTTGTCCTGTACCATATATTTTTTTTAATTTACATTAATGGTATTCTTCGCTTCATAGGTGCCAAATTTAAATGTATACTGCATTGTTGTCTTATTTATTTTTAAATATACACCTCACGAGCTTACTATTTCGATTTTCATCATATTCATTGCTTAAGACATTTTTTCGTACTTTGTTAATTTCTCGTCGTATGGATATTCCTCTAATATCTTTATCCGGTCGGATATCCGCAGGACGTTTTATATCGCGTCTACAGAGATGATTCTAGGATATGCATGCGATATGTAAGACGTTTTTTGAATATCCCAAAAACATGTCTTTGTGCTATGTGGGCAAACTTACAACAAAAAACGGAAACGTGACAATTCGAGTTGGTGAAAAAAAACAACATCTAATAATGTTACAAAAACGTTTTAAAAGAATCTCCTAAGTTACGTTCGTTGGCTTTGTTGGCATTCTGAAAGTATACTTGCTATAAAAAAATGGTGAAAATATTTGAAATACTTGGAAAATTACTGAATTTTACAATTAGAGGATTTAACAAATTGCTGCATTAATCAAGTTAATGAGGTATACCGAATGTAATTGTATTCGACTGAAAAAGGTCAAGTGGATAATTACAGGAAAGGAAGGGTAATTTTTCTATGTGGAGTTAAGGCAGCTTGAAACGTTTTCGGGCCGGAATTGATAAATTTACGATGAATTGTCCGTACGGTGAACATGAATTAATAATTCGTGGTGATTGATCCAAAAAGGCTGATTATTTTTTTCATTTATAGATCGATTTTACTCAAAATCGGTATCCGAAGGTCTTCGGGGGCGGGGATCACGTCACAGTTTTCGTCTTCCGAACAAATTTTGTAATTTTTCGTGACTTGTTTGTATTTTTATTACTTTTTGATTTATGTAATCTTTTAAAATGTTCTTGCTGCACTTTTTTCTGTACAAGCCACTTGCAGTGTTTTCTAATCAAAACTATAATTAAAAAATCAAGAAATGCTTTTCTATGAAAACTGTAATCAGTCAGTTTTAAAATAATTAGCAAATTTTTCATATTTTTCTGTTTCTTCCAAACAAAGTTTAATAATGTTACTTTTTACTTTGGAGCAATACGGATATTTCTTAAAATACTGTGAAAATACCTGAATGTGAATTTTACAGATTTCCAAAAATTCATTTGAAGGTTTTAAAAAATTATTTTCAGTTCCTTTATTGTATTCTATTAAATAATTGGAGGATATTATTTCGTTATTAAAATTAATAGCAACATTTTTACAATAATTGCAGTTGATTTTAGGCATTACTTTAAAAATTACATATCCTACAAAGTATGCTTGAGAATTATTCATTATTTACATATTATTAATAATATCGTACTCAACAACATCTACATCTAATAAATCGATTTCATCAATTAGTGAATCGCGAATAAACACTGACAAAACATTTTCATTCTTATCTAATTCAACATTAATGTCAATAGAATACGTATTTAACATGCTAGATTCCCAATAACATGTTAAATTGTTAAACAAATTATGTGACTCATCAGCTTCACAATTCGAGTAATCACTTTGTGACAGAATTTTCATTGCAATTAATCGAGCAGTTATAAAATTAAATTCGTAAATAGATGGATTTATATTATTACCATTTTTCGATCGGACCTGAGAAAAAAAATTTTCAAGAGGATCTTGATTTAAGTACGAAGTTTTTAATGTGGCATAACTTCAAAACAATCGTTTACTAAGTTTAAAATTCCAGTTACAGTTTGGATTAGTCCATCAAAGCAGTATATGGGAGATGTCTTGCGATTTTTGATAACTACCTTTATAGTTTTTAGAAATGTAATAAAGCTTTGTAAGTTATTGAAGGTACAGTTACCTTTCTGCAGAGGTGACTTATAATTATTAGATAAATTGTGTTTTGAATTGAGGCAATCGAATGCATCATCATTGACTCTTTCAAAAAGTTAGCGGTTGATTCTACAAATATGGCTAATTCAGAATTATATACTTTTAAACGGTTTGCCGTAAGTATAGCTGCAGTACAAATATTGCTCAAAACTTGCATTGCCAAACTTACTTTAATTTTCTCAAAGCTGTTAGGATACAAGTGTTTTTTTTGTTATCTTCGGACATAATCTATTAGTAGAGTGAAAATCGATGGTGTATAATTTTCTTAAAATGTCAATTTTAGCCGTCCCGTTTGCGTGTTGAATATCATAATTAAATAACGTATTACGTACACTTTTAAACAAATGTGGTACATCAAATAACGCATAAACTTTTTATTGTGTATATAGCAATAGGGCTTTTCTCTCGTTACACATAACTTTTTATAACATGCTCTATTTTCTGAGCCTTGGTCGCAAGTCATTAGTGTTACTGATTCCAATGAATGCTCACAAACAATGTAACTAACGACATACTCCCAGTTATCATACAGACCGAGAAGCATAAAAATTAAAATTTCTTTCCCTATTTTGGCCTCTTTTTCAAAATTAACCAAATTAACAAATTCCATTACTTCATCCAAATATTGATTATACTGCAAGTCTGGTCTAATGTGTATTGCGTCGAATAACAGAACAGCTTCTTTTGCTTCATCACTAAGAGTACAGCTAATAGTTTTTAATCTATCAATAATAGATTGATTAAAACCCGGATGGATATGGCGCAAAGGAGCTGAACGACATATGGTTGATATCGCAGGCAAATTAAATTTTACCTTATTTCTTAAGAAATTATAAATTGCGTTTGATTTGTATTGAATGCTTTGTACAATTATTTTTTGGGCAGCAGTATATCTAAACTTTTTGAGTAACAACATTTTAGCAAATTCTTTAGCTTCAAAACTTACGTGTTGTTGCTCATCTATTAATTATTCTAAAGTAAATTTTTTTGTTCACTAATTTTACTTTTTACACGTCTTATGTTGATTGCATGCTTTGCAATACATTTATTTTTTAACTTAATTGTTCTCAATGCAGATTTTAATGCAATTTAGTCACGAGTACTTTTCCTTCTATAAAATTGTACATTTTCTTCATTCTTTTGACAATAAGAACAGCATTGAAATTGAACTACACTATTATCAGCACATGCATAATCAATATATGTTGATGACGATTCTGGTAAAAATGGGGTTTCTTCCAAGGTCAATTGGTGGTTCTTGGAAATACTACTAGGACCAGGACATGTGTTGTTGGTTTCTGTTTTATTAACAATTAACATCTCCCCGGCCTCATTACTATCGTTATTACAGGAACTTAATGCAATATTGATATTTTCCGGACAGAACCTCTGATCAGAAATTTTAATCCAATGCTATCAGAACTGAAATGCTTACCGCATACAAGAGTGTTCTTTTCACATTTTCGTCTGCTAAACCCACATTTTTTATCCAAACTTCATACAACTTTTTATTGTCCATTATGTTCTTTTCGAAGAGTGATATATTTTATTAGTCCAAAAACAAGTCAATATAATTTGCTTTGAAAATTATTAAGTTTTGATATTTATTTATTTTTGAACAATAGAACAATACAATCATACATTAAAAATAAACACACTTAAAAATATTATTGCTAATGACGTAACATCAATTCAAAAAAAATTAGCCAAGGCTCTATATCAATTTTGGTTGAATAATTTAGCACATACAATTTATAACGAAAAAAATAATATTTTTATAAGTTTTCATTTTCATGCCATCTATTTTACCTAAAACTTTATATGACAAAAATTTACATGGGATTTATTATAAATCCCAATTGAATTTTTAAATATTACAATATTTTGTTAGAAATGAATATACCATGCTGCTATGTATTGAATTTTTGATTGGGGTTGCGGTTGTTAACAACGAAAATATATATTGAATTAAGGTACGTTTCCACTGGGTATGACAAGTACTTTCATACGCGTATTATTTGTTAAAAATACGTATTTTAGATGGAAATATAAAACATACGTATGACAAACTGACGTATGACGCGTATGACATACGTATTTTTTAAACTTGTAAAAACGCGATGGAAACGGACTCCATACGTATTTTCAATGCGTATGACATTTATATCATACGTGTGACGAAGAAGGGTGATGAAACATTTTTGTGTGAATATATGAACGTATGATGAGATTTGACATTGACAAAGTTTTTTTGTTTTGTTTAAACTGAATGCATCAAAGATATTTAAAATGGAAAAAATAAATAATTTAAATAAAGAAAATGAAGAAAATTATAAAGAAGGCACATCTAAAAAGTTTGTATGCATATCAGATCTCCAAACCAATTGGAGCGATGAACTGTGTCGCAAATTAATTGAAAATGTTGAAGCTAATAAATGTTTGTGGAATATCACATCCATTGAATATAAAAACAATTCTGTGAATGACTGTTTTTGAGGCATAAAATAATTTTTCAATTGAAGCAAAACTGTCACCAGTGGCTAGGTACCTCAAACATATCGCAATTCTCTCAGCTGGTGATTGGTATCCTGTTTAGCAATTTTTGGACCAACACGGGTCACTATATACTGAAAATCGTCAGGGGACATTCGCAAAAAATTTTTGTACAATTATGCATCTCCTGCTTGTAGACTTTCGTTTAATTTTACGAAAAATCCACTCTCATCTCTCATGGTAAACAGTGGCCGTATCCACCAAGTTGGCTTCTTTCTTTTTCTTTCTTCCTGATCTAATTCTTCTGCATCTAATAACATTAATGTAGCCAAAGAAACAGCCCTTACTGCAACACACGCATTTAAATTGTCCGACATATCTTTTCACCAACGGAATAAAATAGAATGAAATTTCACAACACAAAAATAACAAAAACGAACCAAAACTCAATTGTAATAATAATTTACCGTTTTTATGTATAATTATATTAATTTTAAATACACAAAATTAATATTGTATATTGTTAAAATTTAATTAAATATTTTAATAATTTATTTATTTAATTTTTTTCATTAATTATACCAAACGAACTTTTGTTGTTTGAGTTTTTCAAATTGATTTCTCATAATTTTTCTCAACAAATCTGCGCATGAGTATGTCATATTTTTCGATTGAATCATATGTCAAATTCTATGGAAACGACAAAATGTATGACAAAATAACGTATGGCAAAAATCGTTTGGCATAACATATGGCTATTGGTAACATACGTGTGGAGAACTTCTACATACACTTTTAAAAATTAAGTGGAAACGGCTGGCCATACGTGTCTCATAATTTGACATACTGTCATACGTTCATACATTTGTATTCGTACCCAGTGGAAACATAGCCTTATACTATTTTAGTTGTTTTTAAAAGTTGTTTTTAATTTTTCTCTCTTTAAATGTCAAAAACAATAAATTGCGATTCATAAAAATATTAAATACATATACAATAGTTCGTTTTTGTTAGTGTTGTTGCTACAATATACTCACTCATACGCATGTAAATTTAAAAACAATCCTCTCAACAAAACAATTCTTAAAAACAACGAGGACTAAAATTATTACAGCATTAAATACAAATTGAAAATTTGTATTGGTTATAGCTTCAAAGTGCACAGTGAAGGCAACATTAAAAACAGCTGAGTGGACGGTATAACCTAAGAGCAAGAGTATACCAATAAAAAGTTTTTTTTTGTAAAAATATGTGTATATTGCTCTCATATGTGCATATCGCTCACGTGACAATTTTTCGTATCCATATATGTCTGCAATAGTAGTTGTGTTGGCATCAAATTTTTATATGATTCACATATATAACTTTGTATTACCAAAATAATAATACATCTACTGTTATACTTATAATGCGTTATATCAACTTGCAGATACCTATGATATACCATGTAAATTTGCTGTGTGAATATGAATTTCGAGATAAATTATTTATCTATGGGTACAAGTTGTCCCAAATGTGTCGTGAATTAAGACCAACAGCACAATGAAATACCCTTTCCAATAAAAAATATTAAGTAATAGAGAAGTGACGCAAAGGCAACCTATTGTTATCGCTTATTTACCGCATACATGAACATAAATTAAAATGGTAAATATTAATTTACGATAAATATTAATACTCGTCGAGCTTGTTTAATATTTTTTAACGTATTTTTTCCGCTTTTAGTGAGTTGTGCGTTGTTTTTGTGGATACAAATTTGGTATAGGATAATGAATACAGTTTAGTAGAGGTGGGCGATTGTATATATATTGTAATATAAATATTTTTCTATACATATTTTGCGATTAATTTGTCTATTTTGATTTTTAAGTAAGTACCTTATGTACCATATACTACAATATATTATACGATAATATCGTTTAGTCATATGTAACATTGTGCAGATATCTAAAAATGTACGACTTTACATAAGTTGGAACAATAATTTATATGTTTTATATATGCACATTGCCATATTTACAATGCCGATATTGATCACAGAAAAACAAGTTTGGAAATAGAAAAAATGCGAAACGGTTTTGAAAAAACTAACAAGAAAAGAATGAATGCGATTTTTTTTTATTTTTTTGTTTTTCTTTTGTTTCTAGTATATTATTTTCTATGCGCGATATTCAAATTTAATTTAACAAGAATTTGATAAGAAGCTATAAAAATAAAAATAAAAATAAAGATGATATATTTTATAATATACTTCAGATTTTTATTTGAATCAACAGAGTTTATTTGAAGTCACTACTTTTAATTTGCTTCCCTTGCTTAACTTATATTTTATTATCATGCTGATTAATTTTCTTAATTTTATTAGACAATCTAACAAGTAGCAATACATGTATTGTGCAAGTTGCGTGAATAGTTTCTAGCCTTACAAATAGATGACGTAAATACTGACAAATAAATAATTGCATTAGTATATTCCATCTATCATATGAATACCTGCAAATTTTGACGTGTGAATGATTTTTTTTAATATGGAAAAATTAAAAAATCGAACAATCATTGAATATTTATTTAAAAAAGGTTAAGCCGGACAAGAAATTTAATACGATATGGTAAATGTGAATTTAAACGTGCTCTTACAAGCCTTGAAGACAAACCACGTGAGGGACGTTCAAAAACTGCGTCAACATCAGCAAATATTGAAAAAATACATGAAATTATTAGTGAAGATCCAAGTTTGACTACGGATGAAATTGCTGATACTATAGACATCTCAGATGACCGAGCACGTCATATTTTACATGAACAATTTATAAATGAAAAAGTTGTTTGAGAAAGTGGTGCCGCACACGTTAACAATTCAACAAAAACTCAATCCTAAACAAATTTGTCAACGGTATTTGGTAGATTATTTTAAGAAGAATAAAACCGATTTTGCATGTCGTTTTATATCTATGGACGAGACGTGCATCTACCACCATGATCTTAAATTGAAACAAGAACGTTTACAGTGAACTAAAGCTGGATGTTCGGCTGCAAGGACGAATTACTTGAGCATCCACCGTATTCACCAGATTTGGTTTCCAGGGAATACTACCTCTTCAGATATCTCAAACAATTTCTTCGAGGAAAGTATTTTTCGTCGAATGAAGAGGCCATAACAGTCGCAGAAGGATATTTTGCAGAGCTTCCGGAATCGTTCTTCACCCACGGGATAAAATTATTGGAGGAGCACTGAAGTAAATGTATTGAATTGTCGGGAGATAATATTGAATAAAAAAAAATTATTTAGGCCAAAAATAATAGTCTTTCATTTCTAGGCTATAGAAACTATTCACGCAACCTGTAATAATTAATTAGGTGTTTTTACAAGGTACATATCACTACAACGAACTCTGTTCTTCGTTTTAATTACAGTTGGCCTTTGCAATGCATTTTTGAATCTAATAATAATATATATAAATCATGGTTCAGAAAACGGAAAAAAAATTTACAATTTTCATTAGACAGGTTTTTGTTTCTGTTTCTTTTGGATGTACCAAATAGTTTTGTCTTTAAAAAATTAATATTTTCCAAAGAATTTACGTTATGTAAACATAGGTGTCTCAAGCCTTTAACTGAAATAAGTAATAGTTTAACATCACATCCTATTTAATTTATTGGTTATGGAATGTTATTACTTACTTGTTAAAATCATTCTTTACTTTATTAATTTCGCAGGTTTAACCAAGCCCTGCAATTTTCTCTCAAAAGAAGAAAAATTATCATATTACTCCTAAATTTATAAGTTTATATGATCCGTGAAAGATTTGTCTCATATTATCATAATTTATTTTCGTTAAATTGCTGTATTTTTGATAAACAAATGACACAACGATACGTAACAAATTTGGTACGTTTGTGGGTTTGCGCAGTCATAACGTATTTAGGGTTACTCCTGTAACGTGGGCTTATTCAAGTTAAATTTTTAGCGGTTGTACTTGAATGAACCCTACATGCAGATATATGTAAAACGCAACCCTACAATATATATTTAATATGCATATATTAACGGGGCATATTCAAATAATAAAAAAATATGAAATGTATGATGATAATATAAAATAATACGTTAATATATTCTCGAACTTCACCGGATAAAGTATAAAATTAATTAAAATTGTATATTTAAATAAAAATAATATTAATTAAAAAAATTGGGTCAATAACTTTTTCTTTTTTTGGGGATATTATGGTAAGAAAAACACATTTATTTGAAAGTAACGTTACATTTAATTTTATTCAAAGTATTTGCCATCTGAAGCTACAACTTTTGACCATCTATGTGGCAAATTATGGATTCCCTCATAGAAGAACTTCTTAGGTATTGAAGCAATTCATGAATCCAGCCATTTTTTCATATCTTCGTATGAATTGAACCGCTATGCAGAAAGGGTTGACTGCATCGACCGGAACAAATGGTAGTCTGATGGAGCAATGTCTGGTGAATATGGCGGGTGGGGTAGGACTTCCCAGCCAAGTGTTTCTAACGTACCTTTGACCGGTTTTGCAACGTGTGGTCTAGCATTATCATGCTGCAGAATCTCACTGTCATGTATGTTGGCATATTCAAGTCGTTTTTGATGCAATGCTCAGCTCAATTGGATTATTTGCTCTCGATAACGTTCAGCAGTGATGGTTTGTCCCGGTTTAAGCAGCTCATAGTACGCTACACCAAGCTGGTCCCACCAGATACACAGCATAACCTTAGAACTATGAATATTGTGTTTTGGTGTCGATGGACCAGGTTCACCTGTCTTCACACATGCTTTCAGACATTTTAGATTATCGTAATGGATTCACTTTTCATCACCAGTCACAATTCGATGCAAAATTGAATGTCTTTGAAGCAAAATTTCGTACATTGTTTTTCGATTTTCTTGTTGTCTTTCCGTCAATTCATGTGGTACCCAATACGATAGCTTTTGGACTATTCCCATCTTCTTTAAACCCGCTATATTTCATGATTAATAATATATATTTCGACGCTATGCAACTGCGCTACTGAGTGTTTTTTTTTTTCATTAATATGGCAAAATAGTATTCCATTCTAAACAATGTCTATAATCATAATATAAATTAAAAGTATAAATTATTTTCAATACTAATAATTTACGGTATTTTTCACAATATTTTAGTAAATATTTTAATAAAGTAATATAATAAAATTCTGATTCTAAATAAATATATATGGTAATTTACATAAATTCGAGTTAACATCACATGCACAATTATATTTGACTTACTTAGTATAAGGTGTTAGATATGGATTATATGTGGTATAAGTTAACAATCTAGAATGTCTTCCATCACGAAGAACCCGAATAGATAATTAATTAAACACTAGTCGGTGATATAATAAAAGTTACAATTTAATTGCAAATAAATTACACAAGAAATTTATTTATTATTAAATTATACAACTTTCATTTGCTTACTGCGTAATTTATATATTTACAATTAAATTGAAAAATGTCATCTAGTTGCTGTGTAATTTATATATTCACTTATTCACTTATTGCTTTTTGTGTTATTTATTTATATATTCACTTATTCATTTGTTGACATTTTATAACCTTCATGGTGAAAAAATATTTTTTATAAAGGACTTACCAAATATTTTCAAAGTTCAACATAAAATTTAATAATTTATAGTATTTTTTTTACACTTTATATATTTTCAATCAACCAACGTAAACCAACAAAATACGCATCTTTTTTACTTACTTAAATAATTCACATTAATGCATGGGTCAAAAAGGCCCGAGTCTAACAATAAGTAATAACACAACATTTTTTTGCGAAATTTTTCTTTGGCGGCAATATAAAATTATTCCAATGCTTTTCTAATTTTTAGATACCGCCCTTGTAGAAAGAATTACCTTCGCCTTCGAAATAGGCTTCATGACTTCATCATATGAAGCCACAAATTATATCCAATATAATATCCAATCTTTTCCGTTTTACGTAAGTGAATTTTTTATGAAATATAACAGTACTGTATTTTATAAATCTTTTTTATCATTTGGGTGTTCATTTGTAAGTATGAAAAATTTCTTTAAATTTTCTCTGCAATCGATTGGAAGATCAGTCATATCTTTTAAACAAGTGAATCGATTTTAAAAATATCTTCAATGAAAGATTTGAAATTGATTATAATTTGAAATCCTGTATACAAAAATGAAAATACGATAAAAATATGGCCCGTAATTAAAAAAGATGATAATTCGTAAAACTCACAATTTAGTCTAATTTGTATCATCCTGCTTATAAGAAAAATATAGTGATATGGAAAACTGAAGATTATTTCTCTGGCTTCGCCGCTGCTGTCAGTACTAACATTTCTGTGGATTATCTGTTTTTCAGGAACTTCGAGAGAATTATGTTCATTTTTAATACGATAAGAAACCATTGTTACAATTTCATATACAATTTAATTGTTATATATACATTTTTCTTTTTTTCTTCAGAGAAGGATATTAATATTTGTTTCTTTGTTTGTTCATTTTGATGTGATTCTCATATTTTTTATCAAAATAGAATTATATTATAAAATCATAAATTAAAATATACAAATGCAATATAAAATATGTATTAGGGTAGACGCGGCAGTTCTGGAGCATTTTTGATATTTCGGGTCATATCTCAGTGACTACATAAAATTTTTAAAATCTATAAAATGTAACTGGGAGGTTTGGTCTGAGGCTAAATTTTATAGAAAAACACTTTCTAAATTTGTGTTCATATATAACAACTAAAGAAGTATTTTCATGTAGGTTGCAAAATGAAAGTTTTTATAAAACCCTGTGTTGGGTCTATAAAAATAATCTTGAAAATTCATTATATTCAACAAAAAAACTGTTATAATTCATCGAAATGTTATCTTTATCAATTTAAAACATATAAACAAATAGTGAACATGTTAATATGAAAAAAATTTAATATTCATTATTGTGATTTTTTTCATATTTTAACACCAGTATTAATACAATGAAATCAGAAAATCAGGAAAAACATATATTTTACTTTGACGAAAGCAATTATTCTAAATATTTAAATTTTGATATGGTTATGTTTTCGTCGACAAAATATCTTTATTATTTAAATTTTCGATAAATTTTATTATTAATTCGTCGAAAATAATAACATATAAGAATTCTACACAAAATTTTACAATAAAAACAATTTCTTTTATTTTTTAATTTATGATTACTTTGAAAATGTTGTCTTAAAATAACCTTATTTTTACTTAATTTTAACATAAATATTTTTTTTTTTAAATTGTAACGAACAGGAATAGTACAGTGTTACTACGCCAGTACACACCGTAATATTTTTGACATATTCGTTGTGTACTGGTGATGCACGGTACAGCTAGAATAGTATACACTATAAGAGGTTGCAGGTTGCCGAACTCCAGAGTACCGGGTCTACCCTACATATTTATTATTTACAATAAATACATACCATATACGAGTATACGTTTTAAATAACCTGTTGGATTTTTTATACTTGACATTGACCTTATTTCCATCGGGAAAAAGTTGGCTGGGTAATATCAATTATACGGGACATGTGACGATGGAAATAGGTTAGGTAGAGTAATCTCGACAAGTCCACTGAATTATGGTCGAGATATTTTTTTACTAGGGTCAAATAATTTCCCTTAAAATTCACATGTGGTAATATTAATAAATGCTAAAAATTCTGTCATTTATTTGTTCAATTATTTTCTTTTTTTATTCGTTTATTTATTTTTAAAGTCTATTTTTGATTTTCAGTTGTATAATAAATATTTGCTTAATTAAAAAATTTCAATAACATTTTATAAAATGAATTAATTTATTAAATGTCAATGTTGACGTTTGACTGAGATATATTTTTTTACGATAGAAAACTTTAATCTGACAATCCTAAAGGAAATTTTCTTACCCTGTTAATATATATCCCAATGGAAACAAGGATATTGTTGATGCTGATTTCCGTTTTTGCTTTATTTTATTTTCTTCATATTTTATTTTATGTAGAGGTTACGTATACGTACTAACCATTACATTAGATTTTTTCATGTTGTATGAGATTTTTCTTTTCTGTACATGTTATATTATACTTATTGTAGCGTAGCCATAAAAGAAGTGTACGTTAAGTAGAAGAATAATTTTTTTTATGAAAGATCATTATACCACAGAGCTTTCGCAAAGGGATATGTACCAGTATTGTTTCATAACTATATCTCTTCACTGTGATATTTATGGTGATTTTTTTGTACGGGATGTTTATTTCTAATTGTATTGATATTTAGTTATTATGCAGAAAATTGTCTTTTGGATTATACAATATATTTGTTGGTGTCTCATTTCCTTATTTCAAAAGAATATCTATTTATTTACTTAATTCATATATGGAATAACCAAAACAATTTAAACATAGAAGAATATTAATTGGTTAGGAAATGTGAAAAATAATTTTTTCCGCATTGCAACACAATATTTACATTATAATAAATGACAATATCTATTCAAAAACAAACCATCACACACTTTACAGTGAATATAGATTGAGGGGAATTATTGCTACTAGATCTGATAAAAATCAAGTGAAAACTTTGTGGGGAATTATCTTTCAGTTTCATTTTATATGTAAAATAATTATTTGAAAAAAATGCGTCTATTTATTCGTTGTGCTTTCGACAATATTATTATGCAATATAAAAAACGTATTTCTATTATTATATGGTATATATTGATTGTATATATTATGTATGTTGTTTGTACACGGCAACAAAAAGTTTGATTTATAGTATGGTTTAGTCATCGCCACATAAGTGCTGGTTCATACCTTGATTTTGTATTTATCATTGTACAATAATTTTTGTAGTTCGAAATAATAGCTATCTAAAGCATACTTTATTCCTCCAAAAAAAATTTTTTAAAATGAATTGGATTTGGTCACAATTTATTTATTTTGAAAAATTGTGTAAAACAAATGCGAATTTATGCATATACTTTGTCAGGAACAAGTTTTTTAAAAATTTACTTTAAATTATTTTGAGCCATAATTTTTTAATATAAGGTTACCAGTTATGAAGTTATGTATATTTTTATAACAGTGTGTTTCATATGTACAATATTTTACAACTTTCATTTTTATGATTGCATCTGAGATACTTTGGTAAAAAGAATATAAAAATTAGGTCAATTTATCGATTGAGCTTGAAAATTTAATTCAAATTTAAATAAAATTTAATGAGCATGATTTCATTAATAATTGAGGACGTTAACGTATTAGCAGTGCGTAATGAGAAATACAAATTAGAATGTGCTAGGACGGGTTATATTTAATACGCTAAATAATATTTTAGGGGTCGTCCATAATACCTCTTAAAGTCTTAAAGTCATTGTACTAAATTGCGAATTTTTATTCCAGCTTCAAAAGCGTGTTTTGATACTCATGCGAAAATAAATTACATATAAATACAGTTGAAAAATCAATCCTTTGTATAGGATAACCTGAAACAGTGACTGACGCGCTTGGACGAGCTACAAACGCTTTAACCACTTAAGCATCTCGAACGAGTCACTATCGCGTGTGTTCCGATTTGGGCTATCCCGAGTACCTCTCGCCACTTATAAATATTATGTTTATATTTTTATCTGGAGCGATACCTTCTCGCCCGTTTGTATTTCATAGAGCTTAGGGTATATTTATTGTATGCTCGTTCGAATTTAGTGCGTGCGCGAATGGCATGCGTCCGCATGCGTATAACAAAACAATCACACATAGTTGAATTTTAAATTTTTTATAAAATTAACGTTTTTCAATTTTTTATGGTTTTTTAAGTTTATATTATGATTTCTACTTTATCAATATTATAAATAAAAACAAAAAAACCAGCTTTTTTTTTGACCTTATTTCAAAGAAAAACACTCGCATTAAGTGGTTAAACTGATATTCAAATCCAAAGGCGGAAAAATGAAATATTTCGAACACACTTTAAGGAGAAGGGCATCGAATCGGATGACCCAAGCAGAATCTGGAAAAAAGTGATGACCTAGACTGAAAATAGAACATGATTGCGTTATTCTATTCATACTCTATGGTCCCTCGAGGAATAACAGAAATGTTTGCTGATGATGATGATGATGATGATGATGAAACAAGAAACAGTAATACTTATATTATATATTTGATAACTGTATCTTTCACTATAATATAACAATGTGAAAATCTATCCAATATTCATTTACAATAATCCATTCATATATGCTTTGTATAATATAATATCTTAAACATTGATTACGTCTAAATGGGATTTTGTTATTCCTTTTAAAATACGTTATTACATATGACATCTGAAATATATAATATCGATGAATTTCAATTTATGGTTTTGTTTATAAACATTCTCCTTTTTAATACGTGTATACGCTCATACTTATGGTATATACAAATGTAATATGTTAACATGAGATTTTCGATTATTTGAATAAATAATATTACACGTAGATATATATGGATTGGATACGAATAATATACATTTGTTCTATTCTATATATAAGTTTATATGGTATATTATAATATAGGGTAGAACTAGGAGAATTTGGCATTGAAAAGGTATGACACACAATATTCTCAAAGGGTGAAATATGCTTGCACCGCACCCATCGTCTAAAACGTTTGAGCACACGTACTAGAATTTTGTTTGAACACATAAAAAAAATCTAATTTTTAGAGTCGTATTATTAAGTAGCATGTGAAATATGCAAGTACTATTTTATTATCTTATGTTCAGTGGCGGATGGTGCAGTTTGAAAAATTAGGCATTTAATAAAATTATATAGACATGGTGATTTTATTTACATTAACTTTTATAAATAATCTAATCACCGACAATATGAAGAGTGTGCGGAGTATACGACCGCAAAATTATCGACGCTTTTAAGTGAACATAAATAACAAAACAAAGCAACAAACGCAATTTATAAATTGTGAATTTTTACATGTAATATTTTTTCACAACAAATACATATAAAAATATATATGATTGGCATCGTTTTTATGGAGTGAATGACCGATTTAAGTGTACTCTCCTACAAATTTAAATACAAAAATTAAACTTCTGACAGCCGGCATGATGCTATATGGCGTAATGGTCATATATCTACTAGTAGTTGAGGAACACTTAAATGGAAATTTGCGACAATGTTATCAATTTTCCAAAAGAAAAAATGCCGGATGTAGGAAGATTTAAGTCCTTTAACTGTTGCACAATTCAGAACCAGTAAACTTCTTTTGTTACGATCACTTTTTATACAATAATAATAATGTATTTTATTTATTATTATTTGAATATTATCATACAAAACACTATTGCATTATTCTTTCCAGATGTCCGCCACCACCATGGTTAGAATTTGCATTTTATTCTATATTTTTGTATAGTTTTGAATTACTATTATAATTTATGATATTCAGTATCAAGCGTATGTATTTCACGTTAAAAGATCGCCTCTTTTATCTACACTCTCTCTCTCTCTATAACTCGAAAAAAAACACAATTTTTAGGCCGTATATACATTTTATAGATGTTTCTTATAGTTATTTTAGTAAAATTAATTACAATTATGAATTTCTTCGAAAGAGAACTATATAGCTAATTTGGCGCCGTGTATTCCGATCAAGAACGACTGGCGGCTGGTTTAATACATCCCAACGTGCTTCGTGCTTCTATTGTATAAAGTTAGTTTTCTTGGCTCTTGTAATATGTGATAGAGAATTGTCGTGTTGAAAAACCAATTTATCATGAGAATGATTAATAATTGACCGTACAGTTCAATACTGACAGTTTGGTTCGAGGTTAGACAGCTACAAAACAACATTGCATTTTGATCACAAAACAAATATGTACTAACAATAACAGTTTCATATTATTCGAGATTCCGGCACCCTACATTTCCTCATCCTTGAAAGTTTTATGAATTTATTAGAATAAATTTTATAAATTATATTCTACACTCAATCTTTTATTAAAATCGGCGTTCAAGAGTGTGAGTAAAAAGGTTATCAACCTGTACAAATCTGTAGAAATTTTTATGAAATGATTATCTGTAACATTTCACGTAGATCTTTCTATTTTAATTCTAATTGATTTAATTGGCGGTTCCAGTATGGTAGTTAAATTGAGTGTGCGAATGATGGTAATTTAGCTTAAATATGTAATTTTAAATTTCATTAAAAAAACAATTGTTTAGAAGAATCGTAGGACTATATGTGAATGTTCATTTTTTAAAACTGTTACAATCGTTGTATTAACTCATTCAAAGCAATAGTATAGGGTTCTCATTCCTTTTTCGGGATCAGAAATGATTAAAAACACAAAAAAATATACAAGTTTCACCAACCTTTGTAAAGTAAAAGTAAAAATATAGCAAATTTACTTAATGAAGTAACTTATTTAATATTTTGTAAAATTACTAGAGTATGCTCAGTTTTCTAAAATGTGCTCAAAAATTTACCATAAATTAATATTTCTGTAAATTTATGTATTATTTACAAAGATTGCAGAATTTTGATATAATTTGTTAATTTGGAACTAGTTATAATAAATTAAAATACGAACTAAGAAGTTTATTAAGGAAAATTAATGGATAAAAATCGTGGTCATTCTGAGTGCCTAACATAATAGTAATAATATTATATTGGAAAAATATAAGAATTACAGTTTATGTCAGTCGGCGATCCCTTGAGCACATGATCTGGGCCACACAACCCTTCTAAATCGAATCTCTAACTGGTCCTGGATCTTTCTATTTTCAGATTCATTGTAATATAATATATAAATTTAAATTTAAATACAATATATACTTTTATTATTAAACATGTAGGTATCAGTTTTGTTTTTATGGTATATACACACCTAAGTCTATTTATATAATATTCATTTATATATGTTACATATATTGTATATTATAAATATATACTGCTACGTCTATATGATTATGGTATGTATGTGTTTGTGATATTGGAAAAATACTATAAAATATATGCATATGTATAAAATATAGATGTATGCAGTAAGTAAGAAAATCTCATTTCATTCAATGGAACAAAATGTGACATACCAGCACGTAATCTGTTTTACTGCATACATAAAATAACATCTCTCAGCCGTTGTATATGAACTCATGATACCCAATTTCAAATTTACATGCTGTATGTGTAATAGGTAATATATATACAATACATATATATATATTATATATAATATAATATTGAAGAATATATAAGACGCATTTTTATGTCATGTATATAATATAAATGTTTGTATATATACATATCGTAAGTATGATATTACATTTTCTGATGTTTTCTGTATGTTTTCTATGATGTTACTGAAAAAGTATGTACACAGAAGACAATATAGTTATAATAATCATAATATAAAGAGAAAATATACACCAATCGGTGACGAAGCGTAAATATTTTATATAATAAAACATTACAAAAAAATAAGTTCTAGTTATGCAACTGAAAAATTTGTCTATTGAATTAACAAGAAGTTTAGATTTTGCCTGATTTTATCCCTCCTAATTTGGGTTGGGATACATCATCGGATAATAATTTTATTATGTGTTATCACAGAATAAATAACTAATGAAATTGAATGTCTTATCTCATCTCTGATGATCTTCAGAAAATTAATTAATTTAGTAACAGAGTTCTAAATATTGGTCAAGTGCGAACGTGTATTTAATAATATCAATTTATATATATTGGATATATGGAAAAGTAAGTTCCGTTTTTCTAATAGATGGCGTAACTCTTCTGATGTTAGGCTCTTGAAAACTCTTTTTATAAACTTTAACACGTAGTAAATAACGAAGTGAACAACAGAACAGCATATTTTTTTAATTTCATGAAAATTGTACCAAATAATAAATTAAATTTCCGGACATTATTACTTATTTATTATTTGAATTAAATTGTATTTGTTGCGTAATTTGAACTCAATACATTTTGCCAGTATACTAGACACTGGATATTTTTTCTTCTTATACCGCCAAGCTTTCAAAAACTAATACATCAAGTAGTTTTGATTGAACTGGTTCATTAAAAACATATGCATGTCAGCTATACCGACGACCTTTAATAGTTTTTTGCTTTTGATCAAATGCATATGTATCAATTTTAAAGAAAACTCCATTATTATCTTTTTCGTTGGCTATAACTGTACAATTATTATATTGGTACACATTTGGTTTTACAATATTTGCCTCGTTTATTAAATCTGATGAATATATTTCCTGGAGTCTTGTAGATAACTGTGTGAGTATATCGTTAGGACTCTTAATCATTTTTTTGATCTTTTGCATATAATTTCCAAATTTGTAACAACGGAACGAATGTAAATGACCATATAAAGAAACATAATTTGTCAAATGAAGTAAACTATGTATATTGTAATTAACATGCTTTAATCCATAAAAACGTACAAAATTTTAAATAAATTCCGAAATTAAAGTGTTGCAAGAAGAAATATTTGATTTACAGATAGTATGAGATAAAAGTTTGACAGCAGCATGTAGCAGTAAAAAATGGTAATACTTGAGGAAATCTTTCAATAATACAACACCACCATGTAAAATAAAAAATCTAAATTCAGTCGCTTTCCAGAGTTTCACATCTGTAAAACTTCGTGGTTTCCTACAATATTCTAATGTAATATTTTTAGAAAATTCAGCATACTTCATTGACATTTCAATAATATTAGAATTGCTCATTGAATTTAAAATTTGCGTCATAAGTTTTTGTGTGACACCCAAATCTATGCATGGGGTCTAGAGGGAATTGCGATACCATTCGTATACCAAGATTTTCTAAACAATTTTTTTTTGTTTGAACTCTATATGGTGGTGATCAATATCTTTTCTATTGACAATATTATATATGCAAGAGTATTTAATTGTAAATCCTTGCTGATCGCATTTGTGACAACCATGCTTTGAATTTTGGTTGATTGTACTTTTAATGCAGCTCTTTGCCGGTGCGTCACATAAAAATATTTTTATTCTGAACTTCTTTAACTGTTTTTGTGATCCGACGTATATTCCACATTTATTTAATGAGGCAACCTTATTCACAAAATCATGTAGATAATAATCGACAGATTTTGGATTGCCTTTACCTACATATGCTCCAATCAAAAATGGAAGAGTCTTTTCATCATTAGAAAATGACCCCAATATAGGCTGATGTTCTGAAGCTTTTAAATAATGACAAGACATCTATGTTTACATCAATTGAAACTGCGTCCATATGTATTGTCATGAAATTTATATTGGCTAATTGCATTTTGTATGCCAAAAATGCCAATATTTGCCACTTTCTGCCTGTCGAATTTCAGGTCTTACAGATGTCATGATAAATAAATTTTGGCGACTTTTACACCATATTCTCTAAAATATATTAAGCAAGGAAGTAGTACCAGCTATAGAAATATTATATTTTACTATAAATTTTTAAATTGTAATATGTAGTAAATTGTTCTTTAAGACCTCATCTTTATTAAGAACTCAACTTGAATTACAATTATCGCCGTCAGAATAGCTATCACTTAAGTTTATTTCTTCTTGTGGCATTATTTTTGGTTCTTCTATATTATTATTGCATATTCTTGCATTTTGAAAGTCTTGCAATGATTTCTTAGCTTGTCTCGATATTTATCTTCTTTTATATCTTTAACTATAGTGTTCTGGTTATGTAGATTATAATGCCTTGGTTATTTAAAACAACTATATATGATAAAAGAAATTACGAACATAACTATTCCATACTCTGAATCCGTGCACAATACAAATAATACTAATAATAATACAAATAATAAATTCTAAAATTAAATCAAATTCAAAATTCAAAATCTCGATATCAGACGCAAACATAACACTTTTACCGCTCTCTGCACGCAAGCTTAAAAGACGCTTTACTTATTGAATTTTTAATATGCAATGGCAAAGTGTTCCACAGTACAATTACATACAACAAAAGGAAAGAAAGGTGTCGAGTTTTGCATGTTGCAATTGGAACAATAAAGTCATGCCTTCTAATTGATTGACCCCGTATAATTTCATAAAGGTATAGTGGAGTTTTATATTTTATAATTTTGTAAAGAAATAGTAAATATCTGAATTTAATATAAACACCAAGAACATTGGTTTCGCATTCCGATATATGATCAAAACGGCAAAGAGACCATATACATATCTAGTACAACAATTGAAAAGCACCCTAGGTCAACCCAGTTCAGCCGATGAGATGACATAAAAGACAAAACAACATCACAATACAAAAAATGAGATTTAGTAGCATTAAGTTGTAAACCATTATTATTTGATCAAAGATGTACCTCTTCAAGATCTCTATTAATAAGTTCAACACATCCAGCAATATCATCCAATGTGCATCCCCTATTTGATTGGGCATCGTCAGCAAAAAGATGGCAATCCAAGTAACTCAGACTTTGAGGCAAATCATTAATAAAAAGTGTAAATAGTATAGGTTCCATGGGTCTAAGGAACGACTATACGGGTTGACAATAAATTGGATTTCACTCCATTTAAATGAACATATATTGACATCGATTTGCCAGGTAACTCTCAACAAGCAAAATGGAACCATTTGAGCAATTAAATTGAGACCGCAATTTATTCAAAAGCCCTAGAAAAATCCAAAAGAACCAGAAACGTAGACCATTTATTATTGATATTAATTCATATATCATCCTTAATCTTTAATAAAGTCGTAGCAGTGTTGTGAGTCGCACGAAAAACCGTTTGGTATTTATGTAACATATTATGATTCGCAACATAACCATCGATTTGATGAGCCTTTCCATTGCCTTAGAAAGTGAAGAGAGAATGCTAATGGGTTGCAAATTGGAAGTGGTAAGGGTAAGAACTGTGTTAAAAAGATGTGTGGTGCATGGCAATATTAAAGGCCAGCTTAACTAATCATAGCGGAATATCATCATGACCAATGGAATTCGATTTAAGAGAACATTTGGATTTAAATACTTCAAGATAATTTACATTTTGAAAAGAAAATTAGGCATTGTTGATGCATGTGAATTATCCGTATTTATATTAATATTTATAGCCGGACCCCGAGAGGCAGGATTAGATGATCGGAATTCAGTAAAAGCCATATTGATTTTATCCGAAGAATAAACGATATTGCACAGATCATTGGTGCCACCAGTAAAACCACAAATTTTTACATTTTTCTGCAAAATTCCCGGCTGCAGTTAAGATTCAAACATTTTTGGCATAATAAGAAGTTTTAGCCTGTCTTATTTTAAGAACAGCCATGTTCCTTCCCCAGCGACCAGAAAATGATTTAATAATGAATAAGAAAAATGTGTAAAGCTGCTGAGCTCAGCAGTATTTACAATATCAAGTGAAAAACCTCGCAACAAACGCAGACAGGAAAGTTTAATCGAATTATCCCGAAGGTAATGTTAAAATCGCCAGTAATAATTATAACTATTATACATACCGAGCAGCAAGCAAATTTAGTTGCTTACGAAAAATAACAAGTGCGGCAACACTAAGATTAGGTAAATAGACAACATCAAGCAGTATCTTTGTGGCACCGGACGACAATTCCAGAAATAAATATTCAATGGCATAGGATGAATCAGAGGTATAAACAATATTAACACACACACCACATTTAATATTCACTAACACAGCCACTCCCCCACTTCTCAATTTACGTCCAATAACATCCGTTTTGGATCCATCGTGTCGGTAAATCCGATAAACAGAAATTCTAAGCACAGATTCCGAAATAACAGAATTAAGCCACGATTCCGATATACAAATACTCACATGCGGAGTTATTAGATGACTTAAAGCTCCACTTGGAGCAATATATGACTTAAAAAAGAAAAAAAGAATTACTAATTACTTTCTTTTAAGAACATAGAATTCAAAATTAAAATTTCAAGAAGTAATTCAAATAAAAAATATTCTCATTTAATATAAATATTTAATTTATCCATCAGAAATTTCTCATCTAAAACAATTATCATATTGGAACACATTAAAAAATATGTCATACACCCAGAAACATTAAATAGAAAAATTCATAGATTTTAGCCAAATCATTTTTGGTTTTACATCAAGATTAAATTTCATCTTGAATCAAAATGATTCAAAATTAAGCTTTTAAGCATAAATTGTCTCAATATAAATATGTTTTCTATGTGAAGATTACAATATTCTTTTTAATCTAAATAATTTAATTATTTGCAATGACTTATCTTTTTAAAATTGTAATGTTTATTATTTAATTCAACCAGATTAACTTAACATCAGATAAATATACATTTTAAATATCAAGAACTATTATTATTATTTTTAATAGAATATCTTCTTATAATTTTATAAAAGAAATTTGATTTAAGATAAATAGATTTCTGTAATAAGGAAAATATCTATATAATTTCCATTTATGTTTATTAAAAAATACCTAAATAATATTAATAAATAAAAGATATTTTTTTCATTTCACAAAAACAATTTAATTTATATTCGTTAAATTAAAATCAAATAATAAAAATATAATTAATAAATTAACTTTCTGTCCATTCGGTAAATATTATAAATGAATAGGTGGACCATCAAATCCGCTTAATTTAAATATTTCATACACATTTAATGGCTCAACTACAATATAAGCAACATAATGTTCAGAGGTGAAATCATGTAAGGTGATAAGTGACATTCACTGTCACTTTTTATTAAATGTTGCATCGGCTATGGTGATATCACCGGTGACAATCCCCAAAAATTGACGATTTTCAGGTGATAGCTGTTTTGTTTGCGTTTTGTGCACAATGTTATATTTTTTTGGGAAAAATTAAATTCTTTTATTGTTATTTGTTTCGAATCGGTGTGCTACGCAATATATTAAAATAAATTAAAGGAAAATATTTAGTTTTCATATTATTTCAAGAATACATTTCGCAATTTTTTTGTAAACATTAACAAAGAAAAAATATATTTTATCAAATTTTTGTACTTGAGTTTTTAAGTATGGCCAGTATGGCTTAGCAATATATTTTATCAATTTTCTTAAGGCAATAACCAATAGATATATTCTTTAGTTGTTTTAAAAGAAAAATAATGATATAATATTTCCTACATTCATCACGACCGAAAATTCAATTTAAATATTTTTAAGAGTTTCAATTAGTTTCATAGGGAATGGACGTGTTAAATTAAAATTAATTATATATATATATTTATATCATAAATTATATTAAATTATTTGTAACGGTAGTTTACAAAAATATAATTAAAATTAAATTTAAATAACAATACAAAACAGAATAATAGAAATTATTATTATTATCATTAGCGTCATAACTAAAATATACAGTGACTATCACTGTTGGTAAAAATATTGCAAGCCGGAGGCAATGTCCTACGGTATTGCCAATTCAGCAATAAATGATGCATACACAACCATCAATGCAAATAACATACAAGCCACCAAAAGAATATCAGCAACAACAACAAATGTATAATCAACAACCGTCTACCGCATTCAACCAACAGCAACAACAACAAATTCAACCTTTATTGTATCAGCCCGTAGAGGGATATTACCTCCCACAAACGCAATGGTTGCACCAACCAATAATCCAGCCTACGACATATAGTATCAAATTTAAATATCCAGCCAGTAAATCAACAACTATATACACCACCATCTGTGAGATCAAGTACATGCAAGGATAATTCAACAGACAATAATAATAAGTGGACTACAATATCAAATAAAAGAAAAAAAGATAGTCCAAGTGAGAAACCACAATCTAAACAACCGAAGGTATCAACATGGTTAAAGGCTAGTATCCCAACGAATAATTGCTTCGCGGAATTAGAAGAAGAGGACACAACAAAAGAAACAACCAAAAATATGGGCTCGCTTACCTCTGAATTACAAAATATCATTAAATACAAATATGAAATTAAGGTTCTAAACAATGAAGAAATAAAGATACAAACTAAAGACTCAGAGACCTCCAGAGAAACGGTAAAATTGCTTACGGAAAAAAAACAACAATTTCATACGTACAAACCACGATCGGAAAGCAATGTCAGAGTTGTTTTGCGTGGTATCCACCCATCTACGGATATAGTTGAAATCAGGGACGAAATTGAAGCAAAAGGTCAGTGACGAATATACACAACATTAAACAACGAACAACCGGCAGAGCTTTGCCTTTATTTTACATCCATCTCCAACCGATGATAAGCAACAAAGATATTTATAATATAACGGCCTTATTAAACAAATCCAATCCAAATCCGAAAAGAGAAATATCACAATGTACATCATGTGAGCGATACGAGCATACCAAAACTTTCTGCCATAGGCAACCGAGGTGTGTCAGGGGACCATCACACTGTAAACTGCCAAAGAAATACCAAAGATGCTAACGTAAAGTGTGTACTCTGTAATGGTAACCATCCGGCCAATTATATGGGATGTAACTTTTACAAGGCTCTACAAATGAAAAAATTCCCAAAATTACGCACAAGGGAATCTAATCAAAACCAAAGCATCACTGGCAATTTACGACGAAATCAACGGAAGCATAATATTACCCCACACACGCAAAATACTGTTACCAAAAATGATCAACATGCTATAAATTTGCCCAAAACAAACAATTTCCCACAATTGGGACGTCTGCATCAACATCAATACCAACAACTGTACCAACAGCAGTACCATCATCCGTACCAACCAATAATAAATCAGCATGCTCAGCAATCAAATGATATGTCTGAACTTAAACAAATGATGAAACCACTAACAGAACAAATGAGCACAATGCTTAACTTGCTAACAGCACTTGTCACCAAAAATGCATAATGTCTCAAAAGCTAAAATTTATTTTATGGAACGCCTATGGTCTTGCAAACCATTCACGAGAGGTCAAAACATTTCTGACACAACAATAAATAGATATCACAGAATCATGTGTCGATATTTCATCCGATCACTCACCTGCAATAATCACCGCTTCTATAGAACCCCTCCGCAAAACATTTAAGCCAAGATCATCAAACAAGAAAACAAACTGGAACCATTACCGATCGATAATAGATGATAACATTACACTGAACTCGTCATTAAAAAATAAGGATGATATATCTAATGCAATCGAGTTACTTAATGGGAACTACGAAGGCATTGGCAACAAACCAGCTCATCAACCGATAAGGCCAAATTAAATAAGGCAGTAAAAAATATTAAAATATTACTTAATAATAAACTTAATAACATTAAAAATGAGGCAATACAAAACTATTTGCAAAACGTAACAAACTCACATGAAACAGAATACTCGTTATGGAAAGCCACAAGAAACCTTAAAAGACCACAACTACATATACCATCTATAAAAACGTCAAGTGGTAAATGGGCAAATAGTGATGGAGAAAAGGCAGCAACATTTGCTAAACATCTTCAAAACACATTCACACCTCATCCACAAGAAATTTCGGATGAAGAAAATAGCAAAATAGTCATTTTAAAAATTTGTGCAAACCGACATACAATCCTGAAAGAAATCAACTATAAGAAAACTCTGGGTTATGATGAAATTAACGGAAAATTACTGCAAGAGCTAATATATAAGGTTAAGTAATAAATAATGTAATGTTCAATGCGATATTAAAAACCAATTACATTCCGGATCAGTGGAAATTGGCTCAAATAATTATGATACCCAAACCAGGTAAAGATCCCAACCTGCCGCAGTAATATAGACCAATAAGTATACTTCCGATTCTGTCAAAGATGTTTGAAAAGTTGCTCGTCAAAAGATTAAAACCAATTATAATAGAAAGAAAACTAATCCCAAATCACCAGACAGCAACATTCAACAACTGAGCAGGTTCACAGGGTAGTCAATAAGATCAACAGCGACCTGGAAAATAAGAGATACTGCTCGGCGGCCTTCTTGGATATAATCCAGGCTTTTGACAAGGTATGGCATGAGAGCCTACTACATTAAACAATATAAAATTACCACAAGTAGAATCGGCTAAATACCTAGGTCTCCATCTTGACCGAAAACTAAATTGGCTAAAACATATTGCCAGTAAGAGTATACAAATTAGACATAAACTCGGCAAAATGTATTGGCTAATAGGCCGACAATCTCAACTATCACTGGAAAATAAAATATTATTGTATAAATCTATTATAAAACCAATTTGGACATATGGAATGGAATAATGGGGAACTGCATGTATGTCAAACATTAAAATTATCGAACGTATACAATCAAAAATACTTCGAATAATCGTCAATGCATCATTTTATGTGCGAAACACTACCGTTGTAGTATGTATTCAATAAGTAATACAATACTACAGGGCATCACGTTGTGCATAGAACGCACATAATAATATTGATACACATAAAATCACGATTAAGCAAGATAAAACAGGTTGAACTAAACTATATATATATATTATATTTAAAAAAAAAAAAGAAAAAAACATGACAGAAGAAAAAATAATACAACTTGAAGAGCAATTAAAAAAAATCACTGAATTGGTTATCAACGATACAGGCGCTAGAAATCAACAGGCAGCACAGACAGACCAGCACCAACACCAGGAGAATATGCGTCAAAATGAAAACAGGTATCAATTTAATTTACCCTTACCTAAGCCTATCGAAATAAATAAAGATTTGGCAAATAATATAAAGTATTTCAAAGTATCATGGAATAATTATAAAACGGCATGTGGTTTAAGCAACAGACCGAATGTGGAACAAATAGCAATTTTATTATCAGCGAGCGGTGAAGAGTGTTACAAAAGATATGAAAATTTTCCGTTAACAGAAGAAGAAATGGCGACATCAGATTCTATTCTGAAAGCAATAGAAAAATACATGGTACCGGAACACAATAAAAGTTATGAAAGGGCTAAGTTTAATATGGCAATGCAGAATAGTGACGAAGATATTGATCAGTACGTTAATAGGCTAAAGTCAATGGCAAGAACGTATGAATACAAGTGCACCAACGATGAATGCAACAAAGATTTGGCAGAAGAATTTTTGTTAGACAAATTGTGTATATCCATACGAAATGTTAAATTACGAGAACGGTTGTATGAAGATAAAGGAGTGAATCTTCGAGAGGCTATAGAAAGAATTAAAATAGCTGAATTGAATGAAATTCAATTAAAATATTTAACGCAAGAAGCCGGTGCAGAAGCAAATAAATTGCGTGGTAGATCGACCAGTAGAAATATTAGATCAAACACAATCAGCGGAAGGTCAATAAGCCAAACGCATAATTACAGAAATAAAAAATACGACAAATTTAATACTAATACTGAATTATGCTATTTTTGTGGTAAAATTAGAAATCATGCAAAGAAAGATTGTATTGCTTTGGGTAAGCAATGCACAAAATGCAGAAAATATAACCACATTGCAACGGTGTGTAGAAGCAAGGCAGATGCAGGTTACAAACAGGTTAATTCGATAGAAACTACAAATAAGAAAATAGAATACGTACTAAGCATAGATGATAATGATGATCAAACGGCAGCGGCAATTATAGATTTCGTATGTATAAAGAACGTGAAGTCAGTAAAATGCCAACTGGATACAGCGGCGACATGTAATGTAATTGGATATAACAACTATTGCAGACTAACAGATCAGAGCAGTCCTAAATTGTTAAAGAGTTATACGGTGATAATAAGATTTGGTAAAGGTATGATAAATCCGATGGGACAGGCGATATTAACGATAAGACGACAGAAGTAAATGCAGGATCTTAGATTTGAGGTGGTTCCATTCAAACTCGGTCCACTATTGTCAAATGCAACGTGTATAAAACTAGGTTTAATAAAAATATGCAATAGTATTTCAACAGAAAATGTGTATGATAAATTGATAGAAAAATTCAAAGAAATTTTTGAAGGAATAGGTAAAATGGAATATAAGATACATCTGGAAGTGGATGAAACAGTAAGGCCGGTAATACAGAAGCCAAGAAGGGTTCCCATTACACTGCGAGAGGAACTAAGTAAGACGTAGGAGGATTTGGAAAGACAAGGTATCATAGCAAAGATCGATGAACATACGGGCTGGGTAAGCAATATAGTATTAATAAACAGATCAGGCAAAATAAGAATATGTTTGGACCCAGTATATTTAAATAAGGCTTTAAAAAGAACAAATTATCAGATGCCGACGGTAGAAGAAATGCTACCAGATTTATAGAAAGCAAAGGTTTTTACAACGGTAGATGCGAGAAAAGGGTTTTGGCAAATACCATTGGACGAAGAAAGTAGTTTACTAACAACATTTTGGACCTCATACGGTAGGTATAGGTGGTTAAGGCTTCCATTTGGTATATCTTCGGCTCCGGAAATGAAAATAATAAAGATAAAATGAAACTGCGACAGAATGAAGTAAGATTTTACGGTCATTTGTTAACCAATGAAGGGGTTAAAGTAGAGCCGACAAAGATTAAAGCTATTACGGAAATGCCTAATCCAAGAAACGCGAAAGAATTGAACACATTTTTGGGCATGGTCACATATTTATCAAGATTTCTACCTAAATTGGCAACTGTGGCAAGGCCATTAAGAAAATTAAGCAACGATGAAAATGAATTTGAATGGGGTGAAGATGAGGAAAGATGTATGAGCACATTAAAGAAAATGGTAAGCGCGGCACCAGTGATACTTTGACAGTGAAGAACCAATAGATATACAGGTAGATGCATCGAGCACAGGTGTAGGAGGTGTACTTCTACAGGGGGGTAGACCGGTGGCATTTGAAATAAAACGATAAACGAAATTTGAAAGGCGCCGTTACTAGATGAAAAAATGTGCAAATTAATGCAATTCATTAAAGAAGGTTTTCCAGGACATTATAATAAAATACCACAAGATTTGATAACATTTTATAATCACGCGGACGAATTATCCATACAGAATAGTTTGATATTGAAGGCTCACAGAATAGTGATACCAGAAAAATTAAGAAAAGACTTAATGCAAAGATTAAATCAGACGCACGGTGGAATGGAGGCAACGATAAAGCTTGCAAGAGATTCGGTGTTATGGCCAGACATAACAAAAGATATAAAAGAGGAAGTGGCTAAATGTAAAGTGTGTTTGGAAAGTTCAACAAATCAAAGGAAGATGCCAATGATGTCTGTAAGTACTCCGGAATTGCCATTTGAAATAATAGGCATGGATATCATGGAAATGGAAGTTAATAATAGAAAGGCCAGATATTTGATTACGGTAGATCATTAATCGGACTATTTTGAAATTGACGAACTGAAAGGGATGATTGCAACGGAAATAGTTAATTGTTGTAGAAGAAATTTTGCTGGTCATGGTATACCAAAGATGGTAATAGTAGACAATGGTACGCAATTCGTATCACAGGAATTCCAAAGGTTTGCAGAAGATTGGGAGTTTAAAATGGTCACATCGGCACCATACCATCAGCAAGCTAATGGGAAGGCAGAGGTGACTGTAGGTACGGCGAAAAGATTAATAAAAAAGGCGTTATTGGCAAATGAAGATATATACAGGACGCTATTGACATGGAGAAACACACCGCTCCATGTAAATAGTAGTCCAGTACAACGGCTGTATTCAAGGCGAATGAGATGCGGTGTTCCATATTCAAAAGAAAAGCTAAAGCCACATGTAGAAGTTAATGTCAAAAGACACATAGAAACAAACAAGATGAAAGCGAAATACTATTATGATAGGCGGGTAAGAAACTTAAGACAACTGAACATTGGCGAGCCGGTATATATAAAATTAATGGGTTCAAAGAGTCCATGGAAATATGGCAAGATTGAAAGCAATTACAACGACAGGTCATATATGGTGAAAGTTGGTGACGGAACTTATAGACGAGACAGAATACATATCAGTCCAATACAGTCAAGTAAGAATATTAATAATAATATAGATATAATTACAGATATAGTCAGGGCTGAATCAGAAAACGATAGTTAAGCGAACAGTTGTAGCAGCCAACAAAATAATGCAGATACGGCACAAGTTCCAGAGGAAAATGCAAGCAACACACAGAAGCAAATGGGCCATCCAAAATCGGCATTAAGGCAGGTGGAGGCATCAGTTAATCATGATCATAAAAAGACGGTAACTTTCCAGAACGAGCGTACTAAGCGAACAATTGGGTTACCGCAAAGATTCAAAGATTTTCAAATGTAAAAAGAGAGAGGATGTTGTAGTATGTATTCAATAAGTAATACTATACTACAGGGCATCACGTTGTGCATAGAACGCACACAACAATATATGATACACATATAACGCAAGTATAGAAAACTTTAAAATGTGCGGAATGTCATTCGCCACTCAGCCGCCTACGGACAAAGACGTTTACTATTAATAAAATTATAATAATTTTCATACTTAGTTTTCTAACTTAAATATAATGTTAAATTAAAGAAATAAAGAAATAATAACATTATAACAACTACCATACGTAACGACCTCAATATTTGCTCCGTAACTGAAGAAGTGAAGGCAACCAGTACTAAACATCTGAATAAAATAGCTGATCATACAAACAAATAAATAAATAAAATTATACGAAATAGTGACCAAACAAGGAGATTGAAGCGTTACAAGCCAACGGACCTACCAACTAGATTCAAAAATTTATATTTGGCTACAGTAAATTCAATGACGTCAACAACTTGAAAATAAATAAATTTTAATTATTCTAAGTAAATAAGAGGTAAGGTAAATCATTGGATTTGCTTCTTACATGTCAAATTCATTGTCATAAAATTTAACAATATCTTTTAATGTATAATAATAAAATTATGTATTTGTGTAATAAGATAGAGATATAAATATATAGCATAGAAGTCAAAATAAAACAAAATTATTATTTTAATTCTTAAACTAGTAATGGTTTTATTTGTAAATGTTTTATTGAAGATTACGATCAAATCCTAAACCATTGTGTTCCTTAGTCCCTGAAGAATATAATTCAATCGAAACTGAACTAAACATTTATATTTTTTATTAACGCTAAAATTTTATTATCTTGATTTTTATTATATTTCTATGATTTATGGTATTTGTATATTTTATATTTTTTAGCAGTAATATAAAGAAAAAACATTTCAAAATATATTTCTTTCTCACCACCGATACTAATGACATTATAAAAATCACCTTACATGATGTCAAAAAAATAGGTGATCACTTCTGAATATCACTACAGTGATTGTCACTTATCACCTTACATGTTTTCACCCCACTTTATTATGAAATATTTTCTGCAAACAAAGCAACATATCTGATATTAAAATCATTATAAATTCATAAATCATAGCTGTTGATTCTATTTTCCTAATTAAACAATAACCACATTTGTAATTTATACAATACTTTTGAAATTGGCTGTTTTGACTTCGGAGACCGATGATATATGTTACCATATGTTTATTGAAGTGTTATTAGATAATTATTGTATAAAATCAAAACTTATTGAATTAAATTTATTTTAATAGCTACGTATGAACATTTTTGTATGTGTTTAGGTGTATTAAATAGTATTTCTGTTTTATGGTAAATAAGAATTGTATTTGTTGTATCATATAACTATTGGAAGAATATTATTTGTTTTGTATATTCATCTAGAGACAAGTGTTATGTTAAAAATGATTTCTATTCAATTTAAAATTAAAATCAATAGAGTTAAATAAATATTGGTTTTGAAACGATTTGTTAAAATGGTTTTGATTTAAATTTAAAATAATATTTACTTAAAATAAAATATTATTCGATTCGAAGATTTTAAAATTATTTTTCTTCTTAAAACTAAATAAATCAAAGAATTGCAACTTTTGTTATAAATATTCTCTTTCTAGTTATTATAAGATAATTTTGACTTATTTTATGCAGATTCGATCTTATTTCGAGCATTTTCTATTTCATTTGAAAAAAAAATTACAAATATTTTAAAACAAAATTCAAAATTATTTGATTTAAACCCTTGCGCTTCTTTTTAATTTTGAAAAATTTGCAACATTGGACGATATATTTTGAATTAATCACTATATGAATAATATAAAGTGTTGGAAAGAAAACAACCAGTCTAACAGGCCAATTGAAAAGTCCCCGATCTACTAAAGTAAAACACATTTTTTTGGCAAAATTTGATTTTATTATTCAACATAGTCGCCTTCGAGGGCGATACAGCGATTATAGTTATCTTCCAACTTTTCGATTGTAGTACGATTTGTCTTTTGCTTCAAAATAGGCCTCAGTTTCGGCGATTACTTTTGAGTTTTTGATTAATATTTCAAAGCGGACGGACAAACACATAGAATGTCGTCTCTTCGATTTAATATTATAATATATAATATAATAAAATTTCAAAATAATTGCATATAACTGTGAATCAATATTCAATTAAAGTAAAGTTATTATAATTAAATTCTGCTACATTTACCGGTTACAATGTCCTACGGTAATACATTGCCAAAATACAGTGATACGGTAGCAATTCCGCCACAAACAACGTCTATGATTCCACAGCAGCAATTTGGCTACATACAGAAACAACCAGATAATAATTATCAACAGTACCAACAACAACAATTTACAACAAATCACAATCAACAATATCAGCAACAAATACCGAATCCGCAGCAACAGGTAATGATGCAAATGACTCAGGCTCAAACACCAATGTCATATCCATATCACCTCAAACTACATTTTCTCCGGCACCTATAATGACAACACCAATACAAGCAAGTAGCGACTATGGATGGCAACAAGCCCGTCAAAAACGCAAAAAAGAAAGTCCACAACAAAACCCAACTGCAAAACAATCAAAAGATTCAACAACAATAGGTGTATCCACTAGTAATAGATTTAATAATCTTGCAATAGATGCGGATAAAGTTAATGTTGGAGTTAAAAAGATAGAAAAACCACCACCAATATTAATATCAAATGTAAGTAACATGCAGGACTACATAAAGAAACTTACAACTCTATTCAAAGATAAATTCACGGTAAAGACCGTTAACAACAACGAAATTAAGATCCAGAGTAATGATGAATTAATATATCGACAAATCATTAAAGAACTAACCGAAAGGGAATACCAATCCCATACATATAAAGCCAAATCGGAAAGAGATTTTAGAGTAGTACTAAGGGGCTTTTATCCGATAACAGCAAAAGAAGATATAATAGCGGCGTTCGTGGAAAATGGAAAACACACGGTAACAAACATACATAATATTACTCAAAGAAATACTGGAAGACAACTTCCACTATTTTACATAGACCTTAAACCGGAGCTAAATAATAAAGAAATTTATAACATAACAAATTTATTACACACAATCATTAAAATTGAACCACCAAGACCGAAAATGGATATACCGCAGTGTTCCAACTGTCGAACATACGAACATACAAAATCATCATGCCATAGAAGTCCACGGTGCATCAAATGTGCAGGAGACCACCACTCTAAGAATTGCGAAAGAAAGGTAAGGGATGCAAATGTTAGATGCATTCTTTGCTCGGGTAATCATCCAGCCAACTACAAGGGCTGCATATTCTATCAAACAATCCAAAAGAAGAAGTTCCCTGACCAAAGAAAAAGGGAATTTTCACAGAATATTACAACACTGGGAAATCAACAAAATACCATACCAAGTCAAATAAATAATATGGGACAACATAATATATCAAGCGGTTACAAGCAACCAATCATTATTCGCCAACCCAGCATACAACAACAACCGCCGGGATTCATGTATTATGAAAGAAATTTTCCACAATTAAAACAACCATATAAACAACAAAATCAACATCAGTATCAACCATCTTTACCGCATCAACAATCAAGCGACATGTCGGAATTAAAAGAAATGATGAAGTTACTAATGGGGCAAATGAGTACCATGCTTAATTTGCTTACAACACTCTTTTCAAAAATGGGGTAATGTCTCACACCCTAAAAATAGCATTATGGATCGCCAATGGCTTAGCAAACCATGCACGTGAAATACAAACATTCATTATACAACATAACATCGATATTCTTCTAATATCAGAAACACAATTTACCGACAGAAGCTATATGAAAATAAATAGATACACAATATACGATACCAAACATCCAGATGGAACTGCCCATGGTGGTTCTGCTATCATCATTAGAAATACATTAAAACATCATGAACTACAAAAACACAAAGCTGATTATCTACAAGCAACAAGTGTATCAATAGAAGATTGGATTGGACCAATAACAATAACGGCATTATATTGCCCACCAAAACATCAAATAACAAAAAAGCAATACATCAAGTTCTACAAAACGCTTGGCAACAGATTCCTGGCTGGTGGTGATTACAACGCCAAACATCCTTACTGGGAATTAAGAGTGTAAATACACATGGGTAAACAATTACTGTTTGCCATACAAGAAATGAAACTAAGATGCAAGTCTACTGGACAACCCACATACTGGCCAACAGATAGAAAAAAGGTGCCAGATTTAACAGACTTCTGTGTCACCAAGGGAATTGCTGATAGTCTCATCGGATCATTCACCGGTAATAATTACAGTATCCACAAAAATCATCGATAGAGAATTGGTAGCAAGATTATACAACAGACACACCAATTGGAATCAATACGGTATGAAAATTAACAACATATTAGAAGAAAAAATTGAGAAAAAAAGAAAGCTACGAAAAAGATGGCAGTTAACTAGATCGCCAATAGACAAAGCAAAACTAAACAGGGTGACAAAAGAAATAAAAATATCACTCGAAAACATCAAAAATGATTCTATTCAGGAATATCTTCAGAACTTAGACAACACGCGGGAAACTGATTATTCATTGTGGAGAGCAACAAGAAAACTAAAACGCCCCTAACAACATATACCACCAATAAAAATGACAAATGGAAATTGGGCAAACAGCGATAAGGATAAGGCAGTAACTTTTGCACAACACCTACAAAACACTTTTACGCCATATCAACAAGAAATTAGTGATATCGAAAACAACGAAATAGTCGACTACCTACAATCGCCAATACAGATGGATCTTCCCATTAAGAATTTTTCAAAACGTGAAATTAAAAGAACAATTTTCAATGAAATCAATCCAAAGAAAACACCGGGTTACGACGGGATTGAAGGTAAACTTCTAATGGAATTGACAGAAAAAGGTATAAGATAAGTAACACTGTTATTTAATGCCATATTAAGAACGGGCGATTTTCCCAAACAATGGAAAAATGCCCAAATTATAATGTTACCAAAACCGGGTAAAGATTCAAGTATGGTACAATCACATAGACCAATTAGTTTACTGCCAATATTATCTAAAGTATTCGAAAAATTGTTCATTAAAAGATTGAAGCCGATAATCATACAAAAAAAGATAATACCAAATCATCAGTTTGGCTTTAGAGAACAACATGGAACAACGGAACAAGTACATATGGTTGTCAACAAAATTGGTAAAGATCTAGAAAACAAAAGATACTGTTCTGCGGCATTTCTAGATATCGCCCAGGCTTTCGACAAAGTATGGCATCACGGACTGTTATTCAAACTAAAACAACAATTGCCACATCATTACTTTCAGATATTAAAATCATATCTGGAAGATAGAAAATTTATGGTAAGACATCGAGATAAATGCTCAGACTGGATGGACATAAACTCTGGTGTAACACAGGGCAGTGTAATAGGACCAACACTGTATTTATTATATACGGCTGATCTGCCAACAGGCAATAATATTATGGTTGCAACATTTGCTGATGATACAGCCATATCGTCATCAAGTATTTCACCAAAAGCGGCATCAGAAAGATTACAAACGGGTCTTGATAACATACAAAAATGGTTGAAAACATGGCGTATCAAGGCAAACGAAGAAAAATCGATACAAGTAACATTCACCACCAGAAGGGATACATGTCCACCAGTAAAATTAAATAATACAACATTAACGCAATCAACTTCTGCGAAATATTTGGGACTTCACCTAGATACAACATTAACTTGGCAAAAACATATCAGTTGTAAAAACAAACAATTCAGAATAAAACTAAGCAAAATATAATGGCTAATAGGCCGAAATTCTCAACTGTCGCTCGATAATAAGATCCTATTATATAGGGCCATATTAAAGCCAATTTGGACATACGGAATTGAATTGTGGGGAACGGCTAGCAATTCCAATATCGAGGTACTTGAAAGATACCAGTCGAAAGTACTTAGAGCAATTGTCAATGCACCATTTTATGTACGCAACACCACCATATGAAATGACCTACATATATGCTCAGTCAAAGAAGAAATTAGTACATCCAGTAAGAACTATCACAACAGATTAAAGAAACATCCGAATACACTCATAAATAGAATGCTGAATAGCGGCGAAACATTCAGAAGATTAAAACGCTTCAAGCCGGCAGATTTACCGAATAGATTCTAAGATTTATATTGGTACTTTCATAAAAATACTATGTAGTCAAAAGCAATTAATTAATTAATTAAAAGAAATGTAATTAAATTAATGTTGTTAAAAGTAGTAGATCACTGGATCTCTACCCCACATGCCAATTAAAATTAACCACACAATTTATAAATATCTTATAATGTAAAATTAATACAGTATATATGGTAAATAGATAGAGATAAATAAATCATAGAACTAAAAAAAAAAAAAACTTCTTCATTGGCGCTAAATTTCTTTCCAGCGAGCATTCTTTTGATCTTTGAGAACAGAAAAAAGTAGCTGGGGGCCAGATATGGCGAATATGGTGGATACGGAAGCAATTCGAAGCCCAATTCATGCAATTTTGCCATTTTTTTCATTGATTTATGACACGGTGCATTGTCTTGATGAAACAGCACTTTTTTTCTTCTTCTAATGGGGCCGTTTTTTAACGATTTGATCCTTTAAACGATCTAATAACGCTATATAATAATCGCTGTTGATGGTCTGGCTTAATTAACACGTTGTTGCTTTTGATCGATTGTGAGCTCGCGCGGCACACATTTTGCACACAGCTTTCTCATATACAAATATTCGTGAATGATATGATATACACGTTCAGACGATATCTTCACAATGTCTGCTATCTCGATCAACTTCACTTAACTGTCATTCAAAATTATTGTGTAAACTTTTTTGATGTTTTCGTCGGTGACATTATTAATGTTACTGCTAATTTTTTTTTTATTCTAATGATACCATATGATTTGCATATACAAACTGGATGGAAAAAGGATCTTAATAATACTATCGTAATAATATCACCACCAAATAAATAATTTTAATAACTAATATAATACAATCTTTATCACATTTCTACTTTGTTTGAACAGTGTAATGTAAACCTAGCACATACAATTTACCTTATGAATATTTCCATTAGTTAAGATATAATGCATACAATCTTTTTTTAATATATTTTACATATGTTATTTTATAAATTTTTCAACATAAATATATATGTAACAAAATTCCATCTATATTTTAAAACATTTTAATTTATTTCATGCACGCACAATATTGTAGCAATTTCTTTTCTTTTTTTAAAATAAATACATACATTTTGTAAAATTGTGAAAACGATTTGAAATAATTTTAATTTATCGCTTTTTTTTTCTTCTTATGTAATATACGAGTATGTAATGTATTATATAATAAAAATGGTAAATTTTTTTCGATATTATCATATTAAAGAACTCTGGCAATCATTGTGTGGTATGATATAATAAACGGCAACGAAGAAAATATAATATAAAAATAAAATACTTGCAATAATGTGTATGTTATTATATGCGTCTATAAGTTCTTTCAACATAATATGCTAAAATAAGGCTCTTCATATAAAGGCAGTGAGAGCAGCAGAACAGTGGAATAAACTAAAAAAAAAACACACGCAGAAAAACATTGCCTAAGGTACATACATATAACAAGGTAGTCCAAAATAATACTCAAAAAATTTATTAATTTTTTCTTTTTTGTGCCTTAACTTTGATTCAGTATGACTGCTACGTTTATGCACGCACTAGCTCGAGCTATCGCTTCCTAATTCCAGCTAATAATCGCTCATAAATTACTAAATTAAAGATCATGTAATTAATTTGAGGTACCAAACGACATTAAATTAATTAAAATATAATAAAATATTTGTTAATATAAATAATATTACATATGTTATTGCACCAACATAATCTGTCAAAAAAAATGTAGCTTGAGCTATGTAGATACGCGTATAAATACGCCCGAACCAAATAATTTCCACATAAATACGTCGTTTTGGAAGTAACCAATATTGATTAGTCATTGGCTACGTTTATGCGCGCACGTAGCTCGAGCTAACGTGAAGCTCGAGTTGGGTCAAGCTGACGTGAATATGTGCATCTCTATAGCTCGAACTACACTTATTTTTTGACATGTTTATTTTAAATGTAAATTTGATGTCTTTATCATTTAGATATTTAATTTAATTATTATTTACGCAAATATTAATTTTATATATTATTTTATAATTAATTTATTATATTTATGTTATTATTTAACGTTTCGTAGCTCGAGTTAACTACATAGCCTGGGCTACATACCGATGATACGTTGAAAATTTAACTCGGACTAATTATGTAATTTTTGTGGGCATATAAGCTCGAGCCACAGACGGATAGTTCGAGCAAGTGCGCGCATGAACGATGCCATAGTCGCAGTCGTAGTTATATGTTTTCCTATAAATTACTAAAACATTTTGTACGATATAATAATTGAAACAATTTAATATTTTTTTAGCTTAGTCCTAAGAAATTTGGTGCAAACTTTAATCATAAAACTGCTGCATGTTCATCAGTCAACATTAATTTTATATATTTTTTATTTTTTTAACAAAATTTTGACAATTAAAAATTGCATTTTACAACTGTTGTTAAGTTGGTTGCATTCATTTGCTTTATATTTAAATAGGAAAAAAACAAAACCATATTATATAAAATTTTTCATACAATTGCATCCGTTTACGAAACCAAAATTTTACGTAACAGTTTCATTAGTCACTTCTTGTTTAATAGTAAATCGTAGTGAATAATGTCAAATGAAGTATTTAGCCGTAGCACAATCAAAAGGTGACTAAAGAAGCGGCTTCGAAGTTTTCATTCCGAAAACTACGACTATTACTAATCAACCGTATGAACCGTCCTTTAAAAAATTTACATTAAATATATATGATAACATTGAAAATTCATCATGTGTCAATAGATCTCTGTGTTTATGATATTAGCTTAAAATTCTAATTGCTGAATTTAAGTATGAGGGAAAAAAACTTAATGATAAATAGAGATAGATAAATATGACTTTTTGTTGAATGAATGAAAAAGAACTATACATAAACGCATACTTAAAATAAATCTAAACAATTGTAATTTTATTACTACAATTTAAAAAAATTTTAATTGTTATTTATTTTTCAAAGTGAAACTTACATCCGTCATGATGTCGCAAAATAAATGTGATTGTGTTTGTGTGTATTGAACTACCTTGTTGTATATATCTTGTTATTGCCTTAGGGAAAGACTATAACATTTTTCTATTAAAACGATTGAAAAAAAGAAGAATACATCGTATGATATGTAAGTATTTGTATGTAATATACATAATGCATATACAGTACCTATTTAGGCATATAAAAACCCGCATGTAGATAGTAAAACGTAATAAAGAACCTTAAAATTATATGATATGTTAGTTTTTTTTAGCTTTTCTTAGCATAAACGGAAACAATATACATTTGATGTTAGGTACGAATACAAACAGTCTTTTTCCTTAAACATTCGTTCAGTCTGACAAATTTTTTGTAATTGTAATCGTATTTACTAAATTTGTGGCTTTTTACAAAATAATAGTTTGTACTTGAAGATCAAAAAATCTAACTATTCATTTTCGATATATCTTCGGACGCTATATAAGGAACATGTCGTGAAATCTTAGACTTTTGACAAGGAATACAAGCTCGTGTCCATTCCCAAGTCTATTTAAATATACTTGTTAAAAGTTTTGTCGTGGCACGTATTCCAGGATACGATACATTATTGACTAAGCAGGTAATTGCTTTTCGCAATTTCACTGAAACAAATGGTCTGGGGTTTCCTTTAGAAACATCACAATATATGTTTGCGTCAATGCCAACCACGGGCATCTTACTAAATCTTAAGGATTTAGACTTGGAGATTTCATCCAGCCAGGACAAAGCATCGGCAACGACATTATTGTTGCCAGATATGTCTCGTATGTCCGTCGTGTGCTTTCCGATAAAATCTAAATGTCGTAATTGACGCGGAGAAGCCATGTCCGATTTTGGCTTAAATGCAAAAATGATGGGTTTATGGTCGGTAAAAATTGCAAATTCTCCACCCTCAATAAAATGACGAAAATGTTCAACGCCAGAATATGCTGCCAAAAGTTCACAATCATATGTACTATAACGTTTTTGACATTCAGTAAACTTTTTTGAAAAGAAACCTTATGGTGTCATATTGCCAGTTTGTTCTTGGTGAAGGGCGGCCCCAATTGCAGTATCCGATGCATCTACTGTTAATGAGCGTTTTGCGTTAGATGACAGAAAAGCCAACACAGCCACCGAACATAATTTTGCCTTGCACGACTCAAAAGCTTTGAGTGAATCCGCCGTCCATTACTATGGTACTTTTATCATTTTTCTTTTTTCTACCCACTAAAAAGTGAGCCAAAAGGGATTGACTTTGGGCTGCGTCCGGTATAAACCTACAATAAAAATTCAACATCGGTTTGCCCACATCGACAATAATGAAATTCCATGCGAACAGTCTGCGAAGACCGAGACTGACTTCAATTGTCCGAGTGCCAAATGTTTTTATAATAATTTTAATTGCTGCAGTCAATTTAAAACTCGGATCAATTTTACTTCTATCATTTTTGAGCGGAGGTAATGGTCTGTAATAAATAAACGGCCAGACGGTTTCGATCCAGCTGTTGAAGAAGCCGCGCTCTCCAACTGGGCGTTAGTATTTTGAATTGGTCTTGTAATTGCAAGGAGGATAGCATCTCATTGCAATATCACCATAGTTTTTATGCAACCGGTAAACGTCACTTTTATTACGCGAATGCGAATGTGAACGCTGTTGTGAATTTGGTCGTGGACTTTTGAAATGTGTTGAATTGGAACGTGGACGTGTTGAATTTAAGGTAGTTTCGAGACGTTCCAATTTGTTTAAAATCGTTGACATTTGCCTCTCAAGGATAGTGAATCTATCAGGCGGTGGTTGGGTTTAAGGTTGAGACACATGACTTTTAATGCAAGTACCAGACCTGGAAGGGGAGTTTGAAGCCTCGGCTATTGACGTCATTGAGATGGTCTCTATTATTCTATCGGTAAATCTGGCCAAGTTTGCCAGGTCTTCTGTGCTGCCAGCCAGGATTGCCTGAAATTGATATGGCAGTCTTTTCACCCAAAGCGTTTTAAGATCGTCCTCTTGAAATTTATCATCGGCCAAGATTTGTAGGCAAGCCAGTAACTGTGTTGGAATTCCAACACCTAACTTCTCTCCCGCCGAAAATAATCGCTTTCATCAAGACGCTTCACTATATTTCTCTTCAAAAAAGTGTACGGATCTATCATCGGTGCAGTTTGTATGATATCCATGCATTTGTGAGTTTGATCTATCATTCTGACTGCATGGATATACCGAGTGTTTTCATCGTGAACTCGTTAAGCAATAAACTGGCGCTCTAAATTCCGAACCATGCAACCGGGTTATTAGATCAGAAGAGTATGCTTGTTACAGAAACAGTATAAAGTAAAATAACACCACAAACCATTTACAAATTATAACAATTTACTTAATTTTATTTATTTTAATAATATAAAAAATATTTATATTAACTAATAGGTTAATTTATTATATTTGATTTCAACCTTCTGCCACGACTGTCTATATGTGTCTGGTCGTAATTAATCTCTCTCGAAAGATTAATTAATAAAAATAAATCCCCGAGAGAATTTGTGAATGTCAATGTGAAACCGTTATAAGATGTGCGTTCACAAGATTCGTATATATTGTAACCGCTTCACACCAGCGTAAAATAGCGCCGCCTCAGCACATCAGGTTCGCCGTGAATTGGAAGTATCAGATGGTGATATGCAATCTGTTACAAAATGCATGACTTGGAATGTTCAGAACCTACAGAGGTTCACAGTGTTATGCACACGAAATTTTCAGCTACTGTTATGGTTTTAGGAGTTGTGAGCAACGAAGGTCTTGTTATGTCACCTCACTTCTTTTCCCAGAAACTTCGGATTAATGCGAGGTTCCAAAAAGTGTTGTGAAAATCCTCATTATCAGTTTATGTGGGAACAGACAATGCAAATTCCAACAAGACTCTCCTAATTCACAATAAGCGATGGTGACACAATATTGAATAGACGCAAATTTCCATGACCACTACATTATCTATGGCTATATAGAGTTGATTATATTATAATTAATAATTAAGGGAAATTAATATATAAATTAATTGAAGAAAAGGAATTAAATTTCTTTGTAACTATATATTTTATTAAATATGAAAATATTATTATTTTTAAATATTTTAATTGGAATGTAGGAGTTTATTATTGTGAAAAAGATATATAGATTTCCAAACAATGAATGGGTAGCCTCAAAACCGAATACCTCCTTCACCGTGGAATCCAAAGATATAATAAATAATGGAAAATATACAAATCAAGATTAAAATTTAATTGACTATGCATTGAATTATTTTTTTATTATTTATCTTTCAATTTTAACTTTTTCTGTGTGTTTAAGAAATTGATTGTGGTAAATTATTGGAATTCTTTGAATTTACAGCGCACACCTAGCACGTCCCAACATCACGTCACTGGTATGTACCATATATTGAAAAATCATAAATTATTCCTTTTAAATTATCTACTAATATTTATATAAATAACATGGATAATTTTCTAAATAAATACTTTATTCTTAATGTTAATCCAAATTGATAGATTTCAATCACAGTCACCAATACAAATAATATAAATGACATATTTCGTAATTTTAATACATATTACACTACAAACATATTTATAGAATATAGTTATTTATATGCTTTACTCTCTAAATAATACAATAGTAAATATAGCAATGTATCATACAATACAATAATATATCTCTATAGCTATATAAAACGAGGCATTCATTATTAACCAATATATCATCCATCAATTTGTGGTTGAAATCAATTATATTTCGATTAACTTTACCCCATTTATCGTGTATAGGTAGGTGATGTAGTATAATAATAGTAGAGTAGATATAGATAGATCATCCATCCACTAGCGGAGCAAGGAATTTCTACGAGGGGGTTTCTAACAAATCAAAATAATGTTATTTTATGGTACCTTCTGCATTTGTAACGCGTGACCGGGAACGATTTCGGCGAAATGTTCATTTTTTTTTCTTTTTGCATTTGTAATTTTTTTTTAATTCATTTTTTTGTGTTGTTTAAATTTCATTTCAATTCCGTTGTTTTATTAAAAAATTTATTTAATAATTTAAATTTTCAAAGGTTAAACGGCGAGATTTTTCGGCAAGTTTGCAAATGTTTTGCTCAACCTGTGGTATTTACATGCGGCCAACATCCATTAGCGCTAAACCATTGTATATCTATTGACTTTTTTACGTAAATAATGTGTACTGGTAACAACCAATCATTTTTTACGTTCTAAAAAACTAAAGCTTAAGAGAACAAAATAAAAATTTTGAACTTTACGATGTTTTGTTTTAATAAATTAAAATTGTATCAAGTGTAAAACTATGACCTTAGGCGGAGGTGTTTGAACCCCCATGCCCACACCCATGTATCCGCTAATGTATTCATCTATGTACTATACTTGGAGTCATAAGTAATTTTAGATTGTATTATAACGCAAAATACAATGATATTACATTGTATTACATAGCAATTATTAAGTAACATTTTTTACCTCACGCACATTATACTGTGGATATGTGCAATGGTGTCGAAATCCGATTTTTTGTATTTATTTTCATCCGATATATATATTAAGAAATCAACAATTCTTAAAAATTTAATTTAGTTCAGTCACTTTATCTTTGTCCAATGCTGTACATTTTGTTGATGAAATAGACAGCATTGCCAATTTCGTTGATGAGTTGAATTCTCTACTTCGCCGACCTCCACCCAAGTCCTACATAAAGTGTTTCTGTATTTAAAAATAAGAAATAAATTATTTCAATAACTCCAGCATAGTAACAAAGTTATCGTATAATTTTTGAAACTTTTCAAACCAAAACCTATAGAAACGGGTATTCCGAAATTTAACTACATACACATTTCTAATAAATTAATTTCTTCAACTAAAGAAACTTCCCGACAAGCATTTCAAGTGAAAATTACGTTGTGGACACTTGATATTTGATCGAAAAATTAAACTCGTTATTACGTCGTGAGCATGCCCCTGGAAAAATGTCGACGTAGTTGCAACTTAATATTATGTTACAATAGATGATTAGGTCGCAAAATTATGTTATAATTAATACGGCTTTTGTTCACCCTATGTCAATTAAACAGAAACAGATTTGTATTTCATGCAAATACTATTATATATTTCCAACCTACAATTTAAAAGGCATTAGGTTTTATTTGCTAATTTAAACAATACGGCGGTATTCACTAGCTATCGCGTAAGCTGTGTTAGCTTCGCACTAATATACGCAGTATACTAGACATGCAACTAAAGTATAAAGGTACATTATATTTGATTCAAAGTATTTGCCATCTGAAGCTACAACTTTTGACCATCTTTGTGGCAAATTATGGATTCCCTCATAGAAGAACTTCTTAGGTTTTGAAGCAATCCATGAATCCAGCTATTTTTTCATATCTTCGTATGAATTGAACCGCTGTGCAGAAAGGGCTGACTGCATCGATCGGAACAAATGGTAGTCTGATGGAGCAATGTCTGGTGAACATGGAGGGTGGGGTAGGACTACCCAGCCAAGTGCTTCTAACGTTTCTTCGACCGGTCTTGCAACGTGTGGTCTAGCATTATCATGTTGCAGAATCACACGGTCATGTCTTTAAATTTTGTTGGTGCTCCAACGCGTTCAAAATCATTATTTTTAAACCGTCTAAACCAATACTCACAATTGTTTTGTGATGGGGAGTGTTCACTATAAATTTGAAACAAAAAGCGATATGTTTCTGCTGCTGTTTACTTCTGAATAAAATTACTTAACATAACCTTCCCGCAAATGTTGTTTTGTTGGTACAAAATTTTCCATTTTTAATCAATTAAAAAAAATACTTGTTTACACTTCAACTGAATGTCATATACTGAATATGAAAGATGGATTCAACTACTACAATAGTGAAGTATTACCACTTACACTGCGTACAAGCAATACTACTTACCACACACACAATTGTTTCTTTTTAAAAAATTAGTAAAGAACGTTGAAAATTAATTTTTTTTATTTTTAGTCGTACTTGATTTTTTATTTGGGCATAATTATTTCCAAACAATACGGCTGATTTCTTGTTTGTTACTAGTACGTTGGAATTACGAATTTAGAAATTTAGCTCAATTTAATTCTCTATATGCTCTAAATTAAAATAGAGAAAATTACATTATATTCTTATTATTTTACTAGTATTTATAGAGATGAGTGAAAGTATTTATGTATGTAATTGTTAATCAGAATGGGTGTGAATCAAAAACCATTAGATTTGGAATATGATGATGTTGTTTGTGATGTTACGTACAATAGTTGAATTGTGCTAATTAATTTCTAGAAAATTTTCATGAAAATCAATTTTTACTTGCTAACTTAATGCATTATAGGACAGTTACTCATTAAATTAAACTCATACGTTGAAGGTGTCGCAACAGTGATTATTGGAAGGTGAGTATTAGGTAATAGTTAGGAATGAGTGGTTTTCTAATGAAGGCAAAAACTGTATCCAGGCTGAAAATACTAACGCGAGCTACAGGAACCGATATTAAAGACTATCGTTCTATGTTAATAGGAATTTCAAGCTTAAATATATTGGTAAAACTAGAACGAAGCTTACCTCGAAATTAAATTATTCAAAAGAAATAATTATAACAAAAGATTGTTTTTGTGTGCGAAATATAGGTGGATAGTATATTTCGTAAGATTAAATGTGCCTCGAGAAGTTGATATCGGATACTTTAAAAATATATTAAATGTAAACATGCCAGTAAATATTGAGGATGGTGTGCAATTTCAATTTTGGTCGTTTTTCGATCAATGCATGGTTGAAATTGAACATTTGTTGTCGGTAGCGATCAGCATTAACGGTTTCATCAGGTTTTAGGAGCTCGTGGTACACCACACCTTACTGGTCCCACCAGACACACAGCATTTTCTTCTTGCCGAAACGATTTGGTTTTGCAGTCGATGTTGATGGTTGTCCTGGATTAACCCATGATTTTTTTCCGTTTAGGATTCTTAAAATAAACCCATTTTTCATCACCAGTACCAATTCGATCGTTCCCATAGCTTTTAAACGGTCAGAAATTGTTTGTTGTGCAACATTTAACATTTCTGCTATTTGCTTTTGATTCAAAGTGTCACCTTCATCCAATATTGTTTTCAAACATTTTTGGAGGTTCAATATTTCTCACATCAAAATCATTATGTCTGAAACGTTGAAACCATCTTTTGCATGTTGCTTCTGATAGAACATGATCACCATATGCCTCGAAAAGCATTCGATGCGACTCTGCAGCATGTTTCTTCAAATGAAAACAAAAATTTAATGCTTTCCGCAAATCATCATTTTCTGGTACAAAATTCAACATTTTTAACACGATGAAAAATATGATGTTGTTTGTACAATGAGTTGATGTATACTAAATATGTTTGCAGGATGTCATAGGAACCAAACAAAAAACAATTAAGGCTCGTTCACAACAAATGTTCCCTATCGAGACATTTGTATCTTGATGCTCACTTCATACCAATACACCTGGTATATTAAATATAAATTCGTTCGTTTTTATGATTATGAACTGAATCTAATTTTTATTATTTAAAATATATAATATAAAATAATTAAATAATTTAAATAAAATAATATATCATAGTAATTAATTAAATAATAAATAATAACATATTTAATTTGTATTAATTATAAACTAAATTTCTTTTAAATAAATGACTGCTCGATTTTTTAATTTTTCCATGATAAAAAAATTACTGACATATCAACTTCAAATGCTTGTAAACAAGGAATGAATTGACAATACACTTATTTATTTGCCAGTATTAACGTCATCTATTTGTAAGGCTAGAAACTATTCACGCCATACCTCACCAGTCACGAACTAGTGTAAATTATTTTATTCATATGGGATACTACTGCAAGGCACCCACAACTTAAATACGCAATCACTTAGTACAGACAACTGCAAACTTTATGAGTATAGCTTTCATTGTTTAGTATAAGTATATATCAATTTTTCTTTTATTTAATTATTTGTTAGAACATTATTTAAGGTCTATATTTATGAGCGCTCCGAACTAATGTTGACAACATTTTTAAAATTTAATATACTTTTTCGGTACATATTGTTAGTTGCTTTACTTTTCATCATTATAACCGTTTCATTACTTTTGTCTGCAATCAATACGCAAATATCTTTCTTTTGTTACAAAAATTTACAGTTTTTTTCATGGTTATTAATAAATATCTTTTCATATTTATTATAATTTAATTTATGATGCTTAAATAATTAAAAATTTAATTTTAAAGATTAATACATTCAAGTCAATAACACTATTCACTGATACCTCTCACATAACTCTTTATATATTTCAATATATTTGAACGTATGTTGTCTTTTATTGGTGTTACTCTGGAACAGAACGATCCTCTATTTGGGTTTGAATAATTTGAAAAAAAATAAATTTGTTATATAAATATCTGTCTCTATTCACGTTATTCATTTCGAAAGAAAAAACGTGTTTTATGTTTAGAAGCTTTTTATTTCAATTTATGAATTTTCTTAATTGTATTTTCATATTAAACAAAGACACAAACACACAAAAGACACAGTCGACATTTAAGCGTGTCTGTACTGTCGTTATGAAGCGAAAAAGAGTGCACACATTCAAATAGAAACAACTATATTTTTAAATGTTAATCCATCTATGTAATGTAATCTAAATGCATAAAATGAGTATAGAAAGATATTTATAGTCCATTTTTTGTTAAAATTTAAAAAAAAAAAAAATACAGGATAGTTCAGGTCCAGAACAACACCAATAAAAGACTACATTAGAATTAGATATTGTGGTATATTGGGTATCTACCTCTTATGCTAAGGTGACATACATCGAATATTTTTCCTCATCAATGACGAATAACCCGAAGAACAGATATAATTAATATCGTCGAATTAATATTTCGAAACGTATATTTATTATTTGATATGTAACAATGAGCATTTTCTATTCAATATAATTTGAACGATTTTTTTACCAAAGTTACATCCTAATATGAATTCATCGGACATATTATTAACGCATTGAAAACTAAAATGTAACTCAATAATATGAATTAAAATACAAAAATGCCGTACAGAAATTCGTTCTGAAATTTTTAATTTTAAAAAGTTTCTGTATTGTAACATGACAAATATTGAACATGCTTTTAAATGTATGTGTATAATTATGTAACAATTACCTATATATTTTAAAAAGAATATATTCCCTACATTTTGTTTTTATTTTGGATCCCATTGATTGTAAAGAGCATTTATTCTCTCCCTTTTCAACAAAAGTTTTATTTATATTTTTGCATATATAGCATAAGATGGCGGTTCCATAAGGAAAGTCCAAATCAAATAACGAATATAACTTTTTTTGAACAGAAATCAATTTATTTTTCAACATAATCTCTTTTTAGCTCGATACACTTTTTACAAAGATATTATAATCTTTTAATCTGTTTGGAATAATAGAATTTGTTAAGGAATATTATGTCTTTGTTGCGTTGATAACTACGTAATATGTTCATAATCTCTTTCCGGCAATATTTACGAGTTCATGTTCGAAAAGATCACAAATTCAATTGCTATCAAATCTGGAGAATAAGATAGATGACGAAATAATTTTAGTGGAATTTGATCATAACTCTTGCCGATTTGTGAAATGGAGATAGCACTTTTTTTTTTGTTAAATGCAATAGTAGTAGTTTCAAAGTTTCTTCGATCGAACTGTTTGATTTCTCATGCCTTACGAATAATATGCACCGGGTATTATTTAAACTTTTTCTAATAGTAGATAAGTATGACACCATATGCGATTCATAAAAGCAGTTGTCATTAGTCATAAAGTTATCAGTTAAAGGAATTGTTTTTGCATTTTGTTACGTACTGATGAATTCATGTTTCATCTACAACTATGAATCGACGTTAAGATTCTTTCGGATTACATGTAAACATGTCCAAACAACACACAAATACGTTTTAGATAAATCTAAGATTGTTCAAAACGACATCGTGAATTTTATTGATCATTTATTTGGTGGTTTATCCATTTAAGCGTGCATTTCCATAGAACAAATTATCACTTTTAATTTATCATTTATCATTTTCTGTCGTGAAAATTATAGATTACAACTGAAATGCACGCTAAACAAATCAAACAAATGTTGTATACTTACAATGGCTACCAAAAGAAAACTAATTGACATACATATGTTTGCAATGTTGTACGCCACCTCTTAAAATCAAAATAAAATTTCAGTGTTATATCTTATCCACTGGATGTTTACCTTTTTTATCAAACCGGTCACGCATAAATAATTCAAATAATAAGTAATATTCTTTGGAAATAAAAAGAAACACAACAATTTTTTGGTCAAAATATGTGTCAGTCACCGGTATTGAGTTGGGTCAAATATTTATATATATACGTTTTTATTTAGCTGATTTATACTCAAATTTATATGCAAATTTTTACATACACACACACACACACACACACACACACATAAACGACAAGCAGATAGGAAAAAAATAGATGTCGGTGACGACAGACGGTAGAATATATGAACGGAAAAATATAAAATAGGAAAAATAGAATATTCAAAATATATACGAAGAGTGATGATACCAATTTTAGAACATATTGTTATTTTAGGATATGGCATATTGACTTTATATTATTTATTTTCCGTTTTTATTTATATATTGCACGTATATACATGTGCGATTATGTATATATATATTATATATTCATATACAGGTATCCCTCCGATAACGCTCTAAATTTGCACGGTGTTATTGGAAACTTGAAATTCATACAAATTTGGGATTGCGTACCGTGTTATATGGAATCTATATTCTAAACGTAAAAATAAACTCTTCTTTCTATTAGCAGATATATCATCATTTTGTCTTTTTCTATTATTTCATCAGACGTGCATTTTATATATTAGGAAATAAAAATTTAATAATTCATTGTTAAATTTTTTTTACAAAGAATATAAATAATACACAATAAATTAATTGCGCTATTTAACTAACGTAAATTTGAATATATTACTATTTTGATTTTGATAAAACAAAACAATTAAATGAATAAAAAATTATTAAAATTATTTTCTTTAAATTTGTTGGAGGTTCAGCACTGTGTTAATGTTATGTGTGTATATGTGCCATTGATAAAGAATTAGAGGATATAATGTCTCTGTGATTTTCTATCACCGTTCTGTCAAAGTTGTATTCACTGTTGGCGTGAAAAAATTATATGTTGGGGCATGGGTACTAAAGAACACTTATAACAAACAAACTATTTGTAAAATAATTCAAGTAAGGAATTTATTATAAAGAAAATAACATTATACATTACATGTACATTGTAAGGCTGGGAACGGACTAGTATATATCTTAAACTTTTTGTGAGGAATTATAAATATATTGGACATGTTACAGTAATGAATTTATCTATAGTAACAGAAAAACAACAGCTTTTTTAGTTTTACACAATTTGAATTGAAAATTCATCACATGGATCTGAAAATATTTAATTACATGTAAAACTAAACCAAATATAGCTTTTTTATATATGAGACGACTATGCTACACGAAAAAAATCCATGTGTTTACAATAACCGATCTGTCAGTGAAATGTCAATTTACTTCCGCTCGAAACCCCTTTCACCACTTTTTGTGGTCACAACGAAATTTTTTCCTTACACTATTTGCAGACATAAATATGTGCTCAATCTTTCTCTTTCCAATTTTATAATAGTGACTCCTGTATATTTATTTAATCAATGCATGTGCACTTATGAAAATAAAATACATTCATACATATCCAGTAAATGAGTAAACCGTGTTATAGAGAAACTATAGCCGTGTTGTAGGAGAGAGTGCCGCAATATTGATCCGTGTTATATGGAAACCGTATTATTTGGGTATAGTGTTTTCGGAGGGATACATGTATATAATATATATATGAGATGAAATATTATACATATATGTTATGTATGTATGTGCATTAAAATATTTGCATTGAATAATGTATGTATATTGAATGTGGTGTTGCTATGTAAAAACGCAATATATAGATATTCAATACATATACAGTGACACAAAATATGATTCATGTACTGAATGAAATAACTTATTTGTCATCCCAAAAAACTAAAGAAGCACTCAGTTCACGTGAAAATAAAAAATTGAATATATTTTTTCTGGAAAGTGAATTTTAAGGAATATCATGTAAAGTTAAGATGCCATAGATGGAAATTAATCTGATTTTATTTACTTCTGTTATAGCCTCCGCAGCAGGAACAAAAAAATTAATTTTATAATTTACAGAGAATTATTTAATTCATGGCGATATTATTATGGTAAAATTATTAAAATGCTTATGCACATCAAATATACTAATTATTTTAGCTGAAAAATTTCTGATGGACACTATGTCATAAAATAAATATATTAATTCAGATAATTTTATTTTTTGACATTAAGTGCTTCTTAAAATTTTAATTTTGAATGCAATGTTCTTAATGATATTAGGAAAATTTGATTGAAAAAAAATTTTCTTATTGAATCCTGAAAATGGGAATTCGGGTCCTCGATTGTTTCAGTACTTCCTCAGATCGATAATTTAGAATATATAACACTTCCAAATAATAAGTAATTATTAAACAAATCTGTTTTCACTTTTTTTTATTCTTCACATTTCATTATAATTAATTGTTAATTAATTGAAAATTTCGTAAAAAAATCTCATCCATACACCAATATTTTTTTGTTTTGGTTTGAAAACAGCAATATTAATTAAAAGTTCACAAAATTTTAATGTAGTGACCAAATTTTAGTATACAACAAATTACAAATTTACCAAAATGTATATTAAATATTCATATGAGAGTGTAGTAATAATAATAATACCACATCTGTAAAAACAATGGCAGAGATAGTATACGTCTACGTATTATTGTTATTATTGTTATTATTCATCATGAATTTTGATTTTAAATACAAAAGTAGCTTACAATAACTTACATTATGGAAAATATATTTGATATTTAAGATTTTCTAAAAAACAATCATACAATGCAATGAAAGCTACACCAATAAAGTTAGTCGTTGCCTATACAAAATGAGTGCATACTGAAACTCTGGATGCCTAGCAGTAGAACCCTATAAGAATAAAATCATTTACACTGTCTGGTGAGGTATATGCATCCAGCATACAGAATCCACGCCAACCCAAAAGTTAGTTCATTAAAACATACGAACATTTATTGAGGAGCAGCATTTGTGAAAAACTGAAAAAAAAAACTTCAACAATTTCAATATTTAGCATTTTTTTAGTTGAAATCTGTAGACCAATGGATGACTCTAGTCACACAAATTATAAACACATTTTAAACTGGTATTTTTCGATCCATGGAAGTATGACTCAATAGAAAAGCACTTCAAAAATTATAAAGACGCTAGCAAATAAATAGATTAAAAAAAAAGACGGCCGTCTTTCACCGTGGAATTGGAATACATTTTTTGCCAGATAAATGTAAAAAGTTACATTCAAACGATGGATAATATTTTTTTCAATGAAAAATACAAAAAATTACAAAATTTGTATAATATTTTCATAATTTTATCTATTATTCACTTGCATACATAACATGCACTTACGTTATACTTAAAATGCAGTTTGGAATAAGTTTTAATGTATTATTTTACGGAAAATTACTTGAAAATTGTAGTCGTCTACCTTCGATAATCGTAGTAATACAGGTTGCGTGAATAGTCTAGTCTTGCAAATAGATGACTGGCAAATAAATAAATGTATTGGAATATTCCATCTGTAATATGAATACCTGGAAAATATCAATTTGATTTGTCAATTCATTCTTTGTTTACAAGCCATTTGAAGTTGATAAGTCAGTGATTTTTACATTTTACATGGAAAAATTAAAAACTCGAGCAGTCATTGAATATTTATTTAAAAAAGGTTTAACCTGGAAAGAAATACATATCGATATGATAAATGTGTTAGGTGGAAGTACTACATCATATGCAACAGTAAAAAATTGAATTGCTGAATTTAAACTTGATCGTACAAGCCTTGAAGACGAACCACGCGAGAGAAAAGTGGTGCCGCACACGTTAACAATTCAACAAAAACTTAATCGTAAACAAATTTGTCTGTGGTATTTGGATCGTTTTAAGAAGAATAAAACCGATTTTCTGCATCGTTTTATAAATTTGGATAAGAATTGAATCTACCACCATGATCCTAAATTGAAACAAGAACGTTTACAGTGGACTAAAGCTGGATGTTCGGTTCCAAACCAAACTAAGCATGAACGAACGACAAATGCATCAGTTCACAAAAGTGTTTTGACAATGACTAAATTCAAGGATTTAAAGTACGAATTGTTTGTGCATCCACCGTATTCACCAGACTTAGCTCCCAGCGACTACTACCTCTTTAGAAATCTCAAGCAAATTCTCCGAGAAAAATATATTTCGTCGAATGCAGCCGCAGACGGGTATTTTGCAGAGCTTCCGGAATCGTTCTTCAACCACGAGATAAAATTTTTGGAGGAGCACTGAAGTAAATGTATTGAATTGTCGGAAGATTATATTGAATAAAAAACACTACCTCAAGCCAGAAATAACAGTCTTTCATTTCTAGGCTAGAAACTATTCACGCAACGCAATTGTGGATGCAACATGATTACAGTGTAATGTGTATATATTAAAAATATTTATTATAGAAATGATAAATCAATAAAATTAACATCTACCGAATAACCCCATTTCAACAAAGGTCCGAAATTGGTTTATTGAGCAAGAAATAATCGTTCTTCTGACTAAAATATGAGCAGTAAAAATTATTATATTAAAATTTGAAAAAAAGTGTGTTAATAATATTTCGTATCACTGTAGTTTTGATATGGTATGAGTTGGAGTTTGAATGTGGATTATATTTAGTAATATATTAAAATGTATATTATGTCAATTTTTATTATGTCGTCATGGACGTTATGTATAATACAGGGATGGTGAAAAAAAGAACAATTGTGAAATTACAAAAATAAATTAATCAAATTTTTTTTCGCCCTTGTACTTTTATTTGTTTACAATAATTTCATTTCTTGAAGAAATATAAATATATTAGAATATATATTTATACATAGCCAAAATAAAACTTAATTCATTTTATAAGAGTAGAGTTGAAACAATAAAGAAAGTACACCACCCACGTAGAGCTAGTGTTCTGCAATGCCGTATACATACATGATATGATAATTTAAATTATGCTACAAATACACTACACCAATTAAGTATTTTTGTTTTATAATTATATTCTTTTAGGGTTAAATTTTCCCACAAGACGCAATTGGTTTCTAATGTAAACACATAGAAAATCTGTTATCCACACAAGTGAGAAACATCAAATCTTTTATGAAATGTATAAATAAAAGATTTTATAAACTTCAAAATAAAAGGATGTTTAAATATTTTTTTATTTTTCCAGATTCCAATTTTATTGTACTGAATTGACAATTCATAGCGGAAGCTCTTTTATAAAAAAAATATCATAAGAGATTTTTGTAAAAGAATAAAAAATTCGGCAGAATCCGAGCCATCTTTTTGAATAATTTAGTATTTCAGAATTTTCAAATTGTACGTCATGATTTTTTTCATATGTCATTGCAAAGCCAATTGTAAATTGTGATATACATTGTTTTTTATTTTGTCAAAACCTAATAATGTCTGGTCTGATTTGTAAGACGAATTACAAAAAAATACAGCATAGCATAGGAAGTAGGCCGTCAGCGGAGAGTCTACTAAAGAAACACTATTCACAGATGAATCAATATTTAACCTCATTGAAGAAGATGGAGAATGTTGATCTAATTGACGACATAGTGAGTGATGACAAACACAAAATAATCATGTGTTATACCAACTCTATAGAGAATTTAGCTCAACATTTCAATGTAATTATTTTTCAGACGATTTCGCCGCATGTAATCACCGAAAATTAGTAAGTTATTCTTCTTATATTCAGAAAGCAAATCAATATTATTTTGTCTCTTACATTTTCGACAGTCAGATAACACAGTATAAACAATTAAATGGAATTCAATCGTTTAACTGGAAAACGTTTGGGCAGTTATGAAACAAAATGTTGCTCATAAAAAAGCCGTCCATCATTTCAAAGTAAAAAAAAACGATTGTAGATATTTGAAAAAACTAAATAGTTTGTGAATATTTGAAAAATTTGTATTTATCAATGCCAAAACTTTGTAAATTAGTGTTTAAGGCAACGGGAGGTCGTATTAAATATTAATAAAATTTTCATTTTAAAAAAAACTTCAAAACATTTAGAAATATTATTTTTTTAATCAGATGTCAACAATAAAAATTATTCTGGAAGAACGTGATTATCTCCAAATTTTCGTATCAAGTCATCCTATAATAGATTATGTTCAGAAAAATGATTCCTAAAGGAGTAGTATAATTTTTTCCTCTCAAATATGCACTATAATTCAACCGTTCCACACTTACTTCCAAATAAAATAATATTTTTTCGCTTATCTTTCATTATAAACGATAATAATAAGTTGTATTCTAAATGTATGATAATTTTATTACGGAATGACATGTTTTTACTGGAAAAATAAAAATTATCTTTGACTTTCGGTGAATGGTTCAAAGGGCAAAAATTACAATTTACACGAAACAACCGTAAAATAAAGTCCATTGAACTGAGAAAGATTAAAACTATTGAAATAGAATACCGAAATCTGAAAGTTAACATAAATAACTAATTTTCATATATTGTATATATAAATACAATATAATTAAAATTTAAATTAAACATAAAATTAATTAAAAAATAAAAGTTGCTTCAAAAATTATTAAAATTTATTACGACAACCCTAAACGTAAAGCATCATATGTTGATCCCGGCCAACCATCAACTTCACAATCAAAACGCGATATTCATTGCCAGAAGGTAATGCTGTGCATTTGGTGGGATCAGAAAGGTGTGGTGTATAACGAGCTGTTAAAACCAAATGAAACGGTTACAGCTGATCGCTACCGACGACAACTGGGCGAATTGGCAAAGAAATTGAACGAAAAACGACCATTGATAGCTCGAAAACACCACAAAGTTTTATTTCACGATAACAATGCCAGACCACATCGTGCAAACATCGTTAAGGAAAAAAATAAAGAGGCTCGGTTGGGATCATCTTGATCACCCCCCGTACTCTCCAGACCTTGCTCCTTCTGATTACCATTTGTTCCGATCAATGCAGGTCAGCCTGACAGATGTACGCCTTCGAAATGCTGAAGAAGTGCGAAAATGGGTCGATGAATGGATTGGGACAAAAGATGAGGAGTTTTATCAAACGAGGAATCAACAAACTTCCCAAAAGATGGGAGGAAGTCATAGCTAACGATGAGCAATATATTGGTTGATGTACTCAATCATTTTGTTATACAAATAAATGCCATTTTCAAGCCGAAAAATCGACATTATTAATGCAAGGTCCCAATAGATTCAGAAAAGTTAAATCTATCATATAGATTGTTTCGAGATGAAGATTTAAAAATCATCTAAACCGCTCAAAGTTTAACTATGTTAATAGTCTAATACTATAAAAGTTTTTATTTCTTCTATTATAGACAGATTAATTTTATATCTGTCGCATTAATTTCAAAATTTAGAACCTATAACAATAAATATGGAATATACATTTGTGGGTCTACTATCTGATGCAGTGCCCGAAATACCATCAAGGGAGGCAATTTAGCCAGGTCGTAGTAATCATCAAAGTAGAAAACACATATAATTTTTTTTCTCTCCTTCAAATTGAAATTGAAGGAGTTAGCAACCAGACATTTTATGAAGATCTAAAGCTATTGAAGCCGAAGTGTCACAATAATTTTTGAGAGGGGGCATGAAAGCTATTGAAATTGTGTTTCATGACCGTGACAATTATTTATGAATTGGATTTGGTCACAAAGTGACAAATTTTGAAAAATTGTGTAAAAAAATGTTAATTTATTCATATAACTTTGTCAGAGGCAATTTTTTTTTTTTACTTTAACTACTTAGTCGATGGAGAAATTCTTCACCTTTAATTTGAGCCATAAGTTTTTAATATAGGGTGATTGAGCTGTCCAGAATGGACTGAGGCGTGGTATCTCAAAAAATCGAACACAAATTTATTATTTTATTTTATAAAATGTTAATCCCTATGACAAAAATCAAATTCATTTTTAAAAATAATTGTCACGGTCATGAAACACAATTTCAATAGCTTTTCAATTCATTTAGCTGCTTGCTTACCCCTTCAAAATGAAATTGAGAAAAAAAAAATTATACGTGTTTTCTATTTTGATGATTACTATTACCTGGCAAAATTTAATTACAATCGGGATGTCTCATCTCAGGTGGTTACCTTGTCAGATTAATAAAGAGCGCTTGCACAATAGTGGAGACTACAAACTAAGATATTTTTCACCAAACTGTTGTTGGAATTTCCATAGCTTTATAAGAACAATCACTATTTAAGTTCTGTACAACCCTCGGGAGGTTGGGAAGTAGTTAGGTGAACAACTAAAAACCAGGCAATGTTGTTCTGAATAATGCCATTTCCCATTTAGATGGTAACATTTCTCAAATTGTTTAGAGAAATACCCAAATTCGTCTTGAAGCCAGAGGTTAGAAAAATTTTAATTTTCCAAATTTCCTTTAAAAGTATGTCATGAAGATTTCCCTGTATATCGATTTTCCTTTTTCATTAATTCCCTTAAAAACGTCCATTCTTGACTGCGGTATCACTTTGCCAGAATTTGTGTTCTATAAATTATAAAGATGTAAAATTTGTATCTAACAATTAAACAATTGATCTACAATTACATTATGATAAAGGTTTCCTTAATTCAATTATTTTAATCTGAGTGATTTCATTGCGTTAGGTCGTATATATTTGTAGATAAATATAATACAGACGTATTAAATTTCTGAATAGCTATACAATACAATATTTATCAAAGATATTCGTTTTTTCTTATTCCATTAACAATTAAATTGTTTCACTACATAACAACGTGAACGAACGACCGATTGTTACTTTATATAAGGTTGTCAAGTATCTCCCTTCCGCCTTTTTGTCTTTTTAATTTCGCGGCTATGTACAAAGCGCTACAGAGCTCGTATCTGGCAACACTGTACATAATTTGAAAGCTCTTGACATAACAAACAAAACGACGCTATGTATGATTAGTTTGGATATTGCGTTCAACAGTTATAGACGTGTAAACATGGAGTTCACTAACGCCGAAATTCGCGCTATTTTAAAGTTTTCCTTCGTTAAAGGCAAATCCGCTAGAGAAACGTTCCGTGAGATTAATGGTGTTTTGGGGGATGGTACTCTATCACTTCGAACCGCGGAGGAATGGTTTCGACGATTCAGAGCCGGTGAAAACGACACCATGGATAAGCCAGCCGGCGGAAGACCTGTGACGACAAATACCGATCAAATCATGGAATACATCGAGTTAGACCGGCATGTGGCATCTCGTGACATCGCCCAGGAGATGGAAGTTAGTCACCAAACCATTTTAAACCATCTGCAGAAGGCTGGATACAAAAAAAAGCTTGATGTTTGGGTGCCACATGAATTAACAGTGAAAAATCTAATGGACCGAATTTCCATTTGCGAAATGCTGCTGAAACGGAACGAACTTGACCCATTCTTGAAGCGGATGGTGACTGGCGACGAAAAATGGATCACATACGACAATATCAAGCGAAAACGGTCGTGGTCGCAGGCCGGTGAATCGTCCCAAACAGTGGCCAAGCCGGGATTGACGGCCAGGAAGGTTTTGCTGTGTGTTTGGTGGGATTGGAAGGGAATCATCCACTATGAGCTGCTCCCATATGGCCAGACGCTTAATTCTACCATCTACTGCGAACAACTGGACCGCTTGAAGCAGGCGATCGACCAGAAGCGTCCAGAATTGGCCAAAAGGAAGGGTGTAGTGTTCCACCAGGACAACGCCAGACCACACACTTCGTTGATGACTCGTCAGAAGCTACGGGAGCTCGGATGGGAGGTTTTATCGCATCCACCATATAGCCCGGACATAGCGCCAAGTGATTACCACCTGTTCCTGTCCATGGCGAACGCCCTTGGTGGTGTAAAGTTGATCTCAAAAGAGGCTTGTGAAAAGTGGCTGTCCGAGTTCTTCGCAAATAAGGAGGGGGGCTTCTACGAGGGAGGTATTATGAAGTTGCAGTCTAGATGGAAACAGATTATCGAACAAAACGGCGCATATTTGAACTAAATCCGATTACTGTAACACTTTTTATAAAGCATTGAATAAAGAGCAAAAAGGCGGAAGGGAGATAGTTGACAACCTAATATATTATTATTATTTAAATTTAAGATTACAAAATTTATAATTAAAATTAAAATTTAAATGGAATTTCTTATCTATAAATATCAAATATGTTTCCAGATCTGAAATCTTTACTGTCATTTTTAATAACATAAACATCATTTTTCATTACTTTTATTTATTTATAATTGTATTTATTTAATTCAATTTATTTATTTTAATACATATTTATAATATTTTACATAAATTTTATATTATTTATTTTTGTTTCCTCATTTATCATTTATTTTAAATAAATATTTTTATAGTTTATACAAAAACAAATAATTTATAGATTTATACCTACATTTACAAATTTATAAATTTAATTTTAAACTTTTTCTTTTATTGTACGTAAATATAATGTAAATTTTCTTATCTTATTTAAGTCTTTAATATTTCAATTTATTTAACAAATTTATTATATAATGTTTTTATATGAATATACCAATTTATTTTGTAAAATAATATAGTACAGCTATAGAGAGCGATATATTGTAATATAGAAAATAATCACACGATACACAAATTTATATGAAAAAAGGGAAAAACAAAACAAAATTTTTCGATTCCTTTTGTTTTCAATAAAACTTTGTTTCTTTTGTTGTAAATTGATTATTTTACTATTTATTATTAATATTTTTTGAATAATTATTGATTAATTATTTATACTACCATTTTCTTTCTGTAGAAGAAAGAGGAAAAAACATGTTATATTATATTACGTAATATGGTGGTTACTAGTTAATATTCCACACCACAAATTATTTTATGTATAACTTATGTTATGTAATTTTAGGCTTCCGTTTGCTGAACAAATATTTTTATAGAACGCTGCCCTTACTAAATATTCAGACTAATTGTGAAATAATAAATGACTACAAAATATTTGACATTTATTATTGAAAATTGACTTCCACGAATCCACGCATAAATGTGATCCCATGATAATTTAATTGTTAAACATCTTTGATAACAGGAAACTACTCACAGCTGGGCGTTGAACCACTTTTTAAGAGCTAAACGAAAAATAATAACAAAACTACAACAAATCTGGATCATACCGGAAAGAATTTTAATGATAAAATTGTCAAAAACATAGCCACAGGCAACGCCTAGCCAAACGCACCACTAGTAAATTCCATACTTTCATTTTAATTCTAGCCCATTTACCAGGAAACCGCCTGTCGTACTCCGAATCCAATGAAATCTTGACAGGTTGTAGTACTCAACAAAGTATAGAAAAAAATTTTTTTTTTCTTTTTTCCAATGGCACTTTGAAGGGGGTAACCGAAGGAGTAAAAAACATGCCATTTTATAAAAATCTATAACTTTTGATCCCGAAGTGTCACAATAATTTTTGAAATATTATTATTTTATTATTATATTAATAACAGCTATTTAAAGGTTCATGTCACAAAAAAAAAATTCTTAAAAATTAATTGGATTTGTTCACAGGGTATCAAAAGTAAGTAATTTTGAAAAAATGTGTAAAAAAAATGTGAATTTATTTATACATAAAACTTTTTAAGGAGCAAGTTTTGTTAAACATTTACTTTAAATAAAGTTGATGGAGAAATTCTTCACCTTTAATTTGAGCCATAAGTTTTTAATATAGGGTTACCTGTTATGAAGTTATGTACATTTTTGTACAAAGATATTATATACCTAAGGTAGATAACGCATACCAGTTTTTTTTGTGCCGAAATGGTACTTATTGACAGATGTCGTAGAGCTTAATTAGTATAAATTTAACGATAATTTTCGTTAGCGAGTCAGCAGCGCCATTATAACTGCTTTCGGAAGAGCTGATATACAACTGTAAATGCCCTACGAATTTACAGAATGATTAAGTAAGTTGGCCGTATGGTTCACTACCAAGTATTTCTCCACAATTATATACCAAATATATATACGAGTATGTAGTCCACACATTTTAATGGATGAATTAAATTATACTCAACTGGAAGTATATATTTGTAACACCTATAACTTCTATCTCACCACTATCAAATTTTGATGACACCAAGTAAATTTTTCAAAATTGTTTGTAATATTTTATAAAATAATAAGCAGAAATGCATACTTATTTTAATATTAATTCAATTTTCTCGTTACGCAAGATATATAAATTATGTAAAAATAATAAAATAATAATAATAAGGCCCCTTTATGCTTCTTTTAAAAATATTTTCTTAGAAACTCTTAGGATATTTTCACGCATTCATAATTATTTTATAATTAATTATAATAAGAAAAGATCTTTTTTAATTCGTTTCTTTTTTTGCTAATTTTTTTATTATTATACTAAAAATTAATTATATATTTTTAATTAATGAATATTTCAAAATTTTATCCGCATATAAAATATATTATTCATTTCAAATTAATAGAATTATCGTTATTTTCCATTACTTAAAATTTATCATAGAAAATTATTTTGCTGCTGGTAACCCGTCGAAAGAAAACTAAATGATGGTGAGGTACGTACAATTGATTGCCTCGGTTTACAAATATTATGCTTTAATATTGCATTACTCATACTATTAGTATTATTACTACTATTATTACTATTAATGCTACTATTACTACTACTGTTGCCACCACCACCACACCCGCTATCATTATTATTATTATTATTGTTATTATTATTGTTATCATTATTATTATTATTATTATTATTATTATTATTATTATTATTATTATTATTATTATTATTATTATTATTATTATTAATACTATTATTATAATTATTACTGTTATTATAAATTATTTCATTATTTAATGCATTATTATGTTGAAATTGCGATTTTTTAGGTAATGTATTGATTTTATAAAATACTTGTTTTTCATGTGTCTTTAAATACGGATTATTTTCTAATGTTGTATTTTGCATTAATATTGTTTGTGGATCATATGGCAACAAATCGGGTGGTAAATGTGTATCATGTTTGTCATAAATAAATGTTTGTTTCGATGTTGGTGATAACAATAAACTATTTGATGACTCTAAAAGTTTACTAAATGAATTATCCGTGGTTGATGTTGATTGGGATTCTATAAAAAAAAAGAACAATATTTATTTGTTAGTAAAATTATCTAGTACTAATAATAATTTATTTTGTGTTATGATATGATGAGCTTTTTAAAATGTTTTTTCCACCGAGTTTTTGAGTATTATTAGGATTAGACTATATAATAGGTACACCTCTATAAAACCTGTATAAAAATTTTTAAAGAAAAACACGTTTATTTTGGGAATACTAGAAATAATTTTTGATTGAATGTAATTACTATTGTACAACCTTTCCGCAATTTATTCGTAATTTATGAATTCCATCAAAATAAAATGTTGCCTCTTTTGATGCGATCCAAAAATCGAAACATTTTTGCACATGTTCATCACCATTGTATTAGTGCTTGACGAAGGAATCACTTTTTCATATCTGTTGTCCATTCTTGTCATTTAGCTTTCAATGCACAATTCACATCAGTCAATTGTTAATTGGCGCCCCCACTTAGTAATAGTTTGACTAGGTTTCAATAATTCATAATATATCACACCCTTCTGTTCTCACGAAATACAGCCTTATTTATATATGGATATTACGTTTTAGAGTTGAGTTTGCTGGTTGACAAGGATCAGTTTAGTGTTTCGTTCTTTAAAGATTATCGTAAAAAATTCACTTTTCATCACCGATGACAATAAAATAATAATTTTTATATTTAATATTGAAGTGAAAAAAACCATAAATATTTTCCAAAATAAAATCTATGAAATTTTAATACGATAATATTTTGTAAAACCGATATTACATTTTTCTACTAAATTTTACTAACTATATTTCCACCTCGGTGATGAGCCTTGCATTAAACTCAGATACCAATTTCAATAGCCACGTTATAACGATATATAAATCCATTCAATGATATAAATAAATCAATAAATTCATAAAAAAATTATTTTCAGATTTTACAGTAATTTCGTATGTGCGTCACTAACAAAGAGATGACACAAATTTGCGCGCGACAACCATATTTTCGCGGTAAACTTTGGACTAAAACTGCTCAGTATATTTAATATACACTCACACAAATCAAACAAAATCAATATAATTCGCTAGGCGAACAGTTTTACGTAATATTGACATTAGCTCACAAAATCAAGTAATATTTGGTCAGGCGAACATATTATTTTCCATTTTGTTATACGTCGATCTTATAACATTAGGGTTTATATTAGGTTGTTTCATATGAAATGTTTTTTATTAATCTTTGTTTTTCATAAATGCTTATGATATGTATAAAAATTATATGTTATTCTAAATCTTATTACGTACTCTTTGGTATCATACTATAGAAGCTCTATGCATTGTATTTATTGAAACTTTTCAGACGCTGATTTCTATCAATGAATTCTCACGATTTCCGTGTTATTTTCTTTACGATTTCAAAAGTGGTCATAGCGATTCAGCAGCTGCTCGAAACATTAATGCTGCATTAGGTGAAGCCACTGTTAATGATCGGACCATTCAACGTTGGTTTAAAAAATTTGAAGATGGTAATGTGAAAGTCTTGAAAATAAACCACTTGCAAAACCAGAGTCAATGCGTGATGCATTGAGAGCCCTTATGGAATCTAACCCTGGCACCAATGTTCGAGAAGTTGCACAAGAATTAGGAGGTAATACAGCAACGATATCATGCCACCTCTCAACCATTGGCAAAGTCTAAAAGGCGTCGTGCAGCGCAATGGTTAGATGCAGATGAAAGTTCAAATTATCAAACAACACCAAAAACACCGCTACACCCTAAATAGGTAATGATTACTGTTCTGTGTGGTCTATGGCCGAAATAATTCATTATACATTTTTAAATACTAGCGAAACAAGCAAAGAAGTACAGTGCAGAAATTGAAGTTATGTATAAAAAATTATGTCAAAGAGGCATCTGGTACTGGCCAACCGAAAATGACCCATTTTGTTTCATGATAACGCAAGACCACATGTTTCATTGATCGTCGCAAGCAAGTTGGCCGAATTAAAATATAAGTTTCTATCAAATCCGGACATATCTCCAACTGAATATCACTTTTTTAGACATTTGGACAACTTTCTCTGTGATAACAAGTTCACCTATCAGCAGCTCAGCAGATCAAAAATGACTTTCATTATTTTAGAGACACCAGAGAGCCAAATTTTTATGAAATGTGTCCAAAATCTAGTTAACACGTTGGTCTAAATGTGTTGATTGTGATGGTATTTACTTTGATTAATAAAATAGTTTTTAAAAAAAATTATGCTTATTTAAATTTATAATAAAACACATTTCATATGTAACAACATAATAATATGGACTCACGTAATATACAAATATAATATTGTATGTTCATTTTATACAATTTAATGGAAAATAAACCGGCACCAAGTAGGGAACAATAATAAAAAAATTCTCAATTGCAATATAAATTTAATATTCAAAAAAGCATAATGAATTTCAAAAGTATAATCACATGAAAAGAAAAAAATGTTTATTCATGTTTTATTATATAATTTTAAAATGTTACAAATTTAATTATATTAAATAATAATAATAACATTGAAATGAAATAAATACTGAAAATTTATTACGCGTACACGTAAATATTAAAATGACTCTGTATGTTAATACTATACTATTTTGTATATACTTATTAATATGGTATAAATAAATATACTGGGTGTAGTAGTGAGTATAGTCAAAACTTAAAGAGCACGTAACTAGGTAAAATATAAGAATCAAATTTCAGATTCATTTCCAAAAATGTCACTTTTTACCAAAATATTGTAAAAAACATTAACTAAAAACCTTGGATTTCAAATTGTGTCACCCAATCCGAAAGGTAATAAATATAAATTTTTCTGAAAATAAATTTGAAACAATTCCAAAACGTTACAGTAGTTTCCGAGTTAATAAGCAGCAGCAATTATTCTTAGCTGTCAAACGAAACAAAAATGAATATAGAAAATTTTCAATGTTATAACCCTTTTTTAGCAAATATTGAAAAAGTCTACGATTTACAACATCAACCGCATAAAAATGTTGAACAAAAATACTTTTCTTTCAATTTACATTCTGTTCACGTGTTGGGTGGTGCTATTTAAATTGTTGTTTAGAATATATTATTAATATTCATATTTGTTACGATTAATTTATCTGATATTATTCACAAAAATTATTAAAAACTAATATAATATGATTTAATTTCTCAAACTTTCAATTAACATTCTTTTAATTTTAAACTATCCAGCATTTTTGGAAGTATGTTTTCAACTTGATCAGGGCTAAAAAAATTTAATTCCATATTTAAATAGTAAAAGTATAATTTTATGTTTAATAGTTTAATTTAATAATAACTACGATTCCAATGAAATTTTGCTAAGCAGTTGTACCAATCAAAATACTATGTTGATTTTTTCGGGTCACCCTACATTTATGCCTTATTGGTTAAGCCCAATCGCCAAGTTGACATCATTTTTAGAAAAAAAATTAATCAATACAAATTATTAAATAATTGACCTTGTAATTAATATTAAATATTTTATATTGAAATTTTGAAATATGGTCTTTCATCAATTTTTAAATTTTGCTATTAGAAGGAAATCTTAAAAGTATTGTCGAGTGGAGAAGGCAAAAATAATCTGCCTAAAAGGGGCAGGCAAAACTGTCTTGATATAAACACAATTAATAATAACAACGATTTAAATACTTTTCAAACCTCCGTAAAGATCAGTACAATTCTCCACAAATACATATGGCAATGATTTAAGGACCATGTGAGCAATTAACAATTTTTTTCGTTTGAACTACGTACATTAAAAGGAAATTGTTTACGAAAATTTCTTTGGTAATAATCGTTCGGATTTGCTTTATATAGATTTTATATAGGAAATGAGAATTTCGCAACAACAACATAACTAGCTTAATGAATTTGTCACTAACAAAATCGTATTTTTGGATGTAAATTTGTGTTTTTATCAAATTATTGCAAACTAATTAATTATTAACAGATATAATGTAGTATAATTACAATGAATTTACGAAAACACTGTGCTCTCCCTACGAGTTAATCCTCGAAATGCCTGATTTCAGAAATGAAACCAGAGATGTTTCTTATATTTTATCAGTTTATTGTGTATTTTCCAAATATCCTATGCCTTGATTTCGCATTTAGGCCGAACATTCACGTATAAATATAGTGCCATGCCGATTATTACGACAAGGAACATTTAGTACAAAGTGACAATAATAGTACACTAGTACATTTTGTCAATGTGATTTTCCTTTTTCGTCAGAGTGACGTGAATAAACTAATTTTTTTTTAATGGTCAAAAATGGTACACACTGCAACACCCTATATACTAAATATATGCGAATATAAATGCATATATTATAAACAAATAATTTATACAATGACAAATATAATAAAATTACCTGATGTATATTTATTATCCAACAGAGTACATTTAATTTCATGTGTGTTATTTCCAAATAAATCTGTTTTTTTATTATTTGTTGTTCCAATTCCATTAACATTACCACCGCCACCTAGGCAACCATCACCTACAATACCATCAACACCACCATAACAACCACCACCAATAGCACTCCCAGCCATTGCTGGATTTGTTAAATTACCAATACCATAATTATTTGTACCAGTTGTTGTTGTTGTAGTTGTAAATGCTGATGTCGATGCTGACGCATTTGTTGTTGTAAATTCAGTTGATGAAATTTGTTTAGTTCGTAAATCATAATCATCCATTGTTGTTGTACCACTTTGTAACATTATTAATGATGAATGATTATCTAATGAATTTAATTTTATGCCATCAAATAATTTTTTACCGCATGAATGTATATTTTGTTGTTGGTCACTATTATTACTGGCTTGGTGTTTCATGTCAGGTGACAGATTTTTAATTTTACGACAATACAAATATGTTATGAACATAATTAACATTGATACAAATAATATTATGATTGCCATAATACATAAAATAATCCATAAATTATTTAAAATGAATTCATTACCATTAAATTTTTTATTAACCATTAACATTATATCAACTTCGTCTTTACCGCCAATATTTTGGGCTATGCACGTATATAAACCTTCGTCGCTTTCTTTAACACCAACAATTGTTAATTCCGTTATTAAGAACATTTCTGTTGTTGTTGTTGTTGTTGTTGATGATGATGTTGTTGTTGTTGTTGTTGTTGTTGCAGTCTGTGGTATATTATTATTAATATTATTATAATTATTAGAATTAAGATTAGGGTTATAGTAATAGTAATTATTATTATTATTATTATTATTATTATTATTATTATTATTATTATTATTATTATTATTATTATTATTATTATTAATATTATTGTTGTTAATTATTTCTGTTATATTTTTTATATAAATACGTTTTTGATAACTCGATAATGAAAACGAATGTTTATTATATGTCCATGATATTAATGTATTTGATGTTGAATGAATACGACATGATAATGTAACATTATCATTTGATGAATTAATGGAAGCACCGGGTAATGGGTGTAAAATTTCTGGTTTGCATGCAAATGCATCGGATGACACATCACTCCACAGCGTACCACGTAAATTTTCTGGATAATAACAATCGGTGGGTGGTGTATATAAATTTTGTTCAAATGTAAAATCACGAAATATTTTCAATTCACATGTGCAATTCCATGGATTTTGTTTTAATGATAAACTTGTTAATTTTGTTGTATTTTGAAATAGATCACGTTTTAATAATTTTAATTTATTATTATCTAAATAAATTTGTGTTAACGATGGCAAATTGATAAATGTCTCATCATCCACGTGTATTAATAAATTATCTTTTACTTCAATTCGATGTAAAAATATTAAATCATTAAATATACCATTTGTTAATTGTTTTAAAATATTATTATTTAATATTAACGCACGTAATTTTATTAAATGTGAAAATACACCTTTTGGTAAATCACTTAATTGATTATTTGATAAATCTATTTCAATTAGAATTTCTAAACTTCTTAAACTATTCTTATTGATTTTATTCATTGAACAATTACGCATAAATAATTTATGTAAATTTCCTAAATTGGCCTGTTGAAATTCATCAACATAAATTTCTTGTATGTAATTCATTGATAAATCTAATACTTGTAATTCGGAATTTAAATCTTTTGGTATTGTTGTTATTGATGAATTTTTACAATCAGCTGTTTTTTTACCACTTATCCATTTACATTTACAATTCGAACAATTCAATAACCAATCAGTTTGTACAACATTTATTGTAAAACATATTGTACACGTAAAAAATAATAGAAAATTTTTCAAATTGTACATATTTACATAATATGAATAGATAAATAATTATATGTATTTCGTTGATTTTATTTGAATTTAAAAATTCAATTTTTTATTAAATTTAATTTATCTGAAAATAAAATAAAAATAACTGAATTAGATTATAAATTAAAATAACATAATAAGATCTTTTGTAACACAATTTTATAATCAATTTGATCAGAACAGAGCAGGAAGGAGAATGATAGTTACAAGAATGAATGGTTTTTTGATGAATGTAGAAATGCTCGGGATACAATAAATGCTGAAAACGACAACGCCACCTGCAAGAATACTAATACTCTGAGAGATTGATTGAAGATTGTACCGGGATGGCAATCGTATTCGCAATGGATGTAATCATTAATGATATTGAAGTGGAAATTCGTAGCAGGGTCGCAACTGGCAATTGATGCTACTACGGGCTAAAAATAAACAGTTTCAATCAAAAACATTACAACGAGATCAAATGTGCTAGCCGTATAAAACATTAGTTCTTTCAATATTAATGTGTTGAATAACCTGACCTAGAACTGGAAACAAATACTTTAGATTTCTGAACGACATATATTCCGTTGCATATTTGGAACCGTAAATGAAGAAAATGGTTGGCGGATGGTGCTCATAACATTTCCCGTAAACTGTATACATTTATATCCACTAAAATGCGATGAATGCAATGTATTCAGATAAAGCTATTCTTTGCTGGCTATATAAACCTAGTTCATTGTAAGACACTAGTTGTTTATGTAGCACAAAGTATATTGTTATATTTATATAGCAAAGGGAGAAGTGAGGAAAACAATCACTTCTAAATAAGAATGAGATCCAATTAAAGCTGACTCTCATCTCTTATATAAAAAGGCAAAAGAGAAACATTTATTGTCTCTTTTCCATATTACAATATCCAATAAAACAAGGCCACAGGTTTTGCATAGAAAAAAACCAAAAAGTCGTTGTATTTTGGTATCATAGCATTCGTCTTCAATTTTGAGCATTCTAGTTGCAACATTCAAGCGAGTAGCATTTCAAACCGATCAAGAAAAAAATTGATAAAATTAATTTTAATTTATTTGAAAACGATTAAACAGATGGGTTGATAGCGTTTCACATTTGGAGGATGCACATGCACTTGTGGCGAAACAGAAAATTGTTGAATAGTAATCCAGAAGGGAGAAGAAGAGCTGAAAGAACAAAATGGCCAGATGCATATATGATTAAGATTAAGATTAAGATTCTTAAAATTTGGGATTGTAATAATACATTAATATTTGTGGTTATACGAGTTTGTGTCCCACTCCTAAGCATGTATAACCTATTCTAATTACACAAAGGTCTTTTTAAAATATGATTATGTTATTACTTTTACATGAATACTATATATGTACTAAATTACTTTGGATTTTACAAGTACCCTTATATTAAACTATAACATTATCATTGCTCAAAAAAAGAGAGGATATATTAGAAAAGCGATGAAAAAATGTATTTGATTTAAGTTTCTGTACATAACCAAAAAAAAGGGAAACTTTTATTTACATATCGCATATGTATATTTCATTATATAATGTATATAGAGTTTATATTATATGTAATAACAAAACCATATATATACCCTCTGTCCCATAATAAACCGGAATGACTATGCAGCCCATAGAACACGTAGCGCCATCGCTTAGTTTTTTATCATTATGTTCTGTGAGCTTAACTCAACAAACCGTAAAAATACCATTCAGTAGAAACTAAAAAATATTACACATTGTTTTTAAATTGGTAAAATTGCTACTCAAACGTATGATTTGTTTAAAATCGCGTATGGTGATAATTGTGTGTTAAAAGCACAAGTTAAATATAACGTCCAGGTCGTCCATCTGAAGAAAACATGGAAAATATGCGTGATTCCGTGAAAATTTAAGAAATCTTCATAGAAATTCATCGAAATGGTGCTAGAATACCGAAAACAATAATTCATCGAATTTTAACTAAAAAAATGATCTACGATCATGGAAATGATTTACGATAGGTAAATTCCAAAGTTTGTTCCACATCAATTAAACGATGATCAAATATTGCAGCGAATTGAACTAATAATCAAATTTATTCGCTTAATATTCACTTAATTTAATTCCCTGCAACTAATTTCTATTGTCTAAACTTCTTTTGGCTATGAAACTAACCCGTTTTGCATTAGACATTCAAAAGGCCACTACCACCGTTTTGAATAAACGAAATAGTATTTGTAAAAATGTAATACAAATTGTTGTGTTTTTTTTTATCCATTACGGTATATTATGGAACAAAGGGTATATATATAGATATATCACAAAAATATTTGTATACAAACACACACATTTATTCATTGTGATAAGAATATTATGTTTTTAAATAAAATATTTTCAAAAATGTTTAGCCTCCTTTTTTTTAACGATATACACAGATAAACATATATATATATATCGTTAAAAAAAGGGGTGAGTATATAATATATGATCCCAGGATAGGAAGAGGAACTAATTCAAAACACAGCAACACAATAACTGCACCAACTACAATACAATAAATAAAAAACTTATTCAAATAAAAAGCACTTTAGGCAAGGATATTTCTATTATTTATTCAAAACATATCTTATATTTTTTAGACAATATAAAAATTTGAATTGTTTAAAAGCCCCTCAATTGGGATTATAGATATCTTTTTTATACAGTCTGCGTATATGCATGCATAAGTAAATCTATAACTACATTCATATTCATACATGAACTTTTTCTTGTTACTTTGAATTTGAATATGAATTCATCTATAAAGTTATATATGAATATTCGTATTTCGTATAGTATTGTGTGTAAATAATATTTTATATAATATCCTATTCAAATCCACATAAATATAAGACCTTTTCAGTTTTCAATTCTGAACACAATATTGTGTTTGTAACATATAAATAATGTAGAACAGTTATTTTTTTGGTTCATTGGATTTTTCATTAAAATTGCACTTTCTACAATATCGTATATTTTTAATAAATATTGTACATATACGATCTGTATCATCGCAGCAAATATATTATATTTTCTATTTTAATCTTTATGTAAAATACGAAATCTGCTTGATAATGCAGAAAAAAACACAAGGTATAAATTTTCATTTATTTTTGGTTTTTATAGTGATAAATCTAAAATTCTGAATCGACGCAAATTTTCATCTGGATTAGGTTTCATCATCGTCAAACATTGATCAAAATCATCATTCTTGCACTTATTTGGTCCATTATTAACAAACGCGGCAGCCATTTTGCATATAGTTATTTTCGTATACAATTAAATGATGCATGCTGTGATTTATTTTCTAACAAATTTTTTCTACCCTTTTTTATATCCATTAAATTGGAGAGATTAAATACTACCGCAATTACAATAAGTTGCACAATAATATTAAATATATAATATACAATCAAAAGCAAAGTATACATAGACGAATTTTCCTCTGTTAGGAAATACGAACTATACATATTTAAAAATGCAAAAGATAACTCCTCCAGAATAATGACATATAACCGTAATCGTAAATAATAAAATCTATACAAAAAAAACCACGTTTGCCTTTTATTTAATTTGGTGATAATTTGATGGTTTTAAACGTCGTTTTGCCTTTGTCTTTTTTATTAATTATAATCGTGACCGATGTAATATGCCACCGGTGGTAGGAACTCTCTATATGGCCATAGTTGCTAGGAGAGTATAATAAACAAATAAAAAAAAAAAAAAAAAAATAAAATAATTATTGTATTTTATAAATTATAAAATAATATAAAAATTAATTATTTTATTATTTTATCAGAAAAATTAATTTTATTAATGTATAAAAACGGCAATAACAAGTTACAACTAATTAAGAAAATTGAAGGTTATGTTTTAGTCTACAAAATTGTTTTTATTTTGCATTAATGTGTGTGAAAAAAACCGACTTAAATAGTCAACAAAGAAAAACCAACTGTTTTCGTCGATTATTTTAATTCGAACAAAATGGTATTGTCCGTCAATTATGTGTACACATTTCATCGCTTTTTTCTGCCTGGTCAAATAAAAACTTGGACATATAAACTCACATATTGTTGATAATCTTATGGTTTAAAGTGCTGATACATAACTTCATTTTCATAACAAGTTAAACCTAGCCACGTCTGCTTATCTTCATTTTAAAAAAAATGAAATAATTAGCGCACCTGGTGTTCGGCCGTAGTACTACCATACCAATAATGTATGCGTTTTTTTATATTGGGCATTGTTAATAATAAAATAAATATAAATATAAATAAAAAAAATTTGTATTTAAGTGTTAAAAATTGATTATTATTTTTTTATATTTCTTCGTAATGAACTTGCATTTCGTGAATATGCTCAAACTACTTTATTTTCACACTAACGCTGCTCTGGTGGACGGCCAATGAATTAATTATACATATTTTGCTATATTAACATGAAAATTGCTAGAGTTGACGGTACGTGAGCTTAGTGTTTTCTGAAAATTTTTGCACGTAAACGTCAATATATAATATAGTGATTTAAATGGGTGTGCGTTCTCTAAACATGTTTTTGTGTTTCATGAAATAAATATTCTGGGTCAATACCTTTAAAATTGCTAAACAAATTGTCCTTCTTTAAAAGATGAAAAAATGTAACTTTTGTGTCTATAAAATTAAAGAAAATAATTGTAGCAAACTTCTTGCGAAACACTACATCCTGTCAAATGTCAAAAATATGGTGTGACGTTAGCTTAAATTTTTTATATTTTGCAAATGGATTTTAATATTAAAATTTAGCTATTAACCCACTTTGAACCAGATAATTTTTCTATATGCTTAGGACAAAAACAATGACGAAGTCAAAACCAGGTTATGAACCAGCACTAACTGTGTGAAGTTTGGTTATTAAACAAAAAAATCACTAAAATTTCTAAAATTAAAAAAAATGTAATGTAAAACGTTGATTTGATTTTCATGTGTTCAACTTTGACACTAAATGATAAATGATAAATTATAATTTGTTCTGTGGAAATGTTCGAATGTACAAAAAAAAGAAATTTAAAATTAAAATTACATTATAAAATTTATCTAGCGCACAACCTTTCTTTTCTTCTTTTATAATTGTAATATACAGTATCATTAATATATTAAAAATTATATTAATTAGTAAATAACATTTGATACATTTACTAATAGATTTATAGGTGCGAAAGGTGCACGAAAATATATGTACTCCTCAAATCAAATAATACCAATATGTATTTCATATATACTACAAGTCAGTGGCATCTGGTGAAAATTTTGCCAATGCATTCACTCAAGTAAAAACATAATTATAGTGTACCATGTACCTCTCAAATGAGCGTTATACTTGGTTTACCCATGTTTTTTGATGAGCTGAGTACGAATAAAATCATGAAGGTGCTTCAAAATGACGATCTATTAGCTCCATTGAATTTCATAGAAGAAATACTTCCAATTTCGCGCTTAGCGTGACCCAGGATCAACGACGTGGACGTGGCGAAAAAACGATCCCTTCGGGGTGCTTGATTTTCGTGAGTCCACTTGCCTCTCACGTTGGTTGCTTGATTTTATGTTAATCTCGCTTACATGAGGTTACTTTATATTATTTATATATAAAGTTCATTCTACGCGATTTTTCACAGAATATACTTTTAACTTCATCGAAAAAGGTAGGCGAAGCTATGAGGTTTTTAGCATTCCCTTCTCAATGGCCATTAGTGAAAGACCATTTAAGCGCTATTGTCCAATAGTATTTCTGCAATAATTTTTAATCCTATTTAAAGATGAAAACAATCTTTTTCAACCTGCTGAAAAAAAGAAAATGTAATTACACACAACGGAAGGAAGATCAGCAGTAAAATAACCATGCGCAACATATATATTATTTATATTTGTGTACCTATTTTTCAATGACCGTCGAGTAGAAGAGAATAGAGACCAAAATAATTTACAACAACAGTCCATTGAATTCAGTACTACTTTTTATTTTTTTTCATATAAAAAATTGTATTTTCATACGGGTAAAGTAGAACAGAACAAAATAATGTACAATAACAATACTCGACGTGTAGAAGAGAATAGAGAGCAAAACAATTTACAACAACAGTCCATTGAATTCAGTACTGCTTTTTATTTTTTTCATATAAAAAGTTGGATTCTCTATTTGATTTCATTTACACATATATGAAACTTTGATTAAATTTTAAATGAAAATAAGCTTAACAGTCGAGTGAATGCAAGTTAAATTGTGTGGCTTATGTTGTCCTGCTTATTTTTCGATTAATTTAGGAGTGTGTGTTTTTGCGCTACTATTTTATTATGAGTTTTTATAATGATTTTTTATTTTTTTTCACATAGTCGTCGTCGTCATTGCGTGTGTGAGTAATTTTTTATAGAAGTAGGTAGGCGAATTTTAAATTTTATCTAACTAAATTTTTATTACTATGTACTTTTGAATTTGGAATGAAATAAAATAAAATCTTATAATGAATTGAATAAAGTCGATAGGAAAATTTCAACGCATTCAGTGAATGCATTGAATACAAGTACGAGACGCCGCTACTACAAGTATGCATATGCATATACCAAACATATTTTTATTATTAGTTTTTTCTATTTTATTTTTTCTTCTATTTTCCTGTAAGCTATCAGCTATAAGCGTTACTTTTTTTTCTCCACTTATTGTGGTTACAGTTCAATTTATAATTTAAATAATAAATATCATCACAGTTATTTATTTAAATATTTATAATTGTATCGTTTTTTATTTATAATTGAATTTTGTAAAATGTCGTCTAAAAAGAATCCGTCTAGAGCAGAATATCGGGAAAAAAGAAAAATGGATGAAGTTGAACGTAAAAAACAGGCTGCTAATGCAAGCAATTTTTTACAATTAATCCTGATTTTTATATAAAAATGTAAATCCGGCTGAGAATTTATTAGCAGCTCAATTTGTTCCTGCATAATCTGATGAATTGACCAAATCTCTTTCTGTTGTAAGAACAAATAACACATGCAGTATAAATATTTGTGAAAGAGAGACTTCATCAGTTAGGTAGGGCGGCGTCGCAAACCTACCTCAAGGGTGACTTAGAAACGGTTTATGAATGTAGTGCAAATTTTAGAAAATATGAACAGGGCGCCAAAAAGACTCGGTGCGACCCTGACGATCGCAACCAAGCAAGCAAGCTATTTGAGCAGAGTACGGAAATTTAACATTTTCGATAGTATTCTGAAATCACAAATTCGCAAAAAAGCAAATGTTTTTGCGATTACAATTTTGCCTCAAAACTTCAAATTATTTGGGAATGGTAAAAACAAAATATTTATAACCCATAATTATCACGTTAATGGCGGGGGATCTTGACGAAAGTATGCTAAGTAACGCGGCGACCACCCCGCCTCGTTTTTCGTCCTAGAACTTCACTTTCATCATCGCTAATCGGTAGTGGAAAAACTTGGGTCCTTCACACAAGTCATATAGAACTATCACTATCATTATCGTCAATATCACTATCATTATTATCAACATCTAACTCTCTTTCATCGCAATCAACGTCAGACAAATCGTCTGCATATATATCTTTATTTTTGCGTGAAACCATATTGAAGTATTTCAAAATTTACTGTAATTAGAATTTGAACAACCGAACAGCTGCAAACCACAAAACATACTAAATACAAATATAAAGTGGCGCATGGATTACGCAATGTCGTTGCAAATCGTACTAATACGAGTTTAAGCTACAGTCAAGATAAATCGTATTACTACGACTCCCGCCTTTAAGCTACAGTCGAGATAAATCGTATTACTACGACTCCCGCCTTTAAGCTACAGTCGAGATAAATCGTATTACTACGACTTCCGCCTTTAAGCTACAGTCGAGATAAATCGTAGTACTATGACTCCCGCCTTTAATGTATTAATAACCAATATAAAATAAATAATTAGATAAATATATTTTAAAAATAATAAAGAATGGAGGAATTAAGGAGGTTAGGGAAATTTTAGTTATATGTGATATTCAGCCCACAACTAGCCTACAATTCAGCACAATAAATTGGTGGATTTGTGATAGTTATTGAGGATGTGATTTTACGCAAGTAAATATGTAAAACGCAAGTCACCCATTTTTGCAAACTCTACTTGCTAGCTTGCGATATGATCGAGGATGTCCCCCTAAGTTTCATTGTATAAAATATAACTCAATTTTAATTTGTTTTTTTATAAAGATTGTCAAAATAATCCTATTTCACTTCATTTTTATTTGTTGTCACGATATATACACACACATATATTATTATTCACATTATTCAAGACAATTAAGTCAGTAAAATACATTTTCGAAAATTTGATAATAATAATGATTTATTAAAACGTCACTTAAAAAAATATATTCTCTACTAAATGTAATACATAATCTTTTTGATTTTACAACAAAAAGTCAACAACTTCATTATCTCTGCTGTTACATAAACCGTCAATATGTAGAAATATAAAATATAGTATCTATTATAAGTATCTTAAGAAATTCGTCTTGAGTATATTTACATTCATATAAAATAAGTTATCATTAAAAAAAGGTTAAATATTTATTTCGTTATAGGTTATAGTTTTGTAGCATATAATATGGTTTCGTGTTCGTTGGTCATAAATATAATCCTTGTTTTTATATTAAGTTTCTATTCTATAACTTTTGTTTTGTTTATTTTTCTTATATAGGTACCTAACAATAAGAATAAATGCTCGTAAATTTCATTATCGACTACAATTTTATTGACAAGTTTGATGTAAATAATGAATACAGTGAACACACGATAACGATTTGTATACCGTATATTATCCACAACAAATGTTACTGTATTTCATTAGACTCACCTTCAAAAATATGTAATTTACGATTATTTGCAAGCATGATTGTTGTGAGAACAGCTTTACTGTTAAGGTATATAGTAAAGTATCACTTAAGCCATTTTCTGAAATATATTAGTGGAATTGGTTTTTCAAGAATTAACGCAACAGTTACGCCCCATAAGAAAGCTATATTTTTTGAAGTAATGCATGCGGATGAGACACTTATTAACATCCTCTACTCTAATCTAGATTCAATTTGAATTCTCATACGAAAATTGACCAATCAAAATCATTCTCTTTCTCTCTGGATTTGCAAAGCTCAATCTATAATAATTTTCCGTTTCCCGTTTTTCGGATCTAATTTAAAAATATTAAATAACACTTATTTGTTAAAAAAAAATTATTAACAATTATTTTTAAATCATAAAAACACAATTTTTCTCAAAAATTATAAATACGTGTAAAAGTGTAACATGGCTAATTCATAAAAAACCATCCTGTTGCGGCACCTTTAAAATTTTAATTTGTCCCGCGTACAATTTTTAATCTGTTTTATTACGGGTAATAACTAATACTCCAAATCTACAATAATGAGTAGTTCTATTACAACCAACAATTGAACCCGCTATATTTCACAATTTATTACCATTAACGCTACATCACTGCGTTACGGTGTAAGTGACATATGAGCAATATATTATTTATTAATTATGAGATAACTGCCGAATATTGGAAAAGGTTACATTTATTTATTTATTCAAGTTGTTTTGTTGGAATTTAAATACAGTTTTGAGCGATGACATTTCTAATTTAAAATGTTATACTTCATTTGGATTGGTCAACATAACCTCACTTGTTTGTACGATTCATGATAAAAGAGAATAAACATTATTTCCAAAGCTTATTACTTCGATATGAAGAAATAACCTGCGAGATTAACAAAAACGTCTGTGATACTTATGGTGAATCTGCTCCATCGATCAAAAGAAATTAATACTGGTTTAGAAGATATGAAAGTGGTAATTATGTTGTTGAAAACAAAGAACACTCACGACAACCAAAACACTTCGAAAATGATAAATTCAAATCAATATTGAATAAAAACTACGCTCAGTCATTAAAAAAAACTAGCTGAAGCATTAAATGTTACTCAAGCAGCTGTAAGTAATTGTTTACATGCTATGTAAGGAGAATGAAAATGTGTGCCATATGAACTGACCAGCATTGAAAATGGTTTGCAATTCATTTCCAGTCCGACCATCAACATTGACTCCAAAACGAAACATTCATAGAATTAAGGTTATATTTATATTGTGCATTTAGTGGGATCAGGAAGGAGTGGTGTACTATGAGTTGTTAAAGCCAAATGAAACAATTACTGTTGTATGTTACCAACAACAATTGATCGATTTAAACTATGCAACGAATGAGAATCATACAATATATACATACATCATACAATTTGTATTGTCAAAAGTAGAATTTAAATGGAAAATTCTGTCACGCATGCTCCCAATCCACTAGAAGGTGTACAATCGGGTTACAACTTTTTTCTATTAATGCAAAGAGCTCGAATTTCAGAACATTTGAAATTAAAAAATGGCTTGATGAATGAATTGCTTTGAAACTAAATTCGTTTTTCGACCACGGGATTCACAAATTACCAGAAAGATTGTCAAAACAAGAATTGGAAAATATTTTGATTGAAATAAAATTTACCATTTCCCAGAAATAAAACTGTTTTTCCGGCAAAAACTAAGTTAAACGCTCCCATACATTAGCAGAAAAATTAACCAAATAAAATAAAATTATATTTTAAAAATTGATAACAACGTAAAGCCCAGTAAGATATTAATACTAAACAGTCGAAAACTGGGCTGCGAAAAACAGCACCCTATTTATGTTTTATAGTATCAAATAAAAAACAGAAAAATATTTGTAATTAAGTTTTAATTAATTATTATTTAGCAATAATTTTTTTGATAATAGCTTCTGAATGGTAATGATCTAATTCTAATTAGTGAAGTTATATAAACTTCACTAATTAGAATTAGATCATCATCGATGCCACAGTTTCTGATGTGTTCGTTCCTTCATTTTGTTGTGACTTATACTGCGAGTTTTGCGATATTTTAAAAAAAAAAACTAACAACAATAACAATGTTATGGTATTTCGATTGATGATCAGTCTTTATTTAATAATATTATTACATTTTCACATAACATTACGGCACATATACGTAGGTCGTAGAAATAAAAAACGAAAAAACTAAAAATCCATATGGACATTCACACGGACAGAAAATAAAACTAGTTTTACATAATTTTTTGTTGATCCAAAATAACATGATTTTATTTATGGTGGCATTTTGCTGTATGTATAACGAATTATTACTCATAAACATGCAATCCCCTAAGTTGATACATATATTTATTCATATTTATTTTATTTGGTTACCTAAAAAAAACATACATATTGGGTTGTAAATAAAGCAAGTGCGGTTTTTTTAATAAAAACAAAAGGCAATTATTTGATGGAATTAAATAACTTTATTTAAATGTATTGAATAAAGAAGAACTTCTGCGTTTGTTAAACAAAAACGTGATCCAAGTGCATTTTGCATGTCTCTACGAAATTCATATTTAAACCATTAATTTTTGACGAGTGACCAAATATATTTGCTGTCATGAAAGATTTCGATTTGCAGATTGTGATCACTTTTGTTGAATTTTATTGCGCCGTTTAGTTAGGTGTTGAATATATACCTCTGAATCGATCGTTTGGCTGCGTTGTAACAGTTCAAAATACATAATGCCTTTGTAATCCCAATAAAATAATAACCAGAATGGAACTTAGTACAACAATTATAATACCGTGGTTTTATTAAGACTTCATCACCAAACACAGCACACAACTTTTCGCAAGCTTACTATGCGTTTTTCCTTTCTGGAATTGAAAAAACAAAAATATGATGAAAATGCTCATTTTGCTTATCCATTTTCAACTAAAACTAAACATAAAATACACAACCCATCGGTACAAAAATTTTCACAGACTGACAATTGAAGTACTTACTATTAACCCCTTAAGTGGAAATGACTAGTGTCGCCCGCAAACATTTTCTGTGCCAAATTTGTTCATTTTTGTCATTATTTTATAAATATGTTTTACTACAAATGAAATAAAATCCATATTTTTATAAATATATTCATTAAAATTAAAATATTTTAGTTTTATGTAGCATTTACATAATGCCTAATTTTTGAATCTAGAAAATTTCTAGGAAAAATAAAAAGAGATAGTTATAAAAAAAATATACTGAAGTAAGAGCAGTAAAAAAAATACCAAAATATAATCTGACAATTAATTTTATAGCAAATTGACAATTGTTTTTTTTTTCAGATAATAATAAAAACAAATAAATATTTATTAATTATTAAATTTGTCAAACTATATTTATATTGTATTATAGTGAAATGACAGATTTTTTTTTTTTTTTTACAAATTAGCAATTCAGCAATTCTATAAAAAAAGATGAACATGTTCATCTTTGAATCTAGATTTTCAACCTAAATTATGGCTAGGCCCATAATTAGATTCTAATTTTTTATACTATTGTGCTCTTCTAACTAGTATGACATTTGTATGCTACATCTCAATTTTTTCTAGATTCAAAAATTGGGCATAATGTAAATCTCCCATTATGTTCTGATAATACCGGCACAGAGTTGCATTAAAATTAAATAGCCTCCACACGCATGTTTCCTTGAAATTAAATCGTAAGGCAAGGGGTTAATAAAAAAATATGGTTTGACATTTCGAATGAATTTAGATTCGTCAAAATTTATCAAAATACAACTATAAGTGAAAACCGCACTTGCTTTGTTTACACCCCAATTGTATGTTCAAATTATTTTTATATCCATCATTATACAAAAATTCTTATATCATTATTTTTTATTTTTTATTTATGTTCATAAATGCGAGTGTACAATAATATAAGGCGTAGAATATGTATGTGTGTATCTATACGTATTATATGTATGTGTGTGTAAAACTTTTATAAATTTATTGTGACTACATTATATCGAAACAACAATTTCTCCATACCGTTCTATATACTTCTATAATAAATGTGTACGTAAGAAAATATATACTTATGTAATACCTTTTTATTTCTATAACAAATAATGTAAAGGAGCAGTGGTATATTATCATTGTTAGATGGCGTTACATGCAACATAGATAGACTATATAAATATTATTATATTTTATTCTAGTTTCTACCGTTGCAGTACACAACGAATATGTCAAATATTATACGATGTGTACTGGCGTAGTAAAATTGTACTATTCCTGTGCGCTACATTTGAGAAAAAACCAAAAATTAGAAAACTGTCGGGGATAAAGCCGAATCTGCGGAGTACATATTGGGTGGAATCAAAAATATTTATCTTGTTCATGTCGTGCGAAGTTAGTATTTCGCAACGATCTCACTTCGCATTCATAAATGTGTTCGCATCGGCAGAAGAGTTAGAAAACTGACATTTGAATTTCAGTTAAAATTGTATTAAAATGGAAGATAAGGATATATTTTTGTGGTTATAATGCAATTGAATAAAAATCAGAATAAAAATAGTTGATAAAGAAGAAAAAATGCAAAATTTGCACAACATCATGAACTTAATTTTTCTTTTTTAGGTTACTTACTACCAACTCCAATTCATTTCTATTCACATCGTCGACACGAAAGATGCACTACTCCACCTTGATGAGTAGTGTATCATTCGCGTCGACTTATATTCATATCGACACTTTAGATCGAAATTCTGTTCTGCAGATTTCTTAGTAAAGATGCACAACGTTAATGTCGTCCAGGTGAGGTGGATGACTACCAAATCAAAGCAATAATCGAAGCGGATCATCATAGCAGAACAAGTGAGATTGCAGTGAAACTAGGCATATTACATACATGTATGTGGTGGGATTATACCGTTTTTTTTTTTTGTGTTTTGAACTTTTAGATGAGTACATACAAAAACTAACCAAATTGAACAATGCAATTCAAGCGATCAAAATTGACGACTCAATAGTTACCAAAATAATTTTTTAGTTCTGCAATCTTTTCTTTATTTTATTAAAACATAAAATTAAAATTTTAAGTATGCAGCATTTATAATTAAAAAACGGCTAGACCAAAAAACCGGTTATAAAAAATAATAAAATAAATAATAATCAATAAAACAAAAATTCTTAATTGTGCTAACTACAAAAGTAACCTCAAAAATATATAATTTTAAATGATAATATTGACATAAGCAATATTACCAGCTTCATTAGCACAAACTGATTGTGCTACGACTAAATGTTTATTTGTCCACTATTAAATGTCAAAACACGTAGCAGCTACATTAGCAGCTAATGAAATTTCAATTCGGAATTGGGTAATAATGTCTTACTTTAGGTTTAGCTTTAGTAAAAGCACTAACATATATAGGCGTGGTAAAATAACATAATTTTTTTTCATTCTTTACAGTACTAGTTACAGAAATACAATGGTAAAACGTAATATTATATATATATATATACCTAGGTATTAGGTAAGGTAGTATATATGTATGGTATATATGTTTGGTATACTCATTGGTATATAAATATATTGTATAATAAGAAGTATATATATATATATATCCAATGTACAATGTAGATACGCTATAAAAGGTAAATCGATTTTAATTTAGGACAATAATAGATTTTATGTTTCTTAATTAAAGTAAGTACATTTCTAAAATATTGTTTTTATTATTTTTTTCTTTTCTGAATAATTTATTATACGATTCCTATAAAAATATACATTGCTCTATGTAATGTTTTAATGTAAGAAACAACTTTAATGTATATCGTAATTTTTTCTGAAAATAGAGACATTTTATAGCAGCATACATTCTGGGATTACCATGTGATTTCCCTATCGAAAATGTTTTATATCATAACTTCGTCGAAAATGAAAATCTATCTTTTGACTCTTATGTTTATACATTATACGTGAAATTGAAATATATAGGTATCTGGTATATATATTATACATTTAGTGTATAGTATTCATGACACACAAATTGGTCGCTATAGCCTGATTTGATATTCTAATATTCATGAATAAATATTCAGATCGAACCCAACTATGATAAAATAACAAGCATCATATCACAGTCATTTTAATATATGGAATTTTGGTAGTCACGCTAATGTGGTAAAACATAATACTGTATCTAAAAACCATAGTCCAGAGCAGTGTAGCGTAGTAGAATCAGCGAGCACGAATTAACGTATGTACACTCTGCTAGAGCCAATGAACACTAAGTACTTAAATACCATATATACGTTTGTACTTACAACATAAATTTGTATTTACTTATCTTTTTTCGATTTTTGATTTAGTTTTGATTTAAAAGTTTAAAACTAAATTCAACATTTTGAAAATTAAGCCAACAACGAAATCAATATTCTAAATTTTTTCTATCAAAACTAGTATATCTATTACATTCACATAATATTATTATTTTGACAATGATTCTATTTTATATCCACCGTACGCGATTTTTCATATTAGCCAATCGCAATCGGCAAAATTGGTTTTCGCGAATTAAATAATTTTCTTTTATGGACGAATCCGGAATTCGAATTTTCACGAACCCTTATTGGTAGGCTTTTTTTGTGACAGTAAATTATGGGCGATTCAAGACCTATGCTATGGCCGTTTCCGAAATGAATTTTTACCTAGCTGCTTGGTAGGCAGCTATAGGATGTATCCTAAATTGCATTTTCACCTAGCTTCTTGTAAATTAAAATTCAATACAAAATATGAATTACAAACATAAAGCACAAATCTTAAATTATATTTATAATTAAATATTTTAATACAATTCAATTGAAAAAATTGATAGAAAAAATATAAAACAAAATAAGAAACTGAAGTTAGTACGAACAATTAACCTTTTCATTTTGCTACGGCTAGGTCTTGATTCGTCGCTTTTATCTGTCAAAATAATATCAAAAATCAAGCAGCTTATCAAGCAGCTAGGTAAAAATTCAATTTCGGATACAGCCTATTGATAGAAACACAATGCCGCTGCGCTCACTGCGGTCACTGCGCTCACTACGCTGGTGACGCAGACCTCCCACTATGACGCTGTATAAAATCTCTTACTAAAATTCAAATCATATTTCTTATAGTATTCGGGTTTTGTTATAATTGTAGACTAACAATTAATTAAAGTAATTTGAAAATAAAATTTTATGTTTTTCTATTTTGTCATATTTGGCTTTATTTAGAAATTTAAATACATTTATTTCTCTCACTCATAGAAAATTTCCCCCGTACTCATCGTCAACAGTGTCAACTTAGAAAATATTCTAATTTGTGGTTAACGTAGCGAACGAAAACTGCATTGTCGGAAGAACCATATAAATTTATTGTTTCTATTTTACAGCGCAGTGAAAGCAGTGAGCACAACGGCATTGTGTTTCTATCATATGTCTTCACTTCATGAAGTTTGTAGTGTATAAATTTTGGTGTAATCTTTTTATTTTCGTCTTCACTCAACATATAAAACATTATTGTTTTGACAGTTATCATATTTAAATTTAGGTTTGTCGAAAATTGAGTAATCGTTAATTTGTATTGTTTTGTTTGTTCTTGTTTCAGTTTATAATTTCAAAGTAATTTCCATCATTTAATCTATAATATAATTTTTATTAAAATAAATAACAGAATGAATGTTAAAGAAGTTCTAAAATTGTCATGTAAACTCCACCTTCAGACGTAAGATTTCAGAAGAAATTTCGATTGAGTAAACTGACGTACAAATGGTTGTACTCGTGAGAAAAGATATTAAAAATGCGTGATTGTATTCCCGTAAATCAGGGAGTTTCAATTGCTTTAATAGTGTTAAAATCAAACTGTGACTTAGGAACTGTGGCTGATCTATTTAAAGTTGGCAAATCTAGTGTATGACATATCTTACAGCAATTTTGTAAAACAATTATAAGAAAATTGTGTAATATAATAATAAAAATCTCGTCACATGAGCAACAAAGATGCGATATAGCTAAAGGATTTTGGATTCTTTTGAAAGTTTAGTTGACACACATATTCCTATTAAAAAACAAACCGTGATGTTTATTTGGTGATGATTATTTTTACTATAAACAATTTTACTCCGTTGTTGTTTTAGCTATGGTATGCTTAATTTTACATAGCATTTGTGAAATTAATAACTGCAATTACAATGAATGGGTAAACGGCTTAGAAATTATGAACGTGCCACAAGGAATTTTAATGATAATAACAATCTACAAACTCCTAAATTTTTAAGGAATTTTACTGCAGAACACTTAATTCATAAAGAATAATAAATAAAACACATAGAAGTAGATTTGATTTACGTGTTTCATTTTTTTTTTAATAAATCAGTTTAAATTTTTTATTAAAAAGTGTACAAGAGTCACGTAAGTTAAACTAAAAAGTTTCAAAACAGGTTTATATAATATTAATTCACATTATTAATATATCGATTACCGTTTTTTTTAATTAGTAATAGTTTAAATACAGTTCAGTATTAAATTATTACAATAGATAATATAATATTGAATATTATATAATCATAATGATACAATATTAAAATTACATTCACGGTCAAAAATTAAATTTCAAAGTAATGAACAAAAATTTTTTAAAAAAATAAATATGTATTGGTTGTAAATAATGGTAAATCAATATACTAATCTCATGGCAGTTGAGGTTACCCGAGGTCAACAATTTTATGGACGTATTGAATCATACGTTCCACGCGAGAATTTTCACTCATATATGGAATTGGTTAAAGAATTTTTCAGATGAATAACATTGAGTGAAACATTAAACGATCGTATCTTTATATTTATTAAGATCCAAAAGTCGCGAAAAGAAGTAACTTGACTTTTAAAATTGGTCTTGATCTTGCAACAAACATTGAAATGTCAAAAAAAGAGTAAGAGTAGTCCATTAGTCATCCTACATACACTAGTACCATTCAAGTGACACGACGTAATAGCAGAAATCAGTCTCGAGGTAACAGTTCGCGTCAGGCAAAATCGCGCAAAACAATCATCTCACAGAGATGTACAGTGCGAGATGCGGCCGTCAAGGCGCATTACATACTTATGCTAAATTTCCATCAATCAAGTGGGAGTGTTACACGTGCGAGGTAATGTGCATTGTAAATTCAAATACAAAAAAAAAAGTCACGTTTCAACCAGTCGAATTGAATCACAATACGTCACATAAAAGAACAAGATCATTGCCGGATAGTACAAAAATTCAAAGAAAACGTATTAAAAGTATTTAAAGGGGGGAAAGTATGTATCATCATCCTATCTATATATCCACTTATCTAATTGTAAGTACAAGATAATAAATTATCATTAATAATCATCACAGTAATTTTTGAAATGTTTATTGGCTAAAGAATTTTTTCAGCAAATATAAATAATATTTAAATAATGATTACAGTACAATTGGTAAATTGTTATATACTTCGATGCGGAGTAGTATGTGGTAGATACCATATAAGTTCCGTTGATTAGTTATAGTAAATAAAAATAAAGCTATTTTATTTCTTTTATAATTATTAATTAAATATTGAATAATTGTTGTAATTCTAATAAGACATTTTTCCTCGTCTTGCAAAAATCTCGATATATGGTAAACGAATTGGTTTTTTCAACTATCTAACTTGCAAAATTGTATCGAAATATTTATTCGATTAATCTTTCCTAATAAATTATTAAACGTAAGTACATAAATCGTATTATATTTTAAAATTGTTTTGTTAATTTAAATATGTTACTTTCTTTTCAGTTGGCGATTAATTGGTGTTGTTGTGATGTTGTCGCAATGTATTCAATTTCAATCGTTAATAACAGACAAATTTATCACAATACGTTCTGCACAAATTATATTTAAAATTAAATGAAGAAAACGCGTAATAAATAATGACACGTAGTAAACTTCACAGTAAACTTAATCCATCCTTTTATAGTTGAAGATTTTGACATTCCTACGATAAATTTTGAGCCTTCACTTAATAAACATTATACAAGATAATTTTATATACAATAAACTTCAACAAGTGAAGACATATCACTAGCTTTAGCATTTGCAAGAGCTGGAGCACGTTCGTTAGCTGATATAGTTATATTGTTGTAAATACTTCGAAAAGTACTTAAAAAGGATAACCTTCTGGTAATTGTGGAAGGATAGACTATTATATTAAATATGTAGAGTCGTTCTTTTTTTCTATAATTATGTACCAAATCCAATTTTTATTATTTATATTCTTCTACTTTCTACTGCTTTATAACGACTGATTAACTTTTTAATTATATTTTAATATCTCATTACAATATTCAAATATTACCGTAACATCATCATGCTGATATGGCATATGAAAAGACAAAAAATTGAAATGTCAATTTTCCTTACATCACGTTCATTTTTTTTTACCTGTGTAAAATAAAATCGCTCTGCTTTTCGATTTCGCTACGATTAAAATTGACTGTGTAATTAGGTCCTATAAAGCTGATTGTCAAGAATCTTGTGAAAATTTGCAATCCGGATTCGTCCTATATATACATTAGTTACGTTTATACGCTACGACTAACCGATGCGCTCAAAACAGGCCGACTGAAAAAACTGCCGTATAATAAGGAGTCTAAAAAACAAATTCATTCAAGAACAAATACTAACATAAAGACATAAGACAGAAATAATAAAACAAATATATAAAAATTGTGACGTCACAAATGTTTATGATGTTTTTATTCCTTAGATATTTCTCGTCACTTTAAATCCAAAATATGTTGATAAATAATTTTTTATTATTAAATTTCTACATTTACATAGAAGTAAAATAAAAATGTAAAAACTGATCTTAAATATTGGGTTGTAAATAAAGCAAATGCGGTTTTTTAATGAAAACAAAACGCAATTATTTGATAGAATTAAATTACTTTATTCAATTTTGTATTGTCTATTTTGTTCGCTGACATTTTGCCATCTTTTTGTTAACTTTATGATTCCGTGCTCGTAGAACTTTTGGTCCTTACTGTAACGCCACTGGTTTTACTTTATAATTTACTGGTTTTATACCAGTTAGATTTATTAAAAAAAAAATGTATTATGTTAAAAAAAAAAAAATTAAAAAAAGGAGGAGAAGCAGATAGGCAGCCAAGCTGTACACTTGGGAAGGAATAATAGTTAAAGAAGTAAAATTATATTTAAAATAAAAAATAGAATTTTTGATAAAAATTATTTATTGATAAAATTAAGTTTAAGTTAAAAAAGAAAAAGAAAAAATTTAAAGAAAAAAGAAAGAAAGGGATGATCATCACTCATCATCTTTAGCATCATCATCACTATCATCTGTTAAAATTTATATATATATAAAAAAAATATATAAGGAAAAAAATAAAACATGTAAAAGGTAAAATAAAATAAAAACCTAAAAATATTTTAAAATTTGGTAAAAATAAAATTTATAAAATAAAGAATAAAAAAAAATTAAAAGAAAGGAAACATACATTGACATTACATTACCAGCAGAAAATTGAACCAAGAACGTTTTGACATCATCATCATTATTGAAATTTTTACCATTCAAGAAATTTTGCTAACTTCGAAATAAATGCTAATCTGATGGTGCAAGGTTCGGACTATATAATGGACATATGATAACATGATAACATTTCCCAACCAAGCTCCAAAAATTTCTGACGAGAGAATAAAGATGTGTGTGGCCTTGCTTTGTCACGGTGGTACACAACGCCTTTTCGATTTGATAATTCTGGTCACTTTTCTTAAATTACACTGTTCAATTTGGTTAGTTGTTGTACGAACACATCTGAATCGATCGTTTTGTTGCATGGTAAAAGTTTAAAATCAACAACGCCTTTGTAATCCCACCAAATTGATAACATTACCTTCTTTTGATGAATATCTGGTTTAAATATTGTTTTTCGCTGGTTCATCTTTCTTGCTCCACGATCGAGTTATATTGTTGTAAACAATCCATTTTACATCGCCAGTTATCAATCGTTTAAAAAATTGTTTTAATCATTTTATTTACGTTTCATAAGCAAATCGCTGATGCGTTGTGTTAAATGAATTTCTTTAAATTGATGAGGAACCCATATATTGAGTTTTTTTCGTATCAAAGTTGTTTTAAATGCTTTAAAATGCATGTATGTGATACGCCTAGATTCTTTGCAGTCTCACGTGTTGTGCTATAACGACCCGCATCGATTATTGCTTTGATTTGGTCGTCATTCACCTCACCTGGACGACCTGGAAGTTGTGCATCCATGAGTGAGAAATCTCAAGAACGAAATTTTGACAGTGTCGTTCTTTTAAGGCTTTGTCACCATACGCAGCACATAATTTTTCGTGAGCCTTCGCTGCGTTGTTTCCTTCGTGGAAGCAAAAAAGAAAAATATGGAGAAAATGCTCACTTTGATTTTCCATTTTTCAACATCAAACTAAACAAGAAATATACAACCGATCGATACAAAATTTTTTTCAGACTGACAATTGAAGTACCTACTATCAATAAAAAAATATGGTTTGACATTTCGAATGAATTTAGATACGTCTAATTTCATCAAAAGACATCTATAAGTGAAAACCGCACTTACTTTGTTTACGACCCAATAATTTTATTCAAATTTTAAAATTGAATTTTTAATGAATTTTATGTATAAATGAATAAAAATATAAATTACAAATAATTATTGCAGAAATAAATATACTTTTTTTTTCAAGTGCAATTTCGACGGAATTTTGTTTTTATTCAAAATTTCTTTGTCTTGTAGTTAAAATAGTTAGAATGAAGAAATTCCAAATGTTTGCTATATATTGTATTTATTCATTGCCAAGTTTTAAATTGTTCTTCTCTTTTACATATTTTCTCATACGTACTAAGGCATTAATTGCCACACCACTGCGTCGACTATACGTATTTAAGTATAATGTTTGGAATTGTTTCGCATACACAATTTTGAATTTTGTTATTATTATTATTATATTTTTATATAAATTATTATTATGTATTATTATTCTTATTATGAATATGAGTATTATTATTATTTCTTGTATTATTATTGTTATTACATATTATTATTTCATTCATTTGGAATTGATATACCATATAAGATTTTCTTTTTATTTTATTACTGTGTGATTTGCTTTCCAAAATTCAAGGAAAAACAAAAATCCGAAAACTATGAACTGAAGAAAAAGACAATAATAATGTGCAATCGATTGTAAATTTATTTTGTATATAAATACAGGTACGGCGTACGTCTACTAAAAGATACACCGTGAATAAAGTATTTTAGATATAATCGAGTAATTTAATATAGATGTGGATTCCCTTGTCTGATTGTTATTTGAATTAAGTTAAGAGAATTGAGTACATACTTTCTAAAGATATAGAAATTTTTACCAAAATTAATTTTTAAATAAGCTGTCTTATTAATATTCGCTTCACTTAATGTTATAAGTTAAGAATTTTAATAACAATAGTATAGGTGTAACACAAATTTATAATCAAATACATTTTATTTATTTACTTTATGATATATTATATATTATTTTTAAAATTGTATCGAACCGACCCTGTTATACAGATGAACGTAAACATATGTAAGTTTATTCTTTGCTGTGCTTAGCTTCTTCTCAATTCCAATACAATTTTATTTCATATATTACATTATTATTATTATTATTATTATAAGGTAGATCTTCGTAGATTTTCTATTCCTGGGACGATATATTTATATTTATATAATAACACTTTCCGTATATTTTTTTAGTGCCAGAGGTTGTTTTAAACGAGGATTTAATTCTCATAGAAAAAAGTAAATACAATATAAATAGCGATTGTTAAAATTGGAACATAAGTTGTGAGGATTTCTAAACAGGATCAATTTCAATTTATCTCATAAATAGATTTTATGATGCATCATTTTATTGGTTCATTTGACATTATTATATAAAATAAGAAAAAGATAGAATATACAATAATCATATTGAATGAAAACTAAAAGTATGATTTGTTGATGGGATGAATGTGGTGAAAGTGTGACCACGCTAACTTTGAATGATCATCAGTAAATTCTGTTGATTGAATATGATTGGCATCATATTTTGCACATAACAGTATGTAAAATTTCGAAGAAAAATCAAAATAGCTTAAAAATTATTAATAATAAATTAAATTCAGATTGAAAAAATCTAAAATTTGACATCCAATAATAGTTAATCTTGAAAGTGTTCCAAATTGGTCAGCATTAAAAAACAGTTAAAATATTTCCTAGATTTCTAGTAATAGTAAGTAAATCTTATATTATAGTAAAAACAAAAATTAATAAAAGCAAAACAAATACAATGGCGACTGATTAATTTTTTATAATATGGCAACTGTTTTATTCTATATCGGGTGCAAATAATTTACAATTTTAAGCCAAACAACTTTAAACAGAACATACACCAAATGCCTTAAGTATTTAAATTTATAGCCTGGTTTTGTCATTTGTCTTGCCTAAACATTGAATCATACAAAATACATGTTGTCACAAAAGACAAATCAAAATGGCTACTTCAAAAATCGAAAATATTTAATATTTTGTCCAAAAAACCAAAACAAAATTAAAATAACACAAACAACAAATTGTTGGCAAACCTCATGCATTTTTTTTGTGTGGTTTGACGCATCTACACGCCGCCGCTGGAGCCAATGAATACTAAAAACTTAAATATATGCGTTTCTACTTACAACATAAATTTGTATTTGTTTATCTCTTTTCGATTTTAGATTTAGTGCTTAAAACTTTAAAGCTAAATTGAACATTTTGAAAATGAAGTCAACAATGTAATCTAAACAATTTCGACTTAAAACATAACCACTAATTAATTTATTGGCTCAAGCAGTATGAATATACATTTGTTGCTGTGTTGTTAAATAATTGTATTGCAGTTACGTTACATATGCTTATTTAAAAATGGAAAAAGGATGTAAATATAATATTTTTTGTATATTAATAAATTTTACTTATAAAAATACAAAAATTGATAATTCAAAATTATAAAATTTATACTCGAAGAACGATGTTTCTAATAAAAATTAAAATTTTATGTTAGGTTATAACATGAAGTTTGCTTCAATTGCCAAACTAATACACAACAAAACAAATTCTTAAACAAAGGTGTGAACCAAGAAAATTTTCGGCAAAACCAAAACAAAAAACAAAACCAAGCTGTCAAACGTGTCATTATTTTCCGGTGAAGATTACAATTAAGAATTTTTTGTTTCAATTGTTAATTTTATGCAATTTTGTTTTAAAAATATAGAGTTTTTGTAAGATACCAGTCACAATTTTCGTTCAACTAAATTGGCTGATCGAATCAAAAAAAGACAATTGTTGTTTTACATGAAATCTCATCGTTCATATTTACATGGGTGTTATATCAGACGCGTAATATTTTTGTCAGTTTTAACTTTCGTTTTCTTAAATGCCGCATCTTTACAAGGTCGAATTGGTCTTTTTTAACCGAGATATTATCAGAAAAATAACAGCATTTTTGGTTATACATACACAATTATTGTGGGCCATTAAAATGAATAATTTTTGTCTATTTTTTTACGAAGAAATGGTTCAAAAGAATTAATAAAAAATTAATTTTATCAAAAAAATTTTTAATTGCTTGATCGACAATTGAATGTATAAATATGAAAAACGACGTATTTTTCATTATTAAAATTAACCAAAAAACTATTCGTTTTTTCTTTGTTTACAATCACCGATCTGCCAGTGAAATGTTAAGCCTGATGCTGATATCATTCCCGTTCACCTCTCTTTGTGGTCACAACGAATTTTATTCTTTAAATCCTTTTCACACTTTAATATGTGCTTAGACTTTTTCATTTCAATCTTATCAAAGAGATTCCTTTATATTTATTTTTCAATGACCATAATTTTCATTACAATCATAAATTATAAGATTCAAAAATGTATGCATTTTTTATTTTTGACATTTATTGCATTTAATTTTAGTTATTTTGTGATTTGTTTATTTTGTTATTTTAATAATAATACGTTTTATATTGAAAAAACAATTAATAAGTGTAAAAAAATAAACACAATAAATAGGTTACATTTTAAAACTTAAAATATTATAAAATTAATTACAATTACTGTCGGTCACGAACACAGCAACAAACTACAAATTAGTCTTAAGAAAAATTTATGGTAAAAAACAAATATTTATATTCGGAGAAATTGAAATAAATTAAAAATAATTTTAATAAATGTTAAATATGAAATGTCTACAAAAATAAATTAAGTTTGTAATATTTCAAATAATTATTAGTTTTTTATTTTTTGTATTATACTGAAGTTTACACAAACAAAACAAATGAAAACAGCAACAAATCGATAATAAATGCATGGAATTGCATATAGAAATTGAAAAGTGAATATGTAAGATTTAGAAGTTCAAAATTCAAATGTTTTTGACATTTCGTATGCTTTCTGTGGACATACTTAAAGAAATTCTCTTAACACAACGCATTGCCATCAGCCATATGCTTATAAACGTAACGAAAATGATTTATTTTAGAATCGAAAAATGGGTTGTTTACAACAATGTAATTAGGTTAAAATCATGGAGCAAGAAAAATGAATCAGCGCAAAGAACTACTAAAGCAGATATATATCAAAAGTAGGTTATGTTGTTATCAGTTTGGTGGTATTACAAAGTTTTTTTGTCTATTTTGGACATTTACCACGCAACAAAACAATCAATTATGATGTGTGCATACAACAACAACTAACCTTATTGAACAAAGCCATTCTAGACGTGTTACCACCATCCACCATATAATTCGAACCTTGCACCATTAAATTACCATTTATTTGGAATTTCGCAAAACTTCTTCAATTGTCAAAATTTCAATAATGATAACTTGGTTCAATTTTTGGATGATAAGGACCAGAAGTTCTATGACCTCGGAATCATAAAGTCAACAAAATGATGGCAAAATGTCATCGAACAAAATGGACAACACATTATTGAATAAAGTTATTTAATTCTGTCAAATAATTGCCTTTTGTTTTCATTAATAATACCGTTCTGACTTTGTAGCCAATCCGAGGTAAATTATCTGATCACTTTGAGAATCCGAGGTAAATTATCTGATCACTTTGAGACGGTTGATGGACTACGACAAGGCGATCCATTATCAACACTGCTATTTAATATTACGCTAGAAAAGGCAGTGAGGGTCGTAAATATTGATAAACAAGGCACGATTTTCACAAAATCGGGTCAATTGTTAGCGTATGCTGATGATATAGACATAATGGGTAGAAATATGATAACTGTCAAGGATGCTTTCGAATCGTTACAAAAGGAGGCATCAGGTCTGGGTCTCAAAGTGAATGCAGAAAAAACAAAATATTTGGTGGCAACGAATACATCACGAATTCGAGATCAAACGGTTAATATTGGAGAACACAATTTTGAAATAGTCAATAGTTTTGTAAACTTAGGATCGTTGATAAATGTTGAAAATGATATTGAAGAGGAAATACGCCGCAGAGTAGCAACTGGCAACAGATGTTATTACGGTTTAAAAAAACAATTCCGATCGAAAACATTACAACGAGATCTTAAGTGCAAGCTATATACAACTTTAATACGTCCAATATTAACGTATGGATCGGAGGTTTGGTGCATGACACAAAACCAGGAACAACTACTTCGGATTTTCGAACGAAAGGTACTCCGTGGCATATTTGGTCCCGTCAAAGAACAGAATGGTTGGAGGCGAAGATACAATTTTGAATTAGACAAGTTGTACGGTCAACCAAATATTGTCAAAACAATCAAGATCAATAGATTGAGATGGCTTGGACACGTAGAACGCAGGAGGAGGAGCGTGTGCCGAAAAAACTGTTAAATAGTAAACCAGAGGGTAAAAGGAGAGCCGGAAGACCTAAGGCGAGATGGCTAGATGCAGTAAACTGTGATATAAAGATCCTAAAAATTCGGGATTGGAAGACATTAACTGCGGATAGGTCAGGTTGGAAAAGCGTGTTGGAGATACCCGCACCCGGGTTGTAACACCATGGAGTAAGTAAGTAAGACTTTGTAGCCAACCCAGTATACACATGGAGTTAACATATTATATATGTATTGTATATTACATTTTGCGAGAAATCACCGATGTGTGAATTGCTGAAAAACAATTATAAAAATAATACATTTTTCAATCTCTGTTGAAATTGAAAAGAAATAAATCTTTTATTATATATTGATTTGTGCGTTAAAAGTTAAATTCTTGTTTAATAGCATATATCTGCATAAATTTAATACAGTCATGGAAATAATAATTAAAACATCTTCTTTTTTTTCTAACATGTTAACTGTATGTATTTTCATTTAAGGTTTTAACTAGGATTACTTTCAGTCAACTTTAGTAGCTTTAATTATAATAAATTAACAATTACCTATTGAATATTACAGTTTAAAGTTTTGAGAGCGAATAGGTGTATAAATCATACTTAAACGTATCCAATTCGTCCGTCATTACAGATGTTTATTTTTTATTGTTATTGTTGTTTATATGACATAGGTTTCAAAGGAAAGTTTACGAGTGTCATTGTTATTTTCTTTTAAACTGGAAAAAATGCTGCTGAGGCTACGGAAATGTTTAATTCTACTTTGGGAGATAATTCTGTCAGTGCTTCAACCGTTAAAAAGTGGTTTACGAAATTTCGTGATGGAAGAAATTTTAATGCTAAAGACGACCCACGACCAAGTCAAGTGTTGTTGTGCGTCTGGTTCTGGTGGGATTTGAAGGGAATCATCTACTGCGAACTTATTTAACATGCGATCAAACTGATACGGTTGAACGTTCTCAAACTGAACTATCTCGCATGCGGCGTACTACTGTTTGCTAAAATCGATTCAGTCTTATTTGGCTGACCAACGGTTCACCAAAGCTGAAGATATCCTAAAATATCAAGATGACAAACAACCAAATTTCTATCGCTAGTGCATTCATCAATGGTAAAGGACCATAAACAATAATGGTATAATATTTTGATTATTGGCTCTATCCGAGATTTTTGTCTAGCTGCTTGATAAGCCGGTTGATTTTTGACATTGTTTTGATAGATAACGGTGGCGAATCAAGACCCAGCCGTAGCAAAATAAAAAGGTTACTTGATCGAACTAAATATAATTTAAGATTTGTGCTTTATGTCTGTAATCCATATTTTGTATTGAATTTTAATTTACAATAAAATTATCGCCTAGCAGCTAGGTGAAAATTCAATCTCGGATACATCCTGAAGCTGCTTATCAAGCAGCTAGATACAAATTCATTTCGGAAACGACCATTAACATTTGTAACAAGTATGTTTTTAATGAAGATGTACTTAACCATAACACGCTATGTTATCGCTCTATTATAATGTGATTTGTTTTACGCAGCTAATTGACATAATTTATGTTTTACATTTAAGTAAATTGTTTTTTATATGAAGAGAAATGGTACAGAATTTCATTTCTGCTCGAATTGTCGTTCAGAAATATTAGGTCAAATTATATACTATGTAATTTCGTTCCATTTATAATAATTTCCGTAAGTGTGTGTGTGTGTGTGTGTGTGTGTGTGTGTATCGATAGATAGGCCAAAAACTTTTTAGTTAAATTAAATAACTTTTTCTGCGTTGTCACATCAACTTTTAAATGTACATAAAAACGAAAAAGCCCATATAATTTTGTTTTATAATAAAACCTATACAAATTCACACTCTCAATAGTCTATTCTATATAAAGGCTGTCATATACATTTCCTTTATTTATATTTATAAAATACTAAATATAGCATGGAATAAGGATAAGCCATATTATGTATGTATGTGTATATAATTGTATTATTATATATATTCTTTAGCAGAGTATAATATGGTACTGATATACAAAGAGCACATGTATGTAAAGTAAAGGATATTTATGTACATATTTTATATCGATATTTATTTTTATATTTGTACAATATAAAAGTTAAATATTGAAACCAACAAACAAACAAAAAAAAAAAAAATGCTAAATAAAATTCTACAATGAAAATTTTTTTATCGATATAATGCCATAAAAAGGTTACAAAATAAAATGAGTTTTATTAACCTAAAATACGAAATACCTATATAAGTATTATACATATAATTATGTAGAGGTGAATATTTTATTTATATTCTTTTTTTATATTTATATTTTTATCGCTTTTTCTATTATTGTAATCAGATAAAAAAAATAATATTATAAATAAAAATAAAGAAAAAGAGCGTATAAACCAGAAAAAGAAAGAAAATTCATAAAACATCGAATTTATTAAAATAATTACAATATATTAAGAATATGATAATTCAAAGCTCTTAATTCAGCGAATAAAAGTTAAGCACCAGTTTATTTAACAGCATATGCTTTCTTTCATAAATATTTTTATAATGCATAAATTCCAAAAACAAAACTAATAAATTCAAATTTATCCAACTAATATAACTAACATGGGCACCACCAACAGGGAGGCTATTCTTGAACTCTGTCGAAAAAATTCGTATGCGAAATTTTTCGTCTGGCTTTTTTCGCATGCGATTAAAATATTGTTTTCTGGAACTCACTCGGTATACCTTTATTCACCGCCACCAAATGTCAAAATATATGTAAATTAAATGTTATATGTTGTGTTGAAAATTTTTTGCTCATTATTTTTTAATTTGAAATAATAATAAAAAATGTATTCAAATGAAAACAGATGAGGAAAAATATCGTTTTCGCAAAAAGATATTTTGATAAATTTTATTGAAGCAAACAATAAATTAAAAAAAGGTAAATTTAATTTAATTACCTTTATCTTAACATGGAAAGCAAAGATTCTGTTTAGTTGTATCATAAAAGGAAATACTTTTTCAATAATATCATTAACCATATCTTTCTTCAATCTGAACATTTTAATAAATTTCTTACTGGATAATGCAAATGCATCTTGTGCTTTGTGAACAACTCGATTATTATTGTTATTTACATTAAATAGATCTTCTGCATTATCCATATTTTCAAGAGAAAGGATTGCCGCTAACTCATCTAGTTCCGCCATAAGAATATTAAATATTAACTGTCACTAAAACATTTTATTAATTTAAACAATTTTTAAAATAAAAACAATTCTTTTTAATATTCATAAATTATGAAATTAAAAAACTTACGATATTCTTATATTTTAAAAAAAAAAAACTATTATTTTCACAAAAATAAATGGCCTATTTTATTAACTTTATCATTCGATATGATATTTCACTCGTTTACACTCATTTGATTTATACGATTGTCAATCGAATTATGTCGTAGTTGAATTTCAAGAATATTTATAAAGTCATTTTCGCATACGAATTTTTTTGAGTGAATTCAAGAGTAGCCTCCCTCCGATTACAATGTTATTTTGTCGGGTTGTAGTACTCATCAAAGTATAAAACAAAGTTTTTTTTTTCTCATAATTTCACTTTGAAGGGGGTAACGATCCCATTCATACATTATTACCACTTTTAAATAATGATTAAAAATAAATATTTCGGAATGATACATTAAAGAAACCCATTTACTAATTAATTATAATCAATGTATTATTTATACGTATTGTAAATGCTTTAAAAATAATCGGATTTTATGAAAACTGTTGTAAAATAGATTAAAATTTGATAAAAAAAAAATAAAAATTTTTTGTTCGATTTTTTGGGACACCCTGTATATCCACCATTTTGGACAGCTCAATCGCCCAACTGACATCACTTTTAGATTCTTCTTACCAAAGTACCGCAGGTCAATCATAAAACTGAAAATTTGAAGCTATAAATACTATGGATACGAAACACTCTGTTATAAAAGTATGTATAACTTTATCAATGGTCACCCTATTTTAAAATATTCTCAAATTAAAAGTGTCTTTCTTTATCGACTATATTTTGAAAACATTTTTAAAAAACTTGCTCGGTACAAAATTATATTCATAAATCGTCACATTTTTTTACACCATTTTTTAAAATATGAAACTTTTGATACACCCTGTAACCAAAATCAATTAATTTTAAACGCATTTTTTTTATTGCGAAATGAAGTACATTTTAGGTAGCTATTATTTGCAACTTCAAAAATTATTGTGGCACTTCGGGTTCATAAATTTTAGATTTTTATAAAAGACATGGTTTTAACTCTTTCGGAAGGATCGTTACGCCTTTCAAAGTGAAATTGTGGAGAGAAAAAAAACTTTGTTTTATTCTTTGATGAGTACTACAACCTGGCAAAATGTCATTGGAATCGGAGGTGGGAACACTTCAGGTGGTTTCCATGTAAATAAATTAATAAATGAGGTTTCGTGTTTTAAAATAATTTTTTAACTAAAACTAGCATGCTCTTGCCATTTTGTACCAATGGTGTAAAAATACACCAGTTAACTTTGGAATAATTCTTAAAGTAAAATGCAAAGAATATTTTATTATGTTTTGATTGGGTAAGTTGTCTCTTTTTATGTTATTTCATTTAATTAGACTTTAAAGACTTTTAACTATATGAAATTTATTAATTTCCATTTTGAAATGTTACATAAAAAATTATTGTAATTTTTTTTTATGTAATTTAGTTGAAAGCACAAACAGAATTGGTCAGCAGCCAGCTTCGTTTTAAATATATTTTCACATTATAATATACCTATTTAAATTCTTATTATAATATAAGTAGAAACATGTAATTATAAAAAAATCTACGCATAGACGTAGTTCTTAAATTCAACATAAGTAGGTTTCATCCATGTCCAACAACGTATGCTTGCGACCACTCCACATGCCTATGACGTCACTTAAAAATCGAAAAAAAGATTAATAAATTGCTATGGGTTATGTTGGTTGACAACCACACGATTTGAATGTAACCTGTGTTTGGTGTTGGTACCAACGTCGTAAAATGCATTTATCGCATTGCCAACAACAATATCCATTATAACAAACATTTCATTTACACAACTTCTTAACCTCTCATTAGTTGGTATGTTTACAGAAAGAAATGGGCTTTTGTGCAACGTGAATAATTCGTAAAAACCGTATTGCTGGTGTCAATTTAAAGACTAGCAAGGAACTACAAATAAAATGAAACCAATTTTGTATGTGTTTCAAAAAAGTGTGCATATTCTTTAAATTCATATGATTACAGCTATCTATCTTGTTTCTTTAAGATATATATATTGTATATGGTGACTGTCATGGATTCTTTCGAACCGTTATACAAGGAGACATCGGTTCTAGGTTTCAAAGTGAATGCAGACAGAACAATATATATGGTGGCAACGACAGCATCTGGAATTCGAGATCAGACTATTCATATTGAAGAATATAATTATTAAATTGTAAATAGTTTCGCATACTTAGGATCGTTGATAAATATGGAAAATGATACTGAAGAGGAAATTCGCTGCAGATTAGCAATTGGAAACAAGTTCTATTACGAACTGAAAAAACTATTCCAATCAAAAACATTTCAACGGGATCTTAAGTGCATGGTATGACGCAAATGAAAGGAAAGTTTCAAATAATTGCTTTCTAAGGGGAACGTCTGATGGTGACTTTGACCTTAACCGTCAGTATTGTGTATTGTATCTTATGACTAAATTTTTTTTTTTAAATGGGAGACCCTATTTCTGACTCCAGATTAAATATATGAGAGTAAAATTACGCGCTCTTTCTGAATCAAGGGCAAAGTCACCATCAGACGTCCCCTTGCGAAAGCAAAAACTTTTGTTTAGTTTTTTTTTCAATTACGTCAACCTTTGCGAAATATTTGGGTGGTGCTTTTAAAGTGATATACACTGTATCTTATTTTGTTATGCAAATATTGTATACAATTTTTTTGAAAATGCAAACGTAATTGTTAGCAAACAAATTAACAAAAATTTATTTATTTATTTTTATATTTACACTAGAAGTGAGTACTTGACTTGTATTTCGTGCTGGAAAAGAATTATGTTCCACATTCATTTTCACTTGATTTTTCGCTAGATATTAAAAAATTAAAAAGGAAAGATTTATTTTTCTGTTTTGAATGAAAATATTTAATTTTAAAGAAAAATATGTATGTTGTCTGAAGAAATATGTATGAATGTGAAAACACTTCAAAGTGTGTAAATTTATATAAATTAAATGCTGGTATATTCCGGAATATAAAATTACATTTCAGTTTATATTAAAGTTAACCGATAGTATGATTGTAAATATAAATTTACATTTAAATTTCCAATGTTTCTACCCGTAGTATTTAAAATTACATTCCACAATGTAAAGTCTTTACAAATTGATATACTGCCTTTGGGTTTGAGTGTAAAGTGTTTGTTACAACTGTGATTAGCATTATGTTTAATGATAGTCGTAAATATTCAGACATATGAAATACATGTTGTTGGTCACAGCTCTCTGCTCTTACAACTAAACAAAAATGTTTTGTTCAAAATGTTGAAAAAATTCAATATTTTGTGTTTAATACAACATAGCGTTCATACTTAAAATATTTATTGATTGGAATATGAAATGAAACAAACTTCGTGGTATACATTTGGCATTTTAATATGATTTTAACTTTGTCACATAATATAAATTACTTTGAATTAAAAATTATCAAATATTACATACCTTTACTTCTTTCCATGTTGTTTATATTGTGTGACAAATAAATATTTAAAAGTCAAAATCAATTTAAAATGTCGAATATATGCTACGAAGTTTGTTTCTAATTTCAGTCAATACATGTAATTGAAGCTTTGAAGTAGAAACGTCATGTTTTATTAAACACAACTCTCTGACGTATTGAAATTTTACTAATATTACGACTAGCAGTGAACATAAGACTAATCACAGCTGTAGCAAACACATAAAGCCTTCGTTTTTTAGAATGTGCAGATTCAAAGTCAAAGTGAAAGTTAAAATCAATGTGCAAACGTCAGATAGAAAACATACACAAATGTATTGTGTTGTTTTTTCAGAGTACTTTAACTTTGACTTTAACGTGCTTTTTTTCAGAAATATATACAATAATGTCGTATCATATAATTAATTATATAATACTTACTTTGCCAAAGGAAAAAATATGATTTGACATTTGACATTATTTTTACATAAATATAAGATTTCTGAAATACCTCGATTACATGATTTCTTTATGACTTTGACTTTGCTTTTGACTTTACAATAACTTTGCACATTCTAAGAAACTAAAGCTTATAATTGAGCATTTATTTGTGTTTAGAATGATATAGCTATCTCAGTTCCTGGAAAATTCGTTGAAAGTATATATTTGCAGGGCAGTAAGTTCCTATAGTAAAAAACATTACATTCTTAGCTAATATTCCAAATAACTAATTTGAACACCAGATTTCCCTATACAAAATCTCACATTCACTCGGCAGCTGAATTCAATTCAGTGTTGTATGGCACAGTGTACATCAACTGAATACCCTTTTTTCTGTAAAATGATTTAAATTCCTTTGACGTATATTCTCTGCCATTATCTGCATTTAGCGCAGCAATTCTTTTACCATGTTTCGATACAAATTCTTTGAATTTACCAAACACATCACTTTGTCTTTCAATACAATATAACTTGTAAAAAAATATAGTGATCCATCGGACCACATACACATACACATTTCCAAAATTCTTCGCGATCGCCTCACATTACATCTATTAAATGGCAATCGTGTCTGTCTACCCATAACATATAATTCACTAAATGTTTTATCATTATCAACACTAAACTTTTGTAAACCATCAACCATGTTCCAAGACATCAGTCTTTTAATATCAACGTTCAAATTCGCCAAACGATAATGTCATAAACTTTGAGTAAATTTATTTAAATCTTCACCATTAGTAATTCCATCAAAAATGTTCCTATCCACATAAAAATAAATATCATATAAATTTCCATTACGACTTGCAGTAAACTGTTCACATAAAGGTGAAACATTTGCCAAATCGCCATTAAATGTTATAATATAACCTATTTCGGTTAATTTGCCAATAAACAATAAATTACATTTAAAATTTTCAACAAAAAATGCCCTTGCAATAGTTTTTGTTGATGAATTATTTCCAAATGTTTTTACGGTGATGTTACCCTCTTCTTTTGCAATCAATGAAGCACCGTTTTTAGCAATGTTTATATTTACTGGATTTATTTTATTTAATTTATTAAAGTTAACCTACCTATTAACCAAATGATCCGTGCAACCACAATCTAATTTAAACAGCAATTTAAAATCATCTATATTATCGACATCCACAGAAACATTCAAACATTCGTATTGCAAACCTTCCACCTCTTCATATGCGCATCAAATTTGATTTGGCGTCTTTTCATTAGTTACGTTGTTTGCACCCCTATATTAACAAGGATTGTCCTTTCTCAACAACCTAACCTTACATTTTGATTTCACATGACCAATTTTTCCACATCAATAGCATTTAATATTAAAATTCGATTTATTAATATTTGATTTATTTTAACATGCATTGTAATAAAATCATCCGATTTATTAATATTTCTATTATCATTATCAATAGAGTGACGTTTACTGTATTCTTCCAACAGATGACTTTTAACAAAATCAATTGATAACTAACTGTAGGGCAATTATTAGGTGTTCATATAAAGTTTAACACACTATTCATAAAACAACTATTTAATTTAAAATTTTAATATAATGATACTAAACCGCACTCTCTTCTGGTTTCGTTAAGAACCTTTTACATAATTTATTTTATAATATAATATTAGTATTCATATTAGTACCTAACCGTACATGATACGGTCGTATTATTATTAATAATTTTATATAAATATATATATAAGGTTGTCAAATATCTCCCTTCCGCCTTTTTGTCTTTTTAATTTCGCGGCTATGTACAAAGCGCTACAGAGCTCGTATCTGGCAACACTGTACATAATTTGAAAGCTCTTGACATAACAAACAAAACGACGCTATGTATGATTAGTTTGGATATTGCGTTCAACAGTTATAGACGTGTAAACATGGAGTTCACTAACGCCGAAATTCGCGCTATTTTAAAGTTTTCCTTCGTTAAAGGCAAATCCGCTAGAGAAACGTTCCGTGAGATTAATGGTGTTTTGGGGGATGGTACTCTATCACTTCGAACCGCGGAGGAATGGTTTCGACGATTCAGAGCCGGTGAAAACGACACCATGGATAAGCCAGCCGGCGGAAGACCTGTGACGACAAATACCGATCAAATCATGGAATACATCGAGTTAGACCGGCATGTGGCATCTCGTGACATCGCCCAGGAGATGGGAGTTAGTCACCAAACCATTTTAAACCATCTGCAGAAGGCTGGATACAAAAAAAAGCTTGATGTTTGGGTGCCACATGAATTAACAGTGAAAAATCTAATGGACCGAATTTCCATTTGCGAAATGCTGCTGAAACGGAACGAACTCGACCCATTCTTGAAGCGGATGGTGACTGGCGACGAAAAATGGATCACATACGACAATATCAAGCGAAAACGGTCGTGGTCGCAGGCCGGTGAATCGTCCCAAACAGTGGCCAAGCCGGGATTGACGGCCAGGAAGGTTTTGCTGTGTGTTTGGTGGGATTGGAAGGGAATCATCCACTATGAGCTGCTCCCATATGGCCAGACGCTTAATTCTACCATCTACTGCGAACAACTGGACCGCTTGAAGCAGGCGATCGACTAGAAGCGTCCAGAATTGGCCAAAAGGAAGGGTGTAGTGTTCCACCAGGACAACGCCAGACCACACACTTCGTTGATGACTCGTCAGAAGCTACGGGAGCTCGGATGGGAGGTTTTATCGCATCCACCATATAGCCCGGACATAGCGCCAAGTGATTACCACCTGTTCCTGTCCATGGCGAACGCCCTTGGTGGTGTAAAGTTGATCTCAAAAGAGGCTTGTGAAAAGTGGCTGTCCGAGTTCTTCGCAAATAAGGAGGGGGGCTTCTACGAGGGAGGTATTATGAAGTTGCAGTCTAGATGGAAACAGATTATCGAACAAAACGGCGCATATTTGAACTAAATCCGATTACTGTAACACTTTTTATAAAGCATTGAATAAAGAGCAAAAAGGCGGAAGGGAGATAGTTGACAACCTAATATATAAATAATTCAGGCCACTACAACTTGGCCATCCTGATGAAATAATCGTCCCGATTAAATACAGGTGTACATACGTATTACGTAATATAAATATTATTAGTCTATAACTTATAAATACTTTTAATGAAAATTAAATATTTAATATTGTCATCTATCTGGTAAATATACTGTTTGTAATCATATTTTTATATTCTATAATATTTTTGTATTGATCTAATTTGACTGATTAATACTTGATATATATGGTTTCATATTCACACTTCAGACAAGTGCTGATGTATTCCGATATTTTCAGCTTCATCTTTGGGAACTAATGTGATTTTTTTAAATACTCGTAGCATTTAAACACACCCATGTGACAAAGGTTTTCATGATGAGTTCGTATTATTTGTTCCTCCACACTAGTTGGAACATAAAAAATCACATTCTCTCCGACTTTACGATAGACCAATACATTGACATATACAATTTATTTATTATTGAACGAATCACTTTGTAATAAAAAATATACTATTATTCCGATTCAATGCGTCCACTTGTTGCATTGTACTTGAAACACGGTGTTCAATTTTATAGTCGAAACTCTGGAGTTCCAGTACCCAAGCCTGACAGTCCGTTAGAATTTTAAATTTGATACCCAACAGATAAATACGGAAACGTCTTAACGCGTATATAATAGCCAATGTTTCTAGATCATAACTGTGATATTTACTTTCAGTATCAGCCACTCTTTTCGAAAAATAGAAAACCGGATGAAACCTTTCATCTTTCCGACGCTGTAATAATATTGCACCATAACCAGTTCTAGTAGCATCGCAATGAAGTTCTGTTTCAGCCAGTAAGAAATAGATAGCCAATATGAGTGACACCAATAACTTTGATCTTAAATTTTCAAAACACTTTTCTCATCCACGAATTTAAATTTAGCGCCCTACTTCAACAATTTATAAAGTGGTTTACATAGAATATCGAAATCCTTAATGAAACGTCGGAAATATGAACACAAGCCAACAAAGCTGTGTGCATTTTTATAGATACAGACATGGGAAAATCCCTAATTGCAATTAAATGATCTTCATTTGGCCGTATGCCATGCCATCCCTATAGTTACCATATAAACAAATACCTAATTTAATTATAAAGAAATTTGCATTTATCAAAACGCAATTCCAATGAATTTCATTTCCAATTTCATGACCGATTCCAAAATAATAAAATGTCCTTGGTTGCAATAAGCAAATCGTCCTTATAAACAAACCGTTTGCCTGAATTAATTAAATCCTTAAAAATATGATAGATAAATCGCTGAAACACTGATGGTGCATTTTTCAGACCAAATGGCATTTTAATAATCAATCTGTCAAGCATTGTCTATTAGCAGTAAGGGATAATTGTCTATTAGCAGTAAGGGATAATTGTCACTCAATGTGATGTCAATACATAATCAGGTTTCACGATGTTTCTTTTTGATCAACGCAATAGGGGAAGTGTATGGAGCAGAACTTTCTCTAATAATATTTCTATTTAATAAATCATCTAAAATTATTTTTAATTCAATTTTTTGTGATTAGGCCAATCTACGCGGTGCGCAATAAAATGTTTCTTCTTGACTTAAGATAATCGTCATGTCGATTGGACTACCTACCGTTCCTTTTACTGATCCCGACAGAGAATTACAAATGATTTTATGTACCCGCTCTTTTTCTTTGGTTAATACATTTTCATTTATGTTATTGTTTAAATATGAAACCTTATTAATGTCCGTCTTATTATCACTTATATCAATATTTAAAATTAGTTCACTAAAATTATTTTCAGTATTAATTATTTCTAAATTTATCATACCGTTCAATTCAAAATGATTACGATCGCATTCACTAAATATATTCAAAAATTCTCGTCCTAAAATAACAAAGCTGTTATCATCTACGACAAATACATTTACGAAAACCAATTTTTTCTTAAATTCTACCTAACAATTATTAATTATTCCATGAATATTTAAAAAATTATTATTTAAACTATAATAATTAAAATTATTTGTATTGACACGTTGCATTAAATATTCTGGTATGTACTGGTGTTTGATGAAACAAATTGAACTTCCATTATCCACTATTAATGTAAATAATTCACAATCCAAAAAGTTTAAATGGTTATCGTCTTGGATGCTGTATCTAATTATATTCTCAAATTCATTAGTATTAATAACAAAATCTAATACCTCACCATTCTGATTCATTCCACCATTATTAGCAACAGTCTAAACTGATTTGGAAAATCAATCTTTAAATTTGTGATCTGTCTCACCACACTTAAAACATTATCCTCTTTCTCGTTTGCGACCTGTACAATGTTTAGATAGATGACCAATTTTGTTGCAATTATAGCATCTTAATGTATTTTGATAAACTGGACTAAATTTATTTTCAGCACGGTGACTTTTGTAAATTAATTTACTATGATCATACTAATTATTTTGATTTAATTTTAATTTATCGTATTTCAGTATTGATGATTTTAATTCTTTTATATTGTTCGCATTATACAATAGCATTTTATTAATTTTACTGTCTGCAATACCGGTGACAATATATTGTATTAAATCTATTTCTTCTATATTCGACAGGGCCGCAATTTCTTGCATTTTTAAAATGTATTGTTGGAAAGTATCATCACTTTTTTTTATAATTCCGTAATTGATGGTGTATATCGGCAATGATAATTTTATTATCAAATTTTTTTGAGTAATTAATATTTAAAATCGTTATATGTTTTAACAGTAATGGAACGTAAGAATAGCTTTGCTGTCTGTACCCGTCGCGCGTTGCGTACTTGAATCCCTCAATCAATAATTTGCTGCAACCGTAAAATTTAAACTTTCCACATCTACACGATTATTATCTTCACCATTATTATCGCAGCCATTATCATCATCACCATTACCATGGTCGCCATTATTTAAAATTGTCGTAATCTCTTCATAAGATAGAGATTTCCATGCGTCTTGTAATCTTATTTCCAACGCAGTCTTAACACCAACAGTACATAAATTTAGTGCGAACAATTTGCTTTTCAAATCATTTACGGTTGCTTTTTCAAAAAATTCTACCACAGCATTCATTTTAACATAAAAAATATTTTGTCTTCTTTCCGAAAATAACATTTTTTTTTTTTTATAACAAAAATTTGATTGAGCTAAATCACTGAATTCGATTGATCTAATTCCGTATGAATAATATTTCACATTAAAAAAATAAAAATAAATTATACCTACACAATATGCAAATTACGCGTGGCAATTCTGGATCCACTATCCCATTTCTGATAATTGTAGGGCAATTATTAGGTGTTCATATAATTTTTAACACACTATTCATAAAACAACTATTTAATTTAATATTTTAAAATAATAATACTGAACCGTCCTCTCTGCTGGTTTCGTTAAGACCCTTTAACATAATTTATCATCAGTTACAATTTATCATTTAAATAGTAAGGTCGATGTACATCGTAAGTCAAAATAAATATATAAATAAAATAAAAATTTAAATAAATAAAATAATTAAATTTATAATAATAACCTCAAAATAACGGTACATTGCTATTGAATTTGAATTTGAATTTAAATTTAAATTTAAATTGTTAAATTGTATAGCGTGTACAAAGTATACAAAATACACAGTAACCTGAACATAAGTCGACATCTACTAATTAATTAAATTTTTTTTTTCAACTTATGTGGAAAATGTTCTTGTGCAACACAAATATTTAATTGTGATGACACAAAGAACACCACCACCCAAAACTATAATAGACGACAATCCACCGAAAATACAACAAACCCCAAACATGATAAGCCAACAAAAACCAGTTATACAACCTGTATCTCATTCTATTCAATATTTACCTCAGCCTAATGATATACAACGAACACCAATTATGTGCACATCCCAACAACATCCAAATATTTATGCACCAAACCAACAAATTAGAAGTGCATTGCAACAAGTAACAACTCAACAACCGATATATTACACACAACAATCTCAACCAACATATACACCTCACCAAATGGCTTATGTAACGGCCTATCCACCTTGTGAAACGCCAAAATTTATACAAACAACTCTGCCATATGTAGTAGAACCAACTTCAATACAATATAACGTATACAACAAACAACAAAATAAAATACAACGACAATATAGTTCACCATCGACCCAAGTCTCAAATAAAGAAGAAGATTTAAGTACTATGTCCAGCAAAAGAAAAAGAAATAGTCCCCAACAAAGCTAAACAACTAAACAAAAGAAAATACAAAGTAATAATTGGTTAAACCCTATTTCTACTTCAAATACTTACGAAATATTAGATAATATGAATGATGATGAAAATATTATAAAAACGTCAAACCAAATTCCACTGCCACCACCAATCTTCGTATCAGGGGTAAAGGATGTAACACCGCTCACAACATTACTAAAAGATTTATGTGATAAAAATTACAACATGAAAACACTTAATAATGAAGAGGTAAAGATACAATTGACATGCCCTGAAAATTATAGAAAACTAGTTACAGAATTAACCGAAAGAAAAACAGAATTCCATACATATAAAGATAAAAATCAAAAAAATTTCCGAGTAGTTCTAAGAGGGCTACATCCTTCAACCGACTTGGAAGAAATAAAATCTGAAATCGAAGAAAAAAACCATAAAGTTACTAATGTCTACAATATAAAACAAAGACTAACTGGAAACCCACTGCCATTATTCTACATAGATCTCCAACCAGCAGAAAACAATAAAGATATATATAAAGAATACGTTATATTGCACACCAAAATTAAATTCGAACCACCAACTTTTAAAAAAGAAATTCCGCAATGTTATATTTGTCAACGGTATGAACATACCTGGAAATATTGCAATAGAAAACCAAGATGTGTTAAATGTGCAGGGGAGCATTTAAGTCGTGATTGCAAAAGAAATACACGGGATGATAAGGTATTATGTGTTTTATGTAATGGAAATCATCCAGCCAATTATAAAGGTTGCAGTTATTATAAGCAACTAGAATTGAAAAAATTCCCAGCATTAAGAAACAGACAAGATGTTGTCCAGACGCGTAGAACGCAAGTAAATCAATATGTGCAGCCAAACTTAACTTACGCACAGGTAATAACAGCTACAAATAACCAACAACAAAATGAAAAAAACGATAAATACCCATGCACATCTACAACAACAACAACCTCAACAACAACAACAACAACAACAACAACAGCAACAGCAGTTCAACACACAGCTACAACAGCCATCAAATGATATATCTGAAATGAAAATTATGATGAGAGAACTTATGAGTCAAATTGGTCCTTTGATAGGATTATTATCTAAGTTAGTAACAAAAATGGTATAATGCCAAATCTTCTCAAAATAGTACTCTGGAACGCCAACGGTTTAACGCAACATACATATGAAATAAATAGATTTATTATTGAACACAAAATTGATATACTGCTGATCGCCGAAACACATTTTACCAACAGAAACTTTTTTAATATAAGAAATTATAAAACTTACCATACCAAACATCCGGATGGGAAGGCGCATGGAGGTTCGGCCATTATCATCAGAAATACAATAAAACATTATGAACTGCAAAAACATGAACATGCATATCTTCAAGCAACGAGTGTGGTTATAGAGGATTGGAACGGTCCATTGACTATAACAGCCTTATACTGCCCACCAAAACATAATATCAACAAGCTTGAATTCTCCAAATATTTTAAAACTTTGGGTAACAGATTTATTTCAGGAGGTGACTATAATGCTAAGCATACAGAATGGGGTTCAAGACTGATCACACAGAGAGGCAGACAACTTTATATGGCGATTCAAGAATGTAAATTGAGTCATGTATCTACGGGAAAACCAACTTATTGGCCCTCTGATCAAAACAAAATTCCAGATTTATTGGACTTCTGTATTACAAAAGGTATTACAAAAAATCGAATAAAAGCGGAATCGAGTCTAGAATTGTCATCGGATCATACCTCTATCATAATTACCGCATCCACAAGCATAATAAATACACAGAGTAAACAAACATTACATTCAAAGCGCACTAATTGGAATTTATTTAAAGAATTAATGATAAAAAAATAACATTGGACGTATCATTAAAAAATAATACAGATATATCAAATGCAATTGAAAATTTTAACAACATAATAAAAGATGCAGCTAAAACATCAACACCAGTGCACTCCGAAATTATAAGACAAGAAATATGTCCAGCAGCCGTAAAAACAAAAATTAAAGAAAAAAGAAAATTAAGAAAATTATGGCAAAAAACAAGATCACCTGAAAATAAGTCTAAATTAAATCGTGCAATAAAAGAGCTAAGAAAATTAATGAAAGACATCAAAGACGAAGCAATTCAAAGCTACCTAGAAAGCCTTACGGCAACCGAAATAACAGATTACTCTCTTTGGAGAGCAACGAAAAAAATAGGTCATCCACAACAACATGTTCCACCCATTAGAAAAAGCAACGGCGAGTGGGCAAGAAGTGACAACGAAAAAGCTTTTTTATTTGCTACTCATCTAAAAAATACGTTCACACCTCATCCAACAGAAAGGTCGGTAGATGAAGATCGAGAAATTATAGATTTCCTTGAAACACCATTACAAATGAACTTGCCTATAAAAAAATTTAAAATACTAGAAGTGCAAACATTTATAAAACAAGAAATAAATCCAAAAAAGACACCGGGACTTGATAAAATCACCGGAAAAATGCTAAAAGAACTTACACCAACTGCTATGAAATATTTAACCTATATTTTCAACGCCATACTAAACACAAATAGCTTTCCAGAACAATGGAAGACCGCTAAAATTATTCTTATCCCAAAGCCAGGCAAGAAACTCGACGATGTAAAATCATATAGGCCAATTAGCCTATTACCAGCTATTTCAAAAGTTTTTGAAAAACTATTTGCTAAAAGATTAAAAGTAGTAATGTTGCAAAACTACATTATACCAAATCACCAATTTGGATTCCGTCAACATCACGCAACTACAGAACAAATACACAGAGTGGTTAATCAAATAATCAATACATTTGAAACGAAGAGTTATTGTTCTGCGGCTTTTCTCGACATCTCACAGGCGTTTGACAGGGTATGGCATGAAGGCCTCCTGTATAAATTGAAAAAACTACTACCTCAACACTACTTCCAAATTCTAAAATCATAATTGGAAAACCTTAATTTATTGTCAATCATCTTCAAGAACACACAACAACTTTTCCAATAAAAGCTGGGGTTCCACAAGGAAGTGTTTTAGCCCCACTTTTATATCTCATTTATACGGCGGATCTTCCAACAACGAAACATACCATCACAGCAACTTTCGCAGATGACACAGTAATCATGGCAACGCATATAAATCCAATGATGGCTTCAAAAATACTCCAAGAAAACTTAAATGAAATTCAAAAGTGGCTCAGAATATGGAGAATAAAAGTGAATGTAGAAAAATCGATCCACGTCACATTTACCCTGTGTAGGTTAAATTGTCCGGCTGTAAATATTAATAATAATACAATACAACATGCTAACTCAGCAAAATACCTAGGTATGTATCTAGATAGACGCTTAAATTGGAAAACGCATATTATAAACAAAAACAAGCAACTAAGACTCAAGTTCAACAAACTGTATTGGTTACTGGGAAGATCGTCCCAGTTATCACTAGAGTGCAAAATAATTGTATATAAGGCAATCATAAGACCAGTATGGACTTATGGTATAGAACTATGGGGAGCCACATGTACAACATATATATATATATAATAGAAAGATTTCAATCAAAGGTGCTCCGTAGTATAGTTAATGCACCATGGTATGTGCGCAACGATCTTTTAAGAAAGGACCTCAACATTTGTTCGGTTAAAGATTTAATTACATCTAAAAGTATATCTTATTATAAAAGACTTCATGAACATCCAAATCAACTTGTGATGAAATTTTTAAAAGCCAACGAACATGCACGAAGATTAAAAAGACATATACCATCAGAATTAATAACAAGATTTAAATAAACAACACCCATCCTAATAAAAAAATGATTATTAATGTTTATGGTTAATTAAGGGTAATTGGATCACTGGATCCATTACTAACATTTCATATCGTAAATCAAAATAAATAATTTATATATCAAATAAAATTACTTAATATCTTTGGTTCTTACAGTATACAGTAAGAAACTAATATGTAAGATAGATTGTAAAGATGCTGAAACAAATAAAAAAAAAAAAAAATTATTAATAATTTTATATAAATATATATATATATATTGTATAAATAATTCAGGCCACTACATTACTTGCGTCCATTATCTCTAAAGCAGACACCAATGTATCAAAGCTTTTCGGCATTGTAAGTATTAAATGACAAATCACATCCATTTCCTCCAATGTAGCACCGCTTTCTTAATAACAATTGACCTGAGACAATTTTTCTTTCAAACACAGAAACCAATTTTTCATAAATTACCTTCACAGTTGATTTGTCTTTTACATAATCTAATTGGGTATCATGGATGCATTGTACTAACAGGGATTTGCACTTTTTCTCCTGTTTTCTAATTCAATTTTTCGCATCCTCGGCCTCTGTATTTGCTACCAACGTTTCCGAATCGTCAGTAATGTATGTTGAATAACCTTTTTCATCAAACAATACATTCATGCGGTACTTCCATTTATTAAATTTGAAACAATCAAATTGCATATATTTTACAACCAATATGATTTTCTTCCATGACAAATCACCAACAACAATACAACAAAACAATCACAAAAACAAAATTAAGTGTGTAGTTTTTAATTAAAGAAAAACTTTTTTATTATATTGTTTTATTTATTTTTTTATTTTATTTTGAACTAAATATAAAACGTGGAATGGGTCCATAACCTAAAAAGTAAAATGCTGCTTTGTTGTTTTTATGTAATAATTTGTATTACTTTGTACAAGTAAAACAACCATACAGTTTGAAAGCAAGTTCATAAGAGAAAAGAGAATAATACACGGTTGAAAATTTTAGACTAATCCATAAACCAAAATTAGTTTACACACTTTTTATAAACAAAGAAATATTAAATAATAAACACAACGAAGTTTACGTCGATGTTTAAACCATTTAAGATTAATTTTTAAGCCAAATTCAAATTTGTACAATATTGTAAACTATTGATATTATTTTTATATAATAATATTATTATTTTAGGATTAAAATTATATTTTAAACCATCGAAGAGATTAAATCACCTTCAACAACCGAAAATAGAAAATATTATAAAATTTCGTTTACAAAATTATATTATGTTTTTTAAAATCAATATGGTGTTATTATGTATTGATAAAATTCGGCACACACTTGTATATGTCAAACTTGAGTTTATATTTTCGGTGTTTTAAACCCTCGAAGTTTAAAAAAACTTTCCGGTTCGGCAACAATAATTTTAAACTTCTTAGGTTTAAATTTAATCTATAATGATTTGATTATTAATTTAAACTTTTTTGGGTTTACTTTTTAATCAAATTTCGCTGTGGGCCTATATGTAACCAAAACTAGTTTAAAAAAAATTCCAAAATTCTCAACCGTGTATTAGACCATATATTACCTATATAGATGAAACCCATGTATTTGACTGCGCTTACAAAATATAAAATGGTATGCAGCAGCCGTACAGCCACCATAGCTTGTATTTATTACTGAAACCATAAATAGTATGAGTAGAGATAAGGCGATTGTTTATTGCCATGTATTTTACCTTCCGGCTATGGGTACTTTTGGTAATACTCTTGCTTTTTAAGCGTTTTAATTTTTCTAAATTTTTTCCATTTTTGTGTTATTAAGTTTTTTTTTTATTATAATTAGTGCATTTAGGATCATGCAATAATTTCACGGCTTGAATATTTGAAACTTTCAGAAATTTATTATTCAACAAACTTTAACACTTAACTTAACTTCTTATCTCGTACACAATGAAAAAAAAACAATTAGTGTGGATGAACTTATTACAGGCTAACAGCTTAAAGAGAAGTAAGGGTTGTATTTCTTGAATTTTATGATATATCCGTCAAATTTGTGTATTCAATGAAAGTTAATTTCATATTCACCATTTCATAAAAAAAAAAAAGGCGTTTTTTCGAAATGGTTTAAAATTTTAAAGTTTGATTTGAAATGAAAAAGTAATAACGTAAACCTCTTCTCACACGCATTGTGGACATTTTTCTTTTAAAATAATATAAAATGTGTCAACAAAACAAAAAGTTTTCGGAAAATATCGATGACGGTATAATCATATTTTAATAAACATTTTAAAACATATCATCCATCTATTTCAATTAAAATATTTTATTATATAAATATCGAAGTTATCATTAATCTTCTTTTGTTTATATTTTGTTGTATATTTATTTACACATGTATATCCTCCTACTCTTCCGTATTGTATAGATAAAATCAACTCATGGGAGCATATAATGTAAATGTACAATGTTTTTTTTAAAAAACTTTTTCAAAATATATTAAGTTATCAGACTATATTCATGTAATAAAGGGAATGTTGTGCGTCTATATTAATGTAAACAAGTTTATATAAGTTTACAAAATTGTGGTTAATACTTTATATACCCTTTCAATAATAATTTTGAAAATATATTATAATTTTATATTGTAAAGGGTGTTTAAATTTAACGTATCATTTTAAATTTACCACCATTTTATTGACAGTTACTGATATTACACCTTTTCTTTTTAAGCAGGAAGTAAATACATTCCGTTAACATAACGGTGAACAACGTGTTTTCCTTATTAAAACTTATTTTAAATATGGTGAAAGATATTCAGAAGATATTGGAAGAAAATTTCATTTTACATACGTTAGAGAAAATACGCCGACAAACCGTGCTATTAAACTTATCATTGATAAATTTAAAGAAACTTGTGCAGTTCATAGGATCAGAGAAGTACACTTTATAAACGTATTGATCGTTCAAGTGAAATTATTGCAGCTATTAGCACAAGAGTTGCTGAAGAGCCAAAGACATCTGAAGTCAATTGGAATTCGTCACCAAGATCATCAACTTTTTTTCCATATGCAACATCCTCAAACCGTTCAACACAATTTCTTATTTTAATTAAAATACCGAATTTATATATTTTATATATATTTTTTATATATATATTTCATGTTATTATAAATTTAAATATAATTATTAACTTCTATTATTATTGTTCAATATTCCAAAAACAAAATTTAAATTCAAACAAGAATAATTAGGAGATATATCAGGAAATCGTACCTGATGCAAAAATATGATATTATAAATAATTTAATTTATAAAATAAAATTTAATTATTTTATTAATAAACCCGCTATATTTTATCATAGGCGGCGGAATTATATTAAATATACTCCATACATTCTAAACAACCTCAAAGACCACAGCATCGAGTAAATAGCGCAAGTTGAACTATCATTATGCGTATTAGTTATTCAAAATTTTGGTAAAAGATTAAAAACCTGCCAAGCTAACAAAGAAGTTTACTTGAACGACACTCTTTTTCATTATTAACTGAACCCATAATGTACTTTAATTTCAAATAAAAATAAATAAATTATGTTTTTTATTTATAATTTAAAAAGATACAACAAATTTGAGCACCCTTTTTATGAATGAAAATTTACAACTAATTTATATTTAAATATGGTAAACCGGGACAGGTAAGAACATATTATAGTTTGATGTTTTTTAGCTTTCAAATTTTCTGTTTATTAGGGTAATTTCATCTGCAGGGTACATCTGACAGCTGTAATCTTTAACAGCATTTCATCCTTAGATGGTTTTTAAAACTATAATCGATGGTTTTTTGTTTAAAGTTGTATTTGTGATGTTTTGATTATTCGTTTTCTGCGATAGGTGGCACTATATCTATCATTTAAAAACAATTTAATTAAACGTTGTTTCATGCTCAAGGTTGTATTTTTATTTTTATTTGGTTTCAACAATTATGGGTTTGCTAATGTTTTCACAAAACGCTGAAATTTTCTTCAACTCTTAATTTTGTTCCTTTTGGTAATACATTCAAAAATTCTAATAGATTTTCTTGGTCCAATTACTTTCGAAAAATTGCTATGACCCTATTCCGTAAAAAACCTGAAATAATGTAATATTGTTTCATCATGTACATTACTTGCTGTAACATATAGAATTTCGGAACAAGTTATTGTAAATCGAATGTAACTGGTAATAAATTATTATTGATTTTGGAATTTTTAATTCATTTATTGACAACAAAAAATTTAGGATAAACACAAATGAATAAATTATGCATTTTCTGAATGTAAATTCAGTTTAACATCGTTCAAATTTTAAATGTTGTTGATGCAATTGGTCATTAAGGTAATAATGCAGTAATAATGATGTTATACATCATAAGTTATTCAATTTACGGCAATAGATGATGAGATAGATATCTGAATTACGGTTCTTTGACAGTTCGAAATTATGAAAAGCTACATATCCTCACTCACGACTTGTTTTTGAAAAATTTTAATTATGACAAGGATTAAAAAAAAAAAAAAATACTAAATTTTTACAAAAACCATTTTATCTGTTCAAAATAATCTCCATCATAATATATATATATATTAGAAATTAGTCGCAGGGAGTTAAATTAAGTGAATAAGGTGCATGCTAAATCAAAAAAATTTGATTATTAGTTCAATTCTGTGCAATTTTTGATCATCATATGCTTTGAATTTACCTATCGAAGGCCAGTTAAAATTCAATGAATTATTATTTTCGGTATTCCAAGCTTCATTTCGATGAATCTCGTTGAAGATTTCCTAGAAGTTATAACGAAATCATGCACTTTTTCTTCAGTAAACTTCTGCAAAGATACGACCTGAACGCTATATAGTTTCTCTGCCTTTTTTTGAATCATATAGGCCATTTAAAAACTTGTGCTTTTAACCACTTATTGCGAGGGTTTTTCTTTGAAATAAGGTAAAAAAAAAGCAGGTTTTTTTTGTTTTTATTTATAATATTGATAAAGTAGAAATCATAATATAAACTTAAAAAACCATAAAAAATTGGAAAACGTTAATTTTATAAAAAATTAAAAATTCAACTTTGTGTGATAAATTTTCAAACAAGGTGTCAAACAGAAACCCACGTTGCAAAATAATACACTTAAAATATGCAACAGAAAAACACTCCATAAAACCGTGAATGCAAAGAAAAAGCACGTCTGATCGTGTTTGTTTATGTTTGTTTTGTTATACGCATGCCACACGCGCACGCACTAAATTCGAACGAGCATACAATAAATGTACCGTAAGCTCTATGAAATACAAACGGGCGAGAAGGTATCGCTCCAGATAAAAATATAAACATAATATTTATAAGTGGCGAGAGTTACTCTGGATAGCGCAAATCGGAACACATTTGATGCGCGAGAGGGTTTCGTTCGAGATGCTTAAGTGGTTAACACACAATTACCATACACGATATTAAACAATTCATACGTTTGAGTAGCAATTTTATCAATTTTAAAACAATGTTAGTTGTTTGTTTTTATATTAATTTTTCGACCGACCCTCACAAACAAATGTAACTTTATGGCTTGTATTTCCGTTTCTAATTAAGGGTTAATTTTTGTCAATTTTTCAAATGTTTTTCAGAATTGCCTCAGTTTTGTAAAATGTGCAAGGTTTTTAAAAATTTTAACATTAACTTAAATACAGTAATTACACTATATGTTAAAATTTACTGGATTTAATAGTAAAATTTATATAAAAGATTTTTGCAAATTTTTAAAAAAATAAAAATGTATTATAAATAAACTTATAAACTATTTAGTACTCTTGTACCAAAGAAAAATTTCATTGTCTTGTTCCGAAATAAAAACTATCATTCGTCCACAGTCCGATATTGTTGTACATGTAACAGAGTAAATTATGAAAACTTTTGTAAAAGTGGCAAATATGGTATAATTGTAAAAACCACAATATTATTGCGAAAATTAACAAAATGCAAATCTATAATTTACAAATTTTTTGCTAAATTTTACTATATTTATAAGCAACATTTGCAAAATATATTGCTAAATTTACAAAATTACTTTGTTCCAATTTCGGATCAACTTTCACCATATTTAAAATAAGTATTTATAATGAAAACATGTTGTTCACTCGTGTAGCGATACATTTTAATTTACCGAAATGTATTTAATTCATTTAAAAAGATACGTCAAATTTGAAAATCCTTTATTAGAAAAATTTTATGGTAAAATCTACATAAATATTGTTGAAATTAACAATTTGTTAAATCTAAATTTACTATAATGTTGATATAATTATAATACACAAAATTATAGTTAAAATACAATATTTTTTGTGTAATATACAAATTAAATGGTTAAATTTACAATATTGATGAGCAAAATTAACATAATATATTTTTGGGTTTACTGCAGAGTTAGTTGAATCTACTAAATATTGAGTAAACTTTATTACAAAATATGATAAATCAAAAAAAATTTAAAAATGAATTACAAATTTGACTATCTTTTTAATTGACTCAAAATTCCTAGTATTTTTAGTAGTATTAAAATATACTTCAGTGTAAAAAATGATTGTTTGTTACGGCCAGCGCACATTAATGCATATACTCGCTGCTTGAGCCAATGAAAAATATATACGTTTCTATTTACAACATAAATTTATATTTGCTTATCTCTTTTCAATTTTTGATTTAGCGCGTAAAACTTTAAAACTAAAATAAATTCAACATTTTGAAAATTAAGCGAACAACGAAACCAATGTTCAAAATTTTTTCTATCAAAACTAGTATATAATCTATTACATTCACATAATATTATTATTGTGACAGTAATTCTATGTGACGAACGTCATATTTATTTGTTTTTGTTTATTTTTATTTTATAATCTAAACAATTTCGGCTTAAAACATAACCACTAATTCATTTATTGATTCAAGCAGCGTGAATATACATTTATATACGTACAAATTAAAATTAAAATAAAATAAAATTATAAATATAATAGAAGCAATTTTCCAACTTGCATATTAAGACCGGTTTTGGATAATTTTAAAATGCAATTGAATGATATATTGTATTTATTGAGCATAAAAATATTTTAAAAGCATTTAGTATTTTAATCAAACCTAAAGAAATTGCATTGCAGAAGCAAACGATATTATTATTTCATTGAAAAATACATATAAAAATGTTTTAAATTGTGATTTGGAAAGTTTAATGTCTGAATATAAAATATGGTACATGATTCTAACAATATTATGATTTATTAACATTAATTCAAATTTTTGCATAATTACATGTCTCGACATGCACAAATGAATGATCTTTTTCTATATTGCGACCACTCAAATCGTATATAAGAAGCATACAAGGTAAGTGATTCAAGTGGATTTTGGCTACTTGGGATGGCAATGTTACATTTATTGGTATTTTAATTATTTTATTTTTGTTATATGATATAAATTGTAAATACAAATTATAAAAGTGATGTTAGATAACCATTCGTAAGTCCATTTACAACAATTAAATACCACACGGACATTTTACGTATGAAGTTACATGTTAAAATCAGGCTTAAGTTTCCAAGAAAGAAGAATACACATTCGAAAGTTACCATACCATCGTAGAGTGGTAAGTTATGTATATGTAATTATAGTTGTGATTGATTCAATAATTGAGTCTCGGACTTCGAAAATGGAGTTGTGGTGGTTCATATCTATAGCATAAGTTAATAAATAAAATATTTACTATCAATATGAAATGACGTGTTTTCATATATATTATTACATTACCAATCTAATACAATTACTACTATAATTATATATTTTGTATACTGACTGGATTCGAACAATATTAATATGTAGAAAAAGAGTAGTTTTGAAATATAAAGTAAAACTTACCAAAAACAAGTTTTACTAGCTGTATGTTTGATTTTCTGTAAAGAAATGGGTGCCACTTTTTTATATTCGCATAGGTCTGGAATCAATTCTATAAAAGTAAAAAGTTAAAAATATGTTAGAAAATATTTGAAGTATACTCTCACTACAATTTGTAGTAACGGTGTGTCGGTTTGGATATAGTTAGTAGAAAACTGACAATTAAATGAATTCTACATTACTAATGACTGCTAATTAGAATTATTTAACAATTATATGTTGGTAAAATAATAAATACTAAATTGCACTTTACTCATGTACATGAAAATAAAAAAACAAATTAAGTATAATTACTTAAGAAAAACAACACCATTATCAGAAAAACACCGAACAGTACTCAGTACACAAATAGTTAAATATTACAAGATAAGCTAAAAATTCGATTAAATAATTTAATTAAAAATTAAAAAAATTATTAAAAATTAAAAAATAACAATTAGCAGACGACGTATATTTAATTCCGCTATGAAAAACATCAAGGAACAAACCAAAATCAAAAACATTCGAATAATATTTAATAATCTCGACATATTAACATGATACAATAAGTCTCTATAATCATGTATATGCATGGTGTGTGCCGATATTGTTAATCTCTGATTAGAATTCAACACAATATTTATCAAAGATTTTCATTTTTCTGATTCCATAAACACCTCGTTATCATTATTATAGCATAGCACGGAGTTAGAGATAAAATTAATTTTAGCTGGCGCATTGAGAATATTACATTTATAATTATGTGTTAAAAGTACAAGTTTTTTAAATGGCATAAATGATTCACAGAAGGCAGAGAAGCTGTATAACATCCAAGTCGTCCATCTGAAGAAAACATTGAAACAGTGCGTGATTTCGTGATAACTTCTAAGATATCTTCAACGAGATTCATCGTAATGGAGCTTGGAATACCGAAAACAATAATTCATTGAATTTTAAGCAAATTTTTTTGATTATATCATTCACAATATTCATTTAATTTAACTCCCTCTGCGACTAATTTCAATTACTTAAACTTCATTTGGCGATGAAAGGACACCGTTTTGCATCAGTTGAAGGCATTCAAAAGGCGATGATCACCGTTCTCAATAGCATTCCAATTACAGACACAAAAAGTCATTTGATTCACTTGTTGAACGTGCAAATCGATGTATTTCAGTTGATGGAGTTTATTTTGAATAGATAAAATGGTTTTTGTGAAAATTTAATATGTATATTTGTGTTTTTTTAATCCAGTCCGGATTATTATGAGACAGAGGTTGTATTACCACATTTCAATTTTTTGTTGTTTAATTACTTTTGTAATTAATGTTTATCAGTATTTATTTATTGGCTATACTGATTATACTGTTTATTTTAATTATTTTATTTCAAACGTCGGTTCCTAACTGTTGATGAAACTTGGAACGATTTGTTTCCAAATATGAAAAGAATTCTGGATGGAAAGTATCTTATATATATATTAAAATGACGGAACCATTGCAGTCGCGGTTGGATATTATATAAACCTTCCGGAGTGACATTTTAATGATGTGATATTGAATTAATAATATGTAAATTAAAATTTCATTTTAAAATATGAGATTATTATAGTATTTAAAGGTAAGTCCACTAATTAATGATTGTTTAAATTAATATAGTATAGACTTATTGAAAAATGAAATAATTTATATACGCATATGGAAAAATGTATTAAAATATCAAAGTAAGTTTGTTAGTTTACTGTTTTTTAAATTAATTACCATAAGAGGATTATTTTAAATAAATCATATTGTATTTGATTTGTGTATATTGTATTAAGTATACATTTTATATAAAGAATTTATAAATGGATTTTGTGGCATTCATTATTTACGATATGAATATATTATTATATATTTTATATTGTATACCTATAATTACATATAATATACATGTAATGTATGTATTCACACAGGCTGTATTGTTGAAAGATTTCACCCTAGGGTCAAATTGTTATTCTTACAATGAATTTTTACTCGGGTTATTAGCAATTATGTTCTCTGATGTTTTTCTCGTAGTATCTATTTTATAATAGAAAGAAATATGACTAAATGTACATGCTATTAACGTTTTCGTTAACTTAAAAAAGACTTAGAAAGACTAGACTAGACTAGACTTAATAGCCAAAATAAAATGAAACAATTATATGCTCGTGATCGCCCACCTCTTCTCCTCGACGCATTACCTTATACTTCCTATAATAATAAAAATAGTCTCAAAAAATAAAATTTATTTCATAATTCATTGGGCACTGTGATGATATGTTGTTTTTAAGTGACAGCATCGGCAGGTTAATTGTTAGAGTTTAACACATGAAATTCTCTCTTAAATTATCATTTTGGCATATTTCATTCCATTCCAAAGTTATGGCATATTTCAGTGAATTCCAAACATCGTACAATTTTATTACTTATAATTCATTAGTAGTATGTCAATATGGTACCTTTCGTTACACCCTGCATATACAAAGTTTTGCATGAATAATATTGATTCTAGGATATAACGTTATAAAAAAATCCTTTTTTACATATATTGGGTGTTTTACTTAGTTTTGACTACTATTTATTTCTGGCTAATAGTAAATTATATTTCAATAAAATTATCTGAAGGTCTTAAATCTTTGCATTGATTGGAACATGTGGTGATCCGATGGTGCATTCACAGACTCGTGACTGCATGCGGTAAAATTTTCCATTTACGTTCTTTCAACGCAATTTTTACTGGTTGTGCAACATGTGGTCGAGCGTTTTCATGGAGCAAACTCACCATAAGTAACACAGATGTTTCTGTGCGCTTCACCAGCTGATTTCTTTGTATATCAACGTAATACAGTAATTCGCTATGGGAATGATATTTATTTCGTTCCACTGTACATCTTACTAAAGAGTTAGGTTATGTTGACCAATCTCAAATGAAATATATAATATTTTAAATCAGAAATGTCATAGGTTTCAAATGGCGTAAAGAACATCAAAATGTCGGTATTAAAAGCGAAACTAAAGTCAACTAAATATCAACCCTCAGAACTAAGTTAATCTACCAATATTTTATACACCTATAGGAAATGTATAATATAAATAATTTATAAATTTAACATAATTAATATTTTCTTTAATACTTTGATTGATGTGTTATTTCCATATAACTTTTAAATTGTTTTATACTTTTCTAATTATTCGTGTATTTGGTATTATGAGTTTATGTATACAATCATCAATAAGCATTACAAAGTTGTAATAGAAGTTCTTCTTCATAAAGTTTACATTATTATTTTAAGTTATTTGTATTCGTGCTTCGCAAAAAAATAGCACTCATTTGTTTTACCAGCGCTTATCAATTTGTGTACGTCTTTAAAATATGCAAAATAATGGTATTTTTTCTCGTGTGTAGTGAGGAATCAATCGATGTAAAAATTATTTCTGATTACATGTAAACAGGTTCAATGAAACATTGAGAAGTGCGCGCAAGAATGCCTTTTTAATTTATGAAACTCTATATCATAAGAACTTTTTCTCATTCTCTTTCTTTATTTTAGAAATGTTCCATCATATGTAGATGCACTATTATAACATTTCCTTGTAAAGTCATTACAGCACTAGAGGGTACGTGGTGGTGGTGGGGGAGGGGTATGGCTTTTGTGGTTCAAACAAAACATCGTACAGTTCAAAATTTCTGTGAGACATGTAGATTAATACATCATCAGCTTAATGAATACCATTTATTTGTGTAAGAAATGTCGTAAGTGGTGGTTGAAATTTCGCATGATAAATAATAAATGGAGTTGCCGAAAGTATTGCCCCCTGGAGCACTCCGACCTCAATAGAAAAAATATTTGATTTTACTCAATATAACGAAGAATTTTCTGTTATGGAGGAATACTTATCCTAAATGGTCAGAAAAGTGAAATAAATATTTCATCCTATAAATTAATCCCTTAAACCAGTTCTGTCGAAGGCCTTTTCTATGTCCAGCGAGCAAACCGCAGATGGAATGTTTTTGTATAGGTTTAACCTGATGTCCTCCTTGAATTCAGTTAATTTGTGTAGCCAAGAAGTTTGTTTTCTAAAGCCAAAGTGATTATCTGGTATAAAATACCGATACCCCCACACCTATTATCCCCCAATCTGCCATTTCTGATAAAGATATATCCCTTAAAATGTAGTTTATGAACACTTTTTACTTTCATTTAGAATAATAGCAGTAGGATTATTTGTTTTTAGAAAGGCCTCTAACGAATATATTTTTTGTTTACTAACCAAAGAGTTAGTATTAAGTTGAATAATTTTTATATAATTAAACATTGAAGGAAGGATTAGTAATATTCATTATGAAAGTTAGTAGAGCTTCACCCCTTAATACAGGATCCTAAATTTTGAAATAGCCAGACATTAAAGCATTAACTTTACGGATTGTTTCACAAAGACTAATACTAAAATGTTTTTACAATCATCAGTCAAGATCCTGTAGGGTCTTATACTATAAATTAGTATAATAATGTATGTATAGAATAGATTTATTATTTAATTGTAATCATTGTTTAATTGTAATAATTGTTTAGTTAAAGTACCGATATTTATATTCATATAATTTTAACTAAAAACTATTTTAAAATATAATTATTTTAGTCAGTTCTTCATCATATTTCTTTATATTCAAATATTAAAAATATAAATTCGACATATCATTACGAGGATATATATAATATATTAGGTATTTTTAGTTTTAGTATGTTACATATGGTATATGCCTAATAAATTAATTTTTATATTGATAAGTATTTTAGTTCTAACAAAATCAGAAATGGGATAATAGGATTATAGGATCTAACGATATAACGATATAAGGATATAAAGATAGAAGGATATATGTATCCGTAACGTGTTTTTAAGTATTTTTTAAAAAGTTTTATTTGTGAAATAATTGTTGTATTTTGTGTAGTTTTAAAAAAAAGAATTTTTAATTAGTGAAAGTACCGTTACCGTTAGACGAAAATTTTTTTCATACGTGTCTATAGTCATAGGTGATATGGATACGAATTTTTTACAAAAATTTCTCAATACGGCTAATGTCAGCCAAATGAAAAATAAATTGATAAAATTGAATTTATCGATTTCGTGAACGAAAGCAAAGTTGAAATTTCGATTGAGTGAAGCATGGCAAGGCTTAACGGAAGAAGAATTAAAATTACAATTAGAAGATAATGATGAAAATGAAGATGATATGTTACATGAAAATTTAATTGATGAGACACAGGTTCTAAATGATGAAATGCTTAGATTAAAAAATATTTTGAATAAAATCAAAGAAATTGCCGATTTAAAAAAAAAGCTACGAGAACTTTTAGCAGAAAAACATATGGATGATATGAATACTGTAAGTAAAATTTTTTATAATTTTAAAGATATTGAGGATAGTTTCCAACAATTTAGTGGTGATAGTTATTATTCAACAAAAAATTGGATTACGAATTTTAAAGAATCTGCTGATATGTTATGTTTAGATAATAAAACGAAATTTTTATATGTAAAAAGATTAATGATAGGTACTGCAAAATTATTTTTAAGAACCGTTATGGTTAAAACATACAATGAATTTATAAATGCATTGTTAAAAGAATTCGATAAAAAAATAACGGATGTTGAAGTACATAATGAATTAAGAAATCGCCTCAATCAAACGGACAAATAGATCGAATAAATAGAATACTAACACCTGTGTTATCGAAAGAATGTGATCCAGATACCACTAGTAATTGGAGTAATTGTATATCAAAAATTGAGTTTGCTATAAACAATATATACAATAGAGTACCGGGTTCAAGCCAAGTATGCTCTTAACATATGTTATATAATTAACTAATTTCCGTACTAATTTATTATATACTCGTCATAATTTTCTAATTTTGGCACAAAAAGCATATATTTGAAATATATTAATTATATGAACGCACTCCAATAATCAAAAAAGTAGACGTAAATCCAACTTCCATGTATATGTTAGAATATTCGAATTGTATCCCAATGGAAGTGCATTCAATTGAAATAAATTCTGTATCGTAAGCGAAAATACTAAATAAAGATTTGCGTTTGGACAAAACGGTCTTTGGTAATTGAATGTGGAACACAATGAGGCTTTCCTCAAACAACTGACCATGCGTTCATTTTGTGAGTATAGCTGTGTATGTGCCTTCAAAAAAATATTATCTTTTTTATGATATTGTAAAATAATCCCTTGAATTTGAACTTTAACTTGACCCTCAAGATCATTTAATGGTCAAATCGTATTTTTCAAACCCCCATTTTTGACCCCCAGATTCAGAAACAGTGTGACATTTTACTAAAATGCTGTTAAATGAAAATGAAAAAAAGCAATACCCATGGTGCGACTCCGATGTGGTAAATTGTGCCCCATGAAAGCGTTACAATATTTATATTTATAAAATAAAAATGTTGAGCATGTTCCCGCATAAAAATTTCATTTGAGACGACGAAATGAGAAAAAAACATTTGTTAACAAATACGTATTATTTTGACATTAAATCAGAAGGCGGCCATTTATATTAAATTATTTTTTAATGTAAACTATGTGTCTATGTGTCGGCCGTATTTAAAAAAAAAATGCTTTCACCTAATCGCTTTAAATTTCTAGCTCTTAATTGTACACTCACTTTTATTTTTATAGATTAAAATATAAAATATATATAATAATTGAATGATATTCTCAGAAACATTTTATTATACAATATGGCTTTCAATAGCATTTCCAATAAACTTATGTTCAATCATAGTATACTACCACACCACACCATTATTGCTGGAGGCATTTTTCAATCAATGAACATGATTTGTTATTTGTATTATAAATTTTCTTTCAACCAAATATCTTTTGTTTATTTTTATATATACTTTTCCAATATCCTATTTAAAATTAAATATAAATGGATGTAATGATAAATGCATGTATATAAATTATAGATGTAGAAGAATATATAATATACAGATACACCTACGAAGTACGAGTATATACAAAAAGCTTTCCATAGCTAGTTATAAGAAAATCAATCAAAATTTTGATTGAAAATATAGATGACCTAAATTCATCAATCATATTTGCCTCTTTTTTGTTGGTGTATAACATTAATACATTTTTTTTTAAATACTAAAACCCATTGCAAGTTTGTCTATTTTATTTTTTTGTTACAATATAACTAATATTTTATATAACGTTTTTATAAATGAAAAACAGATTGACATATATCTTTCTCATAAATAATACCTATATCATCATTTACATTATAATTATGTATATTATTATTTATGTTGTGTGTGTAACTGTTTGCACATCGTTTTTTATATATTTTTTTACCAACAATATTATACACACCAAATGTGTCAATTTTACGTCCACTGTTGAAAAACATTTTGTTTTCCCTTTTAGAAATTTTAGTATCCATAAATATAAAAACAACAACATAAAAACCTTTTTTTCTGTGTATTTTATAATATATATTATATTTATTTCCTGGAAATTGTAAACGTTTTGCACCACTAAACTAAAGGTTTGATAAACTCAAAATCACGTATTTTACCGTGAAAATATACTAAAAGATTTTCTAATAGCAACACCTTAACCTTAAAACCGTGTTCATGCAAAACAACTTATTATCGCGTTGCCAGGCATCCAGTGCTCCATATATATTTCATATAATGTTTTCATAATATCGTATATTTTTTGATTTGATTGTATTTTATTTAATAATAAATAATTAAATTTTTAAAAAATAAATAATTAAATTATATTTATTGTACTTCTTGATCGAGTTTTTTAACATTAACATTAAAAAAATTATTATTGTTAATTAATTATTAAATTATCTTTAACATTAAATTCTTTATTTATGATTATTTCATTGTTTATTTGAACATAATAAAATGAAAATTATTGCAATTTTATAAGTTTTCTCTTTCTAAATTTTTATTATAACAGATAATTAATGATAGATAGGCAATATACATTGATATGGCAGGGATCATAAAACAATGTTGAAACATCACTAACTCATCAAATCATATTATTTCTATAGAAATAATAAATAATGCTAATAATAACGACAAATCTAATAAAACACTAACGTTATAAAATTAATTATTGTATTTACCAAAATAATTGAATAAGAAATTTAAAAAATTAAACTGGTGAATGTGGTTTGCGTCGTTTAGTCGGTGGTAGATCTTATTAATTTAATGGCAATCAGTGCAGATTCCCTTAAGTTTTCTTCTATGTAACACGTGCTGTTGCCAAAAGTAAAACATTTTTTCTTGTATTACTTGTGTAACTGATGATACAAATTGGACATGAGTAACAAAATATCGAACTAAATTGGCCATGGTTGAGTTCCGACATAAACTTCACCAGCAAGGGAATAGTGAGTGCACGAATCAACCAGCCAAAAAATGTTTATGCCATATACCCGGTTTACTGGGTATTTGACGAAACGAGCATTGTCCTCGTGTAGAAACTAATTGTTCATCAAGAGTGAGTTCTAAAGACGGTTTCTACAACACACGTAAATTGTCTAAAAGAACAACTTACATATATGTCGGAATGTGGCTAAATTATCTTCTTGCAAACGCATGTGTCTTGTGCGTGCTTCATCGAATCTAAGGAATCGAGACAGTTGTTCAAACCATTCTAATGACATTACAGCATGATAAAATGGTGTATTTGTTTCATCAAATAAATCTTTTGCTGGAACTGATGCGCCTTTCTCAGTACCTGCATAAACAGCAAAGTGTGCATACACTCGATCCTCATTGTGTCACCACTGCAATTTCGAACAGAAGGAGGAATATTTGATTGATAAAACCTTTGCTTTGCGATTTGTTTCCATCACAACTTCTGAAATAATAATTGCTGGTAAGTAAACGCCTGCAAACTTTTTTATCGAAACTTTGTAGTTTATATGTTATTACCGTTTTCATAAAAATAGTATACAACGAAAATATTTTGGGGAACACGGTTATTGTATGTACATTGTTTATGCATATGTGGTGACCATAAATGAAATAACCAGTAAATCATTTTTGACTTATTAACATTAATAGACTATGTATTCTCTGAAACTAGTACCCATTCAAAGTTTACTTACAACTAAAAGTACGTTTGCATGCATATATATTGTTTTTTGTCATTGAGTGTGCCGAACACGGTTTTAAGGTTATTCACTTCGACTGGTAAATATTTAATATCAATTGCTCTGTGCAGCATTGAACTGCGTCATACAATTAAAACACTTTAAAGTGGAAAATACAACGATGAAGACGGTATATATATCTAAAACTTTTTGCATCATTGATCAAATATCGTAACTTACGTTAAATAAATTTTAGGTATTCTATCACAATTTTTATTTAACAAATAAAAAAATGAATAAATAAATTAACTAATAAATTATTATGTTGATAATAAAAAATTGTTTAATATTATCAAATTAACTTTTAAAGAGATGACTGTGAAAATGTGGAATAATACAATAACACAATAGAAAAAATTCAATAGCGGTTTTAGTAAGCATTTTCAACATTCATCATTCATCAAACCACTCATTGCTAATTGTCTTCCTCCTTCCAAATACCATCTGTTATTGAATATATTGAAGTATAATTTTGAATCTTCAAAATAACAAAATTTTATCCAATTTAGGCAAAATTTCTCTTCCAATACTTTTAAAACTGATGAAGTGATAGTTGAAATAGTACTGTGCGTACTACAATTGTCAAATCATATAGTCCGTTGATATACATAAGCTAACAATTGTAGTGCAGCAGTAAGATGGAAAATTGGCGGAACCTTTGTTGTTCGAATTCCGTCAGGCAGAGGTTAATTTCGTTTAACAAATATAAATAAAAACATCCTTGCTCATTTAAAGAAAATTAACAAACACATAAATCAGTGGTTATCATGTGTTACGTACAATATTTACAAAATGTAAATTATAAATAGAAAATACCTACGTCGTGTACTGTAAATGTAAGGGGCCGGATATAAGTGCGTATATCTTAAACTATAATGCAAAATTCTTATATACACTACAGCATCTACCTCATCATCAATAATCATTAAATGGGGTTACGTAATTCATTTCTAAATTTAATTCGATAATTATATTCAATCATATCACAATTTTTTTACTAGATTACTTTTAAAGATAAACATATTGACTATCAGTAGTCTTACACGATTCCGCCCGAGACTTTTTCTAGCAAAAATTCGAATTAAAGAATATGCAAAAATTAAAATCAAAACCGTATGAAATACGAATCATAATGTTTTTTGAATAGAATATTTAAGTTTTTATTAATATTCCTTATTTAGAATATTATAAATCGTTGTTTGCGTGCGTGACCGAACTATTGATTGTATAATGTATAATAATAATAATCAAGATTAATGTCTTGTATTGTAATTTGCTATCTTATTAATCTTATTATTTTTTCAGAAAATAGCTGTTTTCAATAAATATATGAAGATTTTCCAATAAAGAAAATGAATTATTTATTTATGTAGAACTGAAGTATTTACAGGATTAACAGTCAACGAAAAGAAGCTATAACAACAATTTTTACAATCATTAAAACAAATTGTATAAAATATAAAAACTCATACGTATATATCCAACCAGCAAAAAAGCAACTACTAATGATACGTTATTGTTATAAGAAATGATAAGATATTAGGTGTATTATGCTGCAAAAGCAAACCGGATGAATATTTTTGTTCGTACTTTTCATGAGGAGCTTACAATAATGGGTAATGGTAATACAACATATTTATAACTATAAAATGATATGCCATAAAATTTGTTTATTGGCTATACTTTTGATATATAATATACAATATGAATTTATATTATTATTTATATAAAACTGAAAAGAGCGGAAGTTTAAGAAGGACATATAATCCTTTTATGAATCTCTATATATTGTATATGACGGTACATAACTATATGTGATTTTTTGTGTTACTCATATAACGGCGGTGACATAGATGATGAAAATATATGTAAATTCTATATAGATTAACAAAAAAGAAATAAAATAGCGAAAATTAGTATAAATGAATCGAAAGGAAAAATTTCAAGTTTCACTTGGAAAAATAACAGAAATTAAATTTGGTTAGCTGTTTTCTCTCAAAGGGCTAGTAAATAATCTTTGAAAACCTATTTGATTCGATAACAAATTTATCCTTAGTAACCCATTGGCGCATACACTCATATCTTATTTATAATTTATATGAACTCGTTTCCATCAATGTTGTTCAACTGTTCTGAAAGTATTTATTTTAAGCTTTTTTCAAGGATATGCTTCTTTCATAAAATCTACGAACAATTTTCTGCATTGCTAAGACTTATTTCTCAGAATTAAGACTCTAGCACAAATGCAAAATACCTATACATACTCTTTTAAAACATACTTCGAATAATATAATAAAAATCATAATCAATTTGTCAAAATTTTAATAAGAACCATTCTTTTTAATGGATAGCTATCTGTTGAAATTTTACCATATCAACATTTGCGATTTTAATTTATTTTAGATCTTCGGTTTCTTTTTTAGCTACCTGTAGATATTGTGAATAAATGTGCTTTACATACATTTTTGAAATATATTTTACACTGAAAAAAAAAGTACGTGGAGTCAATTAAAAAGTAACGTCAAAATAATGAAATATTAATTAATTTTGCTCCGAGGAACATGGTTCATTGTTAAAAGGAAATAACATTTATTAAATCAACGAATAATTCATTAAAACATAATATCGAAAATGAATGTTTTTCAATGAATCACTTTGTTGGTTTAAAGAATTGTATAATTGTTTTGATGAATAATATTCCGTTTATTAACTTATTATTCTGAACATAAATTAATTAATGATCGCGAATTCATTCATTCAATTAACAAGTACATTTAGATAATTTTTAAAAATGAAAAATATTAATGAATTATTCATTTAAACAATGAAAATGGGGTTATAAACGCTATTCATTGAAAGTATGTACAAATTTATTTTCAGTGTACTACGGCCCAAAAATAATGAGAATTGCTTTATAATATGTAGCACCTACGGAGCCTTCTGTTAGCTACTAATTGATTTATGTAGTGTGAGCCGACTTTAAGAAACCGTCAAAGCTTCATGACATTTCTGTCAGTGTAAACCAAAATAACATGCATTAAGTGAAAAATGTATAAAACAAATATTAAATTTTGTTTTAAAATTGGTAAAAATGCTACTCAAACATATGATTTATATCTGAATATCGAGAACCATGTAGTTGGAGATATGATAATGTAACTTCACATCGTTCAACAATTATCACTGGTAATTTGACTGAAAATCAAATTTGTTGATGTTTGATTCATTATTTGTTTGCACTGAGAGTGGATTCTAATTATAAGTGAATGCCAGTAAATGAATAGTTAGGTAAATGTTTGACATATGAATGCAAAATTGCGATTGAATTTTAAAAAGTGAATATAAACATAAATTAATTTTTGCGAATGGTTTGTGAATGCGTATTTGAATTGAATATAGATTAAAATAAACAAAAACTTTCAAATATAGGTGTATGTTTAACTGAATTCTTCAAATTCATGCACAAAAATACAGTCATATTTTAATTAGATTCACGATTTCGAGACAAGTGATATTCGTGTGAATATTTGTGTAAATGAAAATATAATCAATAATATGTTCATTTGCTTCCTGTCAATTATGTGTGATTCTCCATAAATAAAATTAAATGTTGCGATTTGTTTATTTGAATATTTTTCTCCGAATTTGTGTTTTTCCACAATCAACCATAAATTCATAAATAATAACATGACCAACACAACACCACGAAACATGACCAATGGTTGCTACCATTTTTTAACATAAATAATTAGCATCGATTTTTTATATTTTTGTTTAATTCAACTGTTATAATAAATATTATTACATTTAAGTTTTTGTAGATTTTCGTACATCCCTCACCTCAGATCATTGAACTACAAATCAATTCGATAATAATATAGGTGTGCATCACGGATATCTAACTAAAACTCAAAAAGAATGATATCAAACTTTAGTTGCATTTAGCATGCTGAGTCTTAATTCCAAATTATGAATTTTTTACCGAAACATCAAAAGTGTTTTGTTATATGCATGCGAAACCCCACCATCTCACCTACAAGTTTTTGCAAATAAATGCATTCGAATCCTTTTGCGTCCGATGGCCTGAAATAATTAGTAATAGAGAAGCTTTGGACAATTTGCAAACTAATGTATTAATATTCAGATTAGAAGACGGTCACACATCAAGGAGGGTTATAGATGACACAAAAAGGGAATCCTTGTAGTGCAATCCATAAAGCAGCTAAGGAGGGAGGACCGACCAAACAATGCATGTCTTAAACCTGTGTTTGCCGAAATCGAAACTCAGTGCAAAACCTGAAAAGGTATGAAGACTTTCGCCCAAAATCTAATCAGATATCACATTTTTATTGATGCTCTATGCTCTCCGGTGACTAATAAAAATAAATGATGAAAAATCACCTCTTTTGGAAGACCAAGTGGTGCCATTGATTTTGTATTTGTACGACCACAACGAAATTCAGATAAACCCTTATGAATCATTTTATTGGTGGAATCCGAAAAGTATTAGTTAAGTCCTACATTACTTTCTGAGATTACTTTTTTACCACAAAGTAAAACTAATTGACTTATCTGTCTATAATTATGAAATCAACATTACGAAATGTACGGTGTTAAAAATAATATCGCTTTGGTGATTTTTTACCTTTAATATCGCCTTCGTAATAATAAAATATGTAAAATAATGATTTAAAAATACTTCCTTTCTTCTTAGCAATACCTAGATGATGCTTTACTAGGATAAATCGACAATTGCCGGGTCTTATCTTCTATATAGATGTATTGATTTTGTTTCACCGAAAAATTTCTTCTTCGGGCTAACAGTACATAAAAAAAAAAATAAATTAAAGAAATGGTTGATTTCATCCGATTCACTATAACATTAGATAAAATAGTTAATGTTATTGATATAAGCCAATTGATATGCCAGAATGGATCATTAAAAAACATTTAAGCATAAAAGAGCAAATGTTGTGCTCTACATCGAACAACAAAAGAAAAAGACATTTATAATGCCATGTAAATAATTAATTAAGTTATTAAGTTATTTAAAATACCGATACTAAAAAATTGACACCAGCAATGATTGAAAAGAATGAAAGATTATTACTGCTATAAAATAATATAAAAATTCTAAATTAACATTGGTCATTCACATAAAAAGTGCCATGCTAATTTTTCCGACAAGAAACAATAAGCACAATTGGAGCTTGTACCCAAAAGTAATTTATGTAAATTATTGTTTAGCGACCAATGACCCGTGAATAATCCCACACCCAATCTTAATTTGTTTCTGGGCATACCCAACAATCTGGTCAACAGCAAAACCTTTTCGTCTGACGTAAGTGTGCAAATATGATTAGGTTCGCATCAAGTTAAACTGTAGTACACTCGCTCGATATTGACATGATCAGCTTTGTTTTAAATAAAAGAAAAAAATTTAGTGTCATTTCATAATTTTTTCTGTGTTTTATATATTCATTATTGTATCGTTTTAACAAAAAACACCCTGCATCAGTAGCGTCTGGTGAAAGTGTTGCCAATGTATTTACTGAAGTAAAATCATTAAGTGTACCATATGCCACCGTAGAAAAAGTTAGTTATTGTGCTTAATTTAGTTTAATATTTTCATGAAATTATTATGAAATCAATTATTTTTATTCGCAATTACATTTTATATATTGCACCCATCCGTTTCACTTCACATTATTAAATGATATAAGGTAACTGTGTAGGTTAGAATCTGTTTAATCGCTAAATGCATCATACAAAATACCAAAATAAATTAAACACAAATAATCTCAAACTTAAAATAAAAGTATTTCAATAAAATTATAAAGCCTATCTGTAATCCAAAAATCTAGAATATATAATAAGAATAATCAAAACTTTCAAAAACTTTCCTTTATTAATATAAAAATGGAAAAAAGATGAGCAGTTGAGTGAATGCATGTCGAATTGTGTCTGTCGGTTGTGTTGCATATTTTTCAATTATTTTATGTGTATTATTGTATATTTTATTATAAGTTTTTATACTGTTTAAATACTCGTAAATAAATGGTCTGTCTTAAAGAAAACGGAACTTTTTGAAAATAAAAACAAAAGTTTATTACCATATGATATTTACAAAAAATCCATTTATTTTCTTCAAAATAGTTTCCTGCGACTTCAATACAACGGTTTGTACAGTCAATTCACATGTCGAAAATCATTTAGAGATGACCTTCAAAATTTCTGTAGACGCCTTTTGAATAACTTTAATGCCGGCATAATGCAGTCTTTTGGTCGGCAAATGTGGTTTTGAGAATAGATAGAAGTCGCCGGGTGCCAAATCAGGTGAAATTTGGTGAATGGTTAATGGTTAAAATGCAATTTTTAGTTAGAAAATCAGTGATAAGCATCGAACGAGGTGATGGTGAATTATCATGTAACAAACGCCAGCTTCCATATTAAAGACATTGAGGTCCCACACGATAAATACGCTACAAAAGTCGGTTCATAATACCAAGATAATACACATTGACTGTTTGACTAGTTTGACTAGTTGGCGCAAACATTGACGAATTCATTTTTCGTCCAATGCTAAAAACATACTGTCACTTTATGCGTAATTTCTTTGCTTCGAATGTTGCAAACGTCATGAAATTTTGACATAACCTTAGTTCGCCTACCTTTCCGACACTGATTTGTGTTAATTGATGGTGCCACTAAAAATTAGTAATTTAAAAAAAAGTTCCGTTTTCCGTGAGACAGATATATATATATATATATACTTTATTACATTGTTCCAGTCTACTATCATATCATAATTTTTTATGTTGTTGGCACATTGTGTCTATTGCAGAAGTAAATATGTATTCAAATTTTAAATTAAAGGAAAATTCAAAAACTAATATTTATATATAACTATGAATATATTGAAATTGTAATGAAATAAAATCAATTCTTATAATGAATTAAATCAAGTTGAAGGGAAAATTGCAACGCATTCAGTGAATGCATTGAATTCATGGACGAGACGTCACTGCCCTGCACATTATAGAATATACAATAATTATATTTACGAAAAAGTTTTAATTCAATGAAATGAAATATATTCACACATCATTTAACTCTTTAGTTGATAATTTAAAAAAATTTATATATTTTAACATTCCATAGGTATACCACCATACAATAAAACATTTTTCGATAAAGAAGAAAATTTTTAAGGATTAATTAGTATATAAAAACTGATAATCTTAATTGCTTTGTAAAAGAAAAAAAAATAATGAATACATAAAAAAATAAAAGTAAGCCTTTTTGCCTTTTTATATCCTTTTTTTTATCAAATTATGTGTTGTTAATTACGAGTTACGACTTCTTTTTTCCCAGTGGGAAATATTTTATCTAATACAACTTTATAAGCATTTATTTTATTTCTAACAAAAAAGAAAACGGAAAAACACTTCTTAAACGCGTCTTACTATAATATTATAATTCTATGAAAGCAGTTTCTAGTAATAAATAAAAGTTCTGGAAATTTAATGAACATACAACGCCACAATTAATATTTTATATTGTTTTATATTAACGTATGGCAAATGTTAGTATCTAAAAATATAAAACAACCAAATGAAACATTTATAAAGTTAATTCAGCCATGATTGGTATTGTATATATTACCACAGTATACAGGTATCCCTCCTATAACACGCTTAATTCGTTCCGTGTTATATGGCAACCATGTTATAGGAAACTTGAATGTCATACAAATTTGAGATTGCGTGCCGTATTATATGGAAACTGTATTCTAAACGTAAAAATGAACTCTTCATCCTATTTCATCAGACCTGTATTTTTTTATATTAGGAGATAAAAATTTATTAATTCATTGTTATTTTTTTTAATAAAAATATAAATAATACAAAATAAATTAATTTCGCTATTTAACTAAAACTTTAATATTTTGATTTTTATAAAACAATCAAATAAAGTAAATACGAAATTATTAAAATTATATTCAATAAAATTGTTGAAGGATCGACACTGTGTTAGTGTTATAAATAATACCATACACATGCACACATAGGTTACGCATACAGAAAAACCACTTTCAAAATTTTACGTAGTCACACATTTTTTTTTAAGTTTAGGCCATATTGTATAAAAATAAAGCCGCGGTCATTTTTAATATTTTATAATTAATAATTTTTAGTTTATCTATAACATCAAATTTAGTTACTCCATTAAGTACTAGAAAATATATATAGTATATTTTTGACTATATTTCAAAAATAACTATATTATCGAATGTAAAATAAAAGATTTTTTAATCTGAATTAAATTTCTTAAATATTAATAATTTCTAATATCCTATTTACATCGCGACTACTATTTCGCAACGTTATTAATTCGTTTACATATGATATATGTGTTCATATCGGTAGGAGAGTTACAAAACTGACATTTGAGTATATGAGCAAAAGATGGCATTTAGATAAAAACCAAACATATTGCATTACATGTATTTTCCAATCTTTCCAATCTCTGTTTTACACTTTACACTTTGCATCGACATACTAACCTTTGCTTTAGAGGTAAAGGTAACCATTTTTTTTTTTTTTTTGGATACTATTGGAATGTAATTCGTTCAATTTGACAATAGCAGAAGAAAAATGAAATATACGAAACATTAATTTTTTACAGTCAGATTATGTATGGATCCATAGCACTAGAGCGCAATAAAAAAAATCATATAATCCAATAATTCGATGAATTATCGGAAAAGTTTAATAATAAAACTATATTTACGTATCGTGTAAAGCAGGGTTATTGGCAGATCAAGTTAAATAATCAGTTCAGCAAACTACCAGGTAAACGAGTATGAATGGCTGTACTTATATTAGTAATTGTGAAAGAGCCTTAATGCGATGTTTTTTTTATTGTTTTGACATCTGTCAACAACATTCAGTGTGGTAAATTACATTTGTAATACAACAACATAAAACTTTATCGTGTTAAAAATGTCTAACAAACGATTTGGGGGTATCATTAGTTTTTTGTTATCATTTAAAGAAAAACGCAGCTGAATCTCAACGAATGATTGTAGAAGCTTTTGGTGATCATGCTCTATCATTAGCAACATGCAAAAGATGGTTTCAACAAATTAGAGACAAAGATTTTGATTTGAGAAATGAAGAACGTGGAAGACCACCAAAAAAGTTTGAAGACAGTGAATTGCAAGCATTGTTGGACGAAGATGATACACAAACTCAAAAACAACTTGCAGAAGCCTTAAATGTAGATCAAAAGACAATTTCTAATCGTTTAAAAGCAATGGGAAAGATTCAAAAGTGTGGAAAATGGGTTCCACATGAATTGACTGAAAGGCAACAAGAAAATCGAAAAACCATTTGTGAATTGCACCTTCAACAATACAAAAGGAAGTCTTTTTTGCATCGAATCGTGACTGGTGATGAAAAGTGGATATATTTTGAAAACGCAAAAAATCATGGATTACACCTGGTAAAGCAGCAACATCGACTGCAAAACCAAAACGATTCGGTAAGAAGAGAATGCTTTGTTTTTGGTGGGATCAGGAAGGTGTGGTGTATCATGAACTTCTGAAACCTGGTGAAACTGTTAATACGTTTCGCTACCAACAACAAATAATCGATTTGAACCATGCATTATTAGATAAACGACCAGAATGGACAGAAAGAAAGAAAAAATCTGTTAAGGTAATTTTGCAACATGATAATGCACCAGCACACAAAGCAAAACCAGTTCAGGATACGATAAAGTCGCTTGGATGAGAGCTGTTACCACACCCGCCTTATTCACCAGACTTGGCTCCTTCGGACTACCATTTGTTTTCATCGATGGGACATGCTTTGAAAGAACAGCACTTCAAAACATCTGAAGAAGTTGAAAATTGGCTATCTGAATGGTTTTCGTCCAAAGCAACACCATTTTTTGACGTGGTATACGAAAATTGCCTGAAAGGTGGTTAAAATGTGTAGAAAGCGATGGAAGTTATTTTGAATAAAATATTTTTGATTTTTCTATTTTAAATAATGTGTTTTTCTTCCTTCCATTTCATACTCCTATAACTGGTATGTAATTTTAGTACACCTTTTGGGTGTTTTCCGATTTTTAAGACTGTCTTTTGTGATAAAGATCCCTTCCGAAGTATTCCAAAAATATAACGAACGAAATTTTGGGAATATTCCTGGTGTAATCTTATGATATATTAATATAGAAGAAAAACATGATAAAATTTAAAAAATGGTAATTAAGAGGACAAGAGATTAACATATTAAATTTAATGCATCGAAGGTACCATATAAGTTAGATAATGTGAAATACTTCGCGTCACATTATTTCGAGTAAAGGTATATCGTGCGATCACGATTAAAAAAACAATTGAGGCGAGTAGGAACACGTTTAAAAGTTATTATGAATGATTAATTATATTAGAAACATATACTAAATTTAACTGAAATATCTGAACCTTTGAGAGAACTTCAAAAAAAAAAAATTTTCTAACTGGTGGCAACCGCACCATGAATGTTTAGAACCAATAAAGTAAATTATTTGAGAAGCAAAAAATTTAAAAACATAATTAATCAATGTCTAATAAAATACTATATCAGTCCGTATAAGGACTATACGGATTAATTTAACAACTACACAATAGGAATAACAAGTGTTTATTCTGATTGTGTTTTTAAACTTATATAATACTTTATCTTCTATAGGGAAATTTAACTTGATTATTAATTTTAATATTTAAGTTTTTAAACCAAATATACTAACAATTTCATTTTTCTTATTTTCATTCCAGAGAATCGAGCTGGGGAAATAAAATCATTTTTAGTGATTTATTTAATTTGTGTTCAACATTTAGTGTTTTTTTAGAACAATTATATATTAGTGCTCGTGTATGTTTGTCATTTAAACTTTAAAAACGTTCAGTATTGTATAATTTTAACGTGTGTAAAGTAATATTAATATATCAAAATGTCAGACAATAATGAAATAGTTGATGATCCAGTTCCGTCTACTAGCAAAGCTAGTGTACAGGATGCTTCATACAAATATTTGCAATTATCAAAAGTTAGTAAATACATTCGAGATTATGTGCCAGCCAGCTACGGCTCAAACAGCCATTGGACGTATCTTTATTATATTAGTTTTATATAAATTTTAATATTTTAAAGAAATTTATATTAGTTAATTTAATTAATATTTGTAAATATTGTGCGGTTATGCAATAAATATAAATAAATTTTTTTAATATTTAAATATTTTTTAATAAATAAATAGATATTTATAATATTTATTTGTTTTAAAAATTAAATTAATTTATTTATGTGAAATTTTAAAATTTAATAATTTTTATAAGTTAAGATAATTGAGGCTAGGAAATTTTAGCATTAAACTAGGATTAGATACGCTATTATTAAAATTTAAATGTACATAATATTAGAGCAGTAATAAATTAGTCTTGAAACTTTAAAAAATTTTGCAGTAATTTAGTCTATTCAGAGGAACTTGTTTAATAATTGACGAACCACAATATATCTTACTTAATTTAATTAAATTTTGCATATCATTGTTGCCTTGTTTTTTTTATATACTAAGTTATTTTCTCTTGATAGCCGTAGTCAACATGTAATTACTTAATACTTATTTAGCAGTAACAAATACCGATGCTAAAAGTGGTTACCATTAGTTTAGTATTTTTTTTTTTTTAAATCAGATATTCCTCCAAGTGGAGTTTTATGTCATCTAATAAATTTTTCCTTACATCCAAGTTGGTAACTTACTCCGCGCATGGGATTTACCAATTGTACGGCAATTAACGAAAGAAAGATGTTTTCAAAATTCTATTATTTTTATATGGGTGGGTGATTAGCCTATATGGTATAAGATAAAAAATTAATATAATAAATAAAATATTATTAATAAGTAAAGCAAAAGATGAAATAAGAAATTAATATAATCACATATACCAGGTGCTCCATTATAAAGGAACCACCCAAATATTTCGGTAAGGGATGACCCAGATGAAATAAATTTCAGACGAAAGTTTTTGCTTTCGCAGGGAACGTCTGATGGTAACTTTGAATTTGACTTTGGACTTAACATTCAATTATTTGAATCCCATTTGAAAACAATTTTGACCTTTAAATAACCATCAGACCTCTCCTTCGAAAGTAAAAATATTTTTTTAAAATTGTTTTATTCGGGTCATACCTTGCCAATAATTTTGGGTGGATCTTTTGAAACGGGTTACCCGGTAAATGTATATAATAGAATAATAGTATGTATGTACGGCAAATGAGAATGTCATTAACTCTAATCAAATATAGAATTTTAATTGTAATAAAATATATGTAGTGAATAGCCAACAATAAACAATAAACTAACTACCTAATACATAATACATTGAAATATTAATTATTTAAAATATAAATTATAAAATTAGGATGATTGGCCTGTCATTTATCTAAAATACATAATACATTTACTTATAATTAATATCGTATTAATTAATAATTAACATTTGTTTTATTATATATTTATAATGGTCTTTACGGTAATCACACGTTATATGTTTGTATTTGCATTCATGTATTGTATAAATACGATACCAAGATTAATATTTTGAAATCGGATATTGACCTTTTGTGGCGCATATTTATCACTAAAATATTTTTTAACATAATTATAGAATGAATATATAACATATATTGAATATTAGTAGCAATTCACAGCCATTCGAGTATAAATAAACCTCGTTGATAACTCATTTATTGAGGTTATTTAACACCTCGAAAGGAGGTGTTATTTATCCTCATATATATATCCGCGTTAGTATCTCGCCATAAAACTTAAAATTTGTTTTTTAATAAGAAAAATATTTTTATTAACATTGTTAGTTTCATAAATAGATAAACAATTATAGAAAACATTATATTTTATTGATTATTTTGTTAAATAATTTTAAAAACATTAAAAAAATAATAAATAATAAATTAAAAAAATACATTATTCAATATTTACAAATCAAAACAAACAAATAAAAAGAAAAACTATCGTGTCAAATATAAAACCTTTCCAGACATATTCAATTGTCAAAAGCAATCAAAAGAAATTCCAGAATAAAAATCAGTTTGACCATTATATCAAATATAAAAGTTACTATTTTTTCTACTTCATATAAAATATTTATGCTTTTTAAAGAAGTGTAGAAAACATGATAATATTAATTATGTGTTTATAGATAACTAACATTTTAATACTATTATCATTAGAAATAAAAACAAATCTCCGTATAATTATTAAATATGTGGAAATAGTTTTACATTTCATTAAAATAATAGTTTTAACGCTTCTGAAATTGAAACTAACTAAGTGAAGTTTCTTAAATGGATCAGCAATAAAATTTTTTTTTCAAAAAAATAAACATAAAAGTAACATGGAAGATAATGTAAGCAAATAAATACAATATTAATTAAAAAAAAAATTGGTAGTGTGATTTGTGATTTTTGATTTATAGTGAATAAAAAAAAAATGTTAATTAGAAATAATAATAATAGCAATAATAACATTTAATAATAATAATACTTTATTTTTTATTATTGTCGTGTCGTGTTTTTTATAGTGAAAGAAAATAAATAATAAAAACTTTTAAAATATTAATAGTACAAAAAAACAACAAAAACACGAGACATGATGACGCGTAATACGAAATTTGAAATTTGATTGGAAAATGAAAAATTTGTTTGAGAATGGTGGAGAATACCATATTGTATCCTCGATCGTTAAATTTAGTGAGGTTAAATTTTAGTTATCAACGAGGCTAAAATTGGCTGTGAATTGCTGCTCTTATGAGAAAGAATAATAATGATATGAAAAAGTATATAAAAATATTATAATGCCATAGTCGACGCTTGTAATACATAAAATTTATTTATGCCTGGAAAGAATATTAACTGGCATGCGAATTTAATTTATTATAAAAATTTTATTTAGTTTGTCCGCAAAATTTCCGCATTATAAGTAGTAGTGTGGCGACATGTCAAGACGACGTCGGTGCGAACCCGTCATAGGTATGTGTTCAGCAATGAACACATGCAGGTAACGGTTCGCATCGACAGTGAAAATAAACTGACAAGACAATTTGAATTGACGGTACAATGAGACGTGAACAACAGAGAAGATTATATACAACCACGCCTACAGGACGTAAAATTAAAGCATAAAATATAATTAATAAATACTCAATATAAATAATAATTAAATAAAAATATTAAAATAAAAATAAAAAATAATTAATTATAAAAGTAATAATAAATAATAAAAATAAATAAATTGTATTAAAAATAAATAATTGTAAAAAGTGCAACAGTTAGAGTTGTAGTACGCAGTAAAAGTATTAACCCTAACATTAAATCCCACAGTAGTCCGTAGTTTCAATCCGAGGAAATATCTATGGATTTCTTACGGATGTCCGCTGAAATTTTATATGATCAGTGCAACCCTGTCCATGGATTTTTATAAAAAATGTCCTTGGATTTTCCGTATATTTTCGATGATAATTTCTACGGATTCTCCTTTGAATTATTTCTCGTTAATAATAAATGAAATCAATAACATAAAACTGAAGAAGGCTCCTGGGTATGATCTAATTACGGGAGAGGTTGTGAAGCAGCTTCCCAGGAAAGCTATAACACATCTAAGAAATATCATTAATGCCTGCTTCAGAATAAAACATGTACCAATATATGGAAAGTGGCTGAGGTAATAATGATCAATAAACCTGACAAACCACCTCATGAGGCATCATCTTATAGGCCAATTTCATTATTGCCAATATTATCAAAACTATTTGAAAAACTTATTTTAAAGACACTAAAACCAATCATTGAGAGTAAACGATTATTACCGGATCACCAATTTGGTTTTAGAGACAAACACTCAACGATTGATCAGGTACACAGAATAACGGATTTGATCGAAAGAACACTAGAAAAAAAAGGTGTGTTCCTCAATTTTTCTGGATGTAGCACAGGCCTTCGACAAGGTATGGCATGAAGGTTTAATACACAAGTTAAAAAAAATGCTACCAGCACGGTTTGCAGAGATATTAATATCTTACATGTCAGAAAGATACTTCAGAATAAAACAGGATGGGGCCATTTCTCAGTTAAAACAAATCAAGGCGGGAGTACCTCAGGGAAGTGTACTTGGACCAATGCTTTATTTATTGTATACTAGTGATCTTCCACTGATGGAAAACAACTTGATAGCAACATTTGCTGATGATACTGCCATCCTGGCTGTTGGGGACACTAACGAAGAAACAACCGCGAAACTGCAGGTGGCTATTACACAGATAGATAACTGGACCAAAAAATGGAGAATGAAACTAAATGAAACAAAGTCGAGTCACGTAGACTTCACAAATAAAAGGATTGTATATAGGCCTATATTTATTGGCAATCTGCAAATACCATATTCCAATTCGGCCAAGTAACTGGGCATGACTTTAGATGCTAAATTGCGTTGGAAAACACAAGTGAATAAGAAAAGAGATGAACTGGATATACGTTATAGACAAATGTATTGGCTAATAGGAAAAACGTCTTCTTTGACAATAGAAAATAAATTATTGCTCTACAGGCAAATTCTAAAACCTATTTGGACATATGTTGTGCAACTTTGGGGGTGCACCAAACAAAGTAATATAAATATAATACAACGATTCCAGAATAAAGTGCTCAGAAATATTGTGGATGCACCTTGGTACATTAACAACAAAAACCTACATAGGGATCTAGAAATAGATAATGTGATGGACGAAATTAAAAACATGGCACAGGGTCACGAAAGGAGACTACGGGCACATGTGAATATTGAGGCTTACAGGCTAATAGACAACTCAAATATAACAAGACGACTCAAAAGAATAAAACCGTTTGAATTGGCATAATACTATAATCGAACAAAACTAAAATGAATCGCTGGATAAACTTTTAGTATCCTAAACAAATCAACAAAATAAAATTGCTTATTAGTCTTTAGACTAGATTGTAATAGTTAGTAGTATTTACATTCAAATATGGATGCTCATGCTCTTGGGAAGTTTTTTAGTGGATTCGAGTTCCACACTACCACTTGATAACGCGCGCGTTCCTCGTGGTGTCTTTTGAGATTTTTACCTACCCACGCAAAAAAAAAAAAATTTTGATAAAAATACGGCATATGACAAGTGCACTCGCACAAACATTTTGTTATAACAGGTTGTAACTTGTTGAAACAAAATTTAATGAAATAAATACGTAAATAAAAATTATGATATTTATATTTTCCTATGTAAAATATAATTTAATTGTAAGATTAAATTAATAAATTCATAGTATAATTTTGTATAAATTTGACATACCAGGTATAGGAGTATGAAATGAGCCTTTTTTAAAGGAAGAAAAAAAAATTATTTAGAATAGAAAAATCAAAAATATTTTATTCAAAATAACTTCCATCGCATTCTACACATTTTAACCACCTTTCAGGCAATTTTCGTATACCACGTCGAAAAAATGGTGTTGCTTTGGACGAAAACCATTCAGATAGCCAATTTTCAACTTCTTCAGATGTTTTGAAGTGCTGTTCTTTCAAAGCATGTCCCATCGATGAAAACAAATGGTAGTCCGAAGGAGCCAAGTCTGGTGAATAAGGCGGGTGTGGTAACAGCTCTCATCCAAGCGACTTTATCGTATCCTGAACTGGTTTTGCTTTGTGTGCTGGTGCATTATCATGTTGCAAAATTACCTTAACAGATTTTTTCTTTCTTTCTGTCCATTCTGGTCGTTTATCTAATAATGCATGGTTCAAATCGATTATTTGTTGTTGGTAGCGAACCGTATTAACAGTTTCACCAGGTTTCAGAAGTTCATGATACACCACACCTTCCTGATCCCACCAAAAACAAAGCATTCTCTTCTTACCGAATCGTTTTGGTTTTGCAGTCGATGTTGCTGCTTTACCAGGTGTAATCCATGATTTTTTGCGTTTTCAAAATATATCCACTTTTCATCACCAGTCACGATTCGATGCAAAAAAGACTTCCTTTTGTATTGTTGAAGGTGCAATTCACAAATGGTTTTTCGATTTTCTTGTTGCCTTTCAGTCAATTCATGTGGAACCCATTTTCCACACTTTTGAATCTTTCCCATTGCTTTTAAACGATTAGAAATTGTTTTTTGATCTACATTTAAGGCTTCTGCAAGTTGTTTTTGAGTTTGTGTATCATCTTCGTCCAACAATGCTTGCAATTCACTGTCTTCAAACTTTTTTGGTGGTCTTCCACGTTCTTCATTTCTCAAATCAAAATCTTTGTCTCTAAATTGTTGAAACCATCTTTTGCATGTTGCTAATGATAGAGCATGATCACCAAAAGCTTCTACAATCATTCGTTGAGATTCAGCTGCGTTTTTCTTTAAATGATAACAAAAAACTAATGATACCCGCAAATCGTTTGTTAGACATTTTTAACACGATAAAGTTTTATGTTGTTGTATTACAAATGTAATTTACCACACTGAATGTTGTTGACAGATGTCAAAACAATAAAAAAAACATCGCATTAAGGCTCTTTCACAATTACTTATATAAGTACAGCCATTTATTGGCAGCGGCTCACTTCATACTCCTATACCTGGTATAAAGCGCTTACATAAACAAGAAACAAAAACCGCGGATAAAATCTATGAAAAGTCCTACAAAATTCCTTGAAAATATATCGATTTGAGTTGCTGGTTGTTTTAAAAATTATGAAAATAAATTAAAATACTGTTATATTAAGTGGAAAATCTATGGACATTCTTTGGACAAATTCCAATACATCTTTCCCATGGAAAATATATGGATTTTTTCCACTGAAATTTTCCTCATCTTTCATAATACAGACAAAGTGTTACTAGGGTATTATTGCTTTACTTTTGTAAACAATTTTATATTATTCACTTTAGTGAATGTTTATTTTATATTTTTTTTTTCCTTTATCAAAAAAATTTTAAAATACTTTCTGTAATGTGACATTTACATTCTCATTCTTTTGGAAGAATGCATGGAAATAAAAAAAAACAACACATTTTTTAATCAACAAACTTCGTGGCGCACATCTTACGGAATTAGTTTTTTAATCTTTATAGACCTATTCCTATACAATAATTTCAAAAAAAAAAAGAAACCACATGGTTATATAAACATAAATATGGATTTATCACAATTCGTACTGTGCGATATAAATTTCATATAATAATCCGATAAATCTTGATTTGTCTAAATATTAAATTATGCCACTGTGTGTAAATATAAAAAAACCCAAAATAGAAATGAAAAGATAAAAAAAAAAATTTAGAAGGTTTTACGCAATATATTAATTTTTTTTTCTCTTTATTTTTCTCCTCCTATCCCATCATTTACATTCCCAACCCAAAGAATAATAAAATTTTGCTTTTCACATCTCTGCAATGTATAAATATATATAAGTACATACATACCGACATACATATATAAATAGAATATGTTTGATTATCGTAAAATATATATTATTTATAAATTATACAAGCGCGTACAGAAAGCACAAAAAAAAACAGTAAAAATAAACAACACGCAAATATAAGCTTAACAGAATAATAATTTTTGACCTTCACTAAATAATAAATACAAATCAGTGACGACGTCGCGTGGTAATTTATTTTGACCGCATACTTATTTAATTACTACATGGCATTAAAACTCAGGTGCGGTTTTACACTTATCCGACAAACTTCTCCAATCGTACCTATGTTCCAACCCCGAATTTAATGGATGCTAATAACACAGTTTATTGGGTCTATAGCCATTTTGTCTTAGATCTTCCGACTCTCCTGCTTCATTCTGCTTCACTATTCAACAGTTTTTTCGTCACATTACCTCCGTACAACCTATCTATTTCGAAGTTGTATCTTCGCACACTACCATATTGATTTTAGACATCGGAATGTCAACCAACCCGCTGATGCATTCGTGTAATATTGAACGTATGCAAGTTTTATACAGCTTGCACTTTTCACTTACACTTTTCAATGTTTATCAATATTTAGCAATATTTACCCTAGTAACAATTTGTCCGTACTTTGAAAAATGAGGAAAATTTCAGTGAAAAAATCCACATATTTTCCATGGAAAAGATATATGGAATTTGTCCAACGAATGTCCATAGAGTTTTCACTTAATATAATAGTATTTTATTTAGGTCAATTGAAATCTTTGGATTGTCTGCGTAATATGTCCAACATATATCGGATATTTCCGAGGAATTTTGTAAGACTTTTCATGGATTTTATCCACGATTTTCTGTTCTTGTTTATTACAAAAAAAAAAATACTCAATCGTTGAATTTTTGTCATCGTTCAGTATTTTCATTCTGTGCTCATAGAACTTCTGGTCTATAGGTAAAAAACTAAACCGTGAATATAAATTATATGGATATTCTGTGGAATAACAGCAACGAGAAAAAATTCTAAAGAGAAGCCGTAGAAATTATTCTCGGAAATATGCGGATAATCCAAGGACATTTTTTATAAAAATCCATGGACAGGGTTTCACTCATCATATAAAATTCCAACGGACATTCGTAAGAAATCCATAGATATTTCCTCGGATTGAAACTACGGACTACTACATATAATGTGGAAATTTTGCAGACAAACTACGGGCAGTGTTACTAGGGTAGGCAATATTTTTGCAGCGCAATTTATAGAAAGTGCACTACATTCGTAATAGATTTCCCTGTCGAAGTCCTTCTAGCCAGCAAATCTATCAGGTTTTTTTTTTAATACAAAATTTTTCCATAACTATCCATAACTTTGGCCTATTGACGCTATGATATGCAGCCTTAAAATCAACAAACAAATGGTGTGTGTCAACATTGTACTGCCCACAATACAGTGTACTAAATATTATGGGCAATGTTTATTCCTCTTTAGTTGTTGCAATCCAATTTGTTGTCACCTTTTTGGTACAATAAACATCTATTTTTCTGAAAATTACAAACAAACAACCACTCTGTAACTTCTAAACTAATGTTTGGTTAGCATTATTGAAATATCATACGAATATTTTGTTAGAAGAGCCATCTGGTGGTTAGCCCCGGACTTTTTGACCTATGTGCTATGTGGAAGAAATTAAAATCATGCTTTGCCCGTGCCACAACATAGGTTATTGGAAGGGGGATGATATTTAGAAATTAGTGATACGATGATGAATGTGTAAATGCTTCGGATGTAAAAAACGCATCCATTCTGATAATGCTAACGCAGGCAACAATAACCACTATTTAAGACTATAACTCTACGAGGAATTTCGAGTTTAAATTGATTCGTAGAAAAAATCGAAAACTGGAACGAAATTCAACAGAAACAATGATAACAGAAGATTATACCGGAGTGTCAACCGTATTCGCAGCGGATATATTCAACAAACGTTTTTGTGCAAAAACAGATATGGATACATTCTTATGGTGCAAGAGGAAAGGTAATTCGAAAGATGTACTTTAAAAATCAATTAAATGTAAGTACGCCAGTAAATACTGTGGAAGATATGCAATTTCATACTTCATTTATAGCTGAACCATCAATACAAGAATCCACACAAATCAAAATATATGGTGGCAATGCATGCATCAGTAATTCGAGATCAGAATGTATGTATTGGAGATTATCAATTTGAAATTGTAAATGGTTTCGTATATAGTTGAGATCGTTGGTAAATGTTGAAAAAGATATTGAAGAGGAATTTCAGAGTATCAATTGCAAACAGATGATACTACGGGCCGAAAAAAACAATTCCAACCGAATACATTGCAACTGGACTTAAGTGCAAGTTGTATAAAACATTAGTACATCCAATATTAACGTATGGATCGGAGGCATAGTGCATGACACAGATCTAGGAACAATTACTTCAGATTTTTGAACGAAAGATACTCTGTGGCATGTTTAATTCCGTCAAAGAACTTAATGATTAGAGATGAAGATACAATAATAGACAAGTTGTACAGGTGAACCAAATATTTGGGCAAAACAATCAAAATCAATAGGAACGTGTGAAACCAGAAGGAAGAATAAAAGCCGGAAGACGTAAGACTAGATGACTATAGATACAGTAAACTGTGATATTAAGATCCTTAAAATTCGGGATTGGAAAACGTTGGCTACTGATAAATCCGGTTGAAGAAGCGTGTTGGAGAAGACTAAAATCGCACCTGGGTTTTAATGTTATGCAGTATAAATAATAAGTATGTATTTTGTGTGATTGAATATTCTTGCTACTATTACTAATAACACATATGAAATTATGAAGTAATTACGTATTATGGTAAAATTATAAGTTATTTCACCACAAATATAGAAATAATATCACATACCGTACACATATGTAAAAGTGTTTATATCTTACCATAAAGGTCAAAACTTTTGTCAATTATTATATGATTATTTATATGTTGGTGCATTGTATCGCTCAAATTCAATGTTTTTACATTTTTATCCATAACTCAAATACACAAACATTGACCGAATACACAAGTCGTCTACCGTCGGTCTTAGAACAAAAACTGTATCATAATTTTCTATTTCGATAACTTATAATATTACATCAATTACTTCCAACCAAAATTTTACTTCAGGCTAATTAAATCACTTTAAATCTGAAGTATTAAGCCTAGTTTCCATTTGCGAGTAATAACCGTGGTCAAACGGGAATTTCCCTCACTGATTTCCATTTACGAGAATTATTCTGACTTTTAGTTATATTTGTGTGTAATAAATAACATGTAATCGTTATCATCACATTTGTAACATTTGTATCTGTGTGTTTGTAAAATACCCGCGATCTCGGGTAAAATATTAAAATAAATTTAACTCGCGGAGAAAAAACTCGCAAAACGAAAAATATTTTACCGCATAAAAAATTTACAAAGAAAATAAATAAATTTTTCTCCCGCAGCTCGCGTATGGAAACTATAGACTTTATGAAGTAAATATTTTTGCTTTTAAAATTCATTAAAATATTATAATAACTCAAAGAAAAAGCATTGACTTCTGCGATTGTGTTTGTGTCAATATTACAATATTTTCCTAAAAAAAAACGAAGCAAAGTAGCAGTTTTATATGGCACCAAAACAAGAAAACAATAAATAACAACTTTATTTATACAATTTGTTGCATGTTGATTTGTCAACAATGATATTTGATTTACATGAAAATAAAAATCAAATAAACCAAGCATAAATATTGTGTCGCACGTCGCACCAAGCGCATTTCCAAATGAAAATAAAAAGTAAAAACCATATAATTTGTAAGTGTTGAATAGATGAAGATGGTTTATGATTGCGAACGATACGTATATTATTAAAATTTTACGATTTTAGAATTTTATGAATTATGGTTGCATTGCAATCATTTTCTCTTTGAACATCAGAAGCATCAGGAGTATAACATATTTTTCATTTTAAACTGTAATAACAAGTTGCATATATTACTTTTTTTAAATAATATACACGAAACAATAGTAAAAAAAAAACCATGAAACTACCTCAAGGTGTCAATTTAGGGCCACATCATCGATACGATCGCAAGCAAACACAAGCAAGCTAATTGAACTGAATATGGAAATTTCACATCCTCGATAATTATACTAACTCGCAAATTCGCAAAAAAGAAAGCATTTTTGCGATTACAATTTTGCCATCGCAAATTGATTTGCGAATGTTCAAAGGCTCAAAAAATTATAAATTCAAATTATTTGAGACTGGAAAAAATAAAATAAAATATTTATAACCCAAAATTAATTAAGAATATAAAATAAATAATTAAATATATATATTAAAAATAATAAACAATGGAGGAATAATCGCTGGAGGACAATTTTTCAAAGAAATTTTTTCGTGATAGAGAAATTTTAGTTCTATGTAACATTCAGCCCACAACTAACCCACAATTCAGCACAATAATATGGTGGATTTGCCGATTTGCGATAGCTATTGAGGATATGATTTTACGCTAGCAAATATGCAAAACGCAAGTCAGCCATTTTATGTATAAATTTCATAGTATTATGCCGAACTAATTTAAATTCAATTATATTTCAAAAATTCATAATGATGTCAACAAATAGTTTCGACGGTGTTATTTACGGTATGAACGTTATCTCGATCTGCTGATTTAGCAGATTATATTCAGATTTATAATGTTAAACTTGAGTTTCGTTTTACTTTTGTGGTTCGTTTTCACATTCAAATCGATTTCCTAGTTTAAAAAAAAAATTAAACTTAAGCTATAAAAAAGTATAGCAAATTTCGTTTTAATCCCTTCGATGATTTACTACTTATGATTTATAAATTCCTGCAATAGTTTTTTATTAGATGCGATTCAATTATTTAAACTCAACACAATTCGTGTTTTACAAATTCAAGAATCTTAGAAATATTTGTGACATGCACCGCACAGGTAGAAACCAGTACGGCTCGTTCATATGAACATATATTAATCTTGTTGGAGCTGTTGTTACTGAAAATCCATCAACATCGTTAATAAGCAAAACAGTCGCTATTGGGGTTCTGAAAATATTCATAACATTTATCAAACACCATTAAACCAAGAAAGTGTTACAGTTTGGTGCATGATGTTTCATCAAAAATGATCATTGTACCATTTTTCTTTGAATATGGTACTGGAAAAATAATTTGTGTGAATGGTGAAAGAATACAAAGCAATGATTCGCGACTTCTTGATTCTAGAAATGGTTGAAAATAATATGGAGCATTATCAGGGCCGCACCTTCCATAGGACAAAAGGAACGTAGAAACTGGGCGCTTAAAAAAGGAGGCGCAAAAAAAAGAAATTTAAAATTATAATTACATTATAAAATTTATCTAACGCTCAGTCTTTCTTTTCTTTCTTTATAAATGTAATTTTCACTATCATTAATATATTAAAAATTATATTAATTAGTAAATAACATTTGATACATTTACTAATAGATTAATAGGTGCGAAAGGTGCACGAAATGATATATACTCCTCAAAGCATAGCAAATAATACCAATATGTATTTTATATATACTAAAAGTATGCATATGCATATACCAAACATCGCTGTAAACATATAAATGATATATCTGAAGTGCCTTCCTACAATATTTTTCATTGTAATATGTATCTATCTCCACCGCGACATTTAGGTGATGCTCCATTTGACTACACACATCAATAATATATTACATATTTATATTATATAGTATATCAATAAGCATATACTATTTTTAAAGATTTACTAATACATTCTTCACATTCTTCTATTTTCCTGTAAGCTATCAGCTATAAGCGTTACTTCTTTTTTCCACTTATTGTGATTACAGTTCAATTTATAATATAAATAATAAATAAATATTATCACAGTTATTTATTTAAATATTTATAATTGTATCGTTTTTTATTTATAATTGAATTTTGTAAAATGTCGTCTAAAAAGAAACCGTCTAGAGCAGAATATCGGGAAAAAGAAAATTGGATGAAGTTGAATGTAAAAAACAGGCTGCTAATGCAAGCAATTTTTTACAATTAATCCTGATTTTTATATAAAAATGTAAATCCGGCTGAGAATTTATTAGCAGCTCAATTTGTTCCTGCATAATCTGATGAATTGACCAAATCTCTTTCTGTTGTAAGAACAAATAACACATGCGGTGATATAAATATTTATGAAAGAGAGACTTCATCTGAACACTTAGGTAGGGCGGCGTCGCAAACCTACCTCAAGGGTGACTTAGAAACGGTTTATGAATGTAGGGCGAATTTTAGAAAATATGAACAGGGCGCCAAAAAGACTCGGTGCGATCCTGAGCATTATTGGTTTCAACAGGATGGCGCTCCAAGCCACACAACAAACGAAACAATCAAATTAATGAATGAAAATTTTCATAATTTAGTTTTATCAAAAAAAGTTGAACCACATTCACCGGATTTAACAGTACCAAATTTTTTGTATGGATATTTTTGAAAAGCACAATTTATGCTGACTATCTCCACGACGTACCGCATACAACAACTGAAGAATAATATTCAACTTGAAATCGTTCAAATAACAACCGAAACATTGGAAAAAGTGATGGAAAATGCTAATAAAAAAAAGTGTTTTATTGTATTGATGCAAAATTTAGTTAAAAAATACATTAGGTTGTTAATTATGCACCCACCTGTGCATATATGTATATGTATTTTATATGATAGGAATTAATTAATTTCTATAATTGAAAAATTATCCAATTTAATATTTAAATTAAGAATTTCTTTAAGTTATACAAGTAGTATTTATATCTCATACATTTTATATTATTGCATAAATAGTAGCTATGTATATTAGTATATATTGTACGAAAATATTTTAATATTTAATTTAATTAATTCACCTTTCTTTTTATTTAATCCATATTTAATTATACAAGTATTGTATCCATTTGTATGCATGTAACTTTATTTGTGTGCATATCTATGCGAGCTATATGTATAACATTTATATATTTATTTTCCTTGTCGATATAAATTATTGTCTACTTTCATTGCTCATTTTCCAATAGAAATATTTTCCTTATCACTTTTTTCATTTATACATTTATTTAATTTTTTTTTCATTTTAATCTTTAACGCACATAAAAAATAATATATAAGACACACAAAACAAAAAAAAAAAACAAATATTTAAATAGAAAATGAAATAAACTTTTTTTCCAAATCACTTTTTTTTTTTGCTCTCACAAATATGCAAAGAAGATAAATTCTTTATAGGTGTACCACACATAAATATATATAAATATATATGTAATAAAGTACCTATATATTATTTTGGTATGTATATTTATTTTGTTTTATTTCTACCCATCTTCGCGTATGTGATTAAGAGGAATCAGTAGAAAAAACTTTATCTTATACATTTTCTAAATTTTCCACCAAGAAAATAAAAAAAAGGCACAAGAAAAGACAATAAAAATAATAATAACAAATCAAAAATTTTCTTTATTTAAAATTTTTTTCACACACAAATATTTAATATTTACTTTCTTTTTACAATACAAAAAAATAGAATTTCATTTTTTATTTTACTTTACAGAAGGAAAAACTTTTTCATTTACACATTTAATTTTTAACACAATTTGTGAAAATTTTCATACCGTATTTAAATGAATTTTCACAAAATCACATCGTATAACTTTTTGTTACACATTTTGTTGCAATGTGAATCATCTTCTTTTTTTTTTTTTTTGTTGCTGGGGTATTTGATGATTTTCAATACGCTATTTATTTCAATATATATGCAATAATTTTCATAAATTATTTATAACTTTTTTTTTTTTTTTCTTTTAATACAATTTAATCTCAAGTTTTTCCATTTCAAACTATTCGCATAAGCGAAAATGAATGGAAAAAAAAAACGAAAAAATAAAAAATAATATGTGAAATGAAAAATTCAATTATTCACGCACAATTCACAATTTTCACGTGCTCACACTAGGACTAGAAAGAAAATTGAAAATAAAATAAAAATAAAGAAAGAAACAAATAAACTGAATCGGAAAAATAAATAGCAAAAAATATTTCATATATTTAATATGTACAATATTTAAACACTTTTAAACACTTTTCACATTATCTTTTCCTTCTTTGATAATGATAATCATGCGGAAAAGCATATATTTATATTTATATAGATTGCAAATAGACCACAAGAGTAGTAAAAAATTATTCTACTATCAAAAGCAGGAATAGTACCGTTATATACGTACTCAAATAAATATAATAGAAAGCCCTGTGGCATATAAAAAAAAATGGTATATAATAAGAGCCGCCCGATATACCACAGACACTGAAGTAAATATAAAAAAACTTTTCTATTTCTTAATCTATACACAAAGATTTACATTAACATGGATTTTTCTTTTCACTTTATCTTTTACGGTTATAACATTTTTTTTTTTTTTATAAATTAGCGATAATTATTTGAAAACATGTTTTCTACATAAATTTTCTATTTTTTTTTTTTCCATTTCGTCACACTTAACATTTTTGGATTTTGTTTTAATAATTTTAAATTGTTTCACAATGAAAGTCACATAAAATTATATTTATTTTCTATATTCATAACAAAAAAAACACCAAGTATATATATATATATATATATATATATATATATATATACGTATTTAAAAATTAATTACATCACTTTCCCAAAGCAATCCTTACTGATTGACCGTCGCTAACGAACTAACTGTTGTGTATGGCTTTGTGCAAAATTTTGTAAAAATAAATTCATTTTAAAATTCTTTCTTCTATATTCTGATACGTATATTTTCCTGACCACTTAAAAAATGTATATGCCTAACCCTCTTTTTTCAATAAAAACTATATAAATATTCCGACCACAAACATACAGACATATGTATAGTAACTGTTCTATTATAACTATATAATATATGTTTATGAAAATGAAAAATACACATGCGCTCTATCATTTTTATATATGTATTGGAAAATGTTTCAGTCTCATGCGTCGCTCGGCATTTCAGTAACATTCATTCACGACATAGGGTGGTATGTAAAAGGAGAAATTTTATATTATATATACCATATATTTAAAATAAAGAAAACTTTTGTAAAAATGAATAGAATATAGACAATATAGTTAGTTGTTAATATAGTTAGTTGACGAATGTGACATAAAGAAATACATATGTACATACTACTACAATTGTTTGTTAATATGGCGTACTTCCTTCTACCTATTGGAATACATATATATATATATTTTATAGAAACTGTTGCGTTGTTTTTCTATATTTAAGCTTTTGCTTAACCGTTTTTCTTTCTAAAATGTAGAAACAAATATAAATATTTTTAATTTGGGGAAAACTTTTCTATTTTTTTTTTTTTTTGCAAGAAAATGTTGAAACAAATATATTGTATTTTTAATTTGGAGAAACATTTTTGGTTTTTTTTGCAAATGCATTATTAACGGTAACGACTCCTCCGAATGAGTAAAAAACATGACATTTTATAAACATCTATAACTTTTGATCACGAAGTGCCACAATAATTTTTGAAATTGGAAATAATAGATATCTAAATTGTGCTTCATTCCACTAAAAAAAATGTTTTTAAATTCTATGGATTTGGTAACAGAGTATATCAAAAGTGACTGTATATTTCGAAATGATACATTAGAGAATACCAATTACTAATTAATTATAATTAAACTTTTATAGTATATGTATTTTAATAGTTTTAAAAATTATCGGAACTTATGTAAACTGCTATAAAATAGATTAAAATTTAATAAAAAAAAATAAAAATGTTGTGTTCGATTTTTTGAGACACCCTGTATTTTCACTATTTTGGGCAGTCCAATCGCCAAAATAACATCATTTTTAGATTCTTCCAACCAAAGTACCTCAGATACAATCATAAAAATGACAATTTTACCTTTAAAAAAATTATTCATATGAAACACCTTGTTATAAAAATATACATAATTTTATAAATGGTAACCCTATATTAAAAAAGTATGGCTCAAATTATAGGTGAAGAATTTTTCCATTGACTTTATTTAGAGTAATTTTTTAAAAAAACTTGCTCCTGACAAAGTTATAAACATAGATTCACATTTTTTTTACTCAATATTTCAAAACTAGTAAATTTTGATACACCCTGTGACCAAAACCATCTAGTATATAGAATTCAACTAGTCCGTGGTAGAACTGCGAAAATTACAGAAACACTGGTATAAACAAATCAGATCCTGAAGGAATTACTTTTGAAGTACTTTTCGGAGTATTTAAAACAATTGGCACTGCGGACAGGATACAGGATTCTGGTGAAATTGCAAAGAAGTTATGATAAGGAATTTTATTAAATGCTTTTAAAAAATAAAATAATACTTTATGCTACGTGTAATGTAATTAGTTCATACCGTGAAATTCAAATTTAAATTAATTAAATTAAAAATTTAAAATTAATGGTGTTTGTAATAGTTAACAGTTTATATGTACAAATTTTAGTAACTGTAATAAATATATTGAGTCAGTGTTAAATTAATGTGTATGTTAATATACAATTAAAATTATTGTGGTGAGGCGTTATACACATCTGGAAGAAAAATTAATGATGACAATGCGGTAGTGTTGTGAAAAACCAAATTATATGTCATTTTTATAACAAAATCGGTCATGTAATGAATGATTGTCGGTTGAGTAAAGTGTGCTCTAGGTATAATAAATCTGGAGATTGCAAAGTTAATACTAATGTTAATAACAACAACATAATTACAATAACAATAATTATCATCATATTAATAATCATCATAATAATAATAATCATAATAATTACCAAATAATAATATCGTTAACAAAAGTGGTATCTGTTGATGTTAATCATGCATCTGTTGTAACGATAAATAAAATACAAAAAATTGACGATAAAATAAAATACATTTAATTTTTCTTTTATTCTTTTATTTTTCTATTTATTATTTTAATTTACTAAGCTCTTATTCAACCTTCCTTATCAAACTCTTAATTTTAACTGACAAAGTATTTCATCATACAATGTAATTTATATATTTTCAAGTGTGTGTATATGTGTGCGTGCATATATTATAGAACAAGAACAAATAGATCAATCTATTCCATGAATAGTCTCTATCTGTCTCATTCAAGAGTAGTCTCAATGATCAATCTATTCTGCTCTAATTTCATTGGTTCTCTATTATAATCGTTATAATGATCAATACCAATGATCAAATTAGGGAATAGTATCAGTGATCAAGCTATCTCTTTTCAAGAGATTTTCCGTCCCTTGAATATAATATTGGAAACATGATTCAAATATAATTTTGAAAATGCAATGTGAGTCACTCGAGCAAATGTCGAAACTAAAATTGAAAAATGTTAATATTATACAAAGCTAAAGGTAAGCTCACACCGCATCTTCAAATAAGGCAATCTTTTCCATTTAAAAAGACATCAAAATTTCAATCAATATTTGTAAAACATAACAAATTATTATAATACACAAAATTAACTTATATGCTTCAACATGTCGTGTGCAACTATTGTAAAAATAGGAGTCATATTTTACGTGATTGCCGTAAACGAAAATATAACAACGATCAAATGAATGAAACTAATAATCAAGGAAACGAGTTAGTGCAGAAGGTATCGGGTGCCACCGTTCCTGAACGTCTACTTCAATAGAGTGTTCAGTTTATACATATAGCAATTTGGTATGTCCAAGTTTTGTTCAGTTATCTGTTGACGTTATTCGTACTGGTGCGGTTATGAACTTAATTAAAGTAGGATATTTAAAACCTGATGCAATTATAGATGTTTCTAATAAGGTATTGTTCTATGGTATTACGGGAATTTCTTTTTCAATCCGTGGGATCGGTTGAAGCAAAGGTGGACATTTTTGGTGGTTTTCAAATGTTCCAGGTTCTTTTCAATCAGCATTCTCAGGCGATTTGATGGCGCAATCCGTGGAATTTGTATTGTTGCCGCCACGTAGTGAGATGTTAATTTCGGTAGATATACTATCCAAGGACGAAATTTTATGTATTTCTGAGGAACTACAGGGTGGAGTTTTTGTCAGTATTAATTGATAAAACCAACTAATAATCGGGTGATTGTGCTTTTAATGAATGTAAATGATCATGATGTCAAATTAACTGATTTCAAACTTAAACTTGAGATATATGTTACACATTTGTCGACTGTTTGTGAATCGGTTGATCATGATCAAAATCGTATTTCAATTCTGAATGGGAAATTGGATTTGTCACCGGATCTTAATGTTGAAGAAAGGGAGACTATTTTGAAAATTTGTGGTGGTTATAGTGATATCATTCATTTTCCGTGCGACAAGCTGTAATTTATTCCTGTGGTTGAACACAAAATTCTTATTTCTGGGGATACAATACCAATATAAATGTAAAGCCATATATTTCGTTTGCCGCAGTCGCAAAAATCTGAAATTGATGAACAAATTACGGATTTGTTGCATAACCATATTATTAAATATTTGGTTTATCTCGACGATGTCTTTGTTTACGGAAAAAATTTAAGAGATCACAATGATAAAATGATCGTGTTGATAATAAGTGTTTTTAATCGCCTGAGTGCGTACAATTTAAAGTTAAAGGTTGAAAAATGTAATTTTCTAAAAAAAGAAATAATGTACTTGGGACATATTTTATCAGCTGATGGAATTGTGCCGGATCACGAAAAATTGAAATGTGTGGACAGTTATCCACGTTTTGGAATACAAAATTCTTCCATAATTTTCCATAATTTTGACCAATTGACGCTATCATATGCCGGTTTGAAATCAACAAACAAATGGTGTGTACCAACATTGAATTCCCTACACTTTTTTAATATAATCAATATTTGATCAGATGTAGACCGATCTGAGAAGAAATTACACTGGTATTCTCTGATAATTTCACTGGCGCATGGAATAAGTCTATATAAATATATAATATTATCAAATACCTTATAGGCAATGTTTAATAAAGTTATTCCACTGTAGTTGTTTTTGTACAATTGATAAATAATACCATCCTTCCACTCATCTGGCACCTGGTCATTATTCCAAATCTTTACAATTAACTCGAGCAGTTGATACCATAATGCATTTCCACCATATTTAAAGAGTTCACTTGTTAAGTTATCAGATCCAGGCGATTTATTATTCTTGAGCTTTTGAATAACATTCTTTATTTCGTGTATTGATGGTTCAGCTATAAATGGCTGGGCAGTTTGAAATTGGATATCTTCCACAGTATTTACTGGCGTGTTCACATTTAATAGGTTTTTAAAGTACTCGACCCATCTTTCGAGGCACCTTTCCACTTGCGCCATAACAAGACCATCTCTATTGTTGCACAAAAACGGTTGGTTGTTGATTGTATCCGTTGTGAATACGATTAACAGTCCGGTATAATTGTCTATTATCGTTGTTTCTGTTGAACTTTACTATTTCAATGTAAACCTTTCGTTCCAATTCTCGTTTTTTCTTACGAATTACGAATTAGCATTTTCAGCCTGGATGCATTTTTTGCATCCCGAGCATTTTAACATACATCACCAAACCAATCATTTCTTGCTATCATTTGCTTTCCATTAACCTCTGTTGCGCTACCTTCAACGCATGATTTTAATCTCTTCCACTTACTATTTATGCTAGTTTCCTGCTGGTAAGCTTCCAAATCTGTAATAATTCGTTGTTCCATTGCATCCATGTACAATTGTTTTACCGCCTACTGTTCAAGTTTTTCGACCGCCAATTTCTACCCTACGGGTTATGTGTTGTTAATGGCAGAAATTCTGGCTCGTAGCACTATCCGAACTAGATAATGATCAGAGTCAATATTTAAACCACGACAAGTTCAAACATCCATTATACTTGAACAGGGACGTCCATCAATTAGTATATGACCAATTTGATTATTTGTTCTACCATCTGGTCTTACGAATTTCTTTATGTGGGTAGTATGTACCACTAATGTCCATGTTTTTAGACATGGCAAAATCAATCAATCTTATCCCGTTTTCATTCGTTGTTTTATGAAGACTGTGTTTGCCTATAGTTGGTTGATATATTGTTACCTGTTCCACCTTGGCATTAAAATCGCCTAGGACAATCTTAATGTCCTTAACCTCATCAGTTTTCTCTTCAGTGGACGCATGTACATTGATGAGAGTCAAATTGAAAAATTTTGTTCTTACACGTAGTGTACAAATGCGTTCATCAATCGGATTAAAAGCAATTACTGAATTTCTTGCTTTACCAAAAAATACAAAACCGGTTCCGAACTCGCTTCTTTTACTACAATCGTTGTCGACATAATAAAATGTGTATCCTTTTCCTTTCAATAAATTTTTTCCGGGACACCTAGTTTCTTGGATAGATGTTATATTCAATTTAGCTTTTCTTTGTGTATCAGTAAGTGCTCTTAAAGCACCTTGACGTAACAAAGTTCTAAAATTCCATGACGCAAGTTTTAAATCATTGTCCATGTCGAGTCTGTGTTGTGGAATTCATAACTGGTTACTATTCCGATAGTTAACCATACGTCCAACCTACTTAATCATTCAGTAAATTCGTAGGGCATTTACAGGGGTATATCACCTCTTCCGAAAGCAGTTACTATGTAATCACTGAATCATTAACTAAGTTTTAACCGGATTCTGCTTTCAAATAACACCCCATAGCAATTCTAGTACACAGCTGCGAGATTGTTCGCGGCTACTTATTCTTTATTCTTAGCTAACCTATTATATATATGGTATAAAAATTAGTTTTTAAAATGAACATAAATTGTAACACTCGCCCCAAAATAAATAATATTAGCGAACAGAGTTATATAAAATGTTCTCAATGATTAATTATTAGAAAATATTAGAAAATAAAAAGAAAACGGAACAAAATTCAATTAAAATGTAATTATAATATTATATAATAAAATGTTAAAACAACATATATGTTCCTTGTACCCACCAAAGTATATATAGTTACGTATAGATAATTAATGAAATATTTCAAAAAAATGAGATGGAAAAAAACTCTTAATGTAATAATAACATTGCACAAAATAATATGTGTAAAAGAATAAATTAGTTGAAAATAAAAAACGAACGCATTACAAGTAAAACCAATTAAGAGAAATAATTTAACAGAGAAAAAATATGTTTTAGCTTCTTTTTTAGTACAAAATTATAAAATATAAAATTACAATATTATGGGGAAAAGCATATCACCATAAATTTAATTCTCATTATAAGTTGAATAGAGAATCTATGGCATGTACTTAAAGTGGCGAAATAAATTTTTTGTATTTGTTTTAAGTTGATCTAATATATCGTTAATTGCCGTGGTGTCTGCTTGTATAATTGAAAGTCTTTTTGAGAAGTCATTTGCTGCAAGAAGCTTCGATGAAAAAAAAAAAATTATAGATGATGGTAGGCCGAAACCATTATTAAAGTTAACCACTGTGATAAAGTTATGTACAAGACATTTTTGCATTCATTTTTATGACGATTTTGATTGGTTAGAATGCAGTGGCCCTTTAAATGCTATGATTTCCTTAAAAACAGTTGACAAAGTGTGGATTGAAAAGTTAATTGATTCTTGACGAACATTTAGTTAGACATTACAATGAAAGAGTTACAAAAAACCGTGAAATATTTAAATGCCCAATCGATGTGACCTGTTTCCTTGCCTGTCAATAACTGGCATTTAGAGGTGAAAATGAATCTGCTGATTCCATAAATAGAGGAAATTTTATTGAAGCAATAAATTTAATAGCTATGTACAATCCTGCATTAAAAAATCATTTAAACAATGCAACCACTTTTTCTGGATTATCTAGCGAAATCCAAAACGATATAATTTCCTGTATAGAGTATGTTTTAACGGAAGAAATTCAGACTGAATATAAAAATGCTAATTAGCTTGGTTTAATGTTGGATGAAACTACAGATATTTCTAATAGATCACAATTATCAATAATGTTTAGATATGTAAATAATGCTGTATTTGTAGTTGAAAGATTTTTAGCGTTTGTTGTTGTTTCGGTAGATAAATCAGCACAAGGTTTATTCGATTTTATTGTACCATTTTTAAAAAATAAAAATGTTCTTGACAAATTGGTTTGTCAAAGTTATGATGGTGCTGCTGTGATGTCGGGAAATAGACACGGCTTACAGGTTAAAATAAAACAAGTCGCAGCCAATGCTCATTATATTCATTGCTTTGCGCACAAATTAAATCTTGTACTATCGCAATCATGTGAAAAAATAAAAGCATGTTCAAGTTTCTTTAAAAGTTTACATTGCTTTGTGAGTTTTTTTAATCATTCATCTAAACGATTAGTATCATTTCATGAAATTGTCAAAAAGAAAATTCCAACTGCGGCACCAACTAACGGACGAGTAACAATTTTTGATATGAAAGAATATTTACGAAATTTTTTCGAAAATATTGTTGAAAATGATAGTGATTGGGATAGAGAAGCAATTCTTCAATCTAGAGGTTTAATCGGATATTTTGTTCAAGGTACTTCAAAATAAATCTAAAGATAAGCAATTTTGTTTAACCCAAATATCAAACTTTAGAAAAACGTAAACGTAATGATGTTATTATTCCAACTATAGAATATTTTCATACATTACTAACTGTTATTGTGGATCATATAATATCTGAATGAGACAATAGATTTGCGTCTTTACCACAATTTGAATTTTTAAAATTGTTTGATGTAACAAAGTACGAAGAATTTACTAAAAATTTTCCTGAAAGTTTGTTAGTAAATTTACAAACTTCATATCCGAATTTCGTTGATATTTCCGCATTAAAAACAGAATTAAAAGTAATTTTTAAAGATGAAAAACAAAAAAAAAATGTCGGAGACGTGTTACAATTTTTAATTCAAAAAGAACTAAATAATTGTTTTTCTGAGTTATTTAAATTAAGTAAATTAATTTTAACATTCTCTGAGACAACTGCATCTGTGGAACGATCATTTTCATGTTTGAAGAGAATTAAAACCTATTTGAGGAATAGATGTGCGCAAGACAAATTGTCGAATTTAGCATTAATATCTGTTGAAAAGCAATTATTGTTGGACTTGAAAAGTAAATCAAGTTTTTATGATAATATTATAAAACATTTTGCAGCTAAAGCATAGAATAGAATTATCATATAAAAATTAATACTATAAGTAAATTGTTAAGCAACTATAAAAAAAAGTGCAGTGCAAAATAACATTAATCGTTATTTTATTCGGTTAAAAATAATTTAATTATATTTAGTATTATAATATATTTTTAACTATTTATATTATATTATATCAACACGTACAACCAGAAACAACTAACATAAAATTAAAATTGAATTAAAAAAGAAACTAACTAAAATATAAGTATTTATAATAAAATGCAATTAAATAAAAAGAATTAAATTTATAAAGTGTTTTAAGTTAATATTAGACAACCAACTTATTGGAACCGCAACATTTGGTCCTTCTAACCGGATATGGCAGAAATTAATTAATTGATACCACATCGACTTCAACTACAAGTTCGCTTGTAAAATTATATTAATCGAACAACGCAGATATAATTCATCTTTCAACTGTACAATTATACTTTTGCAGCCAGTAAGTTAAAATCTTGCCAACTATCACTTCCCATAATCCCGTTCTTTTGATTTAATTTATTTATTATATTCCAAATTATTATATTTAATCTCTCATTTTGTGTGTAATTTTTTTTCTCGTTTATAAATTACGTAAGTGAAATTTGGTTTCATTTTCGATTTTTCCAGACTTTCTATAATAATTATTTATTTCAAGTTCAAGTATCTATAATAAGCATTTATTAAGTTCAGTTTGATTAAAATTAAAAATCTATGAAAAAAAAATTATTACATGTACAATTGAACTAAAATAACGGTACAGTTATATGCTAGACACACAGAAGAGGTAATCAACTAATATTGTAGCTATAACCAATTTGAGAAAAAATTCGAGTAGTTTGTAGTGTATTAATTTAGTTATCCTAACTACAATAAAATGTCAGTAGTTGGTGTGAAACTAATTAGTTTCTCTCAAAAATAGGAAATTCGAACTGGAATTCCGTGTCGAATGTCAAAATTAAATGCCAAAATAAATAAACAAATAAAAAAAAATAGGTTATATTTATCAAATTAATAACAATAACAAATAATTGAAGTTTTATAGTGTCAGAAATTGTAAAAGCAAGTGCAAGTTATATTTAATAATCACAATAATAATATATTACAAATTTTGTGTAGTGACACTAAATAAATAATAATTAATATGGATAAAACAAAGAAACAAGTGTGGAAAACGGAACAGGAGGTTTATTTGGTGGAAATTTGGGGTCAGAAATACAATGCCCTAAGATGGGTCCGCAAAAATAACCATATATATATATGGAAATGGAGCGGGACCTGAAGGGCAAAAATGTGTTTCGGACCGCCAAAGAAATTAAAACCAAATTGTACAATTTCACGAAGAAATATAAGTAATGATATTCTAATTTTTTTGTTTTGGTTTCACTTTGAGGCAATAAATAAGATCTTCCTAGATAATAAAGTTATTAATCTAAAGATCGAATGTGAGGACAGCATATCAGGTAAGAACATTCGTCTGAACCATCACCATCACCAGCACCATCACCATCACCGTCCCCAGCACTAACACCATCACCATTACCAGCACCATCATCAGGACCGTCACCATCACCAGAGCCCACACATTCACCTGCAGCCTCGACATCTCCATCACCTTCACCATCTCCAACACCATCAACCTCACGTTCATCTGTAAGGAAAAGGCACTTACAGAAACAAATTTTTGAAGAATTCAAAAAAAATAATGCCATGATGGAGAAGTATTTAAAGATGCTTAATGAAACCGTAGAGAAACAGATGGAAAACGATAGGCAAAGGGAATTGTTGATGAACGATTTCCTTAAAAGGAGCCTGGAGATAAAATGCTGAACAAAATGTAATTGTGAGTCAATTTTAGATTTAAGTGTTGTTATTAAAAAAAAATTTAATTAAAAAATATATTAATAAAAATCTGTGTTCAGACTTTTATTACCTACTTACATAAGGCAGTTCTTATAACAATTCCTCGACTATTTGTATCCCCTACAGCTGTTATAGTCTCAGGTTGGCTCTTTCGTGCAGATTCCGCGTCTACTATCCATTGATGCAAAACTATATCATTCTCCTCATTTAAGAAGTTATGAAGAACGCAACAAGCTTTTATAATAATATTATATTTACATTATTAATGCTGTTTTCCAATCCTTTACCCAAACGCCGGAATCGTGCTTTTAGATGACCAAAGGCATTCTCAACGACACTGCGGCATTTCGATAAACCTAAACATCTGCAATGATAGACTATGTTGATTATATTTAATTTAAAATTTGAATTTTTTTAGCAATCGAGTTCGAGTGTTCAAGCAAGCAGTAAGACTTGAAAATAATTATAGTACCAGTCAATACGCGGTAGTAAAAATAATATCGGGTTTCATAATTTAAAACGAATATAGTTTTTCTCATGTGAAATAAAAATATATAGAAAAAATTAAATCTTGTAACGTAAATTAAAAATATTAGTTTTATTAGATAGCTGTGTGAATTCCTTCTACATAGTGAAATTATTGAAAAAAAAGAGGTTTTTTGAAAATGCCGAATTTAGTGTCAGTAAAACGCGAAAGTAATGATTTTGATGTGGAAGACAAAGAGCGCCCTGGACAGCCGAAAAAGTTTGAGGACACCGAAATGCAGTCTCTATTGAATGAAGACGACACGCAAACGCAACAACAACTTGCAGAACAAATAGGAGTTGCTCAACAAACCGTTTCCGATCGCTTGAAAGCAATGAGAAAGATCCAAAAGGAAGGTAAGTGGATGACACATGAATTGAGTGAAAGGCAACAAGAAAATCGAAAAACCATCTGTGAAATGCACCTTCAACGATACAAAAGGAAGTCTTTTTTGCATCGAATCGTGACTGGTGATGAAAAGTGGATTTATTTTGAGAATTCGAAAGGCAATAAATCATGTGTTTCACCAGGCCAGCCATCAACATCGACTGCAAAGCCAAATCGCTTTGGTAAGTAATAGTAGCAGTAACTGATCGCTACCGACAACAAATGATCAATTTGAACTTTGCTTTGCTGCAAATACGACAAGAATATCAAAAGAGACAACACAAGGTAATTTTCCTACATGACAATGCACCATCACACAAAGCAATACCGGTCCACGAAAATCTTAACTGGGAAGTTTTATCGCATGCGGCTTGGCTCCTTCAGAATGCCATTTGTGTTCATCGATGGGCCACACCCTTCCTTAATGACCAGCACTTCAACACTTCAAAACGTCTGAAGAACTCGAAAATTGGGTCTATGACTGGTTTTCATCAAAGGAACAACAATTTTTTTGACGCGGTATCCACAAATCTCGCCTCAGAATACTTTATTACATATATATGTTAATATATTTAATTATTTTTATAATAGAGATCCCGGTTGAGCCCCCAAATGTAATGTTTCTTTCTTTTAATTTTTTTTTTTAATACTTTTTTTTTTTTTTAACTTAATTTTTTTTTAATTTAATTTTATTTTGAACTAATTTTAAAATATTTTTAGTTTTTTATTTTACCTTTTACATTTTTATATTTTCCCCTTATATTTTTTTATATAAATTTTATCAGATGATAGTGATGATGATGTTAATGATGTTGAGTGATGAACATCCCTTGCTTTCTTTTTTTTATTTTTATTTTTTTTTTTAACTTAAACTTAATTTATATATACTTTTTCCAATATATAATTTTTATAAAATTCTATTTTTTAATTAAAACCTAATTTTACTTCCTTAACTATTATTATTTTGTTTTCTTTACCAAGTGTACACCAAGTGGCTGCCTATCTGCTTCTCCTCTCCTTTTTATTATTTTTTTTGAAACATAATACAATTTTTTTTTATAACCCTAACTGGTATAAAACCAGTAAATTATTAAGTAAAACCAGTGGCAAACGCAAAATAGAAAACTGACAAATATACAATCAAACAAGTATATGTATGTGCAATGCTGAGCAATTATGTCGATGTGTGCAATATTCATGCATGTTATATTTCTCAAATTTGCATTTTGTTCTGTGCTATACACCATTCAGTTTGTATTCCATTTTTGATCTACAAATTATTTTATATGGAAAATTTGTATTCAAGCGAATTTGTTCAAAATATTGTATTCAGTGGAATATTTTTATCCACGTTAATTAGAACTAAATACAATATGCACTGTATAAGCAGTAATGTTAATTGAATTACTTAAATAGTATAGAAAGTCACTAAATTGTTATTTACTTTTTAAGAAACCACAATTGTTAAATATTATGGGATGAAAATCGAATTTTTGGAAATTTACTACAATTCCTAACTATGAGTTTGTATTACAGATTTCAAAATAAATTTGAGGATATCAATAGTGAAATAATATTAGGAAATATGTTAGTATTTCTATCAGTTATATGTTGTACAGCACTTCAATTAACGAAATGCATAATATTTATGTTATTATAATACGTGAAAAAAAAGTATTTATGTTTTATATAAGATTTATTTTAAATTATTTGTGGACTTGTGATAATTTAATAGTGAATGCAATAGAATATCTATCAGCATATTCATTTATGTTTTGCTTTGCATTTATATCCGATATGATAACAAATGAAGTTAGTTTTAAAAACATATTTATCAATGTAATTTTTAAGTGCTTTTGTGGATATTATAACTTTATTATATATTGTGGGATATTAGATTTAGGGTTATCAAAAATAACTGAAACACCATTTACTAACAATTTTTTATTTAAATAAATTATAATATTTGTTATATAGCTTAACGGCTTAAAAAAATTCTTTTACTAGTGTGCTTGCCACGACTGACTAATAATGTATCTATGGTTTTTTAAAAATAAAATTCTAATACCTGTATTTAATATTTTAAATTCTCATAGAGAATTAGTTGGTGTGAAACCGTTACCATATATGCATTCACACGGTACGCATATATAATAACCGCTTCACACCAGCGTAAGTATATAACGCCGCCACAGTACTCCCTCCCCAGTGGGTACGCAGTACGCACGAAACGGATTTAACCAAAAATTATATTTATATCCCCCAATACAATAATGCCAATACTACCATAAATGTCGAAAATTTACAATTTATACAGTGCCATACCTTGAAGGAAGTTTTACCAACCTTCCGGAGCAGATTTTTAATTCCGGCACGGACGGACGATTAACATCCGAAGCAAAAGCAACTGCTTTTCGCGTGGGCTCCCTTGGTATGGCAGGAGTTGTCGTAGGTGATGCTTGCCACAAAGATTTATTATGCTCAGAAGTCTCAGAGCTGTTCACATAACACGGTTTCTGTCTATCTACTGAGATGTTTTTGTGCTTTCCATTCATTAGTATTTTGATATACTTTTCCGAACGGTCGATGACCGGGAAGGGACCCGCGTAAGGTGGTTGCAGAGATCTGCGCACGAAATCGGTGCGTACGAATACATGGGAACACTATATATAAACACACTCTTATTTGAATACCGTGTAGGCGAAACCGGTCTAATGTGTTTCATGTGTTCCCGAAGTCCGCGAATAAAATCCTCGCAATCTAGTGATTGATTCGGAGCCTGAAGTAGATCGTACGGCAGTCGTAAATTTTGGCCGTAGACCATTTCGGCGACAGTGGCATCGAAATCCTCCAGGGGTTTGGAACGTAAACCAAGAAGAATAAATGGCAGTTCCTTACTCCACTGTGCACCAGCGCGACACATAACCGCAGCCTTAAGCGTACGGTGCCAGCCTTCGGATTGTACGCAGTAGTGCGCTTCCTTTGAATGCTCAGTAGCTTGAAAAGTTCGCGAGCTAGTCCCGATTCGAACTGGGAACCTTGATCCGTAATGATCGATGCGGGAGTACCAAATCGGGGAATCCACTCCCTTATTATGGTGTTTGCTACTGTTTCTGCGGGGATATCATTTATTGGAAAAGCCTCCGGCCAACAGGTGAATCTGTCGATCAATGTTAAAAGATAACGATATCCCTCGGACATTGGTAATGGTCCGACGATATCAACGTGGATTTCTTGGAATCTGTGTCCAACAGGTGGAAATTTCCAATGGGGCTTTGAACATGTCGTGAAATCTTAGACCTTTTACAAGGAATACAAGCTCGTGCCCATTCTCGAGCATCCTTATTAATAGATGTCCATATAAATTTACTTGTCAACAGTTTTGTCGTGGCACGTATTCTAGGATGCAATACATTATGGACCAAGCAGAAAATTGCTTTTCGAAATTTCACTGGAATAAATGGTCTAGGGTTTCCCCTAGACACATCACAATATATGTGTGCGTCAGTGCCAACGACGGGCATTTTACTAAATCTTAAGGATTTAGACTTTGAGATTAGATTTTGCAATTCTTCATCACTAGACTTTTTTTTAATTTAAATTATCAATAATAACAATTATCTGTAATTCCCACGGTGGATGATACCTTTGTTGAAAATTTAAAGTAATATATGAATTTACAATGCATTTATTATATGTACTATATGATGCCAACTTCCAAATTTTTTTTTCTTAATCCCACGTAGAATAAGCTAATTAAAATTTTCCACGTATCAATATACCTTCCAGAAGGTTGAATTTTTTTCTTTGTCGGGGTCACCAATTGTGGATATTATAACTTTATTATATATTGTGGGATATTAGATTTAGGGTTATCAAAAATAACTGAAACACCATTTACTAACAATTACTTTTTATTTAAATAAATTATTATGGTATTTTCTTAACTAAAATTCTTAAATTATTCATATGATTTTTATTATCACTTAAATTTATATAACAACTATATTCAGTACGTATTACAAAATATATTTTCAATATTTATCCGTTTTGTATTATCTCGTCAAGTGCACAATACCATCTACTTTAATTTTTCTCTAAATATATAATTAATGATTACACGTTATTCTATTTGATACCGTTTTATAAAAAAGTTATTTTATATTTTTGTCTATAAAATAGCCACTACATTAACGATTAATACAATTTAAATTATCAATACAAAATAGCTACTACAACTCGGCCATCCTACAAAATAATCGTCCCGATTATTAAAAAAAATCTTATATAATTACACATGCGTACATAAATTCTTAATTATTATAATGTTTACCTATAGATATATATATATAGTCTAACAATAATCATTCATTTGATAAAATTTCGTTAATAATTTTTCTTTAACTAAACTAAACATATATTTATGCAATCTAGTGTCTTTAATATCTAGTTTAAATTTAATTTTTTTTTTTCTCTAGATTTAAATATGGTTTCATGTAATGTGGCGCACAAATTCCATTATATGGTATTCTTGATATTTGCATATCATCTACCTCTTTCAACAAATATCTGTCGTTTTCAAATTCCTTAGCCACTTCATATGGACCCTTATATTTCAGTAAAAACTTTTTGTTTACACCGCTAATAGTTATATGATTTTTGATTAACACATAATCACCAATCTTATATCTAGGTGCTGGCTTGTGTCTTTTGCCATAGTATTGTTTATTCTTGTCTTGGTTTTTTATAATATTTTCGGATGCATTTTCCCTTATTTCGGATAAGTCACGATCAATATTTCGTGGTATATTTTTTCCCATAAGTTTTGATTTTAAATTTTCAAAGGATTGTAACTCGTCACGAACTGTGTTTTTATTTAAAGTGCGGTAATCGACACATAGACGCATTTCACGATTTTTTTTTTCTACTAATACTATTGGTGATGCATAAGAGGATGTACTTTCACGAATAATATTTCTTTGGATTAAGTCATTTAATTTACTTTCCAAACCGATCTTTTTAGAATATGACAACCGTCTTGGGGCACAATAAAATATTTCGTCTTTATTTAATTTTATGTTCATCTCAATTGAACTATTTTTCTTTTCACCAAAATGAGAAAATGATTCCGAAATTATTTCCTCGATTTTCGATTTATTTCCAATAGACACATTTTCACCTAAATTTAAGGATTCATACTTGTTTTCATTTTCACCAAATAAATCTACATTTAATATTTGATTTTCAAAATTTTCGTCTAAAATTTTGAAATTATTTGCCGTATCAAATTCAACCGGATTGCATAAATATTTAACATAAGTATTTAAAAAATTGCGTCCTAACACGACTGGAAATTTTGAACTATTATTATTGACAACAAAAACATTTAAATTAACAACATTATTTTTAAAATCTACCCTACAATTAATCATACCGAAAATTTTTAATTGACTATTATTTAATCAATAGAATTTGTAATTATCTGTATTAATATTTTCTATAAAACAAGCAGGAACATATTGTTGCTGTATAAAGCTGATTGGACTACCAGAATCCAGCAATGACATCAATTCACAATAAAATGATGGCATGTTGTTATTGCTCCTGGTAAAGTTGTATCTAATTGTACTTTCGAATTCATTATTATTTAAATTTAAAATAAAATTCGATACCTTTTTTTCTTGTTCTTTAGCCTTTGTCATTGATGAATTTTCTAAAATTAAAACTGAAGTTGATGAACAATTTTGATATTTATGACCAAATTTTCCACACTTGAAACAGGAACCTTTATCTCGTTTCAACTCTGAACCATTTTTTCTCATATGGCCAATTTTGTTGCAATTAAAACATTTAAATTTATTTGCACTATTATATTCTGGTACATTTTTAATTTCGATTTGCTGATGTTTTATTGATGGAATATTTTGATTATTATTTATAATTGAATTGTTTAAATAATTACTTGATGAATTTTTAAATTTTTCATATTTTATTAAGGCTAATTTTAATTCAAATAAATTATTAGCGGTATACAAAAGCATTTTGTTAACATTATTGTCTAATATGCCGCTAATAATATATTGTATTATATCCCGTTCTTCAATATTTGCCAGGGCTTCAATTTCCTGCATTTTTAAAATGTACTGATGGAACGTTTCATCGTGCCGTTTTTTCGTATTTCGTAACTTATTATGTATGTCTGCACCAGAAACTTTTTTATCAAATTCTCTCAGTAAAACATCTTTCAGCTCTTCATAAGAATTTACGGATACCGTACGTAGAAACAGTTTTGCAGTGCCGGACATTAATCTTTTTGCGTAGACAAATTTTGTTCTGTTATCGCAAAATGAAATTTCAGAGGATTCTTCAAAATGTTCTATCCATTTCTGGATGGAATAATTGTCATCACTGGTAAAAATATTTAAAAATTCTTCGATGTCTCTAAAATTTAATGGTGTTCTAGAAATTTTTTCATCTGTACCGTTAAGTTCAGCTAATTGTTTTTTTAATGAGGCAATTTCTTTTTTTTTTTATTAACGATTTCTCTAAGATGTGTTAACTCTTCATCAACGCTCTCTAGAGAATCGTCTTCAATTTCAATATTATTCTCATTATTTATATTAAATAGATGCACTTGAACTTCTTCCACAAATAAAGAAGACCAAGCATCTTGTAAACGTACCTTTAATGCAGATTTAGTTCCAGTTGAGTTTAAATTAAGAATTGATAATTGTTGCTTTAACTCCCTCACTGTTCCACGTTAAACAAATTCCACTATACACTGATCCATTACACAATTAAACCAAATTCTATTTTTTTTTTTTTATTTTTTTTTTTTATTATTTATTTATTTTGGTTTATTATTTTTTTTTTTTATTAAAAGAAATTCTATTAAAATGTAGGTAATTATCTCACTTCTGATAAATTATGGTATTTTCTTAACTAAAATTCTTAAATTATTCATATGATTTTTATTATCACTTAAATTTATATAACAACTATATTCAGTACGTATTACAAAATATATTTTCAAAGAAAAAAAGTTATTTTATATTTTTGTCTATAAAATAGCCACTACATTAGCGATTAATACAATTTAAATTATCAATACAAAATAGCTACTACATTATAATATTTGTTATATAGCTTAACGGCTTAAAAAAATTCTTTTACTAGTGTGCTTGCCACGACTGACTAATAATGTATCTATGGTTTTTTTAGAAATAAAATTCTAATACCTGTATTTAATATTTTAAATTCTCATAGAGAATTAGTTGGTGTGAAACCGTTACCATATATGCATTCACACGGTACGCATATATAATAACCGCTTCACACCAGCGTAAGTATATAGCGCCGCCACACTTTCATTGAGAAACTCATTTTACAAACAGCTGGTGCTAACAATAAGTACATGTTTTCCCAGTTGGGTCAGTTGACTTTTACATAGAGCAAGGCTATTATGGTTTTTTAGAAAAAAAAATATGAAAATTAGTATTATTATAGTATACTTGATTTATATGAAAAGTCAAATTAAATATCTGAAATCCCTTTTAGCCTCTGGCTATTATTTAACAAATTTTATGCACAGATTTGTAATGGCGTGTTTAATGATTTTTTTAAAAATCGATAGCCATGTCAGTTATCTTTGTAATTTGGTAATTTAATTTTTCATCCGATTTTGAAAAAATATTGCTCTTAAAAGTCCATACAGTGAAATTATATAATCAGACAGTCTGGGAAATCGATATTTAGGTTATTATTAACCTGAACGACTTCCTGTTATCCGGTCATTAAATGACATTTCTTAAGCTAATTTATAGTGGGCTTTTAGACTATGAAACTTTCATCATAATTGGCTGAAAATTACCAAATTTCCAGGTTTCGGAAAGCAGTACCGCATAGCCGGCCTGAGTATCAATTTCTCAGAATTTTCTTAAAATCTGTTCTTATACTCACACTATAAAACAAGCATACAAAATATTATCCAAAATCGGCTGAGACAAATATATATATTTTATTCAGCAAATATAAATAATATTTAAATAATGATTACAGTACAATTGGTAAATTGTTATATACTTCGATGCGGAGTAGTATGTTGTATGGTGTTAGATACCATATAAGCTCGATTGGTATAATGTTAATTCAAATAATAATAGTGGAGCGTCCTATCGTGTTCCTCTTACTATTTAAACACAATTTAATTTAATTTTTTCTTTTTATAAAGTATTAATATTACATATTTTATATTTATTATTACTCTGTTTTATATAATTTCTAAAACTAAACGTGGCACTTTTCGTATCCTAAGTAAGTTTAGTAACTTTTTGTATTACTTCTTGTAACTACGATTTCCAAAAATTTATTAATTTTATTTTTCAAGCAGTAAGTATTAATATAGTTTATATTACTAATTACTGTTTTAGTTAATAATTACTTTTACGCAGTGGCGCTTATTTATATTTCGTAAGGACCGCCACAGTAGAGTTAAAATTAATTTTCAATGAAGCATTCGTAATTCTATACTAATTTAAATCTAACCATCTTTTTTTGTGGTATTTCATTTTCAGTTAGCTCAGTTTTAACTAGTATACCAAAAGCCGGTTTTAATCAGTCAATTGATATGGATGCATTTTTCCCGTTTATATCTAACACGAAATATTTTCTGAAACGACGCTGGATCTTGTATGGACCTCGGTCAGTACGAATAAAAACGAAATCACATGTATCCAGATCCTTTGATACGAAAGTGTTTTTCTGTGTTGCTTCCCTGGCTGGGATTGCAGTTAAAGTTTGCATTGTTTTACTTAGTTGGTCAACAAGGTTTAATGGATTTGAAAGATCAGCTTCGGGTGTACGAATAAACAATTCACCCGGTACCCTTATACATTGTCCATAGACCAATTCAGCCGAAGTGCAACCAAGATCTTCCTTTACGGAGTTTCGGATTAAAAGCAAGATGAGTGGTAAAGCGCCACTCCATCGCGGTGTATCACAACCCGCTATTAGAGCACACTTTAATTGGCGGTGGAACCGTTCCACCATGCCATTTGATTGTGGGTGATACGTGGTTGTGTGAATGTGCTGAGCAGCAAGAAACTTTGTTAACTCGGTGAATAGTTTGGACTCGAATTGACTTCCCCGGTCCGTGCTTATACGCAATGGGATACCAAATCTTGAAACATACTGATGAACAAATACCTCGGCGCACGTCGTTGGCGAAATATTAGTTACATGGTAGACTTCAGGCCATCTCGTGAATCTATCCATTATGGTTATGAGGTGTGTAAAACCATTTGATGGAGGCAATGGACCGACTATATCTATGTGTATATGTTTGAATCTGCCACCTAGTAGATCGAAACGTCCATATTTGGATACCGTGTGTCGTTGAATTTTCGATTTTTGGCATGGTATACATGAAGTAGACCAAATTTTTATATGTTTATTCATATCCGGCCAGAAATATCGGGACGAAATCAGTTTTCGAGTTGCACGGACACTTGGATGAGATAAATTATGTAGTGTGTTAAAAATATTTCGTCGTAATGATTCCGGTACAAAAGGACGACTCTTTTCAGTTGATATTTCGCAATATATTTGGTCCGAAATACCCGGAGCCTCGCGTAATTCAAGTCGATATCGTGAACGGTTGTTAGTAGGAGTATTCATTAATGTGTCCAGTTCGTCACTTGCACGCTGCAATTGTGACAATTTAATTAAATCCATCGCAATAACCTGAACGGTGTTTTCTTCAAACCCGCCCACACGCGACAGCAAATCTGCTACAACATTATCCATTCCCTTTATATGTTGAATATTGTTCGTAAATTGAGCGAAGTAATCAAGATGACGAGTTTGACGTGGACTTCGTTCCGTTTTAGTAAACAATGCCCTTGTTAGTGGTTTGTGATCCATGTATTCAGTGAATTGCCGACCCTCGACGAAGTACTGAAAATGTTTTATAGATAAATATATTGCCAATAGTTCGCGGTCAAATGCTGAGTATCTGGTTTCGGGAGATGATAACTTCCCCGAGAAGAATGCCAACGGTTCCCAAAATTTTCCATTGTACTGTTGTAACACTGCACCAACAGCGGTACTAGACGTGTCAGTTGTTAGTCCAAATACACCATTATCTGTTGGATGCGATAATATGGTTGCCTCAACCAGTGCTCACCTAATTTCATTAAATGCAACATTGCAATTCTTCGGTCAATAAAATTTTCCCTTGTTTTTAGGCTGTTTATTTAATACAGACAAAAGTTCATGAATTGGTGCTAACATTCGAGCCAAACCAGGGATAAATCTATGGTAGTAGTTTACCATTCCGACGAACCATTGTGTATCACGTATTGATGTAGGCGGCGCAAAACTTTTTATAGTCTCCACACGCCCTACCGAAGGCAAAATACCGTTTTTGTCAATTAAGTGTCCCAAAAATTCTAATTTCGGCACACCAAACAAGCACTTGGAAGTCTTAATTTTCAAATCGAATTCGCTTAACCTTTGGAATAATAGTTTCAAATGTTGTTGGTGTTCATCGATGTTTTTGCTTGCAACCAAAATATCGTCTATATAAACAAACACGAACTCAAGTCCGAGAAGTACCTCATTTATAAACTTCTGAAAAGTTTGTGCTGCGTTTCGGAGTCCAAAAGGTATTCTCGTGAATTCGAATAGGCCGAATGGAGTTGTAATAGCTGTTTTAGGTATGTTTTCTACTTCCATTGGTATTTGGTGATACGCCCTGACCAAATCAATTCGAGAAAAGATTGTACAGCTATGTAATTGTAAAGTAAAATTTTGGATATGCGGTATCGGGTAACGATCAGGGATCGTAATAGCGTTCAGTTGACGGTAGTCGCCACAGGGCCGCCAATCATTTGTATCCCTTTTAGTTACCATGTGTAATGGAGAAGATACCGCCGAAGAAGAAGGTCGACAGATTCCCAGTTTCATCATATATTGAAATTCAACCAGTGCCGCTTTATTTCGCACCTGGTCGAGTCTACGTGGTTTAGAGAATGGTAGTCGACCCTTTGTTACAATATGATGAGTTACGCTAAGTGAAACCGGTAGATTATAGTTCGGTGCCTCATTTAATGAAAGAAATTGTCGCAATAATTTACCATATTGATCATTCACTATATAATGAACAGGTGTTGGTGTGTCAACATGAGCGATGAAAGCATTCACAGCTGAGTTTGTAAGAGAATCGATTAAACGTTTATTTTTTAAATCGACCATTAACCCATATTTTGTTAAAAAATCATCACCCAAAATGGGCCTGTTAACAGAAGCTATTATCTTGAGGCAATGTACGCCTTAATCCAATGTTAACGTTGAGTAATTTTGTGCCAAAAGTTTTTATTTTTGTTCCATTAGCTGCCAATAAGAAACAGTCGGGGAAATCTAAAACCTTTTGGTAAAATGTATGTGGAAGAATAGAGACATCGGCGCCCGTATCAACCAAGAAATTTATATTATTTACATCGCGTATAAAGAGGCGGCTATTAAAATCATTCCGAATGTTAGCCGCTACAACAGACGGAATTTTTACTTTGTTGGATTTACCTGTGGTGAAACATAAGAATACGGTTTTATGCATTTTCGTGCACCATTTCCATAAGTACGATGGTACCAGCATTGGGAATTCCGTCAACGAGATCATGATCGATTTTGATAATTTTGTTTATTACGCCCGGATACATTATGTGGAGAACGACCACGGCTCATAGTAAGTTTCGACACCATATTTTTTATTAATTTGATTTCATTTTCCAAATTTGAAATTTTGCTATCCTGGAATTCGGTATTACCAAATCGTGATTTACAACTTTCGTTTTCCATTGAGGTATATAAGGTTGTCCCATTAAATTATTGGCTTTCCAAATTTTATCAGCAAGTGCTGTTAATTCATTTATATCCTTATCCCCGACCGCAATTAAGGAGATATTAATTATTTTTGGTAATCTACGTAACCAAAGTTTTTGAACTATCTTGTCACCGAAACCAGTAGCAGCCATTTGTTTTAATGACTTATAAAATTCAGATGGCTTTTTATCGCCCCTATCCGCATTTGCAATTAGTTGTTCCAAACGCCGTTCTTCACTAATGGAGTGGCGATATATCAACGCCGTTTTAATTCCCTCATAGAGATTAGTCTCCGGTGGTTCCTGAACTATGTCCAGTACCGTTTATATAACATCCTGTGGAAGAGAGGATATCACATGAAAATATTTACTATGATCCGAAGTTATACGATACATCCGAAACTGAGCTTCTGCTACTATGAACCACACAACAAGGGATCCGACCCAAAATGGCGGTAGTTTTAATTTTACATCATCAACATTAATTTTCATTTAATTTTAATTTTAGTTGGGATTGCTTCAGGAATTTTAACATCTGACGTACCGGGATTAATTGTATCCGTACCTCCCAACATTTCGATTAACTTGCGTTCTTAACCGAAATCTTATTTACTAAAATTAGAATCAGTGTTGTACCTGTACCAATAACAATATCCGATACACTAATAATACGTATTTAACAATTATCTATCAAATTTTATATGATATAAAATATCTTCTATAAAATTTATAAAATAATAAATTATATAATAAAAATTTTTTTCTCTTTTATATATAAAAAAATAAATATATAATATAATAGACTTATTATCTAAAATAAAAATAAAATAATTAACGGTCCATATATGTATTCATACTTCTTTTCATTATTAAACTATTTCAAATTATTTATTTAACAAAAGTTCTTTTGTTTATTATATTGTATTCACTAGAAGTATTATAACCATATACGTGTAATATAATGTAATCTGTATATATTATTCTATAACGTTAATCTATGTTATAGTATTAAATAAAGATGATATTTTTACACCACTTTGCCACGTTTTATTGTTGAAAAATGAAACATCCAAACGCTTTTATATATTGCTTATTAATTTCGTATAGATATTTTAAATGTACTCTATACGATATAATTTAGTTTATTTATGAAAAATGATATACCTATATGAGACCAAAACTGCCTTGTATCAAATGCTCTTCTTAATTACCATTTGTATATGAATTTGATAATAATGTAATGTAATTATATATAATATATATAGTAATGATATTATATAATATATCGTATTTTTATCAAATAACTTTTATCTACTTTCCACTAGTAACTACGATATAATTGATTTGCACTTTATACGATATATTTAATTTATTTTTTTTACTTTATTCAAATTCAATTTTGTTTAATCACGTCGGGGTCACCATTTATCGTGTTTCTCTTACTATTTAAACACAATTTAATTTAATTTTTTCTTTTTATAAAGTATTAATATTACATATTTTATATTTATTATTACTCTGTTTTATATAATTTCTAAAACTAAACGTGGCACTTTTCGGATCCTAAGTTTAGTAACTTTTTGTATTACTTCTTGTAACTACGAATTCCAAAAATTTATTAATTTTATTTTTCAAGCAGTAATTATTAATATATTTTATGTTTTAATTAATAACTACTTTTACGCAGTGGTGCCTATTTATATTTCGTAGGGGTCGCCACACGTCCAATCTTTGAGCACCTAAGAGATAATTATATTAGCATAAAATGGCTTTGATAATAAAATAATTTTAACATTATTTGTAGCGACAGAATGTTGCAACAGCAGCCTATAATTGTAGACGGGATGAAAGAACACCAAGCCAAAGAAACTATTATCTATTAATAACTCAAATTGCTCAACGTCCTCGTTATATGTGAGCATTATATTATTTTCCATGTACCATACATTGGAAAAATTTCTAAAAGTAAGTGTTTAGAAATACCAGATATCCGTTCATTGAATGTAATGTTAAAATCAAATTAGTATTTATTATTTGTTAAGAATTATTTTTTATTTTGACAATAATGCAATCATTGGAAAATACAAACTAAAATTATTATATATTAGAGAATTTAAATTTTCCTCTAATTAAAAGACCCATATATCACATAAGTACACGCAATTAGTGTCATCATTTAACATCTTCTTTTGTCGCAAGGAGTATCACAGTTTATAAATTCACAAGTATATTTATAATATTGTATACAAAACCTGTATTCTAAATATCATAGGTGTATTATTAAGTTATTAATTTTAGTAATGTTATCAAAGAATATATACAATTTTAATTTTAAGTACAAGAACAGAGTAAATGTATCCGTTATTTTTTTTTTGTAATCCGATATATGAAACTCTAGCTAGATGAACTTGTGAGCCTGTTTGTATGTAATTTTAACTCATGTTCTAATGTATACAAAATGTCCAACATATATTACATATGGCAATCAACTTAAATTTGTGTCGCTCTGCATAAGTAATTATTAATAAAATTTTATACATTAAAACTGATTTAAATAAAAATATTGATTAAACACCACCAACAATTAAAGGTTAAATTTTTTGCTACAAAATTCTAGGATCTATCCCAAAATTCGAATTATAATTTTTATAAGCACAGATTAATTCTTCTCATTATTGTTAAATTTTACTCATTCATTTGTAGTTTTTTAATATCTAATAAAATTTAAGTAAGAATATTGTTGAAAATTTGTGTTTAACTAACACTCCGAAACGCTACCATTTTCAATCCAAATCCTTTCCATACGTTAATCAGTCGAAACAATATAGCATAGAAATGTTTAATAACAGCTTTGAAGGAAATTACAAGTAATGGTAATGGTCAACAAGATGTTTATATTCCAAATCTATTTATAACACCCATTAAAATTACTCTATAACCATCGATTCAATTTGCTTTCAATTTTGAAATCTTTTAAAAAATTTATAATGTTATTCAAAAGAGTTTATAAATATACATCAATGGTTTCATTTGATCATTTGAAAATCAGCAATTCATTGAGACTCTGAAGCTTCAAAAAGCATGAGTTGGATACATTTAAAAACCTATTCCAATTATAATTGTTTATAATATTATCTATGTTGTATTAAAGAAAATGTAGCTGTTATGTGTAATCTAAATTATATATTTGATATTAACAGTATTCTTAGAAATACTAAAAAGTCTGACGTATCATAATTCACCTTAATATCAATATCATTGAAATTGATTTGATGATTTCATTTTTAAAAAATTTACTTCATATAAGTATCCATCAATCTATCGTATAAAATGATGTGTATAGCACTTGCATATATAATTATCCTTAAATTATTGTATTCCGAACTACGGTGTTATTTTATAATTACAAAAAGGTGTACAGTTAAAATGTTGTGAAAAAACTACTAAAATATCATTAAATATAAATCAGCAATAACTTTTAAATTGAAATTTTTAATAAATTAATAAATTTTAAATAATTCGCACGACGACGTAGGACGTAGTGAAAAATTTGGTTTAGTAAACAGAAAAAAACTTTACTAAAAAATACAAATTATTATTTATTTGAAATTAGAACTATATGAAAGTCACAAATACATAAAGGAAATTATAATTACTATTCGTGTCCGTGCCCTTCTATATGAAACGTGGACAGGGTGTTTAAAATGTATACATTTTTAATCGAGTTTATATTAAATTGCATATAAATTGTATTTGTTTTGTTACAGTATCAATTGAAATTAATAAAATATTAAAATAAATTGATTTATTATTGGAAAGGGAATTATATGGATACGTTATTATATGTATGTGTATAATTATATATTGGGAGCAATTCATAGCCAATTTTAGCCTCGTTGATAACTAAATTTAACGATCGAGGATACAAAATGGTATTCTCCGCCATTCTCAAACAAATTTTTCATTTTCCAATCAAATTTCAAATTTCGTATTACGCGTCATCATGTCTCGTGTTTTTGTTGCTTTTTTGTACTATTAATATTTTAAAACTTTTTATTATTTATTTTCTTTCACTATAAAAAACACGACACGACAATGATAAAAAATAAAGTATTATTATTATTAAATGTTATTATTGTTATTATTATTATTTCTAATTAACATTTTTTTTTATTCACTATAAATCAAAAATCACAAATCACAATACCATTTTTTTTTTTAAGTAATATTGTATTTATTTGCTTACATTACCTTCCAGGCTTCCATGTTACCCATTTCAGAATCGTTGAAACTATTATTTTAATGTAATGTAAAACTATTTCCACATATTTAATAATTTTATGAAGATTTGTTTTTATTTCTAATGATAATAATATTAAAATGTTAGTTATCTCTAAACACATAATTAATATTTCTTTTGATTGCTTTTGACAATTGAATATGTCTGGAAAGGTTCTATATTTTACACGATAGTTTTTCTTTTTATTTGTTTGTTTTGATTTGTAAATATTGAATAATGTATTTTTTTAATGTTTTTAAAATTATTTAATAAAATATAATGTTTGCTATAATTGTTTATCTATTTATGAAAGTAACAATGTTAATAAAAATATTTTTCTTAATAAAAACCAAAATTTAAATTTTATGGCGAGATACCAACGTGGATATATATATATGAGGATAAATAACACCTCCTCTCGATAAGGTGTTTTTTTTTTTAAGTCATATTTTGCTCCTAGTGGAGCTTTTATGTCATCTAATAAAGCTTTCATTACAACCAAGTTGGTAAATTACTCCTCATGGGAGTATATAACAATTTACCAATTGTGTACTGTACTGTACTGTAATTAACGAAAGATAGATGTTTTCATAATACTATTATTTTTATATGGGTGATTAGCCCATAGATATGTGTGTGCAGACATTGTTAATCTTTGAATAGCGTCCAACACCATATTTTCAAAGATATCCGTTTTTTTTTATTCCATCAACGAACAAATGGTCACCCAACAGGAAAATTTTAGTATTAAAATATACCGAAAAATTTCCTATGAAAAAACAGCGGATTTGAACCCGCTTTATTTCATGATTAATATACAGGGTGTCCCAATTATCGACGGCAATACGAAAACACTAGATTCTCTGGGTCATTTTGCGTCGAAAATATCATATAACATTTTGGCCGATTCGACTTCGGTACCAAGTTACACGCAAATAACCAAATTTTCAATCAGACCATGTTTTGCACTCTACTGGGATCAATATCTCAATAACTAATTAACCGATTTTAAATTGTTGATACACTATTAGCATTAGCATACCGAGATCTTTAATTTGACGTTAAGATAAGGCAATTCGGACATGTGGTTATCCAGATACTTACAGGAATGTTGACAATTAGCTGAACGCCATTTTTTTTTTTAAAGTTTGTTCAAGCATAAGTCGAAAAATCATAATGAAAAAATTTTTTCGGTATAAGTTTAAAAACTTGCCACATTCATAAGCTATCGTATAAGCTATAACATTACGATAGGTCTCAACTGGTTGCAAAGATATACACAAATAACTACAACGATGTAGGCATAAAATTGATTTTCGCTATGGAAAAACTTTACCTTTTTTTGGTTTTATCCAGAATTGGTTTGGCAGAGGTGGGCCCATAAGATGGTCGCCAAGTTCTCCCGACTTAAATCCATTGGATTTCTATTTATGGAGTTGCCTTAAAGAAAAAGTATATGCAACTGTGATTAATTCACTTGAAGAGTTAATTCAGCTTATTGAAAACTGTATTCAAGACCTTCGCCACAAGCAACAGCAAACACTTAGATTGGTTCGGTCTATTGAAAAGCATTGTTGTCTATGTATTCGAGCTTAAGGAGTACATTTTCAACAATTACTTTAGACTTAAAACTGTGATGATATGCGTGCGTATGCTTTTGTGGTTTTATGTGTGTGGGCCTTTGTGTGTGAGTTCATTTGTGTGTGTGAGAAGGTTTGTGTGAATACATAGGAGTGTATGGAATCAATTATCTGTCACGTCCGTATTGTTGGTTTTGGATAAAACCAAAAAAAGATAAAATTTTTCCATAGCGAAAATCAATTTTATGCCTACATCGTTGTAATTATTTGTGTATATCTTTGGAATCAGTTGAGACCTATCGTAATGTTATAGCTTATACGAAAGCTTATGAATGTGGCAAGTTTTTAAACTTATACCGAAAAAATTTTTTCATCAAGATTTTTCGACTTATGCTTGAACAAACTTACAAAAAGAAAAATGGCGTTCAGCTGACTGTCAACATTTCTGTAAGTATCTGGATAACCACATGTCCGAATTGCATTATCTTAACGTCAAATTAAACAAAAGATGGTCTGATTGAAAATTTGGTTATTTGCGTGTAACTCCGAAGTCGAATCGGCCAAAATGTTATATGATATTTTCGACGCAAAATGACCCAGAGAATCTAGTGTTTTCGTATTGCCGTCGATAATTGGGACACCCTGTATATATATTTCGACGCTATGCAACTGCGTTACCGAGCGATGAGGTGTTAAATAACCTTAATAAATAAGTTATCAACGAGGTTTATTTATACTCGAATTGCTGTGAATTGCTGCCATTATTATATAAAATTGAAATATGTGTTACTGTTTTCATCCTTCTTTTGTCATTATGAAAGTACATTTACTACATTCTTGATCCATAAAATAGTTTCTATAGTGTACTTTTGTTGTTTAAGTATATAAATTTGTTACATATTTATAGAAATTATTAAATTTATATATAAAATAGACATTAATCATGCAATTTTGATCAAAATTTGTATATTGGCTGAGAATGACTTCATATGAACATTTTTTATGATGTTCTCTGAAAATGATATCCAAGAGATGTTATCAAAACAATGAAATATTAATTAATTTTGCTCCAAGGAACATGGTTCATTGTTAAAATGAAATAACATTTATTAAATCAACGAATAATTCATTAAAACATAATACCAAAAATGCATGTTTTTCAATGAATCACTACGTTGGTTTATAGAATTGTATAATTGTTTTGATGAATATTATTCATTTTTTCAACGTGTTCTTTTTAATAACTTATTATTCTGCGCATTAGTTAATTATTGATCGCGAATTCATTCATTCAGTAAACAAGTACATTAAGATAATTTTTAAAAATGAAAAATATTAATGAATTATTCATTGAAACAATGAAAAATGGGTTTATAAACGCTATTCATTGAAATAATGTACAAATTTATTTTCAGTGTAATAGTACCTTATAGTAGTGTTCCCCTTCCACTCATCACAACGTAAACATTAAGTTGGAACCCAAAAAATCCAGTAGCTTTGTAGTGATATTTAATAATGTACGGGCAGGGCCGCACCTTCCATAGGAACAAAAGGAACATAGAAACCGGGCGCGTAATAAAGGGGGCGCAAAAAAAAGAAATTTAAAATTATAATTACATTATAAAATTTATCAAGCGCACAGTCTTTCTTTTCTTTTTTTATAAATGTAATATTCACTATTATTAACATATTAAAAATTATATTAATTAGTATATAACATTTGCTACATTTACTAATAGATTTATAGGTGCGAAAGGTGCACTAAATGATATATACTCCTCAAAGCTTAGCAAATAATACCAATATGTATTTTATATATACTACAAGTATGCATATGCATACACCAAACATAGCTGTAAACATATAAATAATATTTCTGTAGTTCCTACCTACAATATTTTTCATTGTAATATGTATCTTGTCCAGCGCGCCATTTCAGTGATGTTCCTTTTGACTACACATCTGCATATAATATCAATAAGCATATAACATTTTTAAAAGTTTACTAATACATTTATAGGGGCGGAAGGTGCATCATATGATTATAGTTCCTCATAGCATACATATATACAATAATACACTACAAACATTTCATACATTCAAGTAAGCGTTGTAGTTGTACCAGTTGTACGTATGTATATAAATGCATATTTTTATGTGAACAGATAACTCTTTCTTCTACGAGCTCTTTATGCTACGAGTTTTTGCATGCAACGAGGATTTTTTCCCTCACTTCATTTATTCCAGTGGTGTTTCTTGAGATTTTGTCTTAGGGGTGCACTTAAAATTATCTGGAAAATATTTAATAAAATACTGTGCAAATATATTTAATTTATTACTTAACTTTATCTTAGTTAGGGCTACCACATGTACGATTTTATAGCAAACCTCTAAAATTCAAAGGTATGTTTTTAAATGCTTTCACAGTGAGCAAAGTATCACTTTTAAAAAGAAATTAATACTTTTAAATAGTGCATAAGAAAGTTCAACATACGAAATTTAGTATAATATGCTATTGTAGCTACAACAGAGAATTTAGCTAATTAGTTTACTCACAAACTTATTCGTTTACTAAAATAATAACACATAGACAAATCATTGATTACTATATTTCACTTTTTTAGTTAGCAAATTTCTTCATATTATTCTTATGAGTAAATTTAATTTCAAAAATGTAATTGTTTGACATTTATTTTAAAATTTACAAACTTTAATTGAATTGAATATACCTTAAAAAAAACTAATCATTTAATTTATTTTAGTTAATTCAGTTCTTAAAAAAACCTGCAGAGATATTCTTTCTAATATAAATTTATTACTACTACGACACTATGCTAATTACCTACAAACGTTTGTGAAATTCGTAGATTACGTGAACAACAAAAATAACATTTATTTTGTAATTATGAAAGCACCTAAATTGAATAAAAACAAACTTATGGATAAAATTTAAAAATGTACAAATAATACAAGAGACTTTAAGTTAAGGGTTCAGATCTGATCTTATACCATTTAAATATATATTCTGCTTTTGATAAAAAAAAATGACAGTAAGCCTAATCTTTATAGATAAATTCAGCGCTTCTAGATTTTTCATCAAATTTGTTAATAACATTGTCATAAAATGAATCATTTGATTTTAGTTTTTTCAATAATCGTTTTTCAAAACTCATTAATTTGCAATCTTTCTTGAAGCATTGCGTTTCTAGTATACAATTTAATTCTTTTTATGGCTGAAAAAGAACGTTCAACTTGCATAGTAATTAGTGTTAGATGGGAATGTCAACATTAATTCAGTTTATTTATGAATTTCAGTGGATTCATGGCACATCTTATGATTTAAAGTAATTTTATTAATATAAGGTACAGTTTAATCAGCAAATATATCTGATCCATACAGCACCATTAGTTCAAATTAAGCATTCCGAAAGATAATTTTAAATTATGTTATAAATCTGTTGAAAACTACTTTTAAATTTAAAAAAAATTGATGAATGAAGTTATTCATTCAATAAATGATTGCGTTTGGTTCTATATTCTATAAAAATAAATAAAATGTGTTTTTGTATATGCCTAAAAAATATGAAAGCAATATCGAAATTTATATGGTTATGCATTCTCGTACTTTTACTCCTGATTTATTCATATAAAATATTCTCAATACATTGATATTTTTATACATAGAGTTCTTAATTCAACGATATTTGAGAGTTTTAAGTAATATGTTTTTATTTATTTATCTATTCAACGATTAACTTCGAATACTATGATATCATATGCGAATAATACTGTAAATATTTATCTATAATTTTAAAAATACAAGTAACAGCAACTTTTGTTGTGTCATTGATGAATATTTTTTGTATAATATTATACGTTTTTTATATAAAAAATTATTTGTTTTTAAAAATTTTTGAAAAGAAAGTGAATTGCAACAATTTTTGCTATGAGTGATGATGAAGATTTTAAAATATGTGGAATTAATTCCGACGCTTAGAGCATGGAAGGTCTAATGTACTCTCCCAGTGAGTTAATCCTCAAAGCGTCTGGTTTCAGAAATCAAAACAGAGATGTTTCTTATATATGGTCCGTTCGTTGTGTATTTCCAAATATTCTATATGGGTAACTTTCGTATAGACCGGACATCACGTAAGTAGTGCCATGCCGATTCTTCCGACAAGAAACATTTAGTACATATTGTGACCAACCCAATAACCAATCTTAATTTGTTTTTGGGTAACCCCAATAATGCAGCAGCTGCTCCTCCATTGCGACAACAACCCATCTTTGCATGTCGACAGTTTATGCAATGTCTCCGAATCTGTCCAGTCAGAAATACACTGCCCAACCCACCTACCGGTAACATTTACTCCCCAGATAAACTCAAAATAATTAAAAGTATATATAAGGTTGTCAAATATCGCCTTTTTGTCTTTTTAATTTCGCGGCTATGTACAAAGCGCTACAGAGCTCGTATCTGGCAACACTGTACATAATTTGAAAGCTCTTGACATAACAAACAAAACGACGCTATGTATGATTAGTTTGGATATTGCGTTCAACAGTTATAGACGTGTAAACATGGAGTTCACTAACGCCGAAATTCGCGCTATTTTAAAGTTTTCCTTCGTTAAAGGCAAATCCGCTAGAGAAACGTTCCGTGAGATTAATGGTGTTTTGGGGGATGGTACTCTATCACTTCGAACCGCGGAGGAATGGTTTCAACGATTCAGAGCCGGTGAAAACGACACCATGGATAAGCCAGCCGGCGGAAGACCTGTGACGACAAATACCGATCAAATCATGGAATACATCGAGTTAGACCGGCATGTGGCATCTCGTGACATCGCCCAGGAGATGGGAGTTAGTCACCAAACCATTTTAAACCATCTGCAGAAGGCTGGATACAAAAAAAAGCTTGATGTTTGGGTGCCACATGAATTAACAGTGAAAAATCTAATGGACCGAATTTCCATTTGCGAAATGCTGCTGAAACGGAACGAACTCGACCCATTCTTGAAGCGGATGGTGACTGGCGACGAAAAATGGATCACATACGACAATATCAAGCGAAAACGGTCGTGGTCGCAGGCCGGTGAATCGTCCCAAACAGTGGCCAAGCCGGGATTGACGGCCAGGAAGGTTTTGCTGTGTGTTTGGTGGGATTGGAAGGGAATCATCCACTATGAGCTGCTCCCATATGGCCAGACGCTTAATTCTACCATCTACTGCGAACAACTGGACCGCTTGAAGCAGGCGATCGACCAGAAGCGTCCAGAATTGGCCAAAAGGAAGGGTGTAGTGTTCCACCAGGACAACGCCAGACCACACACTTCGTTGATGACTCGTCAGAAGCTACGGGAGCTCGGATGGGAGGTTTTATCGCATCCACCATATAGCCCGGACATAGCGCCAAGTGATTACCACCTGTTCCTGTCCATGGCGAACGCCCTTGGTGGTGTAAAGTTGATCTCAAAAGAGGCTTGTGAAAAGTGGCTGTCCGAGTTCTTCGCAAATAAGGAGGGGGGCTTCTACGAGGGAGGTATTATGAAGTTGCAGTCTAGATGGAAACAGATTATCGAACAAAACGGCGCATATTTGAACTAAATCCGATTACTGTAACATTTTTTATAAAGCATTGAATAAAGAGCAAAAAGGCGGAAGGGAGATAGTTGACAACCTAATATTATAAATAGTTCGATTATTATCATATCTTAAAGTTCTATCACACATAATGGATAACAATCTTTTGTATTATGCCTTAAAACGGTCGTAGGGATACCTCTTAAAAAAAACGCATCGCAAACCTACCTCAAGGGTGACGTGGAAACGGTTTATGAATGTAGGGCGGATTTTAGAAAATATGAACATTGCGGCAAATTGACTCGGTGCGGCCCAATCATATTTTAGAGAAGATCACGAACGAGGTAGTCACATCGTTTGTGGAAGTGATTCTAAGTCGCTTGACTTCATAAAAAGCCACAACTTCTGTCTCTGTTATTTAATGTACAAAGTGACTGTGCATCATGGTAGACCAGAACCAGAACATGCAGGGATTCGGGTCTGTAGTACATTTTCTGAAGTTGTAAAAAATACGAATGTATTGATGAATAACTTTTCTTCACAGATTATACACATGGCCGGTAATGAATCACTGTCGCAAATCTAACAACTGGCGACAGTGGCTCTGCAGCTGGATAAAATTGATTGTCAGACAATAATAAAGATGGGGATGATGATAGCGTTTGAGATCGCTTGGTGATGTGAACTTTTTTGGATGGCCGAAACATTCCTAGGTCCAAAAATTGTATTGGTTCTATAACTAAGTCCTGGGAATAGGTGTCGTAAGTAGTATTACTTGTACGCAGTGTGAAGTGGCAATACTTCGCCATTGTAGTAGTTGAATCCGCCTTTCATATTCAGTATATGACATTCAGTTGAAGTGTAAACAAGCATTTTTTTTAGTTGATTAAAAATGGAAAATTTTGTACCAAAAAAACCGCATTTGTGGGAAGTTATGTTAAGTAATTTTATTCTGAAGAAAACAGCAGCAGAAACTTATCGCTTTTTGTTACAAGTTTATGGTGAACATTCCCCATCACAAAACAATTGTGAGTATTGGTTTAGAAGAAGAAGAATTGGAAGCTTTACTCAGTGAAGATCCATGCCAAACGGAAGAAGAATTAGCATTGTCATTAGATGTTACCCAAGCAATTGTTTCCAAACGTTTAAAGAAGATGGGAATGGTCCAATAACTACAGTATTGGGTACCACATGAATTAACAAAAGGACAACAAAAAAGTCGAAAAACAATGTGTGAAATTTTGCTTCAAAGACATTCAATTTTGCATCGAATTGTGACTGGTGATGAAAAGTGGATCCATTACGATAATCCAAAACGTCTGAAAGCATGGGTGAAGACAGATGAACCAAGTCCATCAACACTAAAACACAATATTCATGGTCCACTTGGCTGAGAAATCCTACCCCATCCGCCATATTCACCAGACATTGCTCCATCAGACTACCATTTGTTCCGGTCGATGCAGTCAGCCCTTTCTGCACAGCGGTTCAATTCATATGAAGATATAAAAAAATGGCTGGATTCATTAGATTCCTTCCAAACCTAAGTTCTTCTATGAGGGAATAATTAATTTGCCACATAGATGGTCAAAAGTTGTAGCTTCAGATGACAAATACTTTGAATAAAATATAATGTACCGTTACTTTCAAATAACTGTGTTTTTCTTACCAAAATATCTCCAAAACTTAGTTATATACCCAATACTTTATCGTCACATTTTCTAAATATTGGAACGTAGCGTGTACTTATAAGGACACTTTAAACTGATATATTGTATAACAATATAGTCCGGTACTTGGTAATATGGAACTATCATTGGTATAGTGTAACTACTTTAACATACCAATTAATAGACCGTGCAATGTAGCGGAAACTTTATTGGATACTTTAAAGTTACACCACTTTGAAGTGCTTTATATTGGTAGCAGCGTAGTGACTTATGCTTTCTTTTGAACCTTAAAGTGACAGACACTTATAAAAACGTATTTAATTACAAAATGTTAACTTAATATAAGTATCATAGTAGCCTGTCTGAAATTTTATGTTCACAATATTAAAAATGTGTAAAATTGATTGGAAATATAATGTACAACATAATTTTGACAATTGACATTAAAATTGTATAATAATACATTTTAAATCTTAGCTGGAAAAACTAACATCTGCTGAGGATATAGTGTGTTAAAAGCGGTCAACATTTTCAAGAATTTGAAATTATTACAAATAAAATAAATTATAGGTTAAAAATGAAAAAAGGAATTTATTTTAAACAACAATAATAAAAAATATTTTGCTTTAATTAACAGTCTGTTTGCTTTATAACTAATTAAATTACATATATTAATTAGGAGAAAATATTAACTATGTTTACTTTGTAATAAAAAAGAAAATGGATAAATTAGATTAGTTTAATTTTTAACATCATTCCATACAAACGGTAATATTAGAATATCAGCAATAACAATATATGACATAACGTTATATCTAAATAGTATTTGTTTGGCAAGATTTATGTTTTTATTCTCAAGAAAGTAATAACTAATTAAAAAGCTTATGTCTATTATACATCTGTAATTTCATATAAATAATAAAAAGCAAAATGATTGTTAGCAATTAAATTGTAAATACTGTAAAAATGAGATTCATATTTTAGAATAATATCATTTTTCATAAAAATAAGTATCTATTTCAGTAAGTATTAAGCTCCTGCAACTAAAGCACATAATGCTCGTTTGTAATCGCCTGAAGTTTCACTCTAAAAATTAAAAAAATTACAAAAAATTATTCTATAAACATATTTAAATTTGTTACTTACTTTAACAGCACTTAATAAAGTACGATCATAAAGACGTTCAAATTCTTTCTTAATGTTTTCTAAATCGATTTCTGAACGACTAACAATTATACGTATTAACGTTGTGTCATCAGTTCCCATACCATCCATGGCTTTAAATAAACATCTTGCAAAAAATGCTGGTGGTGATTGAACACACTCAACTATATACCATACAATCACAATATATAATATTAATTATAAAAATAGAATAAAAATATTTATTTCAAAAATTACCTATTGCCATCATGGCTTCTTTTAATTCACCACTCATTTCATGTTTTATAGCTTGTTCAATAGTTTGGCCAGAAAGATTTTTATATTCTTCGAAAACTAAACGTAAATGTGCAAAACTTCCATGCGCCATAATACGATTAAATACTTCTTCATCTGTACCTAATTTTGCTTCACCTGCAGCATATAATTTTTCAGCTTGTTCTCTAGCTAATGAAACGTCAACGGTACCTGCTTCATCACGCACACCAGTCACAATTAATGTTAATAAACGACGAAAATGACCAGATGTTTCACTACACATATGTTCAGCCAATGGACGATCATACACTTTAATCGACAGTTAATTATAATTAATTGATAAATTAAAAATAATTTATTTAATAAATTATAAAATTATATACAGATATAGGTAACCGTCTTATAACATGGTTTTAATATAACACGGTATCAAAATTTCGGTATCATTCCTATAACATAGTTGGGTTATAAATGTTTTAACAGTTTTATTAATTTAACTTTATTATTTTGAAATTATTTGATCTGAAAAAATAGGTCGAATATATGGTAAATTTTTTAAGTATGTTATATTTATAATTTATTTATAAAAATTATTTACTATATTATAAAAAAAAGTCTTATAAAAAAAATTGTTGTTGTTGTTGTTTTAGAATTAAAAATAAGTAATAACACAAAAAAAAATAAATATAAGAATATATGTGATAATGGTATTTAATTATGTTATATAATTTTATTTAAACTTTAAAGGTTAAGGATTAACATTAAAATTTAATGAGAGAAGTAGATACCGATATATGATTTTTTTGTAGAGAACTGAATAAATAATGGAAATTGAAAAATTCAACAGAAACAATATGACAATAGAAGATTGTACCCGGGATCAATCGTATTCGCAACGGATATAATCAACGGCAGTTTTTGAGCAAAAACATATATGGACAGGTTATGACGCCAGTGGGCAGGTGCCTCGAAATATGGGCCGAGTCTTTACAGGTCTATAAAATGTAAACATGTCAGTTCAATTTCAAACAGGTCATCTATTTATAGCTGAACCATTAATACACGAAGTAAAGAATGTTATTCTAAGGGGCCTCATTAACACATATGATATTTTTCGGATTAACATCAGGTCGGACCGGATAAGATGTCAAAAATCGTATGTGTAAACACCCGATTACCATCCAATTTGAAAATGATAAAAAAAATGTATTCCAATTTTTTAGCCATTTTTTTTCAAAAATCTAATAGTTAAAAAAATAGGCAATTCAAAATATAGTTTTGTGGATTCCAGTTGCAAAAAATTAATGAATTTGTGAATTGTTTATTATTTGTGAAAAAATTAATGATATTTGTTATTTTAGTTACATATTACTTGAAAACAAAATTAATAAAACGTAAACAAACAATATTTTGATCAGATCAGATTCAATTTGTGTAAATATTAAGCGAAATTAGACAATGACTCCAATCCGATAAAAATCATATGTGTAAATGAGACCTAAAGCGCAAATAATAAATAACTTGTATCAGCTAACTTAACAGGTGAGCTCTCTAAACATAGTGGAAATGAATTATGGTATTTGGAATAATGAACAGGTGTCAGACGAATGCATAATGGTAATATCTGTCCATTGTATAAAAAAGGAGACAATAGTTGATTGTAACAATAGAGGAATAACTTAGTTAAACATTGCCTATAAGGTATTTCCAAATATACTGAAATTATTCCATTTGTCACTGCAATTATCGAAGAATACCAATGTGGTTTCTGCGGAGATTGATCTGCATATAATAAAATATTTAGTATACGACAGATTTTGTAAAAGTCTAGGCCGTAGGGAGTTCATAGTTGATAAACACCATTTGTTTGTTGTTTTTAATGCGGCATATGATAGCGTCAATAGGCCAAATTTACTGTGTAGGACAGCATATATGGCAACCGCAGAGGAGAAATATTACACGAATTTATATATAGGAATAACAGCATCATATGAATAGAGGAACCGACATTGGTGATGTATAGTGAAGGATCTAATAGATGAATGGATCATGGAAGAACATCGGAAATGTTGGGATAAAATGAGTGGATGTATGGTTTCAGGTATCATCTGAGAAAGATGAGAATCCTATTGGAAAATAATTGCTGACTTTGCATGGAAGACAAACACGACAACCAACCAGCATTTGCTCGGTAGTGGGATAAAAGGGAACCAGATTCGGTATTCCCAGTAACCAAAGTTATAGAAAATTATAGAAGAATTTGGTATTCCAAATAAACTTATAGATTTGGTGGCTATTACTATAAATAATGTTAATTTACGTGAGCAAAATCCAGAAGAAATTGTGATCATTTTGACGTTTGATAGACTACAACAGGATGACCCATTATCAATACTACTTTTTATTATTATATGCTAGAGAAGACAGTAATAATAGGCTTGAATATTAGTAAACATTAAACGAATTTTATAAAATATGGTCAACTATTGATGATATATGGCTTAAGGATGCTTTCGAATTATTGAACAAGGTAGCATGGCTCTAGGTTTCAAAGTGAATATAGACAAAATAAATTACATGGCAGCAAGTAATGTATCAGGATTTCGAGATCATACTGTTTATATTGGAGAATATAATTTTGAAATTATAAATAGTTTCGTATTCTTGGGATCGTTGGTAAATGTGGAAAATGATATTGAAGAAAAAATTCACGACAGGGTAGAAATTGGAAATTTTAATCGCTCTGGTGGGTTTAAATGAAATACAAGTATAGTTAAACAATCGTATGGAATGCATACTGAAAATTTCATCAAAATATTCAAGTACGTCATTAAAGAGCTTTTTCCCAAAATAAAACAACAAACTGAAACCAAAGTAACATTTAAAATTATTTTCTTTCACTTTAAAAATATTTTAATTAAATTTAAAATGAATTATATCCATATATAATTCAATGAAATACAATATGCACTATAACTAAAACAGTTTTAACTACTTAATTATCATATAGTTACTTATGATTAACATCTGGGTCATTTTGTACTAACGCTTTAAATTCAGTAGGGTGGATGAGAGTTCTAACATTAATTAAATTAATTAATTTTATCCAATTAAATATAATCACACGACCAGTAATGATTCAAATAACCGCACGTGTTTTATCATTATCAAAAAACGAAAGCTACGAAAATTTCTTTTTCAAAGAATTGTATTATGGTAAATATGGCTTTTGAAGTAAAACTTGATTAATACTACTGGCCTTATATACTTTAACAATTGTTCAAGATACGTTTAATAGATAACACATGTAAAGTTTGCATAACGAATACGGTAAATCATACATAAAAGAAAAGAAATCATAGTTACTTACTATCTTCATAACTAGTCACCAATTTTTTAACTTCTTCATTACTTTTTGTGCATAGAATTTCAACTAATGCACCTTCATTTGTACCAATGCCACTCATTGCTTTATGCAATTGTTTACATAAATATTGTTCTGGTGTCATCATTAATGCAATAATAGCATCTTCAAATTTACCACCTAATTCACTTTTTAAGTCTTCAATTAAATCTCGACCATACTCGCCAATAAAATATTTAGCAATTTCTTGCCTTTGTGAATTTGAGCGTGTTGTTAAAATATCAATTATAGCTTGTTCATTAGTACCAAAACCTTTCATTGCAGCCCTTAAAGCATCACCATCTGAAGCAGCATTAAAATCAGAAAATTGTTTTATAGTTGGTTCAGTCTTTTTATCATATGAAATGAAATGACGATGGTAATGGAATTTTTATAATATTTAATATATAAGAATTTGTACTTATTTGTTACTTATTGTTATAATGTTATGTAAATACTTACGATATAATCCATATTTCGTTGTTTTGTTTATTAATAAATATAATTTATAATTTTTGTATTAATGTTATTTAGAATTTAAAATCGACAAAATTTTTAAATAATCTATCTATAACAAGACCAACAAGACCATAAGAAGCCTAATGAAACTTCAGAAAATACAATAATAAATATTTGTGTTTGGTGTTTTTCTTTCATTACGCTACAGTCTCACTTTACACTGCGTCACAAGGAATTCGCGTTGACAAAAAAATTTGCCGAAACTTTTTTGACAGTTATTGGGGGGACAAAAACCATTGGATAATCTTATGGAAAATGCATGTGATATTAAATTTTTTTTTTATAGCAAGTAATAATTATTTAGAGTAAAACCAAATTAAAATTTATAGAGTTAATATAATATATATTATTATACATTATATATATTAATATAAAACTTGTCCAGGTAATTACATAAAACCAACAAGGCCCAACCATAGCAAAAGCTAGCTAATACTGTCTACTAACATAATATAATAACAAACCTAAAGTAATTGCAATTCAATGAATTCTGTCTTAAAATTTTTACTTTAAGCACTGAACTGAAAATAAACCATAATATATATTATATATTCATTCTGACAAATATGAAATTTAAATCATCAGATCTCTAATCCGACAATTTTTTGTTGGCTACATTATAAAATTATTATGTAGTGGTTTAGTGCACCGTCTATTCGCGTTAAAGTTTCATTTAAATTGAAAATTTGGGATAAAGAATTGAGAATCTATGCTTAAATAAGGTGACCACCCATCAGAGAATTATTAATTTCTGTGCACCTACAATTGCCGCAGTTGTTTGCAACGACTTGTCAAAACTGGGATGACATTATTATTATTCGAATCCATGACAATAGACGATTGTCGACAAACATGATATTTTGACATTAACGGAATTACAGCAGGCGATAGTTGTCTGTTTTAGATGGTAATTTCTTACTATAGGTACAGCCTTATTTTTATATTGTCATTACTATCAGCAAAGATATCTCATTTCTTATATAAATTTTGTTGGCAATATTATTTGATTTAAATGAAAAATTTTTGTTCAGAATGCCCCACATATGTAAACATATCTTTCTTTTCTATTATAAATGTATATTGTAGCATTTACATTATGCCTAATTTTTTAATCTAGAAAATTTCTAGGAAAAATAAAAAGAGATAGTTATAAAAAAATATACTGATTTAAGAGCAGTAAAAAAAAAACAACAATCTGAAAATTAATTTTATAGCAAGTTTACAATTGTTTTTTTTTTCAGATAATAATAAAAACAAATAAAAATTTATTAATTATTAAATTTTATTTGTTTTAAAATTATAATAACATAATAAATATATGTACTTACATTTGCGTTTAATATTATTTTCAAAAATACCATTAAATTTTTTATATTTTTATTAATTTTAAAACAAATAAAATGTATTACTATTTTGTAAAATCTTTGTTATTAAATTTGTTTTAAGTTAAGTTAAGTTAAGTTAAGTTTGACAGTCAAACTATATTTGACAGATTTTTTTTTTTTTTTACAAATTTGCAATTCAGCTAAAAAAAAAGATGAACATGATCATCTTTGAATCTAGATTTTAATGGGTAGATTTTTATAGCTGAATTGCTAAATTGTAAAAAAAAAAAAAAAATCTGTCATTTCACTATAATAAAATATAAATATAGTTTGACAGTAATAAAACAAATTTAATAACAAACATTTTATTTGTTTTAAAATTAATAAAAATATAAAAAATTTTATGGTATTTATGGAAATAATATTAAACGCAAATGTAAATACATATATTTATTATGTTATTGTAATTTTAAAACAAATAAAATTTAATAATTAATAAATATTTATTTGTTTTTATTGTTATCTGAAAAAAAAAACAATAGTCAATTTGCTATAAAATTAATTGTCAGATTATATTGTGGTATTTTTTTTACTGCTCTTACTTCAGTATTTTTTTTTAGAACTATCTCTTTTTATTTTTCCTAGAAATTTTCTAGATTCAAAAATTAGGCATAATGTAAATGCTACATAATGTAAATCACCCATATATCAACTTGCAAAACGTATATACTGAAGAAAGCTCACATCTCTATATTCACTATTTAGTATATCTACCCATAATCATTGTCATTGTCGTCAATTACAATCATTAAATCATTTTTTTTTTGAAAATATATGATAAAACATGTGACGATAATACACGATAATTCACATATGAATTTTAAAATTTTTTTCTTTTCTTTTGTTTTTATATATTTTCATATCACATTTTTTATTATATTCTTTTGTGTGCGTTGTATTGCTTGTATTGTATTTTATTGGTCCCACACGTATTAATTTTATATTGTATTTTTTGTACCTATACGCTAAATATGCTAGCTAAATAAAAAGAGTTTTAATTTCGAAATTTATTACCAGAAATAGATTGCTTCTTATATATATGATCCGTTTATTATGGAAGGGTCCATTCCATTGCGTATTTTCCAAATATTCTATGTCTAGATTTCGCATAGACCAGACATTCACAAAAGTAGTGACATGATGATTTTTCCGACAAGGAACATTTAACGCAGTGAATTTGTAGCCAAACGCATTTTGTGAATGTGATAGTTTAGTGTACAGTGTTCCGTGAGCAACCCAATATCCAATCTTAATTTGTTTCTGGTGAACTCCAGTAATGCAGCAGAGGCAACAACCCATCTTTTTTGCCTGTCGATAGTTGCCACATTGTTTCCATACACAAGCAAATTTCAAATCTGTTGAGTCAGCAATACACCGCCGAACCGAACTACCGGTAACAAGTAGGCAAGGCTCAGCACAAATGAAAGCGGAACATGTACCAAATCGTGCCAGCTTATCACCCTCTTCATTAAACATAATACCACTGTGAGCCGGAAACCGCTAGAGTTGGACGTGGTACGACCTTGTTGCACAGTGATATTTTATTTAATTTGTCAATACATTCGATCAGCAACCCGATCTTATTGTTGTTCCATTGTGTGCCATCAGTACGGACTTCCTATCGGAGCATGTGAATATATGCTCCTCAGAAACCCTCAAACTAATAATTACAATCGCACAATTTAAAACAGTGATACACGCATCCATCAGCACGGCCAATGGCACAAACTTATCTGTCCCGTAAATATCGATATCAAAACACTCAGTAGCGCATTTGCATAGCGCCGAAATATATATATTATGTATATTAATCATGAAATATAGCGGGTTCAAATCCGCTATTTTTCATAGGAAATTTTTCGGTATTTATTTTAATACTAAAATTTTTCTGCTGGGTGACCATTTGTTCGTTGATGGAATAAAAAGAAAAACGGATATCTTAGAAAATATGGTGTTGGACGCTATTCAAAGATTAACTATGTCTGCACACACATAGCTATGGGCTAATCACCCATATAAAACTAATAGTATTTTGAAAACACATATCTTTCGTTAATTACAGTACAGTACAGTACAGTACACAATTGGTAAATTGTTATATACTCCCACGCGGAGTAATTTACCAACTTGTTTGTAATGAAAGCTTTATTAGATGACATAAAAGCTCCACTTGGAGCAAAATATGACTTAAAAAATAATAAAAATAATATCGATATCAGATGATGTTCCCAATAAGAAGCCTTCCGTATATACCAATAGTTACCCGATGGGGGCAGTTAATCTCTGGAAGGGATATGGATTTTGAATTTTTTTTAAAAAATTATTCTAGGCTTGTCGTAATCCGATATCATATCTATAACTTCCACACCATCCGTCAAACACTCCCAAATTTTGGAATGCGCATAATCATTGGAGAATTTTTCCACTGACCCATCTCTACCGCAATCAAGGGAGTGGTACGAATAACTCTCGTAATTGATATACATATTAGACGTTGTAATTTTGTCAGTAGTTATTGAACCGAATTTAAGCTTAACCTTGGCCACCATACCACAGAACCGTAGCATATCATTGGCATTGTCCTAATTATTGTCGTGTAAAACCAGTGTATCGATCTAGGGGATAAACCCCAAGAGCCCTTCGATATTGCATAAAGACTAGACATGCTTTTCGAATTTAATTGTTTAGGTGTAACTTACAGCTAAGCTAAGCTTACTGTCCAGTGTAATACGTAGATATTTAACAGATCCGCTTAATTCTATTTGATTAAATTTGATGGATCTTAATTGTATCCTATCTATTTTGGTTCTGTTAGTAAATATAACTATTATAGTTTTATTACAGTTTATAGATAGGCCCACCCGGTCGCATCAACTGGTTATTTCATTGAGAAGCTCATTAATACTTTTATCCACCAAGACCGTTTCAAAATCATCCTTATAGGCCTGCGTGTAAAAACCCATTTTTGTTGAGATGGATATTCTATTCAACGGTCAGAACCAACCACAGAAGTAGAGATAAAACCAGTCCCCGTGGACAGTCTCTGACAGCCGTAACGCATATATCCTGATCCGTTGTTATGATTTTTTGTCGAAGCATATTATGTATCCAGAGTTTAAGCGATTCACTTATAACTCGTACCCTTAGTGATCTAGTGAAACTGTGAAGTCAGAAGTACGAATCCGAGGTAAATTATCTGATCACTTTGAGACGGTTGATGGACTACGACAAGGCGACCCATTATCAACACTACTATTTAATATTACGCTGGAAAAGGAGGAGCGTAAAAATTGATAAACAAAGCACGATTTTTACAAAATCCGCGCAATTATTAGCGTATGCTGATGATATAGACATAATGGGTCGGAATATGATAACTGTCAAGGATGCTTTCGAATCGTTACAAAAGGAGGCATCGGGTCTGGGTCTCAAAGTGAATGCAGACAAAACAAAATATATGGTGGGTAACGAATACATCAGGAATTCGAGATCAAACTGATAATATTGGAGAACACAATTTTTAAATAGTAAATAGTCAATAGTTTTGTATACTTGGGATCGTTGATAAATGTAGAAAATAATATTGAAGAGGAAATTCGCCGCAGGGTAACAACTGGAAACAGATGTTATTACGAGCTAAAAAACTATTCCAATGGAAAACATTACAACGCGATCTTAAGTGCAAACTATATACAACATTAATACATCCAATATTAACGTATGGGTCGGAGGTTTGGTGCATGACACAGAACCAGGAACAATTAGTTCGGATTTTTGAACAATAGATACTCCGTGGCATATTTGGTCCAGTCATAGGACAGAATAGTTGAAGACTGAGATACAATTTTGAATTAGACAAGTTGTACGGTCAACCAAATATTGTCAAAACAATCAAAATCAATAGATTGAGATGGCTTGGACACGTAGTACGCATGGAGGAGGAGCGTATGACGAAAACACTGTTAAATGGTAAACCTGAAGGTAGAAGGAGAGCCGGCAGACCTATCGTGAGATGGCTAGATGCAGTAAACTGTGATATAAAGATCCTTAAAATTCGGAATTATAAGTCATTGACTGCGGATAGGTCAGGTTGGAGAAGGCTAAAACCGCACCTGGGTTATAACGCCATGGAGTAATTAAGTAAGTAAGTAAATATTATATAAGTTAATATTTTCAATTAATAATAAAACGGGAATTGAATTCAGAAATAATATAAAGAAAAATTATTAAATTGGAGTTCAAAAACTTGATTATGAAATGAAACATTAGCCGATCCATATTTTTGACTATTTTTACAATTTTCTAATAACCAGTAAACATACTTAAGTGCTACTCGTAATTAAAGTTAAGATATAGGTCAGGAAAAGATATTATGAGTTAGAATTTTTCTAAAAATATTATGGGCTGACCTCCAGAGGGTTGCAAGTTATGGGGTGGGGAAAGTTTTGTAAATTTTCAGTTTTCGGGAAATAACTGTTAAACAGGTAATTTTAGGATATCAAAATGTATGACCAACCCCTCTTACTTTTTGATAACAAATTTTTTACAATCATTAAATTTACTCCCACTCCCCACCCCCACCCTATTTTAGCCAAAAAGTGGTTTTTCAGGCTTGCCATTTTTATAACGAAAAAATTATGAGGGATATTGAGAAATGTTGATGGGAAGTTGTTTCACGATATGTTTTCAACAAATTTGTCTTACATGGTTTTAGGTTCCGATGCCATCTAGTGGAAGTTATGCCACTAGAACCTGCAATTTACTCCTAAAATTCGCCATTTTGTATCCGTCATATTGAATTTTTTAAATCTATAAATAGTAATCGTTAATACTTACAATTAAATCACCCTATGTAAAATTATAATTCAATTGAAGCCGATTATCATTATATAATCAAAGATTTTCGAAACAATACATCAGCGTTTTTTCAGAATTTTCAAGTTAAAACGGCGTTAGTTAAAAACTGATTGCTTTTTGGAAAAAAGTGTGTACAAATTTGGAAAGTTCATACCTAAAAACTATAGGATACCTACTTTTGATAACTTTCCTCAATATCCATACCATACAATACCTGCAATTAAAAAGAGACGTCTTTGGGAAAACTAATTTATTATTTATTATTTTATAAGTATGCAATTAATTTTAATATCATGTAAATTATTACAAAAATTAAGTTTGAATGTTTGAAGATAATAAATTAGTCATTTATGTAATTTTGGCAATAATGAATTTCATCTGTCATAAATAAATGTTTGAAACAAAAATGGTATTTAAACCAAGAACAACGAATTAGATTTATTGTATCACATAAACAACACTTTTGTAAGGCCTTATAATTTAAATAATATTCAGTTAGTTTTTCCGAAGTATATCCACATCGGAAGCATGAATATTTAAAAGTCACGAAATCGAGGTGAAGAAAATTAATTGTAAACAATAGTTTGTTGTTTTGAGATTACAATTACATTGTAAGTGAAAACTTAATTTTTTTAAATATTTTATAAATAAAGAAGTGTCACTTAAAATCTAATAATTAATTAATTAATATATTAAATAATAAATATTTTGTGAATATATTTACGCTTAGTAAATGCTTAATAATTATAAAATACAAGATAATTTTAAATTTCATGTGATATTTTAAACCAGTGTCCTCCAACAAATATTTTTCCTTGTGTTGTTAATAAGAAATTCTCACAAATTTTATAGTCTCGAATATATTTAATAATATAAAAGACCACATATTTAATACTTCTGTGAATAAAGGCAATTGCAGAAAATTATTTAACATCATGTATTAAGTATGCATCAAGAAATTTAAATAATGATAGTGATAATTTAATATTTAACCAAATATGTAATATTTTAAAGACAATAAAATTGGATATAGGTATAACAAATTCGCGAATGGTTTTCACTTAATTTTACAAATTCTTTTCAGGAAAACCGTTTTCCACACATACATTTTTGAACTATTGCACTGGATATGCACCGCCATTTTCTTTTGTAGCAAATCACAAAAAATTTGGTTTTCAGCCAGTCCTGTTGTATTTCTATGTCGATGGTTGGCACTTGGCAGTCTATTGTTGTGTCTCAAATGCGACGTTTCAGTGCTAAATGCTAGATTTTTGACAGTTAAATGGTAGCGAACGTAGTATTTAGCAATTAGTATCAACATTAATTAGTTTTAACCAGAAGATACTTCATCGTACTTTCTTATGTTACTAATGTTTTAAGTGTCAAAAGATAAAAAAAAAATCGTTATGAAATTAAATTATGATTATTTCATTTAGTTGACATGACATTGCTTTATTTTATTAATTTATAGTGCTTTTTACAATTTTTATTTTAAAAATTAATCATATCTTATCTATAATCTCATAAATTCACCGAAATCAAACAATTACGAAACGAAATACTCATTAAAATGGTAAAATTATTATAATTATTGTAAAACAAAATTTTAAATTGTTAATTTTAATACTTTAAAAATTATCCCGATATCAATTTGATTTTTCAAACAATAACAAAAAATACACGAACGTCAGGTGAATTTTCGTGAAATTATCAAAAGTTAAAAGTCAAAAAAATACATAGTTACTTCTAGTAGTAACTTCTGACGGAGAGTTCTCAAATTTCGCAAATGAGACACAGCAATGCTACTACCAACTGCATGACATTAAAACCCAGGTGCGGTTTTAGTCTTCTCTGCAGCTAATGTCTTCCAATCCTGAATTTTAAGAATCTTTATAGTTCACTACATGTAGCCACATTTTGCCTTTTTCTTCCTTCTGCATTACAATTGAACAGTTTTTTTCGGTACACGTTCTCCCTCCATGCGTAATACGTATACAAGCCGTCAACTGAACATACGCTACATTTATTTGCTATTTATCTATATTTTTAATTTTCTTTGTTTCTGATCTATTTCTTCATTTCTTCGTATTAAAATTTACAATTTTTGATCTGAATAATCATTTTAAGCAATCTGATACGAGAAAAAGAAATCACTACAAATTAAAAATTGCTTCTCTGTCGATGAATATAGAACAAATACTGTCCATCGAAATTTCCAATTCGATGCGCGATATTGCTGCGAAAGTGTTAATACAACTGATTTCCGCAAGAATTTTGTGGAAATTTGCATTCCGAATAGCTTCATAACCATAATCATTGATTAAAAACGGAAGGTACTCTAGATTCGGATGTCCCATTGAAACAAGTTTAAAAAAAAATAAGATATAATTTAAAATTTATTAAATTAAAATTAACAATAATAATGCATAATATAATTTTATTTTAATTTTATAATTGCACTTTTTCTAATCTAATAATTTTTGTTACAAAATTTTAACATATAATGTAAAAAAAATTCAATACTCTATAAGTCTATACTATACGCGATTAACTTATTTTTGGAATGTTAAATTTATGTGTTAATTTTTATTCTACTTCGCAATGCGATTCCTACCGTATTTATTAATCGCGAAAAATCAATTTCTTGAAATCGAAATTGCAAAAAATATACCTTATTAAAGCAAGGATGTATAAACTAACACATCTATTCAAAGATCCAAAGAGCTGAGATTCACTGTAATAAATGGGTTAATATAGTAGTCAGTAAATATGCACTTACTACAAGATAATTTTAAATGAATTCAATTAAATGTTGCTTCATAAAACTTAATATGTGATACATGTGAAATGTGAATAAATAATAATAAATACAATTTTTCGATAAACAAAAATAATCACAAATATAATTATGACAACATATATCGTAAAGTTGGAGTTGGAGTAATACGTTTTCATAAATAAATATCACCTTATTAACTTTACTTAAATTAATCATATAATCAGTTGTTGTCATATATGTCGTTGAACATGCATTATCATAATAATTATGGTTAAAAAAAACCGTAAAGTAAGTAATAAATTATTTATATACAATGGAATTTCTATTCAATTGAAATCCCATTCAAGCAAAAGTCCCTTTCAAACGAATATTTTTGAAGCACATTAAAAATTACATGTACATTTATCGCCATTCAATAGAATTCTCATTCAATTGAATGCCCATTAAATTTAACATCTAAATACTATATCAAATTCCTCCGTAGTGTAATAGAAAATAGAATTTGAATACAAATAACAAAATCAAAAAGGCGATGTAGAGTAGAAACTTGTTTTTAACTTTTTTTCTCTGTTAGATAGTTTTCTGTATATACAACTGTTCGTATTTCAATTTGTACATCATTAGAATTCCCACAGTTTCTTGGGATTACATTGAATAGAAATTTCTGTATATAATAATCATATTTAGTTTTTACTATAACGTATTAATTACGTAAACGATAAAATTTACAACTAATATACTCATGTAAAACAAATAATCAAAATATTACGAACCCTGAACGCTTCACTTATTGTTTCCAATGGAATAAATATTATCATTAATAATAAAATTATTCAAAATATACGTAAATTGCCATTAAAAATCAATACAACTTACTACCTTAATAAAATATAAAATAACTATTAAAATTACTGTATAATTATTCTCTATACATGCTTTTTTGAATTATATGCAAATGCAAATAATAAAATAATGTCGATTGAAATAATAATTGTGCACTTAGGCTTACTATGTAAATTATAAAAATATGCTGGCATAATGCATAAATTTTAGTCAGTAGATTCACCGATTAAAGCACACAAAACTCGTTTGTAATCACCCGATGTTTCATTCTGTAAATGCAGTTAAAAAATATATAAGATTACTGCAATTAAATTGATAACACAAAATAATTATTTTAAAATATGGAATATATTTTTTAACATACCTCCTATATCATGAGAGACGGAGGGAGGTTGTTTTAAATTTGATTTATAAATTAATAAAGAAAAAATAATATTAATATAATAAATTGCAACAAATAAAAAAGAATTAAGTATACCTAAATAATTTAGCACATTTTTTTGTGATATTTTATAATAATTAATTGTTATTTGGTTGTGAATAATTTATGTACGATACTTTTAAGATAATATTCAACTCTTAAAACATAAAATTTCTATGCAATGAATAAACTATGTGAAAATTTCACTTGATTTATTTCTGCCTTTCAATGTTAACCAAAAGCAATATAAACAATCATAATCATAAAAATAGAATCAATTTGCACAAGATAAAAAATAAGATGACGACGAATTCATAACACAAAATAATAATATTATGTTGTTATTATATATATTATACAATGCTGTAGATATGATTTTTCAACATAATGATAACCGAGGTTGTTGTTAGTATCTTAAACCAACTCCGTTAATATTTCGTTCCATACTTTCAAACAGCGCAAGACTAAAATTCGATGATTGAAATTTTATTAAAAACTAAGTCGTTACTTCTAATTAGATACAAAATTTGTCTTTCAACTTTACGAGTGACTTATTTTCAGTATCTATTTTTATCACAGTGTGCTGGATATCTTAGTCAAATTTTTGATGTCATTTAACTGGAGATTGTAGTCCTTTTTTGGACGAATTACAATATGCACACATGATATTCATTTCATTAGTTATACAAATTCAAACCAAAGGATATTAATTATTATACAAATTGTTTTTCCAAAATATGAAACGTTATTTAAATTATTCAATTACCTTTATAGCACTCAAAAGTGTACGATCATAAATGCGTTCAAATTCCATTTTAATCGTTTCCATATCAATTTCGGAACGACTTATAATAACACGTATTAATGTTGTATCATCAGTACCCATCCCTTCCATTGCATCATTTAAACGTTTTGCAAAAAATGCAGCTGGTGATTGAACACACTCAACTATATACCATAGAATCACATTATATATTAATTATAAATTAGAATTACATTTTAAAAATTACTATATTTATTACCTATTGCCATCATGGCTTCTTTTAATTCACCATCCATTTCATGTTTTATGGCTTGTTCAATAGTTTGGCCAGAAATATTTTTGTATTCTTCAAAAACTAAACGTAAATGAGCAAAACTGCCATGTGCCATAATACGGTTAAATACTTCTTCGTCTGTACCCAATTTTTCTTCACCAGCCGCGTATAATTTTTCAGCCTGTTCTTTTGCCAAACCAGCGTCAACGGTACCTGTTTCATCACGTACACCAGTTATAATTAATGTTAATAAACGACGAAAATGACCAGATGTTTCACTACACATATGTTCAGCCAGTGGACGATCATACACTAAAAAAATTTACAATTATAAACATATTGGTTCACACAATAAATCACTCCTACACAGCTTGTCATCGATCTGAAGAAGTATAGAAACAGTGGTGAAACCTGAATTTATATTATATTTATATTTGCAGGGTTCATTTCTTTTCTTCAATCAAATTTTGAAAAGCACTTCATATCAAAAAAACAAATGTTCTAGGTGGAAAACGGGTTTTAATAATTTTACCATATACACTTACATTCTTCATATTCTTGCACCAATTTTTTCACTTCTTCGTTGCTTTTAGTACATAAAATTTCAACTAATGCACTTTCTTCTGTACCCATTCCTTCCATTGCCTTATTTATTTGTTTACATAAATATTGATTTGGTGGTAACATTAATCCAACAATAACATCTTCAAAGCTACCCCCCAATTCACTTTTTAAATCTTCAATAAGGTCGCGTCCTAATTGATCTCGAAAATATTTTGCAATATCTTGCCTTTGTCCATTTGAACGGTTTGCCAATATATTAATTATTGTATCTTCATCGGTACCAAATCCTTTCATTGCTTCACGTAAAGTTTCACCATCTTCACTAACATGAAAATTTGAAGCAGGTGTTATTGTTGGGATGGGCTAATAACAATGTTAGAAATTTAAAACCATCAGAAAAAAAAAAAATACGATAAAATTATATATAAACCATAAACACACACAATATACTTACTTTGTAATCCATATTATTTTTGTCTTTATTTTCTGAAATTTTTAATGGTATTGAAATTTTTAATTATTAATTTACTCTCACACCCATTGACAAAATAAATATAAATGAATCACAGAATTATATTGATTGCCGCTGTCAAATAATAAATTGTACCAGATCTTTAACGAGAATTGTATCAGATTGTGGCGATGTAGTAGGAGTATTTCATCTCATACAAAATACAGAGAAATTCTATTGAATCGGAAGGGACTGACGTTTGAATGGGAATTACATTGAATAGAGCGTGTGTAAGAGAGAAAATCATATACAGATATAAGCAATAGTCAAAGGAATTCAATTGAATAGCGATAAATATAAATTTACTTGTAATTTGCAACGTACTTCAAAAAAAATTCGTTTCAATGGGAGTTTTGCTTAAATGGGAATTCAGTTTTATAAAACTTCCACTGTATATTAAAAATTATTCCCATGTGTATTTTTAAGGGTAAATTTAGTGCAAAAAAGCAAAAAATATGTCTTTTCATTTGTTTAAATTTTTCTTATGTAGCACATAGTTGTCCATATATAAGCAAATAATAATTCACACATTTTCAATTTTCACATGCCAGGTGTAAAAATATGGAATTATCGGTAACTCAGATTTAGCTCTGCAGTTAAAATTAATTTGAACTTATCGCTTTTTATTTACTTTGTATGACATCTGTCAAATGTATTTTGTATTAGGTTATCTACTCCAGTTTGTTAATATATAATATATATAAGCTATTTAAATGTGTGTATGCCGCGACGTATTAGAATTAGATTCATTTCTCTACTAAAAAATACAGTAGAAATCATAGAAATATAGAATTATGAGTAACAAAACAAAACCAAAAACGTTATATTGAAGCAATTTTGTATTTATAATTTTTTTATCTTTTCTATAAATACATTTATTTCTGTAAAATTTATTTTTTTTTGTAAATAAGTTTTTATAACACTTATTTATTTAATAATAATTTCATAAATATACGCTTCAATAAAATGTGTTGTGTTTTTTTTGTTGTTAATTTATTAAAATATTAATTGTAAAAAATTAAAATAAAATAAATTAATAAATTAAATAAAAATAACAATTGGAACTCTATAAATAATATTGTTCCTGTCAATAAGTTTAAATTGGAAATGTGTAAAAAATTTGAGAAATTTTTTATAAGATAGATACCACAAAACAAATTTTTAACATAAAAATAAGGTGATAGGTCTCTTTCCAAAAAAATATCGAATAAAAAAATTTACTGGGAGAAAGACCTTATAAAAATTATATTATAATAAGAGCTTTTTTTTGAATTAAATATTTAAAATAAAATAATATAAAAAAAATCTACACACAAATTTTTAAAAAAAAACATTAAATTAAAATTTACAAGAATAAAAAAATAAAAAATAATATTATAATAGACAATACTTTATTTCCCAAAACAAATATACCATATTCACTGTATTTTATATTGAATATAAAATTTGTATCATGACAGACAGAAAAGAAACTGTTTTTTGCATCGAATTGTTACTGGCGATGAAAAGTTGATTTATTTTAAGAATCCTAAATGCAAAAAATCATAGGTTACACCAGGTCAACCAGCAAAATCGACTGCAAAACCAAATAGATTCGGTGAGAAGAGAATGCTTAGTGTTTGGTGGGATCAGAAATGTGTGGTCTACTATGAGTTTTTAAAACCTGGTGAAACTGTTAATACTGATCGCTACCGACAACAAATGATTAATTTAAGCCATGCATTAAACGAAAAACGACCAGAATAGCCAAGAAGACATGGTAAAGCTATTTTGCAACATGACAATGCACCGTCAAACAGATCAAAAACAGTTCAGTATACGAGCAAAACGCTTGGCTGGGAATTGTTACCTCACCCGCCCAATTCATCAGACTTAGTTTCATCTGCTCGTTTTCATTTGTTTTCATCGATTCAACTCTCTCTTGCTGACCAGCACTTCAAAACATCAGAAGTCGAAAATTAGTTCTCTGAATGATTTTCATCAAAAGTGGAACAATTTTTTTAGAAAGTTATCCATAAATTGCAAGAAAGGTGGTCAGAATGTGTAGAATGCGATGTTCAATACTTTGAATAAAATATTTTTATCCTTTCACTTTAATAGAAACGTTTTATTTTCCTTAAAAAAAACGATAATTTCATATTCGTACAATTTGTACAACGGTACAACTCAATTATGCAAATTTCGAATCAAATGTGAGCATTCGAAGTTTGATGTCTATACCATTTTAATTTCACCCTTTAAATACGTATTACGTATAATGTATTTATATTAAATGCGCCATGAGTATTTCATTAAAATACATTTCTTAATAGAATTACAAATACTCTAGGTTTTTTTGTAATAAAGGTATTATTTGGTAGCCATGTCCAACATTAAAATTTTTCATGGCGATAGTGGCTACGTTTGCGTGCACGTAGTTCGAGCTATCTCTCTATGGATCGAGCTTACTTGAGCTTACATGCGCGCATAAATTACACAATTAGCCCAACCTAAATAAACGTAGTTCTGGTATCTAGCCCAGGCTATGTAGTTAGCTCGTGCTATCAGACGTTAAATATTAAATTTGCATTTAAAATAAATATTCATATAAACATTATCTATCAAAAAATAAGATATAACACTATATATTTATATAGATGCACATATTCAGTTGCGCGCATAAACGTAACCATAGTGAATACAATTTTACAAATCGATGATAGGAAATCACAGAGACGTTTTCTTTAGATTCACTCAACGTTTATAGATACATATATCTAGGTATATTATTTCTGAGCAAATCTCTTAAACGATTTTTGAATTTTACAAATTTTATTGATAATTTAAAAATTATAATTACAAATAAGTTTTCACTACATAAAATCAAATAAATATTTGCGTACATTAAATCCAACAATACGTCCAATTTCTGTTATAAATTCTAAACTAATTGTACATTGTAATTTTGCTGAACCGTCCATAATACTATTTTCACCGGATGTATAAGTTAAAAATTTTAAATAAACTAAACTGGAAATTTGTGCTAATAAATTACATGTTAAACCAACTTTTTCATCAATTATAGCATAAAATATAGCTAACAAACGATCAATTGAAAATGATTTTGGTCCTAATTGTGTTAAGTATTTTTCGCTTACCTAATAAATATATTAAACATTTTATTAGAATGTATATAATAATAACAAAAGAATGGAAACTGTGGCGGATACTAGAGAAAGTCAATTGATTGAAGAAATGTTTTCTATGAAAATTTTGTCAATTAAACATTCACTATCGGACATTAAAAATGTATCTACTATATACATTTAGTACTTTTTGACATCACTTTTCATAAAAAAATACAAGTCTTAAATCATTTAGTAAACAGACAGTGAAAAAAGCGAAGTAGATTTGAAAGACCATATCCTATCAAATTAAAATTTCAAATATATTCAAATTGTTAAACTTACAACAGCTTTTGATTTAACATTTTGTACACGTTTACGTTGTTTACCATGATTTTTCATAAATAAACGCTTATCAGATTTGGAAGGATTATGACTTGCTAAAAATGCAGATATTAATAAATATTTTGCATAAAATGGTAATTCTAATAATACATCTAATTGTTTATTTATTGCTAACACTGATGTTGTTGTTTTTGATGAATTTTCAGGTGCCTAAAAGAGTCATAACAATAAATAAAATTTGATAAATACATGTAGTATTAAAAATATAAAAATGTTTAATTTAAATGTGATATAATGCCACAATGCAAGACAATTAATAAAATCGGTACTTTATTTTATAGTTTTTGTGAATTAAGCAAAGGCCATTTGTGTTTTTATATAAATCAAAATTATTCAATCCCAGAATTTTAATTAGAAGTTCCGGGAGGACAATAGTATTCCAAGAGCGCAGTGGAAATAGGTAAGTTAAGCATTTGTAACGTCATTTATCGTATCAAAAGAATTAACTGCATTATGTGGAAAAGTACGTAATTTAAATATATCAGGATGACGATATTATTTTAGATATCTTCCAATATTGATTTCTATAAAAATCATATTTCCGAGAATAGTTACATACGGAAACACAATTATACGTCAAATTCGGCGATAGTAATTAAACTACAATAAACTAACAGTGAATAAAAATTTAAACGTTTGAAAAAAGTTTTTTTGTTGTTCTTAAAAAAAGTGTTCAAGAATATTATTACTAACGTTACACACTCAGCGGCGCAGCGTGTAGCATTCCCTCTATCTAATCGATCGTTAAGTTCAATTCATATGATAAATAATCTCGTTATTTATTGCAATAATTTTAATATTGCAATTTTTTTATCTTCGTAGATGAAATTAAAAAACGAATATATTTTAAAATATGGTGTTGGGCAACGTTGGCACACTATATGGCAAAATGTTGATAGTTTTCTTGATCAAATGATATTCATATACTAAATAGTTTAAACAAAAATTCGATTATTCTTATAAGTAATAATTTTTTTTTTATTTTTGTATAGCTAAAATAAACATAAAAATTAAAATAACAAATAAAAAATACATATATACAGTATCTCAGTCAGCCTAGTCCAAACGAATAGGGTGTGTAGCTGGGCTCATAAAATGAAAAAAATTATTGTAAACCATAAAAATAAAGATAAAAAATAAAGATACTGTATTAATTACAAATACAGATAGTTGGTCATTGGAAATAATTTACTAGTTGAACCAATATCTTTGAGCTATAAGAAATCGATTGCAACTTTCTGTATTGAGAAATAGTTAAAAAATTGATTTTTTTTGCAAATTTTAAGAATAATAATTTAATAGTTTTTTTTTAGCTGATGAACAAAATTAAGTTCAAAAAATTTTTTATTTATAAACGATTTTTTGGAAATAAATACAATTTTCTGAATTTTTCACATGTTTTTACAAATATATTTGGATTTTGGTGCTTAATAGGTCGAGAACTACTGAACCAATTGGTAATTGTTTTATATTTATTCTGGTAGATGTAATTATTACCTTACATAACTTGTGCTACGATTTGAAATTCAAGATTTTTTTCGATGTTACGATCATTTCAGTGAGTAATGGTCAAGTATAAAACAACAAAATTTGAAATGGTCAAAAGTGGTACATAGAGTAATTTTTGAACTTTCGCTTAGAATAATTTTTTTTTTTCATTTTATGAGCCCAGCTACACGCCCTATACGTTTGGACTAGGCTGACTGGGACACCCTGTATATTTAACGAAAAATAATAATAATAATCTTACCAAAGTTAATGTATTATCAGCAATCGTAAAAATTGTTGCTAATATGGTTTTCAATGATTGCGAAAATTGTTGATATAATTTTGTTATGTTTGTAGATTGAATTGATCCATTTAGAATTGGTTCACAATATATTATAAAATGATTATTGCAAATAATTTTTAGTTCATTTAAATTACGACAATTACGATAAAATACATTCAAACATAAATCTAAATAATTTTGATACACATTCTGGTTTATAAATTTTAAATTTTCTTCATAATTTACCATTAGTAAATTATTATTATCAAAACATTTCAATTTATATTTACTTTGTAGTTGTTTATGTATTTTTATAAAATATTTTAATAAAATTTCATGGATTTCATTTTTTTTATATTGTTGAAAATAACATTTAATTATTGTATTTGAATAAATTCCGATTTGTAATTGATAAAATGAATCAAATGATTGTGTTGATATAAATATACAGGTTATATTCATACCACTTAATTCTTGCAATCGTATCAAACTACTTACAATATTACTATCCATTTTCATAAATTCTTCAGCATTATCAAAAATGATAACAAATGCTAACGGCAAATTGTCAGTTTCATTATATTGATCATTATTATTGTTCAGTTCTTGTAATGCATCAATAAATGTTAATAGATTCTCACATTTTTTATATGGCCTATAATTATTTAATTTTGTTGGTTGATGATTCATTAACAGATTTAATATTTTTTCAAAAAATATTTTTAATGTATAACATTCAATTAAATTTATATGAATATATTTTAAAGAAGCATTAATATTTCCATTTATGTACTTGCAAATCTTCATTAAGATAGTGGTTTTTCCTGTTCCATAATCACCATACAATATTACAGCATTTGGTAAATTTTCATTTTTATATCCAATTAATTTATATAATTGTTTAATTTGTTGATTACGACATGGATATTTTGTTGTAATTGCATTAATACATTTATTCATATCATTCATTTTTGTAAACTATAAAATAATTGTTTTGTAGTTGTTGTATTTGGAAGATTGGATGTCAGCCAGATGCAGTCAATAGTTTATTGAACCTTTCTTCCTTGATATAAATATTGCCCAAAAATAAAAAACGGACAAAACCAAGTTATTAGATCATATATATATGTAAAAAAAATAAAAAAAATGTATTTGTTATTAACGGATGGAAATAATATATAAAATTGTATAAAATAATTAATACCATTAATACTAAAATTTCTCCAAATAACCCTCTATAAATTAAAATGATGGTTTGGTTTTATGGTTGATTTAACTAGGGGTCTCGACATGATTTTTTTTGCATCTTGCTGCAAAGATTAACCAATGAAAACCATTCCAGCTCTCTGAATTTTAAGTCTACATGCAAAAATCTTCATTTGCATCATGACACAAATCGGATGCAAATTTGACATTTCCAAATGAAAATTTGACATTACTTTTAAAAATAGAAAAAAAGACAGAAACAGAAATTGAAACGTGTTTTGTATTAAAATTCAAGATTATATTTTTATCGTATTTTTTTATTTTTATTATTTTTTTTTGTATCATAATGTAGCATTTACATTATGCCCAATTTTTGAATCTAGAAAAAATTGAGATATAACATACAAATGTCAAACTAGTTAGAAGAGCACAATAGTATAAAAAATTAGAATCTAATTATGGGCCTAGCCATAATTTAGATTGAAAAACTAGATTCATAGATGAACATGTTCATCTTTTTTTATAGCTGAATTGCCAATTTGTAAAAAAAAAAAAAAACTGTCATTTCACTATAATAAAATATAAATATAGTTTGACAGTAATAAAACAAATTTAATAATAAACATTTTATTTGTTCTAAAATTAATAAAAATATAAAAAATTTAATGGTATTTATTAAAAAAAAATATTAAACGCATATATTTATTATGTTATAGTAATTTTAAAACAAATAAAATTTCATAATTAAGAAACATTTATTTGTTTTTATTATTATATGAAATAAAAACAATTGTTAATTTGCTATAAAATTAATTGTCAGATTATATTTTGGTATTTTTTTACTGCTCTTACTTTAGCATTTTTTTTTTTATAACTATCTCTTTTTATTTTTCCTAGAAATTTTCTAGATTCAAAAATTAGGCATAATGTAAATAGTAATAAAGCAGCCGGTGTTTTGTTTGATTGCGTATTTTGAAAATATTCAGGTATGAATCCGGGCTGATTTAAATCACTGGGATAATTTCAGTATTAAAATTTTTGATTTTTTGTTATTTTTTTATATGTTTTGTATTCTATTCTATTGGTCACATCATTTTTATTGTGTTTAAAATTTTAAGTCTAAATTGTATAAGTATATAAAAATTATTAATTTTATATTGTTTTATATAATACAAATATATAAAATTATAAAAATAATTAAATATTAACTAATATGGATTCACATGTAAATATAATTATTATCTTTAATAATAAACACTGACGTTATTCAGTTGTTCTATATTTTTCCACTTTGTATAATTTACAGAATGATTACGATGATGATTTAATTCCAAGATTACCGTTAAATACAGAAACATATAAATTTCACGATTGGACAATTACTTATACAAAATCTCATATATTAAAAAGTGTATGTCCGAATAATAACACTTGTGTGGCGAAAGATCCAAATTGTTGTGAATTATGTTTGTAAGTTTTGTAAATCAATATTTTTATAAATAAATATAGCAAAATTATTATTAAATTTATAAAATTTCTGCCGACACGCAGATATGAAAAATTGTTAGATCTGCCACATTTACCAGATATGGTATTTCCAAAAAATTCGATAATTATAGAGCATGTCAACGGTGCACAAATTGAATTTAATCCTATGGATGCTTTAAAATGTGTACAGAATGGTAAAATGGATCTGAAAGTTGCATGTTCCGATGAATGGAAAGAAAGTCGTCCAGCCCAATTAACTGAAGAAAAATTAAAACCATTTGATTGGACGTTTACAACGGATTATCGAGGTACATTAAATGATCGATGGACGATTGAAGATAGTAATAATATAAAATTAGATATATTTAAATTAATGAAACGTGAAAAAATTTTATTTTATAATGACATAACATTATTCGAAGATGAATTACATGATAATGGGATATCATCATGTACGGTTAAAATACGTGTTATGCCATCTGGTTTTTTTATTTTACTACGTTATTTTTTACGCGTTGATTCAGTTATGTTACGAATTAATGATACGAGATATCATTACGAAATTGAAAATGATTACATCTTAAAAGAATATACATCGCGAGAATCAAAAGTGGATGCATTATTAGAAAAAAAAGTACCACCAGCAATATTTACAATACCCAGTGAAATTGAACAGCATTTACCAATAACAATTAAACTTACACAAAAAATTATATTTTAATTCACATAAAAAATTATATAATAAAATATATAAATTTATTAAAAATTAACAAGTTATTTTAAATTTAAACATGATTATAAATAAAAAAAACACTCAACCAAAAATAAATAATTAGATTAAAATGTTCATTAATACATAAAACCGAGTATAAAACAAACAATAATGCATGTCCCTGGGAATTATCGCAAAATCCATAATGTTAAAGCGACAGTTACTTAGGAACAATAACATTGGACAATCCTATGGAAGATACATGAGAATTCAAATTTTTTTAAAATAATGTGTACATTATATAAAATATAAAATATGAAGTTATTCCATATGATTACTATTTATTAGTAGTAAATTAGTTTAATAATACAAAAAAAAAACGATCATGCTAATAGAATTGTTGTTTACATAATATTTCCTACAAGAAAAAATTAGGAACTAAAAATGTAACTTTAAGCTTTGCGTTCTCTGAAAAAATTATCACATGAAACACGTAAACGTTAATAATATATAATACTCGATTCTTCGACATATTTCATAATTTTCTTGAGATTTTTAAATCGATGGGGACCAAATTGTTCTCATGCATCTCACACATATCCTACGATGTGGTAAAACCTATTAGAGATTCATGTAAAAACTTTTTTTTAAAGTTTCTGATGTATATGATGCATATTCTTTAATTATAAAACGAATGCTTTTTATAAATATATAAGTATTATATTTTGTAAATACCATAAAATAATTAAAACAAAAATTTCATATTTAGAATATTTAAAGTTTTGCAAATACTGGTGGATCACCTTTTGTTGCTTGTGCCATGCAAGCTTCAATAAAGTCTTTACTTTGTAATAGTAATTTATTCATTTCATACTAAAAAAACAAAAAACAAAATTGTAATTAAAAATTATTAGGTATTTAAGAAAAAATTATATTAATTACAATATGGTCTAATCCTTCTTGGTTTGTATGTTCAAGAGAATAAATTATACTTTTTTTAGTTGCTTGTACAGCAATTGGACTTTTTGTTGCAATTAATTCAGCTGTACCTATTGCTTCCTCAATCATTTTATTTCTATCTTCAAAAATCTGCAATAAAAAAAAAATTAATAAATTTAGTTTTGTACGCATTATGGTAGTTGGTAGAAGCTTACGGTGAACATGCTCCAAATCAAAAAACTTGTGAACGGCGGTTTACACGCTTCAACTTCACAATCAAAACGCGATATTCATTGCCAGAAGGTAATGCTGTGCATTTGGTGGGAACAGAAAGGTGTGGTGTATATCGAGCTGTTAAAACCAAATGAAACGGTTACAGCTGATCGCTACCGACGACAACTGGGCGAATTGGCAAAAAAATTGAACGAAAAACGACCATTGATAGCTCGAAAACACCACAAAGTTTTATTTCATGATGACAATGCCAGACCACATCGTGCAAACATCGTTAAGGAAAAAATAAAGAGGATCGGTTGGGATCATCTTGATCACCCCCCGTACTCTCCAGACCTTGCTTCTTCTGATTACCATTTGTTCCGATCAATGCAGGTCAGCCTGACAGATGTACGCTTTCGAAATGCTGAAGAAGTGTGAAAATGGGTCGATGAATGGATTGGGACAAATGATGAAGAGTTCTTCAAACGAGGAATCAACAAACTTCCCAAAAGATGGGAGGAAGTCATACCTAACGATGGGCAATATATTGGTTGATGTACTAAATCATTTTGTTATACAAATAAATGCCATTTTCAAGCCAAAAAATCGACATTATTAATGCAAGGACCTAATATAACATATCTAGTAAATTGCTAATTAATAATTATAATATATTAAAAAAAAAATCGAATATAATTTTCACATAAATTCTCCCATGACTGGGTATGTATTTAATTATATTCAATTGGTAATTTAAAATAAAAATAAAGTGATAATGAACGACAGCCGTGGTCCGTGTGGATGAATTTCAATCAGTTGATTAGAGCTGGCCATAGCAATAAACTAGTCGTTTAGAGTCACCTGCACATATCATGTCTAATGCCAGCACCACTACTCTGATTAGTCTTAGTTAGCGCCACACGACTGGTGCACTTGCCAAGTAACTTGTTACGTTTCCATTGATATCGGAAAATAATGGTCCATGGCGAATATTTGTAAAAGTATTTCATCCACACGAATTGACAAATCTTCACCTATTAAAAACATTTGGCAAATGCTTTATTCGTGTGGCGCCCGCTTTAGATTAGTAAAATATGTCAATATACATATGTCTGATTCTTTTATTATAAAATTATATCTTTTCTTTCTGCCTCCCAGTGTTTTTCCACAACTGCAGCCAAGGTTCAGAAAAAGTATCTTAAAATTCAATATTGCATTATCGTGCAATAAACAGCTGTTTTCTCGCTGGATATTACTCGTCTAAACAGTGTCTTTACTGGGACATAATTAATCAGTCAACATTCTCTCGAAAGCAATGAGTTTTTCCACTAATTAGACAATTTTTAAGTTCTGGACGTCTGGTTATTATTTCATGGGTTATTATTTAAATCCTCACGACCATTTTTAAAACGTGAAAACCAATCATAAACTTGTAGTTGAGATGTACAATCATCACCATAAACTTTTTTTAACAATGAGTAAGTCTCCACATATTTTTTCCAATTTTAAAACAAAATTTAAAATTTGCTGTTATTTTTTAACTTGTCAACCGATATGCATGAAGTTAGGTGAACCAACTTAAACGACAAACTGTGTATTTAATCAATAATTTGTTATAAACAGTTTTTCTGAAGATTTTATATGAAAAAATCAGCAAGGTATATTGTTTGAGCTTATAATAGTTATAATCTTACAATTACTGCTCTGCACTAATTTTCTCGTTCTTATATTGTAATAAAATAAAACTCCTTCCATATCTGCATTTAATTTAATAAACTGAGGTCTTATCAGTTTATTAAATTAAACTATTCTGCCGATGTTTCGTTTATGTTAAACTGTTTCATGGGTTTTTCATTATTCACTAGTAAACAATAAACATACCCAAGTGAAACACGCAATTAAAGTTGAGATATAGGTCCTTTGAAAGGATATCATAAATTAGAAATATCCTGAAAATATATCGTTTAAGTTAAGGGGTGGGAAGTTTTTTGTAAATTTTCAGTCTTTGGGGAACTATTAAACGCGTAATTTTTGGATGTCAAAATGTATGATCAACACCTATTAAGGCAAATTCTTTGGTGACATTAAATTGCAGATATATTCGGTTGTAGAAGGCTAAAACCGTACCTGGGTTTAATTAAAATGATTAAATTGATCTGAATGAAATTTTAAATTCTTATTCTTTTTCTTAAAATTGTTTTTCAATTTATTTGTAATTTTTGCGTAATACCAAATAGAAACATAAATACTATAATGCCAGCAATATCAGTTTCTTCTGGTGAATTCTTTCGCCGTAATTAATTATTTATAAAGAAATCAATAACCACTTTGGACACCAAGTGATGCAAACAATGTTTCGACATGCATAAATTTTTAGTCAACAACTAGAGTTGTCATTCGGTAAAATTACCAAGGAATGGAAAGTTTATTTACCAAAATTTGGAACATCTTAACTATATAACAATCGGGAGGAAATCAATAAAGAAATAGCAAATAACATTAAATCCCAAATTGAGATAATACCACCAGACTCTACTCCAATCATCTAACCATTAGACATACTTTTTTTTTATAAGTTTTTAAAACATAAGCACGAAGAATTTACTCAAACTTCATTTTTGTATTATTAATTTTTGTATTGCACTTAAATTCGTTTTACAATAAGTAAGTTTATAAACGTAAACGAAACTTCGAGGTTGAGTAAATAATTAATTAAGAAAGCAATTTGAATTTATATATTATACTATTGCGTATATTACCTTTGTTACAAATCCACTTAAAAAGGCTTCCTTACTATCAAATTTACGACCAGTAAAACATAATTCACGTGCTAAACTTTGACTTCCAATTGCTTTCGGAAAACGTTGTAATGTTCCAACATCAGCTGCCATACCAATATCAACTTCTTTTATTTGGAAAAATGTATCTTGTGTACAATAACGTATATCCGCTGTTGATATAAGATCAACACCAGCACCAATGCACGCTGAATGGATTGTTACTATAACTGGTTTACAACATGTTTCCAACGAACTTATTGATTGCTGATTTTAATTTATTAGAAAAATATATTTATTGATTCATTAAATTTTAAAGCTTTTTACTAGTAAATACTTATAAATACACAAATATCATTTAAAGATCTCCGTCCGATTCACGATTTACTGTATACCATTATAAATTTAGAAATATTATTTTATCCAATGGAATTTAGAACCGGTTATGGCCGAAAGTGTAAAGTTAAAATACGGAACATCTGAATTAAAAAAAAATATATTAGCTATGTTTGCTACCCAGAGATCAATTTACTTTTATTCCGTTATTGCACCAGATTTATTGTATTTTCAATGAAGTTAATTAATTACAATAATTACACTATTTGCAAATAATTAATTATTAATATATATGTATGTTGAATGTAATAACAACCATGGTGAACTTGATTTAGGTTACTCTTACATAAAAATGTAAGGACTGCAATATATGAATCAAAAAACTCAATAAATAAATATTAACCCTTTCGGTATTGGCGTCCATCGTAATGGACATAAGATTGTACCAACTCGATAGGAAATTTTTATTATAATTTTTGTTATATTAGATCCAATGAATTCCATTCATATGTAGAAATTTGTATAAATTCATTAGAAATAATAGAAGACCGAAAGAGTTAACAAACGGAAACAATTATTGATATATATAGCGATAATGAAGATTTAATATATTTTAAAAATGCAAACGCAACGAAATAAACAAACACATAAACAAATATACAAATATTCCTATAAAAATATATTTTACACTAAACACCATATAAAATAGACGAACTAAGATTTTAATACTGTGTTGAATAACCAAGCAAATCGCTTCGAATGATCTATTGTTATGTTTAGTTTCAGTTTAAGTACGAGTTTTAGAATAATTAATAATGTGAAATACATAAAATTGTTCATAGTAAAGAAATAACGTGTTCACATTTTATATGTTATAAAAAATAAACTTTTCGAAAACCCGCACTTAAAATGAAAATCAACCTAACTATATAATATATACCATACTTTACACACATATGAACTTTTGTTGGCTTATCAAATAATCTCTTTTTTAAATTGTTTGGTGGTGGTTTATATACTGTTTTACCAACAATGACACTATCAGTGTTTAGTGATTATTTATAATCAAATATTACATAGTCGATCTATAATGACGCCTCGATCGCAACGCAAGAAATATGTGTTGCTTGCCACAAAGCGCACTGCACACGCGGCGCACGCATTTGAATAGAATAATCTCTATTTTGTTGCGTTGCCCACGGGTGTCTGATAAACAAATTTTTTACTGCATCGCCAACACAATAAATTTAAAAATTTGAATAATTTGTGTTGAATAATAAACAATTAATTTTTACACGAAAGTGATTTTAAGACCATAAAATTAATTTTATTCATATATTTTTAGTTGGAAAATTAATCGAAGTATTACAGATATTACATTACTACATAGAACGGTAGCATGGCTTGCGCGAGATCTTTGCGTGCGCCGCGAGCGAGGTGTCATTGTTGTTCTACTACTACTACAATTACTACAATTACTACACTACTATTCTTCGTAATTTTAATACCTGAAATGCACGAATTTTTTTACCAAGCAATTGTCCAATACGTCCAACTTCATCAATTTCAACCATTTTTTGTGCAATTTCCATCATATCACGTAAATCTAAACCAGCTGTAAAGTGTTTCCCACTAGCTGATAATACAATAGCACGACAATCAGGATGTTCATTGAGTTCATTAAAACATTTTCCTAAATCACTGTCAATGGAACATTAAATTTAAAACAAAAGTTTAAAAATGCTTTATTATGGCGGTTATAAACATAGTTAAAATTAAATATTTTAAAATATTATATTATTATTGACCATTAAAATTTCGTTTAACATAATTATAGAATTGATGAAAAATATTGCTAAACAACCTCTGTAGTTGTTATTTGTTGTCGAAAAATGTATGTATAATTTTGAATAGTTTAAAAAATAAAATAAGCAATAAATGTATTAAGCGTATTAAGGCTATTCACGATCTTGTTACTATTCGTTATTTTGGGTTACTGTGTTATTCGTTATTTCGTTTTGATTATCAGAGTAACATAATTTATTAATCTAATCGAGTTAATTTTTGTAATGAAAACGCATAAAAGACATTACTGCCGATACCACAGAGTCTGATCAGCATTTATCTACAGTAATCGTCGTCTTTACATTTTCGTGGATAAACGTCAAAATTAAAAGAAAAAAAAACATAAACAAAAAATAAAAATGGAACAAAATAATGAAGTTAATATTATTAAATATTTGAATCTGGAAGAATCAATAAATTTAATAAAAATATTCAATGTGTATTAATTATAATGATAAAACAATTAAAACAATGGAGTCCTGAAGTAATGTTAAATTTTTAGTTCCTAATAATTTTTTCCTGTAGCAAATGCACAAAAACAACAATTACAACATCAGCATGAAATTTGAATGAGTCAGTTCCTCACATTTTCATTATGAAATTTGAATTATAATCAGATACCGTTACCCATTGAGTAGTGTTTATAATAAAAATATAATATTTGATAATTCTATTATATGTCAGATACAACGTACATAAATGTTTGCAGTTAACTTTAATTTTTTTCAATAAACGGAAAATGAACAAATAGTTTTTTTTTCGTTATAAAAAAGTTATTCATTTTACGTTAATTTTTTGTTATGCTTTGATTAATTTTATCATCAAATTTGCATCAAGAAATTTTTTTATCACCAAATAATAATAAATAAGAAAATTAATTTTTTATCATTAAATTTCAACAACAAAACTAATAAATTTTATGATTTTATTAAAAAGTTTTGGCATCAAATTTCATCAAGTATTTTCCAGAACATAATAGAAGTTTAGTAAAAAAAAATTAAAATTTATTTTTTAAATTTTTCAACAGTATAGTAATCTATTATAAAAAAAAATTATCGTTAGGTATATAATTACATGTACAGATCCAGTTACATAGATTAGTAATTTTTTAAACTAAATTAATTTTGTTTTTTCTGTGAATTATTTTATAAATAATAATTTACAATTTTACAATTTTTCCAATTTTTTTTTGTTTGGTCTCAATAGTTGTAATTAAAATATAGGTATAGCAATATGATATGATCGTTTTTTAAAAATTAATTAATTAAATTTCGATAATAACGGTAAAAAATTTTCATTGAATATAATTACCATCGTTAAGTTTAACCTTTTCCCAAATTTTTTGGTAATTTATAAATACCATCAAAATAAAATTTCTCATCTTTTGATGTGATCCAAGAATCGAGTCAATTTTGGACGCCTTCATAATTGTGAAAGCGTTGTGTACAGAGTCCATGTGCCATCGATCTGAATAAGTGGTAATCTGATGGAGCAATACCTGGTGAATAGCGTAGGAGTGGTAACACATTCCATCCGAGTGCTTCCAATGTTTCTTTTACCGGCGACATGAGGACGAGCAAATTTCGTGCAATAGAATCACTTTCCCATTCTGGTCTTTTCTTTTTCAATGCTCGATTCAGTTCAATAAATTGTTGTTTGTAGCGCTCACCAGTAATAGTTTGACCAAATTTCAACAATTCATAATGTGCCACGTCTTTCTGATTCCACCACCAAATACACAGTAAAACCTTCTTTTCATGGGTATTGCGTTTTTGCGTCAATTTTACTGGTTGCGACCTGGATCAGTCTAATGTTTAGTTCGTTTAGGATTATCAAAATTAATCCATTTTTTAACACCACAATATGGCACAAAAACGACTTCCTTAGCTGTCTTACAACCAAAATTTCACACGTGATTTTACGCTTTTCTTTCCTTCTTTCAGTCAATTCATATGGAATTCATTTTTCTTCCTTTTGCATCTTACCCATTGTGTTTAAACGATTAGAAATGCTTTTTTTTACATACATTTAATGAATCTGCCAGGTGTTGTTGCAATTGTGCATCATTCTCATCCAATAATACTTGCAATTCCGTATCTTCAGATTTTTTGGGTGGTTTTTCACATTCTTTGTCGTTCAAACCAAAATCACCACTTTTGAATCGTTGAAACCACTTGCTGCAATGACTTTCCTGTAAAGCATGTTTACCAGTTTGTTCATTTATGGAATAAAAAGAAAAACGGATATCTTTGAAAATATGGTGTTGGACGTTATTCAAAGTTTAACAATGTCTGCACACACATTACTATGGGCTAATCACCCATATAAAAATAATAGTATTTTGAAAACATCTATCTTTCGTTAATTACAGTACCCAGTACAGTACAGTACACAATTGGTAAATCGTTATATACTCCCATGCGGAGTAATTTACCAACTTGGTTGTAATGAAAGGTTTATTAGATGACATAAAGCTCCATTTGGAGCAAAATATGACTTAAAAAAAAAAAAAAAAAATGTTCACCATAAGCTTCGACAAGAGTTTTATGACTTTCAGCAGCAGTTTTCTTCCAATGAAACCATAACAACAAACGTCCCCGCACATCAGATATTTTTGGTACAAAACAAGATATTTTCAACAAACGAAAAAAATATGTTGTTTACACTTTTAGCTCGTAACACAAACTGATATAAATAAACTGAATACGTTCATAAATACGCCATCGCGGCTACAGCGATTAATCCATGAGCGATGTTATCATATTACTATACCTATTATTTTTATTATTTTATTTATAAAACTTTATGTAAATTTTAACGAAAAATTTGTTATATGTGAGTAATCGAAAGACGGCAATGTTCTAAATTTGATGCAAAGAAGTAAAGTAAAAAAAATCAGAATCGCATTTAAATATTCTATTCATATTCAATGATGTGCGAGGATATGGTTTACGTCAGTCAGGGCTACACCGAGTTTGGCGCCCTGTTAATATTTTCTAAAATTCGTCACCCTTGAGGTAGGTTTGCGACGCGTTTTTTTAAGAGGTATCCTTACGACCGTTTTAAGGCATAATACAAAAGGTTGTTATCCATTATGTACGATAGAACTTTAAGATATGTGTGTGTTGCTGACTGGACAGATTCGGAGACATTGTATAACTGTTGATAGGCAAAGATGCGTTGTTGTCCAAATGGAGGAGCGGCTGCTGCATTACTGGGGTTACCCAGAAACAAATTAAGATTGGTTGTTGGGTTGCTCATACTTTGTACTAAATGTTCCTTGTCGGAAGAATCGGCATGGCACTACTTATGTGTATGTCCGATGTATATGAAAGTTACCCATATAGGATATATGGAAATACGCAATGGACCCTTCCACAACGAACGGATCATATATAAGAAACATCTGTTTTGATTTCTGAAACCAGAGGCTTTGAGGATTAACTCAATATTAATTGAGAATATTTTATATGAAAAAATAAAGGGAGGGAAACAAATCTGGTTGCATGCACAAACTCGTAGAATAAAGAGTTATCTGTTACATAAAAATTTGCATTTATACACATACGTACAACTGGTACAACTACAACGCTTACTTGAATGTATGAAATGTTTGTAGGATATTATTGTATATATGTTATACTATGAGAAGCTATATTCATATAACCATATGACGCACCTTTCGCTCCTATAAATGAATTAGTAAACCTTTAAAAATGTAATATGCTTATTGATATTATATACAGATGTGTGTAGTCAAAAGGAACATCACTGAAATGTCGCGCTGGAGATAGATACAATGAAAACTATTGTTTTAATATATTAATGATAGCGAATATTACATTTATAAAAAAAGAAAAGAAAGACTGAGCGTTAGATAAATTTTATAATGTAATTATAATTTTAAATTTCTTTTTTTTGCGCCCTCTTTTTTACGCGCCCGGTTTCTATGTTCCTTTTGTTCCTATGGAAGGTGCGGCCCTGACGTCAGTCTATTGAGTTTATTGTCCGAGTTTGTCGTTTTGATTCTTTAACAATTAATTAAAACTGATACTTTTAATAAAAGTAGAAAGAGCTAATAATGTAGACGATAATACGAAATACAAAATAAAATTTCAATTATACAATAAGAATGGGCATTCGGCAAACGTCTGTTATTCGGTTAAAATTGTACATTCAATATCAAAGGTATATTTTAATACAAACTCAACTCATAAATACCCTCAAATCAAATACGTTATATATTTCTACGCATTGTACTTATTGACGAAATAAAAGGCACATCATTAAAGATTATCGAAAAAGAATTTTTAACGAATCAAAACGAGAATATGGTAATACAAATGTACAATAATCGTACAATTCATAATTTGTCGGAAAACTCCAAATCAAAGCAAACGAACTGAGCACTTTAAATGGGTGATCCAAATTACAAAATATTCACAACGCTCAAATGTTTGTTCTAATACTAACTTCGTAAATAAAAATTGTGATGTCTTATTGTCTTGTCTTTTTCGAAATTCTTTGGAAGATACCATAGTTTCAATCCGTGGAATTAGCCCTTAGTTTTAGTCCCAAAAAATCGTCCGAAGGCAGTAAGAAATGGAGAGTTATAGTAGATTTCTAACGTCTAAATGCTAATACGATAGATGATGTATTATCTCTACACAATATTGTAGATATCATTGGCTTATCATTAGCACATCAAATTATTTTACTAAACTCAATATGGCAGATGGATATCAAGTCGCTATGTCTGAAAATGACAAACCTAAAACGGAGAATAATGAATGTTTTATTGGAACTAAGTGCTTTATATACATGCATGATGTTGTGATTTACGGGTATGGCATAGAGGATCATAACAAAAAATTCGTTGCAGTTTTGGGTTGCTTAAGATAATTTCATATAAAACGCCATTCAAGTAAATGCAATTTCTTACCTAGGTAGATATCTTACTTTGGTCATGTTATTCCCCAATGGGGGAATAAAGATCAATGTCAGCAAAGGGAAATTAAATCATTTCTTGGCTTTTGTGGTTATTGACGTCGTTTTATAAATCCATTTTTCTGGTATAGTTGAGTCATTAACTTCACTTTTAAAAAAAATATTACTTTTAAATGGTAGATATTCTGTGAAGAAACATATTAAACATTAAATCAATGTCTAATTTCGACGTCGTTTTATAAATCCATTTTTCTGGTATAGTTGAGTCATTAACTTCACTTTTAAAAAAAATATTACTTTTAAATGGTAGATATTCTGTGAAGAAACATATTAAACATTAAATCAATGTCTAATTTCGACTCATATATTGCAACACCTAGATTTTGCTAAGATAGTTACAACGGATTTGTGCTATCCTGTCTCAAGAATATCATTCTACTGACTTGCCTGTTCCGTTCGTGTGTTAAATAGCGCAGAAAACAGTTATACAATAGGGAAGGAGCTATTTTGGCTTTTATTTTGATTGTGAGACATTTTAACTGATAAATTTTTGGTTATTTAATAAAAACTCATTATCGAACATTAATTTGGTTGCATAAATGTTATCGAACATTAATTTGGTTGCATAAATGTTATGAATACGAAACGAATATCAAATATGATTACGAAATCGGGTACAAGTAGAGAAACACTAATACAAATGCGAATGCACTAAGCAGAAACAATATCTTCGAATACAATTCGCAAATAAAGGAAATAACACTATCAAAATACAAGGATATTAATACTAACAATAATCGTACAAATGGTTCAAATACCAGGTATAGGAGTATGAAGTGAGCCGCTGCCAATAAATGGCTGTACTTATATTAGTAATTGTGAAAGAGCTTTAATGCGATGTTTTTTTTATTGTTTTGACATCTGTCAACAACATTCAGTGTGGTAAATTCCATTTGTAATACAACAACAAAATTTTATCGTGTTAAAAATGTCTAATTTTGTGCCTTCAACAAACGATTTGCGGGTATCATTAGTTTTTTGTTATCATTTAAAGAAAAACGTAGCTGAATCTCAACGAATGCTTGTAGAAGCTTTTGGTGATCATGCTCTATCATTAGCAACATGCAAAAGATGGTTTCAACAATTTAGAGACAAAGATTTTGATTTGAGAAATGAAGAACGTGGAAGACCACCAAAAAAGTTTGAAGACAGTGAATTGCAAGCATTGTAGGACGAAGATGATACACAAATTCAAAAACAACTTGCAGAAGCCTTAAATGTAGATCAAAAAACAATTTCTAATCGTTTAAAGGCAATGGGAAAGATTCAAAAGTGTGGAAAATGGGTTCCACATGAATTGACTGAAAGGCAACAAGAAAATCGAAAAACCATTTGTGAATTGCACCTTCAACAATACAAAAGGAAGTCTTTTTTGCATCGAATCGTGACTGGTGATGAAAATTGGATATATTTTGAGAATCCTAAACGCAAAAAAAACGTAGCTGAATCTCAACGAATGCTTGTAGAAGCTTTTGGTGATCATGCTCTATCATTAGCAACATGCAAAAGATGGTTTCAACAATTTAGAGACAAAGATTTTGATTTGAGAAATGAAGAACGTGGAAGACCACCAAAAAAGTTTGAAGACAGTGAATTGCAAGCATTGTAGGACGAAGATGATACACAAATTCAAAAACAACTTGCAGAAGCCTTAAATGTAGATCAAAAAACAATTTCTAATCGTTTAAAGGCAATGGGAAAGATTCAAAAGTGTGGAAAATGGGTTCCACATGAATTGACTGAAAGGCAACAAGAAAATCGAAAAACCATTTGTGAATTGCACCTTCAACAATACAAAAGGAAGTCTTTTTTGCATCGAATCGTGACTGGTGATGAAAATTGGATATATTTTGAGAATCCTAAACGCAAAAAATCATGGATTACACCAGGTAAAGCAGCAACATCGATTGCAAAACCAAAACGATTCGGTAAGCAGAGAATGCTTTGTGTTTGGTGGGATCAGGAAGGTGTGGTGTATCATGAACTTCTGAAACCTGGTGAAACTGTTAATACGGTTCGCTACCAACAACAAATAATCGATTTGAACCATGCATTATTAGATAACCGACCAGAATGGACAGAAAGAAAGAAAAAATCTGTTAACGTAATTTTGCAACATGATAATGCACCAGCACACAAAGCAAAACCAGTTCAGGATACGATAAAGTCGCTTGGATGGGAGCTGTTACCACACCCGCCTTATTCACCAGACTTGGCTCCTTCGGACTACCATTTGTTTTCATCGATGGGACATGCTTTGAAAGAACAGCACTTTAAAACATCTGAAGAAGTTGAAAATTGGCTATCTGAATGGTTTTCGTCCAAAGCAACACCATTTTTTCGACGTGGTATACGAAAATTGCCTGAAAGGTGGTTAAAATGTGTAGAAAGCGATGGAAGTTATTTTGAATAAAATATTTTTGATTTTTCTATTCTAAATAATGTGTTTTTCTTCCTTTAAAAAAGGCTCATTTCATAATCCTATATCTGGTATATTAAAAAATGTCCATAATCTATCTAATCTAATGCTATTTCCTTACAGGTGTTAACATCTCGCAATCAGACTCATGGTAATACTAATTTATATAAAAGTCAAATTGGATTTGAAAAAAAAAAATTCATGTCGACTAAATAATAATAACATTTACAATAGTAATAATAATATTAATAACGAAATATTACGGAATTAACTAATGAAAAATATATTAACAGACTTATGGAAGAATTTCACAAATGCTCATTGGGATATTTTAAAAACGTTTAGAAACCTAAAATCCTACTATTACTTTGCACATATGATAAGCAGTATAAAAAAACTTTTACAAAAATTGTCCTCGTGCCAGAAAAATATAATATGTAGGGGCAACAAGATTTCATTCTGAGGGTTACAACTAAATTAACCGTGTCTTTCGAAAAAATTTAAGTAGTGGGTTTACTTAATAATTCCCTACTTACTTTCTTACTGCATGACATTATAAACCAGGTGCAGTTTTAACCTTCTCCAACTGGACCTATCTGCAGCCAATGTTTTCCAATCAGAAATTTTATGGATCTTTATATCACAGTTCACTGTATCTAACTAGCTAGCATTAGGTCTTCCGATTCTCCTTTTTCCTTTTGAATTACCACTCAACAGTTTTTTTGGCACACGTTCCTCTTCCATATGTGAAACGTGTCTAAGCCATCTTAATCTATTGATTTTGATTGTTTTGACAATATTTGGTTCACAACTTATTTATTTCAAAACTGTATCAACGTCTCCAACCATTATGTTCATTGATGGGCCACCGAGTAACTTTCGTTTAAAAATCCGAGGTAATTGTGCCTGGTTAATTTTGGACCTACTAATGTTTTATATAGCTTACACTGAAAATCTCGTTGTAATGTTTTCGTCTGGAGTTGTTTTTTTTAGCCCGTATTAGTTGTTTCCAGTTGCTAGCCTCCGGTAAATTTCCACTTCAATATCATTTTTACATTTATCAACGATATTAAGTATACGAAACTATTTACAATTTCAAAGTTGTATTCTCCAATAGTTACAGTTTGATCTCGAATTCCTGATGTATTCGTTGCCACCATATATTTTGCTGTGCCGGATTTTATTTTAAGCCTAGACCCGATGCCTTCTTGTGTAACGATTCGAAAGCAACCTTAACAGTTACCATATTTCGACCCATTATGTCACCTTGTCGTAGTCCATCAACCGTCTCAAAATGATCAGATAATTTAACTCGGACTCGCACACGTGACTTCCCATTATCCAACGTCATAGCCACCAATTCTATCAGTTTTTTTGATATACCAAATTCTTCCACAATTTCCCACAACTTTGGCCAATTGACACAATCATATGTTGCCTTAAAATCACAAACAAATGGTATGCATTAACATTGAACTCCCTACGGTCTACACTTATACAAAATCTGCCGTATATGAAGTATTTGATCGCATGTATTTCGATCTACGCAGAAACCACAATGATAATCTCCGATAATTTCATTAGCATATAGAATAAGTCGATGGTATAATATGCGGCAATGGCAGTTGCGACCGAACGCGTACACGGGTTGCGGATAGTGGAACGGCCTATGATATTTATGGGTTAGCTACGAATAAAGAATAAGTAGCCGCGGACAATCTGACTGCTGTGTATGAGAATTACTTTGGTGTGTTGTGTGAAAGCAGCATTCGATTAAAACTGAGTTAATGATTCAGTAATTACGCAGTAAAGGCGAATCAGCGGCGCCAATGTAACTGCTTTCGGAAGATGTGATTTACCCCTGTAAATGACCTACGAATTTACAGAATGATTTAGTAGGTTGGACGTATGAATAACTACTAACTTCGGAAAAACAACCGGTTATGATCTTTACAACACGGCCTCGGAACGGACAGGATAAACGGCAACGACTCAAGCAACGAAAATTTAAGGACAATGAATTAAAACTGGCATCTTAGAATGTTAGAACTTTGCTACGACAAGGTGCTTTAAGAGCACTTACTGATACACTAAGAAAAGCCAAATTGGATATAATAGCTATCCAAGAAACTAGGTGGCCCATTTATTGAAAGGAAAAGGATACAAATTTTATTATAGCGGCAGCGATTGTAGTAAAAGAAGAAAGTTCGGAACCGGTTTCGTAGTTTTTGGTAAAGCAAGAAATTCAGTAATTGCTTTTAATCCGATTGATGAACGCATTTGTTCTCTACGTGTAAGAACAAAATTTTTCAAATTGACCCTCAGCAATGTACATGCGCCCTAAAGAGAAAACTGATGAGGTTAAGAATGAGTTTTATGAGTGGTTTGATGACAACATATAGAGCTGCACCCTGCCACGACATTAAGATTGTCCTAGGCGATTTTAATGCCAAGATGGGACAGGAAACAATATATCACCCAACTATAGGTAAGCACAGTCTTCATAAAACAAAGAATGAAAACAAGCTAAGATTGATTGATTTTGCCATGTCAAAAAACATGGTCATTAGTAGTATATACTTCCCACATAAAGAAATTCATAAGATGACGTGGAGGTCTCCAGATGGTAGAACAAGTAATCAAATTGATCATGTACTAATGGATGGACGTCACTGTTCAAATATAATGGATGTTCGAACTTGTCGTGGTTTAAATATTGACACAGATAATTATATAGTTCGAATAGTGCTACGAGCCAGAATTTCTTCCATTAATAACACACAACCCGTAGGTTTGAAATGGTCAGTCGAAACACTTGAACAGTCTTCGGTAAAACAATTGTACATGGATAACATGGAACAACGAATTATTACATATTTGGAGGCTTACCAGCAGGAAACTAATATAAATAGTATGTGGAAGAGATTAAAATCATGCCTTGAAGTTACCGCAACAGAGGTTATTGGTATCGGGATGGTAGTAAGAAATGAGTGGTTTGATGATAAATGTGGAAATGTTCGGGATGCAAAAAATGCATCCAGGCTGAAAATGCTAACGCGGGCTACACGGACCACTGTGGAAGACTATCGCGAGAAGAGGGGTTTCGAAAGTAAATGGATTCGTAAGAAAAAACGAGGATTGGAACGAAGCGTTTACGTCGAATTGGAAAAATTTAACAGGAACAACGATAATAGAAGATTGCACCGGAATGTCAATCGTTTTCTCAACGGATACAATCAACAACCTTTTTTGTGCAAAAACAGAGATGGTAAAGTTATGGCGCAATAGGAAAGGTGCCTCGAATGATGGGCCGAGTACTTTAAAGATATATTAAATGTGAACACGCCAGTGAATACTGTGGAAGATGTGCAATTTCAAACCGCCCAGCCATTTATAGTTGAACCATCAATACACGAAGTAAAGAATGTTTTTAAGAAGCTCAAGAATAATAAATCAACTGGATCTGATAGCTTACCAGGTGAACTCTTTAAATATGGTGGAAATGCATTATGGTATCAACTGCACGAGCTAATTGTACATATTTGGAATAATGAATAGGTACCAGATGAGTGGAAGGATGGTATTATCTGTCCATTGTACAAGAAGGGTGACAAATTAGAATGTAATATCTACAGAGGAATAACTTTATTAAACATTAGGTATAAGGTATATGCTAATATACTATACCATAGACTTATTCTATACGCCAATGAAATTATCGGAGAATACCAGTATGGTTTCTGCGCAGATCGATCTACATCTGATCAAATATTTAGTATACGGCAGATCTTGGAAAAGTGTACGGAATTCAATGTTGATACACATCATTTGTTTGTTGATTTCAAAGCGGCATATGATAGGGTCAATAGGTCAAAGTTATGGAAAATTATGGAAGAGTTTGGTATTCCAAAAAAAATGATAGATTTGGTAGCCATGACGTTGGAAAATGTGAGGTCACAGGTACGAATCCGAGGTAAATTATCTGATCACTTTGAGACGGTTGATAGACTACGACATGGCGACCCATTAGCAACACTACTATTTTATATTATGCTGGAAAAGGCAGTGAGGAGCGTAAATATTGATAATCAAGGCACGATTTCCACAAAATCGGGTCAATCAATAGCGTATGCTGATGATATAGACATAATGGATCGGTATATGATAACTGTCCAGGATGCTTTCGAATCGTTACAAAAGGAGGCATCGGGTCTGGGTCTCAAAGTGAATGCAGAAAAAACCAAATATTTGGTGGCAACGAATACATCACGAATTCGAGATCAAACTGTTAATATTGAAGAATACAATTTTGAAATAGTCAATAGTTTTGTACATTAGGGCCGTTGATAAATGTGGAAAATGATATTGAAGATGAAATGCGCTGCAAGGTGGCAACTGGAAACAGATGCTATTACGGGCTAGAAAGACAATTCCAATCGAAAACATTACAACGAGATCTTAAGTGCCAGCTATATACAACATTAATACGTCCAATATTAACGTATGGGACGGAAGCTTGGTGCATGACACAGAACCAGGAACAATTACTTCGGATTTTTGAACGAAAGGTACTCCGTGGCATATTTGGTCCCGTCAAAGAACAGAGTGGTTGGAGGCGAAGATACAATTTTGAATTAGACAAGTTGTACGGTCAACCAAATATTGTAAAAACAATCAAAATCAATAGATTGAGATGGCTTGGACACGTAGTAGGCCTGGAGGAGGAGCGTGTGATGAAAAAACTGTAATGGTAAACCAGAAAGTAGAAGTAGAGCCGGAAGACCTAAGGCGAGATGGCTAGATGCAGTAAACTGTGCTATAAAGATCCTTAAAATTCGGGATTGGAAGACATTGTCTGCGGATATGTTAGGTTGAAAAAACGTGTTGGAGAAGGCTAAAACCACACCTGGATTATTATGCCATGGAGTAAGTAAGTAAGTAAGTATAGTATGGTATATTACCAAATACCTTATATGCAATTTTTAATACAGTTATTATGCTATAGTAGTTACAATCCAATTTGTCAACCTGTTCATTATTCCAAATATGTACAATTAGCTTGTGTAGTTGATACCATAATGCATTTCCAACATGTTTAAAGAGTTCACCTGGTAAGTTATCGGATTCAGGTGATTTATAGGTGATTTCTTATTCTTGAACTTTAGAATAACATTCTTTATTTCGTGCATTGCGATGGTTCACCTATAAATGATGGAGCAGTTTGAAATTGCATATCTTCCACAGTATTTTCTGGCGTGTTCACATTTAATAGATTTTTAAAGCACTCGACCCGTCTTTCGAGGTACAATCTTCTGTTATAATTGTTTCTGTTGTATTTATCCATTTCGGCGTAAATCCTTCGTTCCAGTTTTCTTTTATTTCAACGACACAATTTATGCTCGAAATTCCTCTTAGAGTGAGTCTTCTATAGCATTTCTTGTAGACCGCGTTACCACTTTAAGCCCAAGAGTTTCCACCGTCATCATCAAATCATTAATTTTTAACTACCATCCCCTTTCAATAACCTCTGTTAAGGTACCCTCAGCGCATGACTTTTACACCTAATATTTAAATTATTTTCCTGCTGGTAATCCTCCAAATATGTAATAATCCGTTGTTCCATTGCATCCATGTACAATTATTTTGTCGCCTTCTGTTTAAGTATTTCAACTGCCTATTTTATTGTCACAGCTTTATTAGGACAGTGAAGTCCATCAATTAATATATTATCAATTTGATTATTTGTTCTACCATCTGGAGACCACGTTATTTTATGAATGTCCTTATGTGGGAAGTATGTACCAGTAATAACCATGTTTTTAGACATGGCGAAATGAATCAATCGCAGCCCATTTTCATTCGTTGTTTTATGAAGACTGTGCTTACCTATAGTTGGTTGATATATTGTTTTCTGTCGCATCTTGACATTTAAAGTTCCTACTAATACAATAATAACAAATATTTAATAACAATATCGGATACTTTCTTTGATTTTCATGTGTTTAACTTTGACACTAAATGATAGATTATAAATTTTAAGTTATAATTTGTTATATGGAAATGCAAGCTAATTACATTTATTTTATAGTCAAATCGGAAAAAAAAACTACTAAAAAATTAAAATACATCACAAATGGATATACATTTTTTATGTCATTCATTGATAATGTTATTTATCTTATTTATGTCTTGTTTTAACATAAAGTTAGGTTTTTATTAAATAATTTTATATATTTTTAATAATTATATACTTAATTTATAAATTTATTCAAAAGGTACTTAATTTTATTCTAATAAAAAATGTTTTCCCATATCAATTTTTATAATAATAAAACAAAGAAATGTCATTTTATACAACAACAAAATATAATATTTACTACTCACAAATATTCTCAATAAATTGAAAATTATCTTAATTGCTTTTGTCGAATATGAAAGGACAAAGGTTAGTCAAATAAAATTGAGATACGCTATATCTAGAGTTGTGATTTGTTTTTTCAACCGCGCGTTAAGCAATGATATGAATTCGTGACATTACTGCACATAAACTACTCATGTAAAGTTTTTAAAGTCGTTGTGTGGGCAAATAAAACACGAGATAAATAATAGAAACATGATATGTCTTCACTTAATAAAGTTTACAGGAAACATTACAGTAAGTAAAATGTATCCGTCCAAAGAATAAAGATTATATACTATAATGATTTTGACATTTCTACGATAAAGTTTGAGTCTTCAATTAATACAAATTATATAATTCACACTATAAACTTCATCAAGGGAAGACATAGCAACAAATGATGTTACCGTGAGATAATAAATTGAATCATTATTTCCTCTCAACGTAAGTTGTTCCATCAGATTACCACTTGTTCAGATCAATGGCACACAACTATGTAGATTTCGAAAAATTACTCGACTCTTCCATCGCATCAAAAGAGGGGAAATTATATTTTGATATAGTATTCATAAAAATACAAAAAAATTGGGAAAAGGTAGGTGTGTAATACTGTACATTAAAATATTATTTTCAGAATTTTCAAAATGCCTATTTATAATTATATTGAAAGAGTTAGCATTAGAATATGATAAAAATTGTACAAACATTTTCCAACAACATATTATTACAGAATATATGATTATTATATCAAATAAATAATTATATTAGAAAATAAATCGCTTATACCTTTATAAGATAATAATAAAAAAAAAAATAAGTATTAAATTTAATAATTACTTACCTTACCATTTGCGTATTAAATGCATTTAATTTATCGGGACGATTAAGTTCAACCTGATAAACAAATTCCTTAACTTGATTTATATTTAATGTTTCATATGAATTTACTATTGATGATGCCATATTTCGTACTAAATATAATTATTTATTAAATAAAATATATATAATTTCTACAAATGTATATCACTCATATGTATTTTTTAATACTTATTAAAATATTTATAATGCTAATTATTTGAAGCTTATAAATAAATATATGAAGACTTACTATGATTATTTATTTTAATAGACTTAGCTAAATTTTTACTTATATGTTTTAACATATTTTGACGATCTGTTAAGAAATTTATGCAAAACTGAAGATGCACTAAAAAAATATGATTGAAATATAATATTATAGCTCCTACATACGTCCATTTATATTATCAATGTCAATTGTCAATTTTCATAAATGTTTGTTTTTATGTCGGTGGGTGCAAAGTGCAAAATTCAAAACAAAGTGCAAATCTGGTTTTATGTATTTCATGGTATTAATGGGTAATTTACATTATGCCTAATTTTTTAATCTAGAAAAAATTGAGATATAACATACAAATGTCAAACTAGTTAGAAGAGCACAATAGTATAAAAAATTAGAATCTAATTATGGGTCTAGCCATAATTTAGGTTGAAAATCTAGATTCAAAGATGAACATGTTCATCTTTTTTTATAGCTGAATTGCTAATTTGTAAAAAAAAAAAAAAAAAATCTGTCATTTCACTATAATAAAATATAAATATAGTTTGACAGTAATAAAATAAATTTAATAACAAACATTTTATTTGTTTTAAAATTAATAAAAATATAAAAAATTTAATGGTATTTATGGAAATAATATTAAACGCAAATGTAAGTACATATATTTATTATATTATGGGAGATTTACATTATGCCCAATTTTTGAATCTAGAAAAAATTGAGATATAACATACAAATGTCAAACTAGTTAGAAGAGCATAATAGTATAAAAAATTAGAATCTAATTATGGGCCTAGCCATAATTTAGATTGAAAAACTAAATTCAAAGATGAACATGTTCTTTTTTTTTTATAGCTGAATTTCTTTATTACTGTCAAACTATATTTATATTTTATTATAGTCAAATGACAGATTTTTTTTTTTTTTTTACATATTAGCAATTCAGCTATAAAAAAAGATGAACATGATCATCTTTGAATCTAGATTTTCAACCTAAATTATGGCTTATGCCATAATTAGATTCTAATTTTTTATACTATTGTGCTCTTCTAACTAGTATGAAATTTGTATGTTATATCTCAATTTTTTCTAGATTCAAAAATTGGGCATTATGTAAATCGTCCATAATTTTTCTCAAAAAATGTCAAAATTAAAAAAAAAGTGTTACAGAAAAATAACCTAACTGGTACTGCCACACTCCTTTCACTGGAAAATAGAATTACATTGCACACTCCGTCTAACGCGTCTGTTGTCGTTGATGACAAAAAATTTGCTGGGAATTATTAAGTATTTTTTGCTTTTATAATTTTATTTATATTAAATATATTAACTTTTGTGAAAACTATACAAAAACGTTTTAAAATTAATTTAAAAAACAAACAAGCGTGTGAAACGTGTGATTAATTAGTTTCAAAAAATGACTGCAGTTATGGAAGATGATTTAATTTTAACAAAAATGCAATTACAAAATTCTATCGGCGATCAATTTCCAATTTATTTGCAATATATGAAATATTGGTTTCGGAAAACTTGGACACAGGAAATATTTGATACTGAATGTCGAAAATTATTACAACCAGAACAAATGCCTTTACATAATCGTTTTTTTCGAGCATTGTTAAATAAAATATATTATACGACACCAGATGTAAAAATAAAATATGAATCAATTCCAACAAATAATATTTCACACCCACAAATTTCTTCAACTAAAAAATCGAAAGCCAAGAAAAAATCAATGCAATTTATAAAAAGAATTAATCACGCTAAATGTAATAATGGATTACTAAAAAAATTTATGTATTTACGTCCACCATTAACATTTGATTCCCCAAATTTAATGCATTATTTAACAAATGAAAATTTTGAAAAATGTCCATCAACAACATCAGCATTATCTGTGCCCGCATCCGCATCTGGTTTTAATAGTTCTATTATTGCAGGAACAGGAAGTACTAATGTTGAATCTGACACAATACCACTACAACGTTTTTTGGTACAGGAATTATTTTTACCTGATCCAAGTTTAATTACTGGCCGTTTTTTAGTTGGTGCTTGGGAACTAGGTTTAAATAGTGTGGATGAAAATATTGCTGGATATATGGTTACTGCTGTGCAGTTATTGTTAAAAAATATTTTAACCGAAATAATACGAAATAAAAAACATTATCGAACATCAAATGGGCAATATTTTTATGATATAGGAATTGAATTAAAAAATCCAATTATACGTAATACAATTGTGCGTGATAAAATTGATGATAATGAAAATCCAATGCCAGCTGTTAATAAAGAATTAAAAATTTTACCAAAACAAAAACCAAAACCAGAATTAAAATTTTTAGGCAATTGCGAACTATTAGATTTAACATCAAAAATAAATCGGCGTATAAATATTTTGGATCTTTATACAGCGCTGCATAATAAAAATATAATTCCATCACATCTGGTTTATTCTGTAAATATTGAACGTATATCACAAATGTTACATTAGAGATTTGAATTTAGATTATAAATATATTAAGTTTTAGTGTAATAAATTGTTGTTTTAATTAACCCTGCTCGGTTTAATTTTCCGCCATAAATCGACATCCAAATGATACAATTTTCCTGAAGTATAAAACTACTGAAACTAACTAATACAGGAGTTTTCTATCTTAGTTATACTCCTCTTAATGTTTTAGATTTTTTAGGGGTAAGTTGACAACACCTATTGGATTCACACCGAGAGAGTCACGCCGTATCGTTTGTTGATTTCAAAGCGGCATATGATAGCGTCAATAGGTCAAAATTATGGAAAATTATGGAAGAAGCCATGACGTTGTAAAATGTGAAGTCACAAGTACGAATCCGAGGTAAATTATCTGATCAGTTTGAGACGGTTGATGGACTACAACAAGGCGACCCATTATCTACAATACTATTTAATATTACGCTGGAAAAGGCGGTGAGAGGCGTAAATATTGATAAACAAGGCAAGATTTTTACAAAATTGGGTCAATTACTAGCGTATGCTGATGACATAGACATAATAGGTCGAAATATGATAAATGTCAAGGATGTTTTCGAATCGTTACACAAGGAGGCATCGGGTCTAGGTCTCAAAGTGAATGCAGACAAAAGAAAATATATGGTGGTAAGAAAAATAATTCCAATCGAAAACATTACAACGAGATCTTTAAGTGCAAGCTATATACAACTTTAATACGTTCAATATTAACGTATGGATCAGAGGCTTGGTGCATGACACAGAAACAGAAACAATTACTACGGATTTTTGAACGAAAGGTACTCCGTGGCATATTTGGCCCCGTCAAAGAACAGAATGGTTGGAGGCGAAGATACAATTTTGAATTAGACAAGTTGTACGGTCAACCAAATATTGTCAAAACAATTAAAACCAATAGATTAAGATGGCTTGGACACGTATTACATATGGAGAAGAAGCGTGTGTTGAAGAAACTGTTGAATTGTAATACAGAAGGTAGAAGGAGAGCGGGGAGACCTAAGGCGGGATGGGTAGATGCAGTAAACTGTGATATAAAGATCCTTAAAATTCGGGATTGGAAGACATTGACTGCGGATAGGTCAGGTTGGAGAAGCGTGTTGGAGAAGACTAAAACCGCATAGGTATCCCTACGACCGTTTTAAGGCATAATACAAAAGGTTGTTATCCATTATGTGTGATAGACCTTTAAGATATGATGATAATCGAACTATTTATAATCATACGCTCCATCAATAAATCTGTGCTGATGGCACTATATGGAACAACAATAAGATCGGGATTGCTGAAAGAATGTATTGACATAGTAAATAAAATATCAGTGTGCAACAAGGTCGTACTATTCTGGGTACCGGATCGCAATGATATTGTATGTAATAAAGAGGCTGATATGCTTTCACGGTCTTGTACGCGATCCGCCTTCATTGGTCCTGAGCCTTGCCTACCTGCTACAGTTAGGTAGGTTCGGCGGTGTGTTGCTGACTGGACAGATTCGGAGACATTGTATAACTGTTGATAGGCAAAGATGCGTTGTTGTCCAAATGGAGGAGCGGCTGCTGCATTACTGGGGTTACCCAGAAACAAATTAAGATTGGTTGTTGGGTTGCTCATACTTTGTACTAAATGTTCCTTGTCGGAAGAATCGGCATGGCACTACTTATGTGAATGTCCGATGTATATGAAAGTTACCCATATAGGATATATGGAAATACGCAATGGACCCTTCCACAACGAACGGATCATATATAAGAAACATCTGTTTTGATTTCTGAAACCAGACGCTTTGGGGATTAACTCAATATTAATTGAGAATATTTTATATGAAAAAATAAAGGGAGGGAAACAAATCTGGTTGCATGCACAAATTCGTAGAATAAAGAGTTATCTGTTACATAAAAATTTACATTTATACACATACGTACAACTGGTACAACTACAACGCTTACTTGAATGTATGAAATGTTTGTAGTATATTATTGTATATATGTTATACTATGAGGAGCTATATTCATATAACCATATGACGCACCTTTCGCTCCTATAAATGAATTAGTAAACCCTTAAAAATGTTATATGCTTATTGTTATTATATACAGATGTGTGTAGTCAAAAGGAACATCACTGAAATGTCGCGCTGGAGATAGATACATATTACAATGAAAACTATTGTAGGTAGCCACTACATATATATTATATATTTGTTTACAGCGATGTTTGGTATATGCATAGCATATGCATACTTGTAGTATATATAAAATACATATTGGTATTATTTGCTATGCTTGGAGGAGTATATATCATTTGGTACACCTTTCGCACCTATAAATCTATTAGTAAATGTATCAAATGTTATATACTAATTAATATAATTTTTCTATGTTCCTTTTGTTCCTATGGAAGGTGTGGCCCTGTAAATATGATACCCATATTATGTATGATGTACTAGTTGTATTTAATATCTGTATAATTTATTTCGCACAACATATATTAGGCGCATACATATCTAGAGATTTACAGTGAAACCTATAAATCACGACCACAATACCAAGAAACACTGAGCACAAACTAAGAAGATCGGAAATGAGGAAAAGTGCCCCATGATACTACAGATAATTAATGATAAATATATAATCCAATATAAGTGCCAAGATTAAAATAATTATATTTTCAAATATATTCAATAATTCAATAAATAATTATAAATTAATATTTTACCGAAGTAGAAAATAATTTTTAAATAAAATCTGCATCATATTTTTTTTCCCCTATAAAATATGACATTTTTAAAACAGCATCAGTTAAAACATTAACACAAATATTCTCCATTGCATGAAATTGTGTTGCTGATTCTGTTGATTTTTTTTTTGTGTATATAAAAGAAATGGGATAAATAAAATGTTTAATTATTTTAAAATATAAAATCATTTTAAAACCAACTAAATAATTACCAATTTTTATATCACAATTGTCGTTAAATATAGTTGCAACCGGTTCTGTAACATAAAACATTTCAATACATTCTAATATTTGCAAATATTCTAAAATTTCTCGAACATTAGTCGGTTGCAAATAATTAAATCTTATACAAAGTTTTCCAATTAAAACACCTGGATGTGATATACAATATGTTAAAATTGAACCCATCCATTTGTCTAATACACGACGATTTAGTGAACCATTAACACGAACCCATGGATTCATTTTAATATAAATTAATTCTCTGTAAATGTTAAAAAAATAATTAATAATAAATAGCAGTCTATTTAATACTTCAAATGCGAATTTATGTTCAATGAAAATGTAATCTTTTATCAATTAGTAAACATTTCATTTTCCATTTAAAAAATGGGTAATGTTAATAAAACAAAAATATTCGCCTTTTAAGTAATTATAAAATTAATCAAACATGTAATCATTTGCTGCGAATTAAAAACCAAAATTAACCTTCGCTTTATATTTCAATAATTTAATTATTGTGACACACAAATAAAAACTATGTATGCATATGAAACGGCAAGTTATAAAATATAATAAACATTTATTAAAAAAGTATGATTCAAAATATTTTATTCAAAAAAAATTGACATCGTCAGCTACACATTTTTGCCATTTCTATGTATAGTCATTTGTAGAAGTCACACAAGAAAAACTAACAAACTGTTCTTCTTTTGATGAAAACCAATTTTCCAATTCTATCGATGTTTTGAAGTGCTGCTCTTTAAGTGCGTGTCTTATTGATAAAAACAAATGATAATCTGAAGGAACTAAGTCTAGCGAATATGGTAGGTGGGCTAAAAAATTTCATTTGAATATATAAGCAAACCGGCTTTGCTTTGTGTAACGGTGCATTGCCATAGAGAATAAATCCCTAACCGTGACTTGTAGCACATTCCGGTAGTTTTTCTATCTAAAGCATGTTTTAAATTAACCATTTGTTGTCGGTGGGGAAAAGTACTAAGAGTTTCACCAGGTTTTAATACTTTATATTATACCATACCTTTCTGATCCCACCAAGCACACTTGTCTTTCCAAATCGATTTGGTTTTGCAGTCTTTTTTGCTCATTGGCCTGATGTATTCAATGATGTTTTGCTATAGTTTAGGATTTTCAGAACAAATCCACTTTTCATCACCAGTAACATTTCGATGCAAAAAAGATTTCCTTTCATGCTTTTGAAGCAAAATTTCAGTGGTCCTTTTTCGGTTTTCCATTTGCTTATGATTCAGTTCTTGTTGAATTTTCCACAATAGCATTTTGGATCTTTCCCAAAACTTTTAATCATCTAGAAACTGTTGCTTGATCAACATTCAAAGCTTAAGCCATTTACTTTTGAGTTTGTGAGTCATCTTGATCAATTTCATATCATATCAATGTCTACAGATGCATTTTTCTTTAAAAAAAACAAAAACGTAACGAAATCCGCAAATTATAATTTTCTGGTGCAAAACTTTCCATTTTCGATAAGACAAAAAACTATTGTTGATGCATGTCAAAACCATAAAAACACATGAGTATGCTTGATTCACAATAACTTTATATAACATATATGCAAATTGTAGTTTCACATGCATAAACGTAGTTTACAAATAAACTACAATTATGAATGAAACATTTTAAAGAGAGAAAATTTCATACAAAATATATTAATTAATCTAAATATAGACATTTGTATTTGGAACGATTGGTAGGTATGGATTGTGCAAAAGTCGTTGGTGTACAATTAATGTTCGTTGAACGAAAGTAAATTGGGTAGGTACTATGCAGGTAATCCCATTAGACAATGTTTAGTATGAAAAATACTCGACTATTTTTTCATGTCAATACCGGCGATTGAATTCGCAATCTCCATGACATGCGCCACTGAATTATATCTTTAATCTTTGGCATTTTAATTATTGTAATTATAGTGTTTTAAAGATAAAGTGGTAAAATAAAGAACGGAAAGTTGCCTAATTGATAAAAGAAGCATTTTTACTTACAAATACTGAAACAATTTAATATTATTTAATAATAATATGTATAACTAAATGATAAAACATACTTAGATTTTGGTTGATGTATTTCTGGTAGTTGTTGATCTTTTAATATGATATTATTTGCTATACGTTTCGACCGCTTCATTTTTGGTGCTGTTATTGTGTTATTATTATCGCTGTCATATTTTCTTTTAACAGACTTCGATATAGATGTTGATGATGTCACTGTTGATGTTGATGGTAACGGTGATGAAAACGATTGCGATTGTAATGATGATAACAGCGATTTTTCAATTTGAATATTGGCTGAACTATTATCCTTAATGTCCATTAATTTGTAATTGAATGGTTTAATACATTCACGATCAAGCCTTTTTATATGATAACTTTCCACAAGCCAAGATTGTACATATTTCCAAAATACAAACGTATAATCTTTTACACCAGTCTTCATTATAAGATTTAAATCGATTAATAAATCTATTATTTTCATTAAAAGTTCGATATTTTCTTCAAAGCGTTGCTATTAAGATTTTTATAATTAAAAAAAAAAGGTTATAAAATTAATCTTATTTCGTATGTATTGTTCATATATTATACCATCACGCTCCAGCTTAGTTATGTGAGTATTGGAAATAGTATTGATTTAACAGACATACACTAGGTCAACCACAGCAATACTGCTACTAATTTTTTTAAGTTAGCTACCAAATGTTACAGTCAAATTGGTAAATTACTCCGTATGTGTGTATATTTTAACAATTTCCCATAATTATGTTTCTATAGATGGATTATTAATTTATATAGCACCATATATCACGTAGTGTTGCGTGTAGAGAGTTAAGACATTGTTAATCTTTGAATAGCGTCCAACACCATATTTCTAGATATTCGCTGTGATTTCATAAACGAATAAACGATAATATAGTTAAGCGATATTTATTAAGTAAAATACTGAAAAAATTTTCTCCATATCAACCGGGAGTCGACGGAATGAATGAATTACTTTCTAAACTGTGTGCCACTGAATCACATTGTCCGAGTCCGAAAAAGCTATAACAACGTTTTTAGTCTCATTTCTGTCGCTTTCCTACTAATTTTTATGATACGGTTTTTTTTTTATAGGTTTTGTTATTTATGATTACGTAGGCATAGAGCTAATATATTATACCTTACATAAAGATAAAGAACACGTGCAAACATTTGTTTCAAAATTTCAGTAAATCAAATTGTTGATTAAATGAAAACAAATTAACATTTTCACCCAAGGGTACAAAAGGATTCGCATGATAAATAACATTGATATCACAAGTGTGAAGTTATTTCTCAAGAAATCGTTCCAGTGAATGCAGACAAAACAAAATATATGGTGGCATCGAATGCATCAGAAATTCGAGATCAAACTGTTAATAATGAAGAATATAATTTTGAAATAGTAAATAGTTTCGTATACTTAGGATCGTTGATAAATGTGGAAAATGATATTGAAGAGCAAATTCACCGCAAGGTAGCAATTGGAAACAGATGCTTCTACGGGCTAAAAAAAACAATACCAATCAAAAACATTACAACAAGATCTAAAGTACAAGCTTCATAAAACATTAGTAGGCCCAATATTAACGTATGGATCGGAGACATGATGCATGGCACAGAAACAGTAACAATTATTTTAGATTATTGAACGAATTTACTACGTGGAATATTTGATACCATCAAAGAACAAAACGGTTGAAGGAGAGGAATTTTGAAATAGACCGGTTGTACGTGGGATCAAATATTGTCAAAACAATATGTAACAAGCATTAGTTGTGGTCACTATCATCCATATTAAAATAAAAGAATTCTGAAAACATCTATCTTTCGTTAATTACAGTACAATTGATAAATTGTTATATACTTCCATGCGGAGTAATTTATCAACTTGGCTGTAATCCAAGGGTTATTAGATGACATAAAGCTCAACTTGGAGCAATATATGACTTAAAAAAATAAAAAAAATAAATAAAAAAAAGTTGTCGTCGGTAAACATCACCAGTCATAGTTTTGAAGCTTTTAGCAATTCATAATACACAACAGCTTTTTGATCTTACCAAATACATAGCATAAGCTTATCTGCATTTGTTGTGATGGACCAGCTTCACCAGGCTGTACCCAAGCTTTTGTTTTTAATAAACATTTAATACAGTGAAGTTTGTAAATTACTCCGCATTGGATAATAATAGCAATACAACTCTGTATTACTCCAGAACACGCAAGGAATGATGTTCCAAATTTACCGCGAAGCAATACCCTACAACTGCAGTCCTGATAAATTTCTTTAATCATGTTCAATAACTTTACCTTTTATTTTGATCAAACTTTCCCAAGATAATTCCTGATTAGAATGTCAAAAACGATTCATCCGCGAACAAGAGTGGAGATTGTAATTCCCCTGATTGTTCGATAATTATGCGCAAGGTGTTTATTTGATAAGTAAAAGATATTTTTGGTTGAAATCCATCCCTCTCCATGGAACCATTTTTACATAAGTATAATCCGCTCAGAAATTTGTATAACGTAATAGCGTTGGATTACACCACCAGTGATTGGATGGAATATATACAACAGTGCAAAACAAATATAAAGCTTTATTACTATACTACCTATAATCTTTACAAAGACCACTTAATCCATCCAATTTCTTCATTGGCTTGGGACGAGTTGTTGTTCCCTAACCCCTAAGGCTCTCACTCTTAAAAGTTAACAACAACAAAAAGTTGCTAATTATATAATAAATATAAATATCAAAAATATACCTTTAATATAAAATTTATAACACCAACGTCTTTTGTTTGTTCAATGCAATTTAGAATATCTTTTGCAATAATTTGTTCTTCCATGGAATAACATCGTTTATTTAATTCATAACAAAAATCCTCCTTTGTACCATGATCTTGTGACCATACAGAATTTCTATATGCGTATAAAAAAATTAAAACAAAATTAAAATAATTACAATTCAAATTTAAAAATATCTGCTTGATTTTTACTTTGTAATTAATTGTAAAATTTGATTTTTTCTTATTTCATATAATGGTAATATTGATTTAATTCCATCTGTTTGATTTAATTGATTTATATAGAATTTATCATTTAAACAAATTAAAATTTCACATGGTTTTACATATAATAAATCATGATAACGATGTATTTTATCATCAAAACAATGAATTGAATCTAATTTTAAATCTGAATATTCGCTAAAATCATTTTCAATTAAATCATCATTTTCATCGTCTTCGGGTAGTGCAGTTGCTGCTACTGGTATAGTTCCTGATTTTGATAATAATGAATTTGTTTGTTCTAATTCTACGGTTGACTTCGGTGTTGTAGTAGTCTCGGTTTCAGTTGTAAACAATTCATTAGATTTTATAATTTCCATAATAATTTCTTTCATATTTTGTATTCCATTAAGTTTCATTACATTTTCTTTTAAAAATTCTACATAAATTGGTATAAAATTAATCGTATTTACTTCAATCAAATTTACTGATGATGATGCTGCTGTCGATGGTATGGGTGTTAAAGATGAATTATTATTATTATTATTATTGAAAATTTTTATAATTATTGATTGGTTTGTTTTTATAACATTTAATATTTCATTTAACGTATTCGATGTTGTTCGTATACATTTAAATTCACAATGTTCATTATCAAATAATTTTAATTTATTTAAATCAATATTTGAATTCATTTTGTTTAATAAGCAAAAGAAATGATAATGTTCTATATCCAGTTTTAATAATTGTTCCATTGATCTATCAGCATTATTTGATTGTTTCAATTCAATTGATGATGAATTATGTTTATGTTGGCTTATGTTTGTTATTGCATTTGATTTTTGTTCGATCTCTAAAGAGTTATGATCAATATCAATATCAACTTTTTCAATGCTATCGAATATTTGTGTAAAACGCTTACGAAATCTATCTTCATTTGTTGAGACTGTACGTATTGTTTCATCTGGTACAAGAATTTTTTCAGGTAAATTAATTTTTATATCAATTGAACAGCTTACTATCAATTCACTTAATAAAAATGTAACGCCACTATTTGTTTGTGCACATTTAGAATATTCTTGTTTTGGATATTCAAATAGTTCCTGTAAAAGTAATTTTTTTTATTATTAAAAGTAAATTAAAAATAAATATTATAAATTTTTTCATACATTCTTCACACATTTATCAAATAGCTGTGAATTCAATTCGAGTGACATGTAATTTGCGACTAAAGTTGTAACTATAATCATACATTTGAAATTTTTGTTCATCGCACATTCACTGTGATTGGTTGAATTTTCTTGTTACTCTCAAAATGTTCGATGGAATTGACTATCTATTCACGTTTCTCGTCATAAATAATGGAAAATATTTAATTTGTTTCATAATTTATCTTCAATTTAAAGAAAAGTGCCGCTGCAAGTCAGTAATTGAAAAGTCCCCGGTCTACCATAGTAAAATTTTTTTTGGCAAAATTTGATTTTATTATTCAACAATAATGCCTTCGAGGGCGATACAGCGATTATAGCGATCTTCCAACTTTTCGATACCATTTTTGTAGTACGATTTGTCTTTTGCTTCAAAATAGGCCTCAGTTTCGGCGATTACTTTTTCATTGGCGCTAAATTTCTTTCCAGCGAGTATTCATTTGAGGTCTGAGAACAGAAAAAAGTCGCTGGGGGGCCAGATCTGGCGAATACGGTGGATGCGGAAGCAATTCGAAGCCGAATTCATGCAATTTTGCCATTTTGTTCATTGATTTGTTACACGGTGCATTGTCTTGATGAAACAGCACTTTTTCTCCTTCAAATGGGGCCGTTTATTTAACGATTTCATCCTTTAAACGATTCAATAACGCTGCAATCAATGAATATTATACCTTGCGCATCCCAGAATACTGATGCGTTAACCTTGCCAGCTGACTGTTGTGTTTTTCCTCGCTTTGGATTCGGTTCATCGTGTGCAGTCCACTCAGCTGACTGTCGATTGGACTCCGGAGTGAAATGATGGAGCCATGTTTCATCCATTGACACATATCGACGCAAAAATTCAGGTTTCTCATGTACAAATAATCGTGAATGATATGATATACACGTTCAGATGATATCTTTACAATGTCTGCTATCTCGATCAACTTCACTTTACGGTCATTCAAAATTATTTTGTGAACTTTTTTGATGTTTTCGTCGGTGACAGCCTCTTTTGGGCGGCCACTGCGTTCGCCGTCTTCGGTGCTCATTTCACCACGTTTAAACTTAGCATACCAATCAATAATGGTTGATTTTTCTGGTGCAGACCCCGGAAACTCTTCATCAAGCCAAGATTTTGCTTCAACTGTATTTTTTCCCTTCAAAAAGCAATATTTTATCAGCATACGAAATTCTTTTTTTTCCATCTTTATTCAAATAACAAAAGTAACTACACTCACAACGCAATATCTCACAAACTAATGGTCGGACTGCTGTCAAATTTTGACACGTATCGTTTGAAGGTTGGTACTAACTAAAAATCATATGGATTTAATACTAGCAGTTCCATCTGTGTGTCACACCGGGGACTTTTCAATTGGCCTGTTACATCGATAAAACATCTGAGTATTGGATTTGCAAGCATTACTTGATCAAGATTCATATCAAACGTAAGATGAACTTGCTGAATCATTAAATGTTAATCGCACAACTGTTTCCAAGCAGTATGATTTAAAAGCAAGGAAATTGGGTGCCATACGAATTGAAGCCAAAAGATGTTGGATTTCAAATTGTGGCACGAAAAGTAATAATTGCATCTAACAGAATGAATATGAAGCAATTACAAATCGGTTCAGTAGTTCACCAGTTATTATGCACCAAAGTTAGAAAATAATTGTAATAAAAAAAGATATCTTCTTGAAATGCGGGTCCTGGTTTGTTTCTGGGCTGTTTCAGATCCATGACAAGCTGCGTATAAAAGACCATGAAGAATAACACAATTTTCACATTTTACTTATCCAAGATGTCGCCGGGAAGTTTTACTTTATTGACAAAACAATTAATAATGCGATGTTAGAATTATAAAAAAATTCAATATAGCAATCGTGAACACCTAATATAATCCGATATTAAAATAAGTATGAGCTTGAGTTTGCACCAAAGAGCGCAGCATCAATATGATTCAAACGTTCCACAACAAGGTTATACGATGTATAGTGAATAGATGAATGCAACAGCAATAATTGGACAAAAATATATCTGGACAGGTTATGGCGCAATTTAAAAAGTGCCACGATAAATGGACCGAGTACTTTAAAAATCTATTAAATGTAACTGTAAATAATGTGTAAGATAGGCAATTTCTAATTGCTCAGCCATTTATAGCTGAACCATCAATACACTAAATACAGAACGTTATTCTAAGACTAGAATAATAAATGAATGAGATAATTTACCTAGTGAATTCTTTGAACATAGCGGAAATGCATTATGGTATCAACTTCACGAGCTAATTGTTAAGGTTCGCAATAACAATACGTTTTAAAGTCTATAACTTAAGCATAAGTATTCCCATTATATAGTTGAAATATAAATTGATTAACATATATACTAGTACTGCAAAATCAGTTACGTGTGGAAAATTTTTTTTAGAATAATTTTAAAACAAAAAATCTAAAACTTACCCGTAGTTTAAAATAAGCTTCGCCAAATATATCATATGATATTTTTGTTAAAATTTGATAAAAATATGATGATGATAAATGATATGGACTTGAGCTTAATGGTAAATTACGATTAGAAAACATTGTTGTTATTTTATTAGTTGATATTAAATGAGTTTTCCGAACTTTTTTCATCGCTGCAGTTAATAAATCTTCTGAATAATTTTTATAAATATCAAATAATTGTATATTCCACGATGTTTTATCGTGCACACAACACATTGAGCTATGTATTAATAACGTTAAGGTAATAATTTCAATTTCTCGTTTCGTTCTAGGGTTATCAAATATTAATTTATGTTGATTATAATGTTCTGCTTTTTCAACAAATAATCGTTTATACTCCAACAATGTTTTTGGTAATTGTAATGTATTTACTTGCATTGTAGATGAACTTGTTGAAAAATTAACAAAAATTTTTGATAACATATACACAAAATCAATAAAATGTATACGTAATGCTTGTTCAAAATCTGATTGATCACTATAATATTTTTCTAATTCGTATATAAATTTTAAACCATATTGTCTTTCAATATCTTTATTTTGTCGTATTTCTTCCAAACATAAGTATACACTACTTACTATATCTGGATTTTTCATACGATAAACCATACGACGTTGGCATGCACGTGCTGTTTTATTATATGATTTACATGACCAATGTAATATATCACGTACAGTTCCAAAATTAGTTAAATGTTTGCGTTCTGATGGATATAAATATAATATTGCAATTTTACATAACATTATTAAATTATCTTCGATAGGATTCCAAGTGACACGTAGTTTTATCATTAATTTTAATGCTTGTTTATCAATTTCATCATAATGTTGTTTACGTGAACGTCGATTTGATTGTATTAGAACGCGATGTTTCATTATTTTACCTTTCGATTTATTTTTTTTAACGGGAAAAATATAACATTTTCCTATAATTTTTTCCATACAAAAAATTATAAATTAAAAATATATAAAATACATTAAATACGATAGAAATTATGGATAAATATTTCATTTCTAAATTTCAAACAAATTGAATGGTTTTTTAGTATTTCTAATCAGAATTATATGTTGTAGTAAAATTTTGAAAGTACAAGACGTAGGCATTAGTACAAATATTCTAGCAGATAGATTTTAAAACTACTCGAATTATACACAGATAAATAAATAATTAATAAACTATCACAAAAAATAAAGATATAATTAGATAAGTTGAAAATGATATGAATCGAGATTATAAACCAGAAAATGTTAATAACCTAAAATCCTGTATATATACTTACTTTTAATAGTCTTTAAATTATTTGTACGCTGCATAAATTTATTAAAGCGTATTGGTTGTTGTATAACTGTACGATGTTTATTATTAGTTTTAATTCTAAATTTTGGATTACGTTTTTTTATCCAATTACGTGGATAATGTGCAAATAAGGATGAATCTAAACCAGCTACACCTAAATTATCACCTGGTATTTTACAATTTTCATCATCATTTATATTTGCCTGTTGTACAGTTTGTTGTCGATAACATTGTTGATTTTTTAATATTGATGTTTGTGATGCATTTTCAAGATGTTCATCGTATGCTGTACGTTTTAATTTTGTATTTAAACATATACGATATAAATCTGTCCAATATTTTGTAACATCATCAAATGTATTAAATTGATATCTTAGAATATCATATTCAATATTTGCTGTATGTAAGTCGTCTGGTAATGCAGTTACTGTATTCAATAATTTTGAATTACGATTTAGATAGATAAATGTATGTTCCTTTTCTCGTAATATATTTGTACCAAATTGTATTAAACCAATTGAACATAAACGATGTAAATCATCATCAATTGCATACACATACCGGCGATTTAATAATAGTAATGTACGAATATTATTTGGTAAATATTTTACTAAATAATGTTTACGTATTGGATGTGACAGAAATTCATTTAAATTTGGTATAATCGTATTAATATTTATAATTTTTATAAATATTGATAATGGTAAACGTAAAAGTAAATCATTTAATAAACACCAACCATTTGGATAACCTTTATGTTTTAATAATGGTGGTAAAAACATTTTCCAATTAATTTCTGTTGAATAAATAGTTGGTATATCTTCTACTAAATCATCATAATCAATGAATGGATTTAAGGTTTTCCAATGTTTAATCGCATCATTAATTGATATTACATTTAAATCATTATTTACATTAGAAATATTATTATGATTTGGATAATCATACACCATATAATATATAAATTCATGTAACGTACGTAATCGTATAAATTTTGGTACTGTACCGTACATTCGATTATCATTACGTAATAATTTCGTTTGTTTTATTGATTCGGCATTATTAACAATATATGGTAATGTTGTTGTTTGTGTATGTAGTGTATTTTCAATTGTATTTAAATCATTTTGATTATTATTTGTCGGATTTATTTCATTATTACTTATTTGCATAATAAATTTGGTTTTTGATTGTTCTAAAAACGATTGAAATAATGTATTATTTGGTTCAATATTTAAATTCGTTAAGAATAATAATTCTCGTTCTTTTTTATTATAACGTAATGTTATTGACCATATACAAATTAATTTATCATAACTTAAACGTGATAGTAAACGATTTAATGTTTTTTTACACATTCGTGATTGAAACCCACGTCGTAATTCTTCACGTATAATTATCGTAAATAATGAGGTTAAATCATCAATAATATGATTTTTTTGTAATAATTGTAATATAATTTTAAAACGAAATTTCATTCTTGCGGTCATTTCATTTGCTGGGCAATATCTTTTTGATTTTACACAACCTGGTGGTTCTTCAATTTGCTTTATATCAACTAATACATTATCATCATATTTTGCTTTTAAAATTTGTGGTAAATAGTATATTGATTTATCATCAGCATTTAAATCTTCTCCTCTTAAATTAATTGGATTATTATCATTATTCCTATTATTATTGCTATTAGTGATACTATTATTTGTATTATCAGTGTTATCACGATGATATTCCAGAACAACATGATCATTATCATCATCGCCATCGTCATCATCATTATTATCAACAGTACTACTAAGCATTGTTTCATCGTTTCTTCCATTTTCTTCCTGTAAATTGAATAACTAAAATTTATTTTATGTAAAATTATGTTGATATGAGTGGAACAAGAATTTTTAAATCAAACATTGCACAGACTTTTATTTTATTACTATTTAATATTTTTTATTCCTATTAAAATAAATCAAATTTCAAAATTTATGATGTTCCAATCCATAAACCATATGCAAAGTAATGGTTTTGGAACATTTGAACAAACAGAAAAGTTTTGGGAAACAAATAGATTCATTCAGAATCAATTTAATTATTCTTAATATACAGTAAAAAATACTGTAAATTATTCATTAAAGTAGTTTATATTTTAAATGTTAATATTATGATTATTGATACAGAAATGTGTATCATTAGTGTGACTACCAAAATTTCATCTTCAATAATTAACAATATTATTATATCATAATTGGTTATGATCTGAATGATTATTCATTATTAGGGACATAACGACAATGATATGCTATGATTACTAATGTAACACAAGGAGTTATTTAAAGATTTTAACAATATCAGTGTCGTCATATTTTCAATAATTTTCACAAATCGATCGCAAGTATTTTTAGCACTTGATGTTCATTCTATATTTAAGTGGATTCTAACAAATAGTATATTTTGGAACTTCAACGAATCAAAGTTTTAATTTAATAAATCATTATTTACCGTTTTTATTACAATGCCGGTTGGGTGATCCATATTTAATTCAAATTCTTCATCACCATATTGCTCTTTCGGTAACATATTTGCATAAATTGGTAAAATATATCTAAATAAATAAATTTAGAATAGATATTATTAAAAAACACGTTTAAAATTAATATAACTAATAATAATAAAAAAACTTAAGGATTTACTTTGAAGTTTTTTGTCGCCCAATACTTGCAAAATAAAAATCAATAATTTTACTTTTATGCAAATGTTTTAATATTGCACGTATATTTAAACGATTTAAACCCAAATATTTACCAATTTCTGATGAACTAATACCATCACATTTTGAATTTGCTATTACATTGTATATCTGTGTTGCAATTGGAACATGTAAACATTGATTTTCAGAATTTAAAAATCCTCCTATAAGTTCATAATAATAATAGTAAATGTATAAGTAACAGAAATGTATTGATAAATTATTAGATTTCATACGTGGCTCTTGCGATTTTCCATTTTCTTCCTCATCTTTTTCATTTGGCCACATATCATTAATATTTATGTTAATATCACGTAATTGAAATACTTTTATCTGACGTTCTTCTTTGATTTTATTCTGCCATTGTTCAATCGTTGCCTTTGGATACATTTTACGAAATGGTACTTTCTATATTAAATATTAATATATATTAGTATATAATTGGTATAATTAATTAATTAAATCATAAAGAATATATATAAAAATACTAACCGAATCGGTGATTACATATTTTTGAAAAAGTGACATTTTAAATAATTTAATTAAACTGTATTCAAGATTTTTATCAAAATGAGAACGTATAACTGATGATTCAGCCATACCATGTGGATTTGATTTTAAAATGTTACATACTTGTTCGGTTAAAACCATAAATTTTGATTTTAGTTCAATGAAAAAACGTGGTAAATGTAATAATGAACCCACAACAGTATTATCATTAATTCTTTCAGTAAACATTTGTTTTGCAACTAATTTTTCTTTTAATAATAATTTTCTGCAAAAAATAAAAAAAATATATAATTAAATTTTTTATAAGTGTTTGTTTGTGTCTTTGTTTTAGTAAAATGAGACCGATTTTTGTTCATAGGTGATACCAGTATGAAACCTCCGTTTTTAAGGAAAAACATGTTTATTGTGAAAATACTGGCTATCTTTTTTTTTTATTGTAACGCTCATCAGTGATAATTTGATCAAATTTCAACAATTCATAATATACCACATCCTTATGGTACCACCAAATACCTTCTAAAAACCTTCTTTATAATTCAATCCAAAATCATCCATTCTGAGTTGTTGAAAAACGTTTACCACTTTCTTTTGGATAACGCATGTTCACCATAAGTTTCGAGAAATATTCGATCACTTTCAGAAGAAGTTTTCTTCAAAAGAAATAATATCAACAAACCGTAAATATCGTTTATGTGAAATCAAACACGAAATTTTCAATAATTTATTCGAATCATTTACACATGTTCTATCTCATTTTAAAGCAATCTTAAATACCGATGTATAATTTTTTAAATGTTTGTGGTATAGTTCCGACGATATCATCATTTAAATGCATTCCCTTCAGACAAATTGTTATTCTTTTAAATGCTTGTAAACAAAGGGTCATCCCCTTATAAGTGATTTCGTTCAGGATTAAATGCAAAAGACTCCGAGGTTTAGTTAAAACCTCGGACAAAACCGTTTTAGCTTAAGGAAAAAACGAAGAAAAAAAGATTAAATGTTTTTAAATATTTCACATAATTGGTTTATATTGTCAAAAAATTCAGAGTACATGAGTACATGAGAATTGTGTTCTGTATACGTCTGTATTTTTTAATTCTGCTATGGATCAAATCGAAGAAGTTATATCGGTTTAAATCTATTTTATATGCATCCAGCAGCAGTTTGCAAACCAATATATCAATATACTTTCACATATTCTTAGATTGTGTTCAATAATTACGATTACGATTTTATTTTCTCACATACGTTAAATCGTTACCACTTTTTCCTAACCTAAATTTTATTGTTGTATCGTAGCTGTCTTTTCATCCAGACATACATTACAAATGTTTTTATCGATTGTCTAATAAAACCTTTAATATTTTTCAGGCTATAAGAAATACTAAAGACAAACTTAGTGCCGATATGGATATAAGGTAATTTATTAGCATTTACTAATATGATGTAAAAACACTCAGAAGCGCAGTGGTATAGCGCCAAATATATATTATTAATCATGAAATATAGCGGGTTCAATTCCGCTATTTTTCATATGAAATTTTTCGGTATTTATTTTAATACTAACATTTTTCAGCTGTGTGAAGAAAAACAGATATCTTTGAAAATATGGTGTTGGACGCTACTCAAAGATTAACAATGTCTGCACACACATCACTATGACCTAATCACCCATTTAAAAATAATAGAATTTTAAAAACATTGGTCTTTCGTTAATTACAGTGCAACTGATAAATTATTATTTGATCCTATGCCGTATGCGGAGTAATTTACCAACTTGGATGTAATGAAAGGTTTATTAGATGACATAAAACGTCATTTGGAGCAATATATGTCATAAAAAAAAAAAGATGTAATACGCTCATACTATAATGGATCTATTATACTATTTGCAAAGTAATTATAATGTTATGAGTCTGTAAGTCTCGTCCGCCTTCTTAATCGCCTTAAAACGTTATGTAAAATAACTAAACAAAACATGGAAAATTAAAGTATATATTACAAAACCAACTTACATCATTAAAATCAAAACTATCGGAGAAAGCGATAATAATAGCTATAGATGATACCAGACATTGACACCATAATATTTTTAAACATTAATTTAAATTATTTAAAGGTTATTTACCTCATGTAAAACAGTTTCACCGAATCATTGGTAATATCATTTAATGAAAATTTTCCTTGTGTTATTTCACCATTATATCGTGAACGCCCGATACGTTCTAATAAACAATATATTATAATATTACAATCTTTTTCAAGTGTGGCCTGAGATGATATTAAACAAGATTCACGTAATTTTTGTGAACCAACAATTATAAAAGTTTGTCCGTATCTATAATAAAATTGTGAATGTATTAATTAAAACGCTTCTATAAATCTTGTATTAAAAAATTAAATTCGTACCGATTTTCAATTTCATTTAACGATAAATTTTCAAATTCTTTTCTTTCTAGTTCAACTCTTGTATCGTAATCTTCACAAGAACCTCGAATATCATCCTTTTGTATTGGATTATATTTGTAAATTGTAAATGGTACATTAAGTGGTTCTGTTGTTGTTGGCATTCGAATATCGGGATCAACAAATTCGGTTCGATCAAATAGAATTAATGGTTTTCTTGGTTGTTGTAATCGATAAAATTGTAAACATCTTTGTTGTAAAATAAATTTCCAAATTGTATCGCAAAAATTTGAATGCAATGGTAATTGTAATTTACGTCGAACTGATAAACGTTTCCATAACCCTTTTAACACGATAATGTATAATTAAAATTTGTAATAGAAATTTTATTATATTAGTATTATTATAAATTTTCTAAATTAAATTAATCAAATTAAAGTACCTTCTAATGTAATGCCATCTAAACCTTCAAGTCCAATTTCATCTAATATTCCATTTGGTAGTGGTGACAGCAAATTATTTGTGTTATTCATTTTAAAATTAATATTCTTTAATTCGACTATAACTAAAAATATTAATTAAACAAGTATTTTTAGCTATTAAAGCTTTTTGCAAAATATGTAAACATTTATTTTCTTGTGATTGTTTATGTGGTTATTTAATTAGCGCATTCAATATCTATTTCGATTCCGAAATGGATATGGAAATTACTTTGGCAAATGACAAAAGGCACATATTTCCCAGCAAATTTTTAATGATGAACAATAGCGTAAAAAGGCTTCACACTTTGGGTAATTTACATTATGCCTAATTTTTGAATCTAGAAAAAATTGAGATATAACATATAAATGTCAAACTAGTTAGAAGAGCACAATAGAATAAAAAATTAGAATCTAATTATGGGCCTAGCCATAATTTAGGTTGAAAATCTAGATTCAAAGATGAACATGTTCATCTTTTTTTATAGCTGAATTGCTAATTTGTAAAAAAAAAAAAAAAAATCTGTCATTTGACTATAATAAAATATAAATATAGTTTGACAGTAATAAAACAAATTTAATAACAAACATTTTATTTGTTTTAAAGTTAAAAAAAATATAAAAAATTTAATGGTATTTTTTATGTTATTGTAATTTTAAAACAAATAAAATTTAATACTTAATAAATATTTATTTGTTTTTATTATTATCTGAAAAAAAAACAATTGTCAATTTGCTATAAAATTAATTGTCAGATTATATTGTGGTTTTTTTTTACTGCTCTTACATCAGTATTTTTTTTTTTATAACAATCTCTTTTTATTTTTCCTAGAAATTTTCTAGATTCAAAAATTAGGCATAATGTAAATGCTACATAATTTTTATAAAATTTTTATGTATTCACACAACTTGGGTTTTCATTCAATTCTGCTAATTATCGAATTTTTGTCTGTAGGGTACAAATTGTTACAAAGCAAACTGGTGTGTTGTGTATTTTGTCTTCGTGTTTCGTGAACCATCAACTTTTAACGTTTGGTATTGTTAGTTGTGTGTTGTTAATCATATCGATATCAGAAAATAAATAAAAAACTGATACGTTGTGTCGTATCTGTAAATTGCCTGATAATTTTTATAATTTTTCAATTTTAATTGGACTTATTTTGTTATAGATCTGTAATTTGCATTCTTTTGTTTACTAAATCGAGAAATGGTATTAATATATTTAGTTCATAAATTCATTAAATAATAAATTGATCACACATTCATACTAATACTAATCAAATTTTATTGTAGGCACGTTACTTCAAAGAACAAGATATTGATGGTAAGAAAACATAATATAATTTTGCTGCTTCTAATTCTTTGCATATCACATCACATCATCCTAGATATGTAAATTTTAATTAAATAAATATATACTGCATGCATTTAATGTCTAAATTGAGTAAAGATATTTTACAAAACCTTACGATTAGGTGTAACGTTTCTTAATGATTGTCGAATTACACGACTGGTTAATTGCCTTAGTTTAGTCGACAAATTTTGTGTTCATTGCAAAAGAAAATTGGTGTAGGTCTAACTAAAACGCAGTTTAACAAATAAACGACAACTTAAAAGATTATAAATTAAAAAAAGTTTGTGTAAGATTAATCAATAAATAAAAAAAACAATGTATTTCGGACTATATTAATAATTCTCGTTGATTACGGTTTTTTTTGCGGGAATGTCTTACAAAAAAATAAAGAATATTACATAAACAATTGTTTGTAATCAATTTTCCTGAAACAACACAATGATTAGAATTAGACGTTCCTATTTTTATAAGTGACCAAGCCACTGAATGAGATCTTGTCCTGGAAACAAGAACATGTGAATATAACTCACCATCTTTGATATAAAAATCACAATATCTTTCTTTAATTTCTATTTATTCTCGAATTTAATGTTACAATTGTTTCATACGTTATTGTACTAATCCAAATGAAAGACAAAAAAAAACCTTTAGTAAAAAAAAATAACAACACAAATTAAAGTATTTATTCACAGTGAAACTCGATATTATAAATTATATGGGCACATCGGTAGACGAATAAAATGTTAGTAAATTTCGACCCATTTGATCCATAATTCTATCTATCTCTATATGGTGTGTGTATGGACGATAGATCTTGCCAACTGTTTTACGCGACGGTTTCACTTTACGACTGATTATTTAATAAATAAATTTAAAAAATATATAAAAATATATTTATGTGTAGAATTTCGTGAGTGTTTCTATTTATTTGCTCGTTCCGGCCAAATAACATCACTGGATGAATTAACAGTAATTATGCGTTCATTGGGTTTGTCACCAACAATACAAGAATTAACAAATTATTTAAAAAAGAAAAATGGTAAAATGAGTTTTGCTGATTTTCTTGATGTTATGCACCAACATTCTAAAGTTGAGAATTTACCAGATGAAGTTATAGCTGCATTCAAGGCAGCCGATGCTGATGGGAAGGGTACAATACCAGCAAAGCAATTAAGACATTTACTTCAAAATTGGGGTGAAGGTTTATCAGTTCGCGAAGTATATGAAATTTAAACTTAATTTTTGTTTAATTTTAAATTTGTATAATAATATATTTTTTATGTATAGGTGGATAATATTTTCCGCGAAGCTAATGTAAGTAATAATGGAACAATAAGATATAGTGATTTTGTTAAAATTGCATGTGCACCTGTTCCAGATTATTATTAGTAGGTCGAGCTAGCTATATCTACTCTCTTAAAAAAAAAAAAAAATAGTTTCGACAATAAAACACTGAAATAATTCTATAATTAAATATTTTATTAATTTTATCAGTCTACTACAAAAAAAATTATTAAAAATTATTTTATTTAAACTTATCTTTACTTAAACATTAAAATGTTTTGATTTTATTTATTTATTATTATTTTATTATTAGAAATTTAAATGTAAATTTTCGTCTATGATATTATAATATTTTAAATATGTTGTTCTCGAATGTTATGGTATCCTTTAATCATTATAATCATTTTTGATTTGGTGGCATCTTTGCTTTATTTTTATACGATAAGCCCCTTTGAAATTTTTCGGTATTCCTATCATCACGAAAATCTTTATAATTTGGAAATTGCGCAGAAATACGAAAAAAAATAAGATTATATTTGTTGGATAAGGACATATATTGATAAATAGAAATGCACATCTGAATAAGTATTCAGCCAACGTTCCTTATTTTTAGAATCTTTAAAATTGAACAATTTCCAAGCTAAAATTGAATCACTGGGATATTACCAAAAAACTAAAACTAAAATAAATAACGTAACGTTGGTTGATTATAATTCTTTTGGGAATTGAATTACGTATGTGTTCCCTTGTTTTTTTTATTGTATTTCACGTTTTTATTAAATTAGTTTTTTTGCAACTGGTATACTATGGGAAAATTCAAAGATGCTTATCCTAAAAAAAAGTTAAACAAAGTAATATAAATTAAAAAAATTGTGAAATAGTATTTAGTGAATTAATTGTTTTAAGCGGAAACAGAATTGAAATTTGTTATAATAAAAAAACATACTTAAAAGTATTCAATTAAGCCGCCATTTTAGTTATATGTAACCCAATTCAAAATGAAAATCCCAACAAGTAACTTGACTAGTCACCTATTTATTTTGCTACAGCTAAGTCTTGATTCACCACTATTATCTGTTAAATTTGTAATAAAAAAAAAAGCAGAATATTATGCTGTTTGATGAGAAATTTTTATTTTGAATTGGGTATTAGTCATTGTTGTTTATAATATGACATAAGTTTTAAGAAATGATTGTTTCAAAGCATAATTTAATTCAATGGTATTCTGTTTTAAAGTAGGAAAAAATGCTGCAGAAGTTACAGAAATGTTTAATTAGGCTTGGTGACATAATTCTGTTGCTACTTCAATTGTTAGAAAGTGGTTTACGAAGTTTTGTGATTTTAATTTTAACCTTAAAGACGACAGACATCCATATCCTGATAAAACATCATGTACTACGAAATTTCTGAACGTGATTAAACTGTCATGACTGATGCATTAGAGAAAAAAAGATCATTTACGGTTCAAGGAACGCGATTAGTCACTTTGCTGCATGACAACGCTCGTCCACACAAAGCAAACGGAACTAGTGAAGTGATCTTCAAGTCAAGTCTGGCAAATTCTTCCACATGCGGCGTATTCTTCAGATTTAGCTCCTTCCGACTAGTATTTTTTTTTTAGATCGATGCCGTCTTATTTGGCAGATCAGCGGTATTCGAAAATTGATTACTATTTTACCTCCAAACAACCAAGTTTCAATCACGAAGGCATCCATCAACAACATGATAGATGGCAAACGCTCATAGATAATGGTAATCGTAAATAGTTTTGATATATTAACATTTGTAACAAGTATGTTTTTAATAAAGGTGTACTATGTTTCCACTTATACAATACATCTTTTATATATATATGTGGATACCGCCGATAACATATGAGAACACCCAATATTATTTTTTTAAATGTATTTTTAATAGTGTAATAGTACCATTATTTTAAAATAAATTTTACGAAAAGTTATGCACTTAAAATTTTAACAATTACAAAAACAATACTATTGTATGTATTATATTTATTTATATTTTTGTTAAATTATTATAGCACGTAAAATTATATGAATTTTATCAAAAAGTGAATATAAAAATAAATGTTAAAAATTAATAATTCTATTTTTATATTCTCTTTATTGATATTTTATTTCAATATTTTAAATTTAAATATTGTCATTTATTATATTATAAAAGTTGGAATTTTTTTATTTTGTAATCGGTATAGGTATTATCTTATGATATAATTGACTAATAAGAATATATGAAGATTAATATAATGTAATATGTGTGTTTTTTTATTTTCACTATTTGATTTTAATAATTTATATTGAAATTTACATAAAAAACAAAAAACAATTAGATTATTCTTTATAATTTTTAAATTTTAAGTCTCTATACAATTTTAATAAAATCGTATTGTTTCGTTATTGTCGCGTTAGGCTATGTTTTTACTGGGTATAACAAATACATTCATACGCGTATGATCAGTTACAAATACGTATTTTAGATGGAAACATCTAACATGCGTGTGGCTCTACTCGAGATATAACACACTTAAATGTTTCCATCTAAACTACATGTTTTTAACATATCATACGCGTACGAATATGTTTGTCATACCCAGTGGTAAAACATATCCTTAGTTGAAATATCCAACGAATTTATAAAACATCCATTATTCAATTTTTATTTGAGCATATAATTTATTTCATATGAATGTATTTGATTTTGATATATTTATTGTGAGAGGAATTTATCATATTGGTGGTTAATAGCGGTTATTATTTTAATAAAAATTATTAGTAAACGCATAATAGTATAAAATTATAATAAATTATTATATCATATACTAATATACACCCTCGGTCCGAATTATAACCGTAATGGCTTTTTTAAATATATATGGATCTGGTAACGCCATTTATTGACTACTGATTCCCATGTAATACTTCTACTCAAGTTTTTTTTGCAATTATATATGTATTGAAAGAATTTTTAAAATTGTAAATAATTTATTATACAAAATTAACGACAAAATTCCACCTAAAATTTTATTCTAATTTTTTAATTGTTGATATTGAACAAACTAAACATTTAGATTATTTATGTAGTGAATGATATCGTGAAATTACTATAATATATTGTATAATAAAACCGATTTGATATAAAAATATAACTAGCAACTCATTGAGCTATAGAATTTATTATTTTAATTTTGATAAAGTTAAAGTTAGAGAATCACATTATTTTAAATGTAATTTAAGTAAACTATATGATACAAAATAGTTACTATTAATAAATAATTAAATATTCTAACGTTAGAATTGATACAGAAATATTAACTATGTAATTTAAAAAAATTGTTAGTTCACTTTTTATTAAGAAAATTTTGATATAATAAATTAAGAAAATTTCGTTGAATGAAGTGTGGTTATATAGTATTCTGCCATGCGCATGAAATATGTAAGTGTTCCTGGAACAACTTCTGGTAATTTTGTAATTTTGTCCAAATTTTAATTAAATAAATTCGGTATGAAGAAGAAATGTACAACTAAACTAAATTGTTGTAGTTGGGAAACAGGATCGACGCTTTGATCCATTCAAAATCGATACAAGTATATATTTGAGGACATTGGTAGATTTTGCTAACTCTATATAATGAATAATGGCTAACAACTAATATGGTAATATGGAAAGGTATATACATAGTAGAATATGATAACCTGCGGATCAGGTCGTTCAAATTAATTCTTAATAATACCAAATTTTCGAATTTTTAATTAAAAAGTGTCCTAATATACACTTGCGAAAATTAGCGGAAGTGTGATCACATCTCACACCTACATATACTTTCCAAAGAAATGCATTCGAAAATTCTTGATGAGGAGCTTTGAATGAAGTGTCCAAACTAGTATAAATAATCAAATATATCAACGGCAATTAATAAAACTGCAATTGGTGAGAGGCTAAAGCCCAGAGTAACGTGAAATCTTTGGCTCAAAATAGAACAAAATGACCGAGCTGGTAATTGTAAAATTTTCAAATGTTTTTTTAACGAATAAAATTAATTGATTTGTTACCATCTCCAGTGGTGATACGTTCGCGTTCTAAAGGAAAATAAATTCATTTAAAATCAAATAAAATTGTTTAGTTATTTTAATTTTAAGCAAAATAAAATTTTTCAGAAAATTCGCTTTATTTATTTTTGAAAATAAAATGGTAACAGATTATTCGTTTCGTGAATTAGATGAAATTTATATTTCTGATGATATGCTGCAACACATCCAACCTAGGAAATTATCTATTTATGAGGAATACAATTTTAGAAATAGATTAATTTAATTAATATGAATTAAAATATACGAAAATAAATAATAAAATAATGCATTTTGTTGTTATTGTTATCAAAATGGTATGTTAAAATATTTCGTTTTGTTGTCTTTTCAATTAACTCTGTTTTTAAAAAATCTTTTTACGCCTAACTTTTGCCTAATATTTTCTTAAATTAATGTAATTATAATATTTTTTTTTATTTTATATTATATGAAACTACAAATTTTGCTATTTTTATTTTATTTCGTATAAATATGTTAATTGTAATTTTAAATTAATTATATTTTTTTGCTACTAAATATAATATGATTAATATTAAATACTAGCACCAATAATTTTTAAAATTTGTGCGATTATATACTGGTTATATGTAATTGTTTTAAATTATTCCCTGTGAATGCATAACAAGTGTATTTATAATATTTGGTTATAAATCTTGTGTACACATTTAAGCGCAATAATGACTTGAATTTTACTAATTTTTTTTATTTTTATACTGGTAATTCTTATATTAAATTAAATATGCGGTAATATTTTATTAGTTGTAGATAATAAAATGAAAAAATATAATAGTTTTCTCTCAATTCTGCACTATATAATTATTCCGTAAAAGCTTTGTGTAAAAAACAAACAGTTAACAATAATAAGTAAAATTCTTTTACGAAGCTTAAAAATTTATACTCAGAGAAAGCTATTATTTTTTTTTAAAATTGAACCAAATTGAATTAATTTGGATTAATAACATCCGAAAAATTCATAATAGTTTTGTATTTTTACTTATTAGCTTATGACTTAAAAATCTATAATAAAATCTTAATTATTGAACTTATAATTTTATAATAATATCGTTAGTATTTTCGATAATAAACAATATCCGCAGCATGTCGATTCATTGCTATAAAAACTAATAATAATAAATTAATATTGTAAAAATATACCCATATATTTAACATAATACAAACATTTATTTATATTAAATTTGGTTACTACTTCGAGACATATCACATTTCAAAAATTTACCATAATTAGATAAAAAATAATAGTAAATGTTTCTAATTTGATATAAAACATTTATTGGTGATTGGTATTTTATAAAGTCAAACAATGTTTTTGATATGTTACTATATTGGCTATGTTTCGTTGATCATGTTTTATTGTGGTGTCGTTAGGATCTGTACTTGGAATAATCGATTTCGCTAAGAATAAATTATTGTTTACATTTGGTTGTCATCAATCAACTTCAATTGCACGACCTGAACGCGTTGTTCATTTTTAAGTGAAAAACGAACCGGAACAAAATTTAGCAAAGCCAAAGACTATAAGACTTCGTCATCAAACATAATATATAACTTAATGTGGGCTTGAATTTGCTATACATTTTGCTTTTTGGATATAACTCTCATCACTCCTAAAAAATATACAACCGCGATCAATATCAATGTTTTACTTACAATTTAAGTATATACCAAACATCAAACAAACAATATGAGTTTGACATTTCAAATACTGGGAAACATTAAATTATAGCCCATATATCTATCATTGAAATACACAATTACTTAGTATCCAACGCAATATGTTTCTTTTGTGTTTATGATAATTGTTCTTGCATATAAAGATCCACTATTACGTAATACATATATATATATGGTATAGATTAGAATATGTAGATAGATATCATTTGTGCTAAATTTTTCAATCAATTTCTATATAAATACAAAAATATTCATTATTTTAACATGTAGAAATGTGAAACGCATGAATCCATCATAAATTGTATTCGAATAATTTAAATAAATCGGTAACTGAACAAGCTATTTTATAAACAAACAATTGATATTGATGTGTATATGGTGAATGTGTTTAGTGTTTAGACCCGAATATTTCGTTATCTATTTCGTATATAGTAATTACAAGTTTTGGTTTCAATGATTTAAAAGTGATGATTTGATATATGAAATATAAAAAGTATGTTAAACTTTTCAAAAATTATCAGAAGTAGCATTGGAAATTGAAAACATCAAATGCAATGTGGGAAAGATTTAGAAAGAAGACAAAAATTCGAGTGTCACATAATTTTTTTATAATAAACCATTCAACTGTTCTGTTGTGTATTTACAAGTGGTGATGCTGCGATTGTATCAAAAGATGAAACTTTCGTTTTGTGTATTATATTCATTTGTTACCAGGAAAGTGGAAAGAGAAATATTTGTAGCTTTTTAAAGCAAATAAAAGATATAATTCTCGCATCAAATAAAGACCAAAAGTAATATTGTGTATATTAAGAAAAAAGGATTTAATTCGTTTTTGGAACCTTAAAACGGGTATGTGTTTAAAATCTAAAAAAAATTTATCTGCTAAAAATATTTGGAACTATATGAATTACGGAAATGTTTGGAACCTAGTTTTTTAATTTTACTAATCGATAAGTTATACGTATATTGTTTGTATTTATATATTCCCAGAAAATTAGTAAAATTATAATAAAAATACTGCAACATAAATTTTCAGAATAAACTATAATTAACAGCAGTTTATTAAAATTTTCTACTTTAAATATTATATGATATGAATAATATGACGATCTGATGATGGTATGCTTTGACATAGATATGTAAATCTATTCTATAATAAACATATAGGTATATTTTTTTAATTTTCATTATTATTTTTTCCAATAGATTATGCTCATAATATTGTATTTTATCTATCCTTTTATGGTAATTTACTAATTATTTAAAAAAATAATTGATGGACAATTTTTTAAAATGAAGCAATTTCAAAATATTTCATAATTTCATAAAAAGATTTATTTCTAATTTTTTCCACATACTATACGCATTTGTATATCGGTATATGTGGATCACATAAATTAGTACTTTTTTTATGGATCCAAATAGTTTTTTAAACACAAAAAACAACATTCAATATAATATTGCATTTTTTATTAAACTATATTCTATGAACATTTTTTACTTCGTCTTTTTTTAAAACCACCTATTTGTTTTAAAAGTTGTAAATTTTCATCATCTGTTACAATATGTGGGTCCCATAGTCGAAGACGCTTTGGTATAATAATAAGTCCAATCAATGTAATTGCTATATATTGATATATTTATAATTGATTAAAATATTACATCGTACAATTTAATTAAATTAGTTAATTAATTATCAAATATTATTTATTGCTACATATATACTTACTATTAAGAACACATGGAAATATAACGTAAAATGTTAATGAACTAGATCGATAATACAAGGCCTCCGTTAAATACAATATCATTGTTAAAGCTAATGAACAACCACCCATACTTACTACACTATAAAGAAATAATTAAATTTTAATTAATTTAAATTAATTATAATTTTACATAAACTTGCAAATGTGTATTATGTAAAATATGTATTTTTAATTATTTTGACCTCTTAAAATATTTGAATTTCGTGCCATATTACCAATGGATTTCCAATTTATTAAACCACATTTGTTTTAATTAAATCTATTTCAAATCTTTCATATATGTTCAAAATAGGTTTACGTATTTAAATAATATTGTATTATCCGTATTTCACTTCAATAAAAATTCAAAGAAATTTATAATATTGCAGTCTGTATAAAGTGAATAAAAAATGTACCTATACGGTGTCATAATTTCAGTAACATCGAACGGAATCGGAGAATAGGCAATCATATGAATTCAAAACTATGCATAAAAGTCAATTTTCCGGAACATGCATTGGGTGAATAACTAACTATTTTGATATTTCAATACGACTGCAAAACATGCATTGCAGCTAACAATACAGTGATAAATAAGATGGGTTTTTGTTCCAAATCTATAGTTTACATTATTTTTTATTATGCAATACTCTTGATATTGTCAACCCTCCCTGCCGTATGAAGAACCGTACCCCACCCTGAGTGGGGGCGTTTGCTCATCTTCAAACATAGCCGGCTCCTATAGAAAACAGAAACATAATATTAATTTATCATAATGATGATAGCTCGCAACTCCTCCAACAACAAAGTGATGGTAAACAGGGAAGTTGAACGAGTATGAGCGATTTGCCCAATTTCCATAACTTTTTGCAACAATTTCAGTAATAACACGAGTTATGTTGGTCTTCAATACCTGAAGTGTAGTTGATTTATCTTTGTGATACAAGCCAAAGAAAATAATCTAAAAGATGAAAATGATAGAATTATTCCTTTTTATTTCAAATAAATCGCAGTTGATGTGACATATACATCGTAAATTTGCATCTTGTTGAAACCACACTGTTACATTATAATTTCTGCCTTGCAAATTTGATACAAATATAATCAGGATCTGTAATGAGCATTTTATTGATAGTAATATATATGTACGGTCCTTCTTCATTTTGAAAGAAATAATGTCCGAAATAACACCCTATATAGACGAACTCCATAGATTTTCGAATAGTTCACAAAAACGTTACATGTTAGATTGTTTTCATTTTTTGTACATCAAATCTACTTAATGATAGTATTATTCTAATTTATAATTGTTTTTATATGTATTACGAATTATACTATACTTTTGTAAATTCTATCCTAACATACAAATCCCACATATTTTTAACCATAATATAACATAATATTGAACGTTATTAAAGTGATACAAAATATACTTACGGTTTATAATGAATATATAATGTGCAATGTACTAATGCTAAAGCTTTTAAAGCACAATACATTCCGATTATCCTAGAAATGGTATAATCACCTGTAAAAAGAAAATTACTCATTATTTATTAATTTTATTTTTGTATCATACAACAGCGAATAACAGCGATTATATTGTTTTTGTCAACAGCCTATAATAATTGATATATGAAATTATATAGTGTGTTGACCCATATTTTATGTACGATTATGAATTCCTTGATTGATTTTTTAATTAACTACAGTTGCATATCGAACAGTTCTATCATATTAGAGCTGGTCGATTCGTATATGCATATGAGATGGGGAAAATACAAAAATACTTTATGGCGATGAAACAAGTAAGCATAAGTAATGTAAGAAGAAATATCTCCTTATTAAAACTAAACAAAATTAGATCCATCAAAAGTGGTCAAATTTCACTAGAACTAGATAATAAATTCAACTGGAACGTAGTAAACTATAAATGTTGCAAAATATTCAAAGACATGGTCTTTTTTGGACATATAGGTGGGAAAAGATACCTCTGTCTAGGCTCTGCAATGAAACTACTATTAAATCCACCACCATTACAACTCCAAATTAGTATGAGAAGTTTTTCATACAGAGGCGGAATGGAATTACTATATTCAATCATAGAGGCAAATGCTTCATTGATTTCAATAAATATAAAACTGTCATTATAGTCATACACATAACAAATAATTTGATTCACTGATCTAATAGTGATGGAACAATTAGGAAGAGAGAATATTTTGAATACACAATAAAAATTGTTGCTTATTTTACATCATCATAAATAATGTCATATGGAACTTTGTCAGACCGTATGCATATGTGCTCTGATATATTATACAAATTTATGTTAATTAATTATATACAATAATTATAAATTTCTCAAAACTGAGTATTTCTTTAATTTTTACTTTAGTTTTATAGCAAAATTAACATTTATAGAAAAGGATCTGATAAATAGAGGAAAGATGCAAAACATAAATGTCGATGAGAAACATTTTTATAAATTTAAGCCAAGATTTAACCAAATATTTATTTCTTTAAAATACTATCTTCTTCTTAAGTCATATTTTGTTCCAAGTGGAGCTTTATGTCATCTAATAAACCTTTCATTACAGCCAAGTTGGTAAATTAGTCCGCATGGGAGTATATAACAATTTACCAATTGTACTGCAATTAACGAATGATAGATGTTTTCAAAATACTATTATTTTTATATGGGTGATTAGCCCATAGTTTAAAATACTATACCATAATCTAAATACCAAAAATATAAAAATTACCTTCAATAAATTGGGTATCCGCATGATCACCTAAAAAACTTCTTTTTTCTATATAACTACGAAATGCTGTTCCTAAATCCATAAATGCGACAAATGCAATCCATCCTCGAAATGCATACAATAATTTGCATTCCATAACGATTTAATTTCTAGTTCTTGTTCATTAAATTTATTCTAATATAGTTGTTATAATTATATTAATTTTCATCAACTGCAATTAAATCAATATCTGCGTAATTTAAATATTAAAATATAAAATAAAAATTTAAATTAAATGGCAATAGCAAAATAATATGATATATCATTTTTTGAAGTATCATTAATAATTCTATACTATCAAAATATTACAATTTTATTTTGAATAAAACATTATTAAATAAAACCTCAGGATAAAATAATCTTACAGAACAAACACTTCACATAGATTGATTTAAGTGTGCTATTTACGCAACATTATCATTCAAGGGAGTCAACCGATAAAATAAATATTTTAATAAAACATATATATGAAGTGTTACTTTTGTAAGATTGTATTATTCTGTGATACAATTAGATACTACTGTGTCCAAAAAATAAAATTACATTGTAAATATTTTGAAAAATCTTTTATTTATTTTTCCAAATCTATTTTGTCCACAAAGTACTAATCACCCACCGACACAATGCACTTATACACAACGTTATTCCCATCACATTGAAACAGTCTGAAAATTCATTTTCCTTAATGGCCCTCAAAGCAAACATATTTTCGGCTTGTATCTTCTCGATCGAGTCAATACGGTGTTGCCGAAGCGCTTATAGCATAAACAGAAGTCACATATGGTAATAAATCAGGTGAATATGGTTGTTGTGGAACGATATTGGTTGAATTTTTGGCGAAATGGTCTCGAATAATCAATGCATTGTATGATAGCGCAATTTCGACAATTTAAGCTTTGAATACAGCTTCACACTGAGTGTTTTTGGCACCAGAAAATTAGCATTGACCCGTCTGATGCACAAAACATCTTTTTATTTTGTATTCACCAAAACTTTTGAATTTTTAACAGTATCAGAAAGTTCTTTGATTGTTGACCGATGTTTTGAAGCATCAGATCTTTGATTTGCTTGACGTGTTGTTCATCAGTTGATTGCGATGGTCACCGTCCGGGTCGCTAATCATCTTCTCTGCCGTCTTGGAAAGTATTATTGTACCACTTGTAAACATATTTTTACGTAGCCTGTTCGTCAAAGACCTTTTGCAACATATTTAAAAAAAAATTGATTCCGCAAACAAAATTTAATGCAAATTCTTTGCTCAACAAAATCACACATTATAAAAAAAAAGTCACGTTGTTTTTTGCACACAGTAGTAATATTGTATAGTTAGATATTAAAATATTTTTTATTATTCATATGCAAATATAATTTATGCATCAACCAGCATCATCATAGAATCGATCAATGTGAAAACAGAAAACTAGAGAATGGGTTATAAACATAATATTTCATTTACATACATGAACATTATTTATGAATTTTGTATTACAATGCTTTTATTAACTTTTTATTATTATGATCTCATTCATATGTATACTAAATTCTAAAGTCAAACAGTCAGTAAATGTCATAAATAATAAATAATAAAGAGCTCATTTTTTGCCAAATATTATATTATAAATTTTATAGGGGGGTGACCAAATTTATTTTAATTCAAAAGAATATTGCCATTATCACAAAAAACATTTTTACATTATTAAAAATGTAATTTTTCAATGATTTGTCATGGAGTAAAATAAAGAACCCTAAAGTTCAAATTTATAAAATTGATAGTCTTAAAATTACTCGAGTTATTAAATTAATACAATGTACCGGGATTTTTTTCACATGGAAAAATGGTTTTTGTATTCGTCTGTATACTTGTCCCAAAGCGAGAGATGCCAACAAAAACAATGGCTGCAAGACTACAAGTATTTTCAAATTTAATAAGGGAATACTCAGCAGTATTTCTTTATAATATACTGTGCTGAAACGAAGTTCTATGAAACGGTAAATACGGAAGTATCACTATTATATTGGAAAACCGAGACCCATCGATTCGTAATAAAAATTTTAAGTAAATTTGTTATACATTATCTAATTTCTCAAAATGTTTGTAATAGGATGAGTGGTACCTTCTTAAAAGATCAAGTAAATCAACTAAACACATTTCCAATTGATTCCTATGGGAGAGCCGAACAGACGTGGTGATAACGTTACCTATATTTACACAAATCTTTTGAACTCATGATTCAATGCTGAAGTATAAACATTCAAGATAATCCAATAAATGATACTTTAGCGATTTGATTGGAAATATGTGGTTATATCATGGACGACCCCGGTATAGATCGCACCAATTTCTACAAATCTATTGAAATTATCTTTAAATTCCTAAGTTCAAAATGTCAAGTTAAGGAAACTGGATAAATTGCACTTTAAATATTATTAATAGGAAAATCCGTTTACACACCAGAAGTTAATAGTTCTAATTTTCATTCTGATGTAGTGTAGTAGATTTTATCATCATCTGCGAATATGACCGGTGTATATAGACATAAAAAGACTAATCACAACGACAGCTCAACTCAATCAACAAAATCGAGTGACATGGAAACGGTATGCAATTGAGTAAGAAAGCGACTAATGAGTCCAAAATTTTAAGGTTTTGCATGTATATTCGAAAAGAATACACATAAACGATTAATACAACTAATAGCGAGTGTATATATTATAATTTGTGCTCCTCATGAGTATAATACTTGTCTAAGGGTATATCTGGTAACCCTAACTATATATAACATATAACTACTCGTATGTTTACTACAATGTAGTACTGTTAAATATCATTTACGGAGAATTTATTTCTAATTATGTTATCATGTAAAATATAAATATTTAGTAAATGTTTTGTGCGTAATTTGTATTAAAATGCGGTGTAGAATATTGGTGTCGACGAAAATTATTATCAGTGGTGTAACTATTGTAATTAGGCACTATAAATATTATAATATTGGGATATAATCCATCTTCGAAACGTTACCACTAACCCGCTCACGTGATAAACATTCATTGCCATATACTTCTTTTAAGAAAAGGTAAGTTTTCAGTATTAGTTTTTCCAAGTTTCATATACAATATATCAAATTCATTGGCTCTATATTAAAACACTTTTCATTTTTTCCGCATAGTAAAAAACAGATCTTATAAAAACGAAGGCCACGGCCACGGAAAGTTTCTACTTTTACATCATCGTAAGGTAAGCTACAGCCACTCATCATTTGCGTGGATTACTTGAATATGTGAACGAGTCTAAAAACAAACAAGCGTCAAAATGATTCTACTAATTATCCGATATAATTTCTAAATTCTCGTACTCAATGGTCTTCCTTCACATCGAATAGCACTTGAAGTCGGTGTCATATGATTATGCTTATCCGGAAGCCACCATCAAAATTATACAATTGACCTAGATTTAAAGCGATCAAGTTACCAAAACAATCTAATTGAGGCAGAAATTCTAAGAGTGTAGCGCAGGCGAAACAGTATTTATACCACCTATACCACTTATTCCCAATAATTTTCCGTTTCAATTTAACCAAATATACAATTGCCCGCAAGCGTTTGCTGCACTATGACAATTAATAAATGGTAGTGGTATACGCTAAATGCCGCTGGTTTCTAACTAAGTGTTAGTTCTGTTTCTCGCACGGTCAAATAAACTATTCGCCGCTTGCTGATAGACGCTGATATTCTATATATTTTAGCTGCAAAGAAATTTTGTAAATACTTTTTTTTACTTTCAATTTTTTGCTTTCATGTTTTTCCCTCTTTAAATAAAATATATTCTGAATATAATAAAACCACGCGGACTAAGTCGCGGGTATCTAGTCACTTATAAATTATGATATATAATTACATCGCGATTTGTTTATGTGTGCGCGTTGGGTGTTAAGACAGTAGAAAGATACAAGTTTCGCAAAGAATTTTTGAAACTTTTCCAAATAAATAATTTTTGGCATAATATTATATTTTAATAAATTAAAATTAATTAATGTTAATGACCTAATGTCAATTCTTTTTTTATTTCAATAGAGTTAAATGAATTTCAATTTTAATTAACTGTAACACAAAATCAGATAATTATTACGTAAATATTTAGTATTCCTTTTTACATTTAATGTTATTTATAATTATACAGTATCGCATAGTAAGTAGTATACAATTCTATACTAAAGAACATATGTTTACCATTTTTTTTTTTAAAAATTCAAATAAATATTAATTAACAAATTACGAAATAGGATTTGGAGTAAATTCAAAGGTAAATATTAAGAGCACAGTTCAGTACATATATATGTGTTTTTACTAAATTTACATAAATAATTCTACCAGAACATGATTTAGCGACGCTTGGCCTTGTTGAATGTAGTAAATTCTATTGCTTATTGTAAAAATATAGAAAAACTCTATATATGCTCACAAACAAATTTACTGTAAAAAAGTTGCAAATAAGGCAATGGAGAATTTTATGTTCTAACCTAGGTTCTAACGGGTTTTTTAGTATATGAATCGCAACATCATTCAAAAAAAATAAATATTTGATTTAATATTTTATTGGTTTATAAATCAGTAAGCTAAAGGTCGCGCAGCACCTTGTCACCGCATCATCAAGTCCGAATCTATATTTCATTTGCATACCTAGCTCACTTTTTAAAAATTTTGCACATTACAGCGAGAATAATTTATTTAAAGTAATTCTTTAAATTTAATCATGCCACCTAATTTAAGTAAACCAATTAATGTGTTGTTTTTTGGAGGTGTTCACTCTAAAAATATAGTATTTCTATTTAGAAATATCTCGCCCTATAGCATTGACAAATTCATTAATGGAACTTTTTAAATTTATTGATTGCATAAGATCCGTATCTCTATGGATATGACTGCAAGACCCGTTATACTATCTTGGGGCAAGTTATAGTATTACAATGTATAACATTTAAACCATCCATGCTATTTGTCTGGTTATATAAAGTAAAGATGATGATCTTATTAATATTCTTAGTATGTAGAATAATCCAGATCCATCGATATCATGACTTACCAATGAAAACTGAAATTCATGTTTACTAAGTTTATGTTGTAAAATTAAAGGTTATTAGTCATTTCTGGTACAGTAAATATTCGTATTTAATTGAGCACGGTATAGTGTATTTTCTTTTAAAATTTGTAAAAGCACCTACTCCCTCCACAGTATGAGCAACCGTTTATCTTGTAATGCTGGGTACAGTGTCATAAGAAAGATAGTGTACAATGTCTCCTAATAACAACCGTGATTGTACGATTGGTCTCTGTGAAAAAGGTCATTCGCGTCGCTGTAACAGAAACAACGCTAGAAGTGACAGAAAATTTATAGCAAATTGTGTTGTTGAATTGATCCAAGTATCCAAATATTCTCTACTTTTATTAACTAATATAAGAAGAACAATAGCGATTAATTCGTTCAAGTACGGAAACTTGCCACCAAAAGCAATGTGTAGCTGATACTAATTATTTGAAATTTCTTATAACTCAATGCAACATTTATCCAAATTATTACAAATTATTGCTATGTTATACGGTTATACGCAAGTTACTTCAAATCATATTATATATAGCATCTACTCTTATGTCTTATATCTTACTCCGTATGGAGTATATATTGATAATATATAGCGTCTAAAACACAATGAAAATATAAAGTTATCTGTTTTTTTAATTCCATAGACGAACAAATGGTAACCCCGTAGAAAACTGGAATTGAACCAGGTATTTAACGATTGATTTAGCATGAACGTTACATATATATTACAATATATTTTATAAAGATTGAAGTAGGTTTTTTTTATAATTTTAAATTATAATAATAACGTAAGTTACGTGACATATTGCTTGATTCTTTATCATTCAAATTAGTTTAGCCTATCCTTATCCATCAGATAAAGTATATAATATTTGCGAAGATTAACACATTACGAGTATGTGTATAATAAATCCGTATTTTATCTATACTTATACTTATATATGATTGTAAGTTTTTATAATTTGGGATACATATAATGATACAAACATAAGTGTGGCAACTAAATAGTTGAGGTTTCGGTGATAAATGGTATGTTTTATGTATTCAGAATGTCAAATATATAACTTGTTGTCAGTAAAAAAGAAAATGTAATTGGTTGAGTATTTGATTCGGACATGCAGTCATTTCTGACCCCGGATTGAGGAAGTTATTACCGCTAATGGAGATTTCATTGAATCAAGTAGTAACTTAAGATTGTATAAATATTTTATGTTATTATAATAAATCTTATAAAAAATATAATCAAATTAGTTTTAAACTTACTTTATCGTCAAATACCGTACCCTGTGTATACAATAAAAAGCCTTATTGATTTTCTTAAAAGAATCCACAGTAGTAATTGTAAGTACTCAAACCAACATTAAATTCATAAGTATTCAGTAAAACAAACACATTATTATTATTAGAAATTGGATTATAATAATAAACCATATGCAAAATTATATGTGTATAACCAGCGTACCCCGTATCGTTCTAGGAAACCTATATATGGTATGTACTTTATATATTTAATATTTGTTTTTTTATTAAACAAACTACACATATAAAATACTCCTATCAACATATCATATTAAATCTTATTCGCAATAAGTATAATATTACATGAAATTTTGCACAATAAGCTTATCTTGTTAATAGATATATATCATAATTTTATGCTTGTGATAGATTATATTGTATCCCTTTGGCAACATATACCCAGCAAAAACATAGTATTGTGAGATGGGGTGTTAAGTAGTAAAACTAACACGTACACGTACAGTAGCAATAATATAGAAACTGTACATATAAATCTTATAGTATTTACTTTTGCATTAACGTTAGTGTAAAGCCGTGCCATCGATGAAACATAAACGTAACACACAATACAAAAAATATTAAAATATTGTATCTAACATGAAATTACATAAAAATATAGAAATTTATTTTACACTGAAAAAATAATTCGTAATATTAAAAAATAAACTGAATTTTAAATGAATGTGGAAAAATAGATAACAATGAAATTTTGTACACAAATTGTTATAATGTACCCCCCCCCCCTCCTTCTCCTACATACACACACAATTAAACTAGATCGGCGGTACAATAAACATATTTCTTCAGCAGAAATTGCTATTGATTCATATATGAACCCTATAATATATTATGTGATGAGAAAACCGGTAGTGATGTTTGCTTACATTTTTCACTTATGTATTAAATATGCGTATTTACGAATTTATGTTACACACTGTACGTGTACATAATATACAATAATATATAGTAAAAGTAAAAACATAAATAAGACAATGTATTTCTTGTATGTTTTCTTAAATGTAAATATATCTAAGACACACTTATTTAATTATAAAATATATATTTGTTTATTTGTAGCACACAACAGATTTGAATAATAAAAAAATAATAAAATATTATAAACATAATATTTATATGTGTATTAGTATTATACTATATTTTCTTTATACTACTTTATTTCTGTTACTGCAAAATTTTCTACACGAAATAAAAAATATCTAATTTTTTGGTTGCCGCATTGAAATGAAAATGCGCCAAGACATTTAATATAATAATTTAACATAAACATTTATATTTATAACCATTTTTTATTATATTTTTTTATATATATATATCGAAATATATAATTATATATTTGGAAAAACTTTTTTTTATAAGTTTTCACATGCATATGAAAATTGTAAAATAATATAATAATGCTTCATATTAATTGCACACTTACACATTTATGCACTACATTACGAAAACTTTTTTTATTTAAATATTTATTTATTTTGAAATTAAACTTAAATGGAAAGACCCAGTAAAACAACTATAAAAGTATACATAAATATAATTACACAACAAAAACAATATATAATATATTATTCAATTGATAAAAACAATAAAATTTATTAACAAAAATATAAATCACAAAGAACAAAATTTAAATGACATTCGCAATAAAATACACAAAATATAACTAAAAAATTATTTTATTTTTTTCTCTATTTCATCTCATGACAAAAAATTTTTCCAACTATATTATAGTTAATTTTGTTTGACATCGGCATTGAAAAAAGACCGATGTTATAGGTACGTTTGCGGCGACGCAGTATTTATGAATTTGTATATAATATATGTGCAAGTACGCAGAATATGTATATTTTATATATAAATAACTGTACAATCCATGCACACACATATATACCGTATACCGCATGTCTACCACATCTATGTATCTATATTTCATTATATATACCCAAATTCATATACATATAAATCTTTTTACATATTTAAAATTAATGAAAAACGTGAAAAACTAAACAAAATGAAAAAATGAAAATTTTAATAAATAGCAATAAATAGGCATATCTTCAATGGAAAAAGAAAGAACGTTGATTGTATATAGAAATGTAAAATTGTAGTATGTTGTATGTATGTATGTAGTTATATATAATATTATATCTAAACAAGATATGGATATATTTATGATGATATAACTTTATAATAGGCTTTTGTGAAAAACTCACTCATACCTATAATATATTATGTATTATGTCGGATATCTTTTATTTATGCAAATAATGTAATTTACCTTTGTACTTATTTTTTGAATGTTATAAGTATGTGCCGAACAAAGTGCATATTATATATGGGTTAGAAATCAAACGACAATTGTGAAAATATAGTTTTATATAATAATTATCTTTACTACTTTATATTTAATATATACAAGAACAAGAACAATAGATTTAGTTATTTTAATTATATCATCACAAATAACAATGTTTTTTTTTAATGGCTACACAACTTGGAAATTAAATAAAATATACGTTTTTATTTAAAACATTTTTATGGATAAAAGAATTGATGATGTCTGAAAGAATTTGTGTTAAAAATGCTGCATGGTTATTATTATATAGTTGTTAAATCTATAGAAAGCAGAGCATCCGATTAGTCCAATTTGTGGCCAATGCCGATTTTATTGCATTATTTTGGCGTTAATGCGTCTTAAGTGCTGTTGGTTTACTGCCTATATTGGCATATGAGTTTGTACAAGTACCAAAGCAAATAATCTAAATAAGAGTTAAATTACGCTAGTACTTCATGGTCACTTCACAGTCACACAGATCGACTTCTCGGAATGGTTGAATCGTTGAATTTATGGTTTTACAATACATCTAAATTATTGCTGGAATCAAATTTGTGGAAATATTTTGTACAGATATTGAAATTGAAAAATTATATAATATATTATGTACTACTGTGTCAAAAAAATAAGGTGAGATTGTGTAGATATTTTGAAAAATATTTATATTGTTAAATATTAAGGAGGTTTCTGGAAGCAGATACATATCAGAATTTATTATGGCAACTATTGATAATATATTATCATGATTTTGATGTGAATTTTTCTCAAACTCATATGTTGTCTATGTTGGTATTTCAATTTCAATTTTTCAAAGCTATGATATGATATTTTCCCTATTTAATATTATTTGTCTATATGCTGAATTTTATAAGAGATGCTATGGTAGTCTCATTGACATTCATTTATATTACTAGATAAATTGGAATCTATGCTACTAACACCTCCATTGCTGCCATATTGGACTTGTTTGCATGGCACCGTTTATAAATTAAATTTTTTCCTGACTGTGCCTAATTGTAATCTTTTACACCAGGCTTTTGCGCCTTATTGGTTATTGCTGGTTTCACTATCATACTATACATAAACGGTTGCTTCGTATTCGCAAGTTTAGCCGTCTAGGTTTCTACATATCATTACCAACAGTTTGATTTTACTTTCAACGATGTTTGTTTCTTCCAGAGGAGCATCATATCTATACCGTTATTCCTATATATATATTTACTTTCATATTTTTATCGTAGCTCCAGACCGTCCAGTTTGACTGGGAATGCCCTCTTTTTGTATATGAATACTATATATTCGTGGTTTTATTTAGACTGAGCTTTAGTTTCCTGTTAGATGCCACCTATTTTTTTAGTTTGAACCCTCTTTGAAGAATCTCGCACAGAGAGTTTCCTGAAATTTTCTTAAGATGACAATGTCCTTAGAGCATATGAGCTTGATATATTAAATCAATTAAAGTCTAGTTTAACCAGAGTAATTCATCTTTTACTACTATACAAATGCCGCACATTAGTTTAATAATTAATACTCCACCTTGTACGGCATCCTCATATATTGTATGTATCTTATAATAGTGTGTTTTTTCCCATATGATATTCTACTTTTATGGTGTTCAGTATATATTCATATTGCCATATATGAAGTATTATTTACGGTCTCCTCCATCTATGTCCAAAGAAATGTACACGCATTGCCGTTAAAGTGTGTTACAACTCTTCACTTACAATTACAGTTCATTTTTAAGCCAAAACAAAGCATTTTCTATTAATAGATCTATTTGCTGTCGACTGTTCGAAGGTAGCGGTGTATTTGAAAGTTGGAATTACAAAGAGGATATAGTGAGATAGTTTTGAGTGCGGTTATATGAATGTGTGGTGTAAAGGTGATTGCAACATCATATACAGTTTCAATCCTATATTTGTGAGATGGTAATTAAGGTACTTTTACTAAAAGCAATATAAATAATACTCAATGATATATTATGATTTTTAATACATGAATAATATCAATATATATATACATTCACATTATCAATTCATTAACAATTAATTGGATTGCAATTTATTTATAAATGTTTATTATCATCCATTTTATTTGCATGAACATCACTATTTCTATATTCTGTATAATCAACCATACCATCTTTATTTGTATCCATACCTTCTAGGGCGGCATCAATTATGTCTTCTAATTGTTTATCGGAATAAATATTAGGTTTCCCCTCTTCTTTTCCGTGCTTATGTTCACCTTAATTTTTAGAAATTTATTGTTTAACATTTTATTGATACCATAAAAAAACATATTTGAATATAAATTACCAAATTATAAAATTTAACACATACTCTACCCACAAAAAACCAACTAAAATAATAAATACAAAAGCACGCGAGTTTTTAACTATAATTTAAAAACCATTAATTGATTTCTTACCAAAATTAAAAATAGGACAAAACGTACAACAACCACAAAATTTTATGCAGTTTTTCCGCAATAACACAATAATATTTATTATTATTTTACTCTATAATAATAAAAACGCTTTTTTAATTTATTATTATTAATATTATTTTAACTACTTTAAATTTACGAAAATTTTATAAAATAATAAATTATTTAATTAAAAAAAAAATTATTTTTTCTGGTTTTTATTTTTCATTATTTTCTATTGCTGATTTGCTTTAGCCGCCTGTCTTATAATATATTCTGGAAAAGAAATATATCCATCATTATTTAAATCTGTTATTAAGTTTATATCATCAACAAGTTTTTCCAAATATTCATCGGTAAAAATTCTAATCTCTGGTTTTTCATTTTCACTGGCAGCAGTCGTCATATTTTTCTGTTCATCTAAAATAATTTCATTATTTATGCGTATTTATATATAGCAGTGGCGGAACATATATGAAAAGAAAGGCGGATTACATGCAAACATTTTCTTTACTTAAAATCACTTCTAAATTGTAATATATTAGTGTGGAGGTTAATGGAACATATTCCGGAAAATCATTGCATTTATTAATTTTTTTTAATTATGGACCAATTTTTTTAATGAAATGTGAAAAATGATATCAATTGATTAGTCCATTTATAAAGTAATGATACACTGCATAATTTATTTGCAATAAATTTTTTTCTAATTTGGGTACAGTATTCTTCCAGAAAAATTGTAATTTCTTGATAAAATGTTTTAGACCTGTTGAAACTATACAATATATGGTCAGTAATTAAAAAAAATGATAATTTATAAAATGCAAGGTGTTCCAATAAAAAATGTTCCATTAGCTTCATCTGGTAATAATTACAATTTACTTTATTATATGAAATATGACTTATTTAAGTGTTTATCAGGAACCGCCACTGTATACATAATGCGCATACATACAAAAATTTCTTATAATAATTTAACGGTATATAAATTATTAATAAAATACAAGGCTTTTTGTTTTATTTTAAAAATAATTTGGGTAATTATATTTTATTTGTGTGATAAAATTATTATTATTTATATATTATTATAGACAAATTGTTAATAACTATTTAATAATTTGATTTTTTATGGATTTTTTCTCGAGAATCGTATGTATTCACCAAATTCTATATAACCATCCAAATTAACATCCATTTCTTTAATTAAACTATCAATTATTTCTGATAATTGTTCATCGGTATAAATTTTTATATTGTCACTTTGAACTTTACCATTTTCATCTGTGTTAAATGTTATTTGTGTTATAAAAAATTAGAAAATTTAAAATTAGTGAAATTTGTGCATAGTTATGTGTTTGTATGGATGCGGCTGGGCTGGGTGGATGTGTATTATTAATAAATATATTTACATATAAATAATATACAGAATTTTTATGTACACAATTAGATACATATCTCGCATCTATTGAAATTTTAATAGTTCAAACTTAATTAATTTTTATAATATTGATTTTAATTGTCAATAAGGTATATTTTATTAGGTCTGAAATGAATTAAAAACGTACGAAAATCCTATTTTTATGCACGTTACATAAAGTTATTGGTACATTCTTGGAAAAAGCTTACCATAAGCTTGAAAGATCTCTGGCTATTCACCAGATATGAATCCTCTATGGTATATAGAAAATGTGAGCGAAAGTTCATGAAGATTTGTGAAAGTGAAACCGTACCAAGAATTTTGGACAATGAAAATTTGGTTCAGTGATATACAAGAATTAAATATAATCTAACTGTATAAAGATTATTTAACGTCGAAGAACGGATACATTGTTCTAGTAGAGGTTTACATATTAAACGCTGATTTTTCAACACATTGAGACAGCTGAATTTTCTGGGTCATTTGATCATCTGAGTCCAATATCTTGAATACCAATACCAATAAATCGAAAAAACAACCAAACGGTTTTTATACACAATTAACAGTAGCTCTTTCGAGGTCTTTTTAAAATGTGGTATCCAGATACATAAACAACCAACCGATAAATACAATTTTTCTTTTTGAATAGTTCAAGTTGAAATAACAGCATTAAAACTTGTTGGATTACTTTTTGCTGCAATTGACACTGCGGGATTCAAGTGATTTAAGATATAGTCACAAAAAATCATAAAGTGGAAGCAGTTTCATGTTTACAGTGTCTAAAGAAATTACTGAAAAGTGCTCGTTCACATCGATTACGCGAACTACAACGATTCTCAAAGACCGTACTGCTCGTTCATAAGTTGCTATTGCATGTGACGATGATCTTGGATAATGGATACAATTGATTATCCGTTTTTAACCAAACTCTTCACATGATAATTAATCTCATGGACAGTCGCATAGAAATTTTCTTTAAAAGGATTTATGTATAGAAAACGTTGCGTACACGCATTATTGGCCCACCTTTGCCAATCGCTTTTTAATTCAAATTTGTGTTCAATCATGCATTCCGTTCACAGACTGATGGAATATGAATATCATATTTAAATTGTATATGAAGTCGATTATTTAATGGAACATCATATTAATAGAAAATTCAATTAAGTCACAGCATTTAACCTCGACGGTAGAAATTTTTAAGGATAATGCTTATTACCATTAATACCATCCAATACATAGATTATCTTTAAATTAGTATTGATGAAAGCATTGTGAACGCAGTATGATGGTATATAAATTGTGCAAATTCAGAAAGCCAGTTTCGGTAAATTGTGATTCATGCGTTCCATACTACAATGCTAGCGAAACGTAATTTGAATTACTACAGAAAGAAACTGGTTATTGAAAATAGTATACAAATATATGCAAGAGTTTTTGAGAACAAAGAAAGTTGGATAAGTCCGCTCCTATTTGATCTTGGGTGGGGTCGTATATGTCACGCACCATATGATAAACTTCAATGTTAACCACAAATATAGCATATTCTTCTCGATAGTTGATGTCGAATCAATTCCAAAACAATATCATAATATACTTAATTTTCGTTATTAAGTATAATCTGAGCTTTAGCATTACGCACGCGGTGTACCCCATGTGGAGATTAATAGATATACACCTCAAATGAATATGTGTGTTTGATAAATTATTCAGTTTCTTTTACTTTAATTTAATAAATGTTCAAAATACATTATCATTATCAACCGTTTTTAAAAATGTGTCAATAGATATTGTTCTACTCGTTGCGTATTTTTGGGATCCAAAAAATGTCATCTCTTCTGCGATAAGGTATTTCAGCGATTGCGATCTTTTAACGCAAAGTTTGCTTTTCATAAGTGACAGCAAAATAAAGATATAATGCGGATTAAGAACTGGAGTTATGTTGGTTGCTTCCATTCCATCGTACCTCTCTACTCAATCCATTTACAAGGAAGACTATGATGCAAAAATATAAAGATGTTCGTAAATCATAAATATCGCTTCCTCTTTTTTATATGTATATTTTATATTAATATTATTTATATTTGACTAAATTATCTATAATTCATTATTACAAAACCTATATAACAAAGACGAACTTATAAATTATCGATATAATATGAATTGAAATGAACTAATTTACATATACGCGAGTAGGTACAAATATATTTCATAAAAAATGAGATATTATCTATTTCAACAAAACGAAAAGAAAGAATAAAATAATAAAATCAAAGTAAAAAAAAAAGTACATTTTGAATATTAATTAAAGAAGTCACGTAATCCTTGAACTGTTTTTATTCTATATATGTGTTCATTTCTTCTAATTCCAATTCCATATATATTGTACTATTTTAAATATATAGATTAAATACATAATAATAGCAGTATTTGAATAATGTGAGAAGGGGAGATATTTCAAATTGATAAATAATTAAATTATGCATATCAAGAAATATTGAATTCAATGATCTTTTAAATAAAATGTGTTTGATTTATTAGCAATACAGTTTAGACAATTATTAGCTGTATTCTCTCACCAAAATATACTATATAATATGTATTAATTCCTTGAAGCAAATAGGTTCTTGCATTACTGTTGCCAATGAATAATTCCATAAGTATAACGGAGATCGTCTACATCTAGAAAATTACAATAACTAAACTCTAAAGACAATCAATTTCACAATGTACTCTGCATATAGTCAAATTATTTCCTTTCGAGATATTACTTAATTAATCCAAAAACAATTATCCATATTGAAAAATCGCATGATAGCAGCGCTTTCATAATGGATCTACATATTTCATTCATTTCATTTCATAATTTGACATTTAATTCTTAATTAATTATGAACTTATATACTAAATTCATTCATAGGTGGAATTTCTCTCAAAAACCATTTATATATATATTTATATATATTCAGCTTGATGCTGAAAAATTCCTTTTATGGATATAAACAAATTGTGAATTGTTGAGGTTTGTAAATAATGCATTTTTTGAGTTCAGTGAATTCGGAATTTGTTATAAACCGCAGTTTGGCTACAGATACAGAAACATTTCTTGATGTGTGGAAAGAGGAACAAAAATTAGGCTGGTGCATAATCTGGAGAATATACACGGGTGAATGTGAATGCAATTCATAAGGTTATTCGTGAAAATTGGCAATGGTATAGTTGCTGATGTTTGCGTTGGATACATTGTTTTGAAGAAACAGCCCTATTGCTTTGCCACACGTTATAATAGTAACGATTATTGCTTTACGTAATTACAGTGTCATCAAATGGATAAGCGGCTATTTCTTTTGAATGTGTAAAGCGAATTTTGAAAAATATTATTAATTGTTTAGATTTTCAGTAACAAAATTCTGAAAATCTATTTAGTAATTCAAAAAATATGTGTCGGCCACCGGTTGAATTGAAGAAATTTATTGGTTTTTAAGTAAATGTTTCCACTTTAAAATGTAAAAATAAAGGGCATTAGAGGTTTGTCTGTAGCTGTACCTACTCCAAAAATATTGAGTAAACTTTTTCTCGACATCATCTATCCCCTACTTTTCCTATACTGCACATTATGTTTTTATACATATTGGAGGTAATGTAACGCGAGTCAATAATATTGTGTATATCATTAAAATCTGTAAAATATTAAAAATTTTATAATAATTATATATAAAAAATAATTTTTCGTGTTATATTGAAAATAATCCGTTTTTTATTATTATTATTATTATTGTTATTAAATAACTTTCATATCAATTTTTTCACTTTTTTTTTTTATTTACAAAATACTTTTTCCTTTTTTTTTTTTTAACCAAAAACCATAAAATAAAAAAATAACATAAAAAGCTTAAACAAAAATTCCTTCCATATAATTTATTTTAATTTTAAAATTATGAACACAAGGCATACACACATTCACATACATTTCATAAACATAAATATATATATATAAATATGTATTTATTTATACATTACACACCACACACACACACACACCCGCATTTACATTTTTACAATATTAATTGCACACATTAACGATTTTTTGATTTTGGAATGAAACAAATAAAACAAAAAATCATACTGATAAGTGATAATAAGTTTCGTGATATTGTGGATAATGTTAATGGTCACAATGGTGTGTCGTTGCGATAATTTATAGTATATAAGTATGAAAATGCATTTCAATAATAATAAGAAAGTTTTTTTTTATAAATATATTTAAATTGAAATAAATGTCTTATATAATTTAATAAAAGCATCTGATTAGGTGTATTCTTAACAATTCCAATTCCATATTCATGGTGGAATCACAACGCTATTTACATTATATAATAATTTCACCGTAAATTTTGAAATCGCATTGATAAAAAACGAATAGTTGATACGCGAAACTATTATTACTTATAGAGATTATTTATAAATGTAGATAAAGTACTAATATAAAAAAAGAAATAAGACTGCTTTTTCTTTTTTGTGGTCGTGTGCTTGCTGTAGCGTTAATTTGAAATAAAGATTCAAAATCTATTCAGTCTTTGGATTTTACGTTGTTTGTTGAACTCTTTGTTATGTTATTAATATTTTTTGTTATTGTCATAATTTATTTCGAGTTGGAATTAGTTAGATTTATTAACAATTATTTCTATGGATTATATTGTTGTTGTGGTTGTTGGTGATGTTGTTGTTGTTGGTGGTGTTGTGGTGGTTGTTGTTGGTGTTGCTGTTGTTGTTGTGGTGGTTGTTGTTGTTGCTGCTGTTGTTGCTGTTGTTGTTGTTGTTGTTGTTGCTGTGCAGAAGCTTTTTGTTGTGCCTTAACAAATTCTAGATAATCTATAAAACCGTCATGTGTTGAATCATCCATTTCCAGTATTGGATCAATTAATGATGTTAATTCATTATCAGTAAATATTTTTTCTTCAACATGTGGTTGTTGAGGATGTGCATGTTCTTTACTTCCTTGATCTATGTTTTATTATTTATTTTTTTTTTTTTAAATTTGATGATATATAATTTTTTGTTTTTGATTTGTTATTAAGAAACAACCGATGATTGATAAATGTTGATTATGAAGATGATAATAATAATATTAATGATTACATAAATGTGATGACAACACATAAATAAATGTATAATTAGCAAATTATATTATCTGACAATTTTACATTTTTTTTTTATACAAAATAAATGTGTATATAAACAAATATAAATAAAATTTTCCACATTTCCCGTCTAATATAATATGTTTTAACGTAAGCAAAATACATTTTATAAATATTTATGTGATTTTGTTTGCATGCACCAATTCACAAAGTAGTGGCCAAAAATATAGAGTTATAGATTGCACTTATTGTAAAAAACATTAAAAATAAATGTCAGACTGTGGTTAATCGACAAAGATAGTATTTTACCAGTTGGTGCGGGTCGCCGCACACGAAATGAATATTGCTAGCATTTCAGTTCGGAGAACGAAATGGTTATCGACAAAATGCTAAAAAATAGGGTAATAAACATTGAAATGCGTGGTTTGCGTTTGAATAGTAAAATAAACAGGCGGTGTCGATCGGGTGTAGTATTATCTATTGCTCTGGGTAACATAACTGTCGACGCTACTTAACCGTATGATAAGGGAAACGTTCATGACTATACTACTGCCGATGTTAATGTGAATAGTGTAATACATTAGTGTAACAGAGCGATGGTGAGAATAACACGGCATATCCATTAATGAATCAAATAACTAATTTAAAAATGTATGAATGCGAACTTAGGTGCCACTCTCAATATACTGGATTTACAGTACGATGGTAATAACATAATAATAACACAATAGCATATACTTCGGTTGAGGAGTGACATAAGGTAGCACATAAAGCAGTTGTGGAACGTCTGGAAAGAGTTCAAACATTTGCATGTGTGGTAATTACTGGTGCTTGTTGCCGGTGGATCTGATTATAATAAACACAGAAGATATACGAACAGGAGTTCCCAGCTGTCTCAATTATACAAGATAAATAAATAAATGACGATACAAATTTGTTTGCCCTTACCAGGATAATCAAACAGTATAGCTTATTTGGTAGGGGGACGACGCAATAATAAGGTAATTTGTTTCGATATTTCTCGATCCATTTATTATAACTAAAACACGAGAAATGGTGAATGAAATTAATGTTTTTTCAGATAGATTATCCACAAAATACTTCTGGCTCAGATATTTAGAAATTAAACGAAAAATGTTATCAATTGACGAAGATATGTAAGACAAGTCACACATATTTATATGAAATTGTAATTTATTCCACATTTTTGAATAACTTCAAGTGAAAAATAAAATATTCATCACCTGGAGTAATATTTGGGGAATACGAGGTATTCGTTTCATGTTATGATTTAACAACATATATTCATTCTAATATACTTATCGGAAGTTGGATGTAGAAAGGAATATCATTTTCATTATGTAACGATAGACGAAAAGGTTTTATATAAATTTTGTTAATTAAATGTTAATATGCGATGTAGTTTATTATATTCTTATCAATATTAAGACAGATTTTCATACAAAATGTAATCCAGGCCAAACACCGGCCGGTATTATATTAATGTGCGTACGTAAATTAAATGTAAAAATTCGTTTCAGTATTTCTCTAATAAAAAAAAAACAAAAAAACTGATTGATGTTGTTGAAGTTGCCATTTTGCTTTGAGAAAAGATTATTTGAGGATATTATTATGTGTACATACAATACTAATGACTAAAGCGCAAACAAAATCACACAAATAATACTAAAAATTCATTTTAACTATGCAAATATATTTTTATGTCATTTGAGTTTCTACTTACCATGCCAATGAATCAATGATTTTATTAATTCACAACCATCTAATTTATTGTTATTATCTGCATCATGCATTTTAAAATAATGAAATTGTAATTCTTGTTCACTCATTTTACTTGTATCCATTGGAACTTCCATATGTTCAGCAATATGTCTATTTAAAAGATAATTTATTTTAATATTTACTAATAGATTAATGAAAATAAAATCACGCACTGTTTTTCATCCGCAACATTTGCTGTTAAAACACCGCTACCAGAATGTGATTGATGATGCTGTGGATGTTCCTGTATAGGAGCATTGGGTTGTTGAAATTGCTGCTGTTGTGGTGGTGGTTGCTGATGTTGTGGTACCTGCTGATGTTGTTGTGGTGGTTGTTGATGTTGTTGTGGTGCCTGCTGATGTTGTGGGGGTTGTTGATATTGCTGTTGTGGTGGTGGTTGTTGTCTGTTAACATGTGCCTGTCCCGGTTGGTTATATTGTTGCTAGAATTTTCAAAAATAGTATGAAAAACGCTGTTAATTTTATAATTTAAAAAAAAAATTACATATTGTTGTGGTGGAACACCAGGCGCTACCCGTTGTGATAATACATTCCCAAATAAAAGGTTTAGCAGAACACACCAAAATATTAAAATATATTTCATTTTTATTTAAAGGTTGTACCATACAAAAACCACTTTCTCTTTTTCAAATGTTTTATTATTTAACCAAATAATCTATGATAACACTTTGAAATATATTTTTTACAATAATTATGTCTATAATTCTTAATAATTCCTAAAATTAAATACCTAATTATCACTAACAAATAAAAATATATTATTTATCACAAAAAATAATTAAAAAAATAACATAAGTACCACGTCAAGTGTTTTTGGTTTTTATAAAAAAAATTCTCTACCAAAAATATTAAAAAAAAATAAAAATACACGTTGACAGTACTTGACAAAATCGAATTCGTTCGTATAATAATTTCAATTGAACTTGGCAGCGTTCATTTGATTAGTAATCGTTTGATAGTTTGAAGTCTCGCCAAATCTATAGTTACTGTATCGGCTACGCTATTTATATTTATTATGTAAAAATTGAATTGAATTTAACGAAATTATTTGATTACAAAAATACAAAAAATAAGAATGACGAAGGAAGAAAGAGAATCTGCTCAAATTACATATATTCGTCTGTTTAAATTAGTACACATGTAACTCATCGAACGCGGATTTTGTAAAAATTTTCTTTAGTCTCATTGTTTTTGCTTGGTTTTCTACAGTGTATGGGGACTTTTTAACGGGTTGATGCAGACGACGCTGAATTAGCTGAACGTTATTGTTGATTTGTCATTTAAGCCGAAGATGTCTGGTTGATGTTGATGTGACATGACACAACCAAATCACAAAATATATATTAATATTAATTACTACAGCAATAACATTAACAAAAGACGATAATCAAAAAATTTCTTTATTGCATTTATATTAATTTGTTCAATTAATCGCTATAATATTAAATTATTAATTAATAATTTAAATTTTGCAATTTATTCAGTTAGTAGTGTACATTTTTATATATAATTGTATATATATATATATTATATTAATATAAGAGCTTAGATAGATTTATTTAGTCCATTAACCTCATTAAATTCAAATCAAAAAACACCAAAAGTTACAGTTTTGTTCGGTTTTGTTATTTTATATGATTTATTTTTAAATAAAATAATTTTTTTTATAAAATTATAATATAATAGGAAGAACGTAAAATGGCTCATTAATATATTAATTTAGATGAATGGAAAACGACGAATTACTCAAAGTAATAGAAACAAACAAAACAATAATAAAATGGCTGAAGACTCAAGTATGGAGCAATCACCAACAATGTCAACAAGCGCACGAAAACGAAAACGTCCTGATCCGGTAAATATATATATTATATTTTTTTTTTTTTTTTGCATTTAAAATAATTATTTAAATTTAAATGTAAATTTTTAGTCTGAATTATGCCAACAATTATATGATTCAATACGTAATTATAAAAAAGAGGATGGTTCAATGTTATGTGATACATTTATAAGAGCACCGAAACGTCGCCAAGAACCTTCATATTATGATGTGGTGGCAAATCCAATTGATCTATTACGCGTTCAACAAAAATTAAAAACAGATTCATATGATGATATTGAAGAGTTAACATCTGATGTTGATTTGCTAGTAAAAAATGCTAAAGCATTTTATAAAGCCGATTCAATTGAATACCAAGATGCTAATTTATTATGGGAAATATATAATGCAAATAAAAATAAAATCTTAGAACAATATGTTATAGAAGATGAACCACAAACCAAAACAAAAAAAGGACGACCACGGAAGTCAGCAACAATAAACGATGATGATACATCGGAAACATCGTCAGCTAAAGCTGATGACGATATGGAGTTATTTGAAGAATTATTTACAACCGTTATGATTGCATGTGATGATAATAATCGACCATTGCATATCATGTTTCAATTGTTACCGTCAAAAAGAATTTATCCAGATTATTATGATATTATTGAACATCCAATTGATTTAAAATTTATAGCAACCAAAATTCAGACAAGTTCATATACAAATTTATGTGAAATGGAAAAGGATTTTTTACAAATGATTAAAAATGCATGTACATTTAATGAACCGGGTTCACAAATTTATAAAGATGCGAAAACTTTGAAAAAGGTATATATTGATTATTTATGGGAATATTTGTGGAATTATTTTAATTTGAAATTTTATAAGTAGATTTTTCTATCTAAAAAATCTGAAATTGAATCGGGCAAATTTAAAAGTACAAAACTAAAACGTCGACAACCTACATTAAGTGCAGCGACAGCTGCTTTAAAGGAGCCAGAAGAATCTGATGATGATAATGATGAAAATACAGAAACCGATGGTGATAGTCCAATGTGGCAACTTTTTGATCAACTGTACAATACAGCAAATGCATCAGGTAATTATATTTAGAGTGGAAAAAAAAGAAAGAGTATTTGAATTAGTGAAAAATGTGGGTTTTGTATCGAAAAACTTCAAATTATTTTAGAAATATTTGATTATAGTTCGAAATTTCATATATATATGGTATATAATAATACATCATTTTTTCTCACGAAATAAATTTTTGTTCTAATCTTTACTAATGTTACATGGCAAATATTTTCAAATTTTGATTCAATTCAATCAATGTGTTGTGACAAACTGTAATGTAAATTTTTGTTCTTTTTTTTTTTCATTTTAATATATCGAAATGCCTCGAATTATGTTTTATATTTGTTGATTGTGAAAATCATTATAAGCCCAAAATTATATTCTGTCGATAGATCAAAACACTTAAATTTGCTTCTGCAATTGTAATAAGATAATTAAGATAATGAAAATATCATATTCAATTTTCAATTTTTGTTGCAAAATTTAAAATCCGCATATATATATATCATTAAAATATTTTAAAATAAAATAAATTGGAATAATAAATAAAAATCATTTAAAAATCGGTTAAAATAAACGCTCATTATTTCCTATATAATTATTTTTAACTTTTATATAATTTGAATTTCAAGCTTTTTTTTGTTACAATATGTATCTTATAATTTTCATATTAATTTGTTGAACCGCATATTTTACTTTGTTTTTCATTTTTTTTTTGTTTCATTACGCTTTTTTTATGTTTTATTTTGTTTTGTTATGTTTTGTTTTGTTTCGTTTTGTTTTGTTTTGTTTTTTTTTTTTTTTTTTTTTTTTGTTATGAAACAAACATTTATAGATCATCCTAATGCCCCAGGCGCACCACTTGGTGAATCTTTATGGAAATTACCAAATCGTCGTTTTCATCCCGAATATTATTTTCAAATTAAAAAACCCATTTCAATGGCACAAATAAGAAATAAATTGAAAAAAGGTGAATATTCAAATATTACCGATTTAACAGCTGATCTATATTTAATGATTGATAATGCAAAGAAAGCATTTCCGCCACTACATAAATCTCATAAAGATGCAGTAAAAATGTTAAAAATTTTAAACCAAAAACTGGTGGATCAGGTATTTTTTTATTTATATAATGTATAAATATTGGATTATCAACTAAAGGTAAAGGTTTTGTATCATTTGATATGCTATAGGAAGATAGTGAAATCGAAGATGGGGAAAATTCTGTACCATCTGTAACATCGGTTACAACAGTCAATTCATCATCACCAAGTACACCTGTAAATGTACCGAAGAAGAAAGGTCGGCCGCGTATACATCCATTACCAATGACGTCAACACCAACGTCAACAGTAACCACTGGTAATATTTTAGTTGCAACTACTAGTACATCAGTACAAACTGCAATTAATGTATCGACGTCAACACCAACACCAGCTATATTAAATCCAGTGACTACAAGTCCTAAAGGTCGATTTCCAAATAATCCTATGTTAAAGAAAAAACTAATTGGTTTACAAAAATTTTTGGCCGAATATACGGTAAGTAATTAATATTACACATTTTTTTACTGTGATTTTTTTTATAAAAACACTTTCCCAAATTAATTATGTAAGTGAATGGTCATAGGCTTGTGTGTGCTTAACCCAATAATCTCCAACAAATTTTTTAATAAGAAAAATATTGCGTTTAAGCAACTATGGCGGTTAAAGCATAGTGACCAACACCATATTTTCAAAGAAATATACTTTCTGATTCCTTCAATAAACAAATAGTATTTTAATTGAAAAATTCTGAACATTTTTTCTCATACATGTACCAGAATTATACTCGCTTGTCGCTACACTACTTTACTGAATCACTTATTGGTAGCATTTATGTGCCCGTTGGAGCATGGCAAGCAAATTGATTTGTAGAGTTCCGCAATGTAGAACTGCGGTATGAATAACTGATGAAGTAATTTTGTAGGAACAAACGCTATAATCTCATTCCATATTCATAAATTAAATTAGTTGCATATTGAAAATTTATGTAGAAACGGAAAATTTACAAAATGTCTGGAAGTTGGTAAGAAGTATTATTTTTTGGACTATCGCCGTTTGATTCGAATATCAATTGTTAGTTTGCACTTAATCCAAAACTCCTCATTACCAATTCAATTGTTTCAGGCCATCAAACACAAAGGATTCTTCGATGGCCAGATGTGATCACAGACGTGACCCTTCAAGTCTTGCATGCGTGTAAGGTTATGTTTCCATTGGATATGACAAACACTTTCATACGCCTATGTTATACCCACCTAGTGGAAACATAGCCTAATAACCCACTTTTGACGTTTGAAAAAAAATTCGCAATTCAAGTCGTACTTCTTTTCCAATTTAATAATAGCCCAAGTGGTTTGAGAATTCTTTCTTTCAATTCAATCTTGAACAAGAACATCTTTTTACATATTGCAAGCGCATTGGCATTTGAGGTGACAGCCATTCTGTCGCTGTGAATTAAGACACAATAACATGTTTAATTGCATATTAAATTCATTCAAATTGTTGGATCAAGTCTATTTCTGATAGCGATATCTATCCTATTTTTATTGACAGCAATTTTTAATCGGATTTCTCCAACTAGAAGCCAATGGTAACCATGTATGTCAACGCCGTGTCGATTACGGACACCCAGTAATGTACTCCTTCACTATCTACTTATTGGAATGAGATCTATTTGGTTTCTCTGGTTCGCCCGCCTGAAGATTCTCGTATATATATAAATGTTTTTATGTACGAATATCGTACCACTAACAATCAGATCATCATTTGAGCACAAGTCTGGAAACAATAATTACCCATTATAGATCAAATCTCTAAGTCTATGGCGACTCATTAGGTGTGTGAAACTTGTATATCTTGGTAGAATGCTTCTTTTTCCTTTCCATTTGCAGTAGTAAATGGATATGTTGGAGCATACACTTGAAAGAAAGGGATTTAAAACGAAGCAACATTTTTCATTCATTATTTCTGTTCTCTTTTCTTAGTCGTTAAATTGTGTTCATAATGACCGTATTAGGAGTTTCAAGTGACACCTCAGGTAGGTTGAAAATCAAAATATACAGGATGTTAACGACTATGCAAAACTTGTCCAGTGTAGATAGATGTCACAACTCAATGTTGGGGCTCTGTTTATAACAACAAAAATCTAGTGCATGAAACGTCAAAATTAAAAACTCTAAATGGTAATTAAATTAACGCAGTTTTTTTTTTTTAATTTTAACAATTTATTAACGTAATAAACAATACGCTTTAATTGTTATTATAACACTCGGTAGCGCAGTTGCATAGCGCCGAAATATATATATATATATATATTATATATATTAATCATGAAATATAGCGGGTTCCAATCCGCTATTTTTCATAGGAAATTTTTCGGTATTTATTTTAATACTAAAATTTTTCTACTGGGTGACCATTTGTTCGCTGATGGGATAAAAAGAAAAACGGATATCTTTGAAAATATGGTGTTGGACGCTATTCAAAGATTAACAATGTCTGCACACACATAACTATGGGCTAATCACCCATATAAAAATAATAGTATTATGAAAACATCTACCTATCGATAATTACAGTACACAATTGGTATATTCTTATATACTCCCATGCGGAGTAATTTACCAACTTGGTTGTAATGAAAGGTTTATTAGATGACATAAAAGCTCCACTAAGAGCAAAAATATGAGTTAAAAAAAAAAAAAAAAATATCACAAATATCACAACATCATACATTACACATTTATAGTACAGTTTTTAATTATTTTTCTTTTACTTTTGTTATATATAATCTATAGGTATCCGGTCGTCGTCCAATGACACTATTTTGGGAAAAACCATCCAAAAAATTATATCCAGATTATTATGAAGTTATTCAGCATCCAATTGATATGAGTACAATTGAAATGAATATTAAAACAGATCGTTATTGTACACTGGATGATGTTGTTGGTGATTTTCGGTTAATGTTTTCTAATTGCCGTAGGTACAATGAAGAAGGTTCGATGATTTATGAAGATTCCAATATACTTGAGAGAGCTTTAAATGAAAAATTAAAAGAATTTTCTGGTATCAATGATCGCCGTTTAGTACCAAAAACGTACGTAATATAAAGTAATTTAATTCAAACTTATATATAATTTGGAGATTCTTGTTTTTATTTAAGTATATGAAAAGAAAAAAGTGTAATTATTTTTGTTGAATTTTTTTTTTTATTCGAATTATATTATGTATTTCTCTGTAATTGTATTCTGATAGAAAATTTAAAACAAAACAAAAAACAATGAAATTTTTGAAATATTGAATATTCTAAAAATCTCCAATATTTTATATTATATAATTAGAATGTATTATTATTACCATTAAAATTAGTATTAATCCTAATTTAAGTGTTAAACATGGTGGAGGACGTCGCAATACAGCAATGTATTCAAAATTACGACAACTTTATGATACTATACGTGATCATCGTGAACCAAAAGCACATCGACAATTGGCACTAATATTTATGAAATTACCATCAAAAAATGTAAGTATATTCATTTTTTGTTAATTGTATGTGACGAAGGGGTGGTATATGGGGGGGGGGGGGGGGGAGGTTGGTTGATGGGTTTAATTAGTAAGTAGGTAAATATTTTATGTTTGTTAATTTGTTTGTAATATTAGTTTAAAAAAACAAAAAATTTTTCTTTATAAACTTTCTACATCCTTTTTTAAATTATGATTGGATTTGGAAAGAATAAGGTAATTTACATAGTTGCATGCTTTTTGTTGGTTATATTCATATATACTCGTAATATAATATCATAAAAATTAAATAATATACTTTATTGCCGGGACAAAAAAAAAGTTAATTATATTAAATAAACGTATTTTATTATGTATTTGAAATAACTATATATATACATATATATGAAATTATAACATTAGCAATTTTCAAAATTAACAATGCACATCTTCTTCTCTCTGATTTGTGTGACAGTAAAAGATTATTCTGCCATTAACAATTTATGATAAATTTTAATGTCTGTATTATGGAAATAAGTTCATTTTTTAACTGAGAATCTTCTTATTTGCATTTTATCATAAGATTAATAATTTAAAATCTTACTAATCGGTTTGTTTTGGTAATTAGAATTCGTTTATTTAAAATATTTCAATGTATATAGTAAATTAAAGGGATCACATTGATCTTAGTCCTATACAGAACCCATTTAAATTACGTTTTTTTTTTTTTTAATAATTTTAATAAGTAATTTACAATAAGAATCTAATTAAAATTAAGTCTATGTTGCCACTGGATATGATAAGCACATTCATACGCATATTATTAATTAAAAATACGTATTGTATTTTATATGGGCAACAACTAAAATCTTTAGTCAACGTCATAATGTGTCATACATAGTCTATTTTAATAAACATTTCCATATGCAAATAAATTACCAGGTGTACAGGTATAAAGTGAGCGTAAAAATACAAATGTCTCGATAGGAAACGTTTGTTGTGAACGAGACTTAATTTTTTTTTGTTTGATGCTATGACATCTGTCAAACATATTTAGTATACATCAAGTCATTATACAAACAATATTATACATACAAACAATTTCTGAGCTGGTTTTAAAGCTATGGGAAAGATCCAAAAGTGTGGAAAATGGGTGCCACATGAATTGAATGAAAAACAGACGGAAAACCGAAAAAATACTTGTTAAATTATGCTTACCAGACACGAAAGGAAATCAGTTTTGCATCGAATTGTTATTGGCGATGAAAAATGGATTTATTTTAAGAATCCTAAACGGAACAAATCATGGGTTCATCCAGGACAACCATAAACATCGACTGCAAAGGCTGATCGTTTTGGCAAGAAGACAATGCTGTGTACCACGAGCTCCTAAAACCTGGTGAAACTGTTAATGTTGATCGTTACCGACAACAAACGATCAATTTGGAACCATGCATTGATCGAAAAAAGATCAGAATGGATCAGAAGACACGGCAAGATAATTTTTCTCCATGATAATGCACCTGCACACAAAGCGAAACAGGTTCAGGATACGATCAAAGCACCCGCCGTATTCACCAGACTTGGCTCCTTCCGTCTACCATTTGTTTTCATCGATGGGACACGCATTGCCTGAACAACACTTCGATTCCTAACCAGAAGTCGTGTCTGATTAGTTTGCTTCAAAAGACGAACAATTCCATTGGCGTGGTATCCACAAATTTCCAGAAAGGTGGTCAAAATGTGTAGAAAGCAATGGTCAATATATTGAATAAAATGTTTTTTACTTTCACATTTAAAATTAGTGTTTTATATTCACAAAAATACGCTCACTTGATACCGGTACATCTGATATATTCATTACATACTTATGGCAAATATATGATTAAATATTCATAAATGGCATTCAATAACTTGCGTAAACTTACACAATATTATCTGCGTGTATTTAAATAAACAAATCAAGTTGGTGGACGTATGTACTTTGTAATGTCGCATAAATACTCCTATTAAATTATCAATCAGAAATTTCTCATGGTTTTAGCGGGGTTATAGCTAAATAAATGATCTTATTTCTGTCATGGACATATATTAATGTATATATCATCATATTGTTAATGTTATTTTATTATTGATCGCTGAACATATAGATTAGATATGCATTAGAGAGATAGAGTGAGAAAGAATTGAGATTTGCATTAGGTGGAAATTGAAACTGTAATTTTCATATTAAAGTATACTGTTTAGTGTTTGCAAAAATATTGGAATTAATCCATTTATATCCATTTAATTAAATAAACATGATCATGGTTTCACAATGTTATGGACATAAATGGGTTATTTAACTATTTTTAAGATTATTTAACTCTTTGTCTCGAAATTAATACATTATTAGATGTTTTCTTTTGGTAATTGTCAAGTATTTATTTAAGTACTTATTTAGCAGTGACAAAAACCTGCTAAAAAAAAATAGCGATTTAAAATATGACATGAAAAATAATCTAAATATGCTAAAAGTGGTTAATTTTTTTCCAAAACAATTTTATTAACTTATATTAAATCTTAATTAATTAAAAAAAAACAACATAAGAGCCATCAATATGTCAAACAATTATATTCCTTCCCTTATAATATTTGCTACTTGTAACGCTTGTAACTACTTGCATGTGCTCAAAAGAAAAAGTGCGAGTAGGTTGAAGTAGAAAAATTATCATTTACTCAACCCAAATTACTTATAAATATTTGGCGATAACCAAAAGAAAACAACTATTGTTCAACGGTGTACATAAATTAACTTTACTAATTTTTTTTCATTATGAAATATCGAAATTTTCTCAAGCAAAGGTTCTATCTTTTACACAGTTCTTCACGTTCGATTAGTATATATGAGCTGTACTCATTGAGCACCACAGATTTTTGTAATAGAGTTTAGTAAAGTAAATTTTGTTGTGCAAAATGTTTGAAATTATTGATCGGGGTATAACACAAAATAGTTTCATACATTGATTGAATGATTAATCGTAATCAATAACATACTACCTAATATTATACAGACTCTCAAATGTCAACGGTTTTTTTTATTCATTCATTGAAGGCTGGTTTACAAACGAGAGGTTGAGTATATTATATTTCTCAAGCAAATACAACAACAAATTCATCCGTGAGTTTTTTGTTGTTATAATAACAAATTCACCTACAATAGTCTAAAGACATGAAAAACTATCGCAGAAAATATCGCGCGATTGTAAATCCTCTGAGCGGATTTTTTTTGCCCGAGAATTTTAACCCCTCGTTTTTAAATATACCAAATTTGTCAACGGCTAATGGCGGTAATTATAAAATTCAAACTTTTGAGAGTCTGCATTATTATAACTAGTGTGTGATTCAATATAGTCAATATATAATTCATATATATTCTTAGAATTTTAATTGACTATGGTTTATTATTTCGAGTCAAAGATTTAATTTATATAATTTTTTTCAAATTTTTGGTTTTTTTGTTTTTGTTTTATTTTTTTCATTCGTATTTTGTATTTTTAGGATTACCCTGATTATTATGATATTATAAAAAACCCGGTTGATATGGAAAAAATTTCACATAAATTGAAAACACAATTTTATGACAATGTTGATGAGTTAGCTGCTGATTTTATGTTAATGTTTGAAAATGCATGTAAATATAATGAACCAGATTCACAAATTTATAAAGATTCATTGGTTTTACAACAAGTTTGCATACAAACAAAACATGTGTTACGGTACAATAATTAAATTGTTTGATTTTGATTCGATTGTAACATATTTTATTTAAATGTTTTTTAATTTAATTAGCGATAGCGATGAAATTGTACCAGATGTACCACAAGCCGTTCAAGAGATTTTATTATCATTATTTACAGCATTTTATAATCATCAAGATGAAGAGGGTCGTTGTTTTTCTGATTCATTAGCTGAACTACCAGAATATGATGAAATTGATGGAAATAAGTAATTGTTATTAAATTATTTTCTATTTAATCAATTTTAAATTAATTAAAATATTATATTTTCATTTTTTTTATTATTAGAGTACGAGCTATTTCATTGGATTTAATAAAACGTCGTTTAGACAAAGGTTTGTATAAACGATTAGATACATTCCAAGAAGATATATTTTCATGTTTGGAACGTGCACGACGTTTATCAAGAACTGATTCACAAATTTTTGAAGATTCCATTGAGTTACAAGCATTTTTTATTAAAAAACGAGATGAGGTAAATTTAATTTTTAATAATATTTTTATAATAACAGTTATGCATTCATTTAATCAATTTTTGCATTAACGAAGTTCCTGTAAGATAAAATATTTAAAGTTTTGAATGTATCTGTTAAAAATCAATACAACAAAAAGGTGGTTGTGTACCCTGATGCAGCAGAGTAGAGTACAGTACCCTAAATTTCAAGGTGAAATAAATTATTTAACTATTTTGTCGCTTTGTTACATTGAAAATATCATATTTCTTCGCATGTAACGATCGATTTCAAGAAGTTTGAATTATTTTCAGCGGCTGGAATGATACCTATGCAATTTTCTATGATTTTTAATCATTGTTTAATGTGGAACAAATTTAGCACATACTTTTGTTTTGTCCAAATTTGTATGCTGGATGGTTCGAGTCGTTTATTTGTTTATGTTTAAAGTTTTCAATAATTGTATGTATCCTTAACATCATCTAGCGCATATCTTCTGTCAAAAAAAAAAATGTTTGTGCCACAGCATAACATTTGATATACTTAAACAAAATCTACTGTTTTTCATTAATTGATACTTCTTTAATGAACAAACGTTTGAGTTAGTAACACAAATATGCAGAACTTCGTTCGCTATTTATTGACACATTGCGTTGTTACAATATTAATTCACAACTTTTCTATAATTTTTTAGCTCTGTAAAGATGGGCTATCATCACCAGCTATGAGTTATTCTGCAATGCATTTAAGTGCAGCTGTGGAAGCAGTACGTCAATCTAAATTATTACAAGAAGAACAAGAGCACGAAGAAAATGAAATATCGGTGAGTAAAATTGAAGTAAAAAATTATAATTTCATTTATTATTTAAATGAAAACAAAAAAAAATTTAATTTGCATTAATAGACTGCTCGTGGCGAAAGTATGACAATTGATCAAAAAATTTATACACCTGGTGATTTTGTTTATTATGATGTTCCTGAAAATAAAAGTAATTTCAATAATAAAATGATTTTGTTATAATAAAGTAATTACGTTGAAAAATTTTTTACACATTTTACAGTTCCTGGTATCATTTATATTGAACGTTTATGGACGAATTCGGAAAATGTTAAAATGATGTATGGCAGTGTGTTTTTAAGACCATTTGAAACATTTCATGTTACTACTAGAAAATTTTTGGAACAAGAATTATTTAAAAGTGATCAACATCAAGCCGTCCCATTAAATCAGTTGGGCAATAAATGTTTTGTAATGAGTGCCAAAGAATATTTTAAATATAAACCAGAGGGTTTTGCCGATAAAGATGTATATGTATGTGAATCACGTTATTCAACAAAATTAAAAGTTTTTAAAAAAATAAAAAATTGGCCGCTATTAAGTTCTGAATCGACAAAATTAATACAACGTGAGATTGCCTTAGAACCACGACGTATAATGTCTGTATTTAAAGAACGAGTTGAAAAACATAAAGGTGAATTGGCTGAATTACAATTACAAGAAGCATTAATTGAAAAGGAAAAACCGGTAGTTTATCATTAATTTTTATCGAATATTATCTAAATACAAAAAATTAAATTGAAACAATATTATTTCTAATAATTTCTAGAATCTGTTATTAATGAATAGTGCAACAGAAGATGAAAGTACATATTATGAACAATATAATACAATGTGTAGTGGGGTTGTGAAAACTGGTGATTATGTTTATGTTGCAACCGAAAATGGTAAACAATCCATTGCACAAATTTATTCTATATGGGAAACGAAAGAGTAATGGAAAATTTTTATTATTAACAAATCAATTATAAATGTGTTAAAATGTTAATAAATCAATGGATATTTTTCTATTTTAGTGGTAAATCATTCTTTCGTGGTCCATGGTTATTAACACCACCAGAAGTGCCAGGTACAAATAATCGTTTTTATTATCGACAAGAATTAATGCTTTCAACTGTACAAGAAACAAATCCGATTGTTGGAATCGTTGGCCGATGTGCTGTTTTAGATTTACCAGAATATACATCATGTAAACAAATAATTTTTTTATAATTTAATATTTATTTTATATTAAAAATTAATGTTATCCAAATAATATTGCCTATAGGTCGTCCAACTGAAATTCAAGAAAGTGATGTATTTGTATGTGAATCAGTTTATGATGAAATGAAAAAACTAATTCGTCGTAATCAACATGGTATTGGTTTAAAAAAATTTACGCATAGCCAAATGGTAACACCTGATGAAATTTATCATTTCAAAAGAGCTATTACACCAGTTAAAGTAAATATTAATTTAATTACAATTTTTATTAAACGATATTATTAGGTGTTGGAAAAAGTTCTAGATTCTATTTCATTCATTATATTTTAATGAAACAAAAATCGTTTGTAATATTTGTGATTTTTTTTAGAAACTGCAATCGGACGAAAATTATTCCGTATAATTTTAAAAAAGAATAACAATTCTGTTTAATTGACCCATCGAAATATCAATAACCATCCATAGTATACCGACCTGATTTCGCCGTTACAAAAACGAAAACAAAATGAAGCAATAACTCAAACATGTTTGTACATAAAGTGATTTGAGCATTTCGTCCCACCAAATTTTTTGATTTTACGTTTGGGAATTTTGACTCATTTTCAAAATGAAATTAATCACCGTAATCATCATAACCATTAGTTTCTGTTACTATTTTGCAATTTGGGATTAAGAGTAACTTTGGACAACTCCCAGATGTTATTTAGCATTCTAAATGCACCATCAGTTGTTACCTTACTAGCGTGGTAGCAAAATTCAGCAACTTCCCAAATTATGCTACAATTGATTTTAAATAGATCAGCGTCTATCCTATATCCATAATTTAGCGGTAATTTTCTTACGTAAAATCGAATTCTCCAAGTCGATTGAACTACGAGAATGTGTATTAATCTTATATATCATTAACTATACTGTCCTGTGCTGTGTTGGTTTGCCTGATTCAAAGAAAGTAAAATTGTTACTCTGTCCGAAATCCGTAGCGTAGCCATATGAATTAAATTCACTATAATAAAAATATATAATACCTTCTTCGAAAACTAGAAAATCTAGAATTTTTTAATACACCATAAAACGATATCAAATGATTTCTTATTCAAAATTTATAATTTCAAATAAAAAAAAAGGTAAGTGCAAGTGAAATAGCTGCATTACAAGAACAACTAAAAGGTATTTCATCTATTGGAGTTGGTGGTGGTGGTGGTGGTGGCGGTGGTGGTGGCGGTGGTGGTGGTGGTGGTGGCGGTGGTGGTATCAATAATAACAATTCAATGGACATTGATATGAAAATTGAAAATACAACAAATGATATGCTTGGTTTAATGGAAGATTCACTTGATGGTGCTCCGCCATCCGTTGGTTCAGATATTTTAGCAACAGCATCACCGGCACCCTCAACGGCGTTGGTAACACCTGTATCAACAAAGGGTAAAGGCAAAGGTAAAGGAAAATTAGTGACTGGATATATTTTATATTCAAGTGAAGTGCGAAAAGATCGTGCACAAAATAATCCAGATTGTACGTTTGGTGATATATCACGAATGGTTGGTAATGAATGGCGTACATTACCCGCCAATGAAAAACAAGTTTGGGAAGAACGGGCATCAAAATGTAATGAAGAAACTGCAATAAAATATGCCGAAGAACATGGTTGTCCGAGTCCAGCACCACAAAATACAACATTTTTTACTGCTGAACCATTACCAAATCAAGTAAGTATTTTGTTAATTTTTTTTATTTATTAATAGTCTTCAAATTGACAAGGGCGAAATTAAATATCAAAAATTAGTTTTTGTACATTCAATAGTCCTTCGTATCATGTATCATATAGCCATAATATTCCCATAATAACATACTGTTAAGTTACATATTAATGAATTAATTTTTGTATTTTTTTTTCTTTTTCTAATATGTAGATCTTTGAATGTTGTTGGGATAAATGTGATTGGCAATTTGAAGATCCAATGGATTGTTTTGATCATTGTATAGCCGAAAGTACTGGACATGTTCAAACATATTTTGCTAATTTACCGGCAACTGATATTGAATTTAATTGTTTATGGCGTGGTTGTATACGGTTAAAAAAAAATGCGCCGCCATTTCCACATTTAATGAGACTAATAAAACATGTACGTGATGTACATATTAATAAAAGTGGACGAATTGTTATGCCAAATGATAGAAGCAAGTAAGTACATAATATAACAATTTATAAATATGCACTACTGCAATGCTATGCAATATTTTTGTGTGTGCGTGTGTACACCGTGAAGATAAATGATTGTGGCAGATAGATGTATTACGTGTGATGAAATTTATTCCTTAGGTATTAATAAATTGTAAATGTAATCAATACTGCATAATCATTTTGTTATGAGAAAATTTGTGTTCATGTTAGATACCACATAATCTAATGTTGTCAGATTAAACGTTATCTATATACAACTTAGAAATTTGTTTCAAAGTTGTCAACAGAAGCACCCAGTACGGAAAACAGAATTAGACCTGGAATTAAAGGTCTTTATTTTTACTATCCATACTTCTCGGCTGAACTAATGTCGTTGTATCTATGTGTGTTTGAATATACCTGGACAGTATTAAAAATATTAAAAACTATATTCTCCCTTAAATATTAGTCAACATTCGCTTGGGACTGTGTACAAGCCCATTCAATCTGTGTAAAATCTGGGAGCTGCCTAAACCTAATTATCAGTAAATGGATATAAATAGATTACAAAATCTATTAAAACGGACTGATGCTTAAAGTATCTAAGAAATACATTCAATTAAACAATATTAAAGTAGTGAACCGGAAATCATAGTTCTCATATCTAAATCACAAGACTCAGTGCTGGTGTAAATTCCGTTCCACTGCAACGGTGACAACAAGAGTATAAATCTTCTGGGAACGGCTTCTCTACTCCGAAATTACTTGCATCATGCTGTGATTTTTAAAATCACTCATTATGAGTTTCATAATGGGGTTAATAAAGCACAAAATATCCGAAATATTTTGGTTTAACCGCGATTGAAAATAATTATAATGTATTTATGTAAAATATAACAGTTCAATTTTAATGTATTCCAATTTTTTTTTTTTTTTAGAAATCTTATGCCATCAAAAAAACAGACACAATCACAACAACAACAACAACAACAACAACAACAATCAACTCAAATACAAAATAATGCAATCCAACAAATTACGCTCTCGCCAACAAGCTCAAATTTAAATCAACAAAATTTAACGGGATTGCAAATGCAACAACAATACCGTAAGTGTTATTACATTTATATAAACAATTTTATAATATATAATTATAAATATGCTTCATCTTAATTACAATTTTAAATAATAATCTATGCATAACTACGAGGGCAGTTTGGAAAGTTTTCTGTTTTGGAATGAAAAAAAGCACATAGGATATGTCCAATTCTTTAAATTATACGATTTTATGTTTGATACAAAATTCTTTTTAACAGTCCAATTCTTCATATTTGGAAACGAAAAAAAAGTCATATATGGTGCTACAAACCAAAACCATATTGAAAGTACATTTTAAGGTATTTTGTCGTCTGCCAAACTTCAGAAATTGAATTGCCATCATTCAATATATGGTATTATCCATTCAGACGAATTTTATTAATTTTACCACTATTTAAAAAATTGTGACTTACTGAATTGACTTATTTATTGATTTAATGTTAATGGGATCGGATTATGAAAACATTAACTATTTATTGACATATTTTAAAGAATTATGTCAATTGAAAAAAAAATGAACCTGTAAACACTTTTATATATTTGATATATTAGTGTTGTGTGTAGTTTGTTCCACTTCATTGTAAACGGATAACAATTTTTCAGCATTCTACGATTATAATTTGAGATTCTATCCGTTGAAACCATTGAAATAAAGGGTGGAAAACGTATTGTAATTTCAGACTTTATTGAATTGTCGGTGTATCGGTTGCTAAGTCATCTTCTTTGAATAAGAATCAATAAAATTTTAAGTTTGTGTATAAATAATAAACATTACGTCACGCTACACTGCGAATAATCATCAATTATTTGAATTTACTATTAGAAAAACTGTAATATTTAATAAAGTCACTTATTTGTTCTAAACAGTATGGTTTTATGAGTAAACGATGAACAACTTCTAATTTTTTTAAATGTGTATCCTTCGTTCAAAAATCCGGAGTATTCTTGGTTCTGTTTCATGCACCATGCCACCGAACCATACGTTAATATTGGACATACTAATGTTTTATACAGCTTGCACTCAAGATCTCATTGTAATATTTTTGATTGGAATTGTTTTTTAAGCCTTCTTACACATTGTAATTTAAAGAAATAGATAAAGCAATACCACGTCTTATAAATTATACTACTTTTGATCGGGATCGGTTTGTGACGTAATATATTTTATTCATATTATATAGTTAGGTCTACCTTAGAGACACATCATGGTCTTTTCAACAATCATAGCACTATGCATTAGATTATAACATGTTTCGCTGAATTCAATACACTATTCAAGAACAGAACACTATAAATAATTAAAATTTTTAATCGCGCAAATTATTCGGTAGGTATTAAAAACTGAAAACTGAAATATCGTTGGTGTAAGTGTACTGCGTGACAGACTATGTTAATTAATTTAATCTAATTTTATTCAAAAACTAATTACTTGTTTCATTATTATCACTGACTTAACAAATATCTCTCGTATATTTAGTGGTACTTTAATATTAAACTAATTCACTCACTGATGTTTCAATTTTAAAATTTTTAATATTTAGTTCCACCAGCTGAGCCATTATTTGTAACGGTACCACCAAAACCACAACGTGTTCTACATTCCGAGGCATACATAAAATATATTGAAGGTTTACAAAATGATTCTCAATTTACGACACCTTGGGAAAAAACATTGAAAGCAAAACAAGAAACTACACCAAATGTGGAATTATTAAAATTACCAACACAATGGTTGGGCAAACGTGCACCCGAGAAACCAGAAGAAGTTGTAAGTGCATTATGGAAATTACGTCATTTTATGATGAAAGATATTTTAAATCCGCAACGATATTAAAAAAAAAACATTTGTCGGTTTATTTAATTTTTCACAAAATGTTTGCACTGTCTTTTGAATTACATACGAGTATAAAAGACACAATTTTATAATTTAAAATAAGAAATCAAAAATTTTTAAGTTAGGCTATTGATTATTGATTTAAGTTTATTTAAGTTTTTGAGAATTTGCACCACTAAATTAATGTATCCTTATTGGAAAATTTTTAATTTTTTAATTGGTAATAATAATATAATATTAATTATACTTTTTTTTTATCAAGTATGATTATAATTAACATTTCTACCACTTTTGATTGAAAACAATATAAATTATATGATTTCAAACATTAATATTTGTGTACTATTTTTTATGATTACAGAAAAACCTATATTTATCTAAATATCTGGGAAGCTAACAAATAGTAAATGTATGGAATTATTATACATATGAAATATAATTTTCCACATAAATGTTAATTAATCTGAAGGGGGCGAGTTCGGTTCTCGATATTATTAATATATCTTTGGAAATATGGTGTTTGGACGCTAAACTATTTTTGTACACACGAAACTAATGTCCTATGCACCTATATAAATATAATTGAATAAACAATGTATAATATAAAAATATAATTATAGGTCAATTAGTGAATTATTAAATACTCACATACGAATTAATGTAACGAATTGACTGGAAAGTTTGGTACATAGATGACTTCAAACAACGATTATCACTATTATGGGAACATATAAAGAAATGCCATATCAATGTGTAAATACTGAATTTTCCAGTGGAAGTTCTTTCACTATGACATAACATACCATACCCTACGCAGATATGTACATGTAATAATAATACAATAAATTATCGAACAAAAATAATAACAACCACTTTTCCACTCTTGTCCATGTATGTATGTAACATAAAGCACAAAAACATATTTGGTGAAAGTACAATAGCAGATAATGCAGATAATGTCAAGAAATATGTTTTGCCTACAATTATGCAGAATCATAATTTATGAATCTAATTGCTGATGATAGTGTTCAAAATAACTTAGAATGTAAAATTGGGAATTTTTGTTCATAACATCAATAGTGTTTTATTGTACATTTTCGCATTGTAAATAAAAGCTTTCGAAGAATTACTCGTGTTCGCTGGCTTGAAATAATTGCTAACGAGCAGCTTTGAACGAGGTGCAAACCAATAAAAGTTAATATTGCAGTGGAATGAACAGGGAAGGTGGATGGGATAAATAGCGTAAATTGTAATTGCCGAAGCCGAAGACCAGTGTAAAACCTGAAGAAGAGTAATGATGACTTTTGCTATAATAGAATAAGATAGTGCTTTTTAATTGACGCTATATCCACAATCGAAAAGCAACAAAAATTAATGATAAAATATAAATGATCTCGATGCGAATAAAACAAAAAGGTATAACATATCTTCCTGTTACTTAAAAACACAATCAAAGGGCTTATATATATAAAGAAAAATTTCTGTATTTTCTTGATGATATTTTTTAGAGGAGTTAACATAAATAATCTTTTGGAAGCTAATCAGAGATTGTCTAAAACACAAAACAGTATATATCGCCTTTATAATAATAATAATTAAAAAATTAAGGACTTGAGTTCATAGGGAACATTAAATGTATGGGTTTAGATCAGCATAAAATTAAAAACATAGACGTACATAAGGCTTAATTAAATATTTATAGTCATAAATCTAGTATTATCAATATTTGATAATAAAGAATTACAGAATCAACCATTAATAATGGCTTTCGGTATATAGTATAATTTATTTATTTATTTATTTATTATCTGGGATAATATAAGAATTTAAATATTATTTACAAGTAACTCTTGACGTAGCGGCGTCTACGCTGAAGTGTATCATCAGAATTTATATATGAGAATTCTGTGGGAATATATATCGTAATTCAAACCACTTGATGACCGATTGTTTGCGTATATAATTTTAATTTACTATATTCTGACGGGTTTCATTGAGACCTAAGTATTTCACTTGTTAGTATAAATGCGTAATTTAGGTGTATGAAAGCCCTTAAAAATATAGTTGGAAAAACGTTTTAAATAGAAGACAATTCGCAATTTTTCTACAACTAAACATATATATTTTACACAAATTTTAAACAATATTTTAGTACATGATTTAATTTTATTTTTCGGTTATCTTATAAATTAAAGGAAAAATTGAATAAATATATTTCTATCGGAATAGAAAACTCTTTCCAAATAATTATAATGGGGTAAATGTATAAGGTTTTTAAAATTAGTTTTGGTTTGAAGGATTTAAAAACAAGAAATTATGCCCGGTTCACCATGCACCGGCGATCAACCATTATGAGGATATTTCTAAAAACAAAAAACATTTCCCGGGACCTGGGGTATTTTTCTTTAATTTTAATACATTTGAACACAACCTGCAGAATGACTGACATCCGGTTCATGGTTTAAGGGCTAAAAATATTTATTTTAAATCCTTTATTCGAAACAAACGTTAAACCAAATATTTTTTTTCAAATCTAACTACCCCAAAAAGAAAAAAAAAATTGTAGAATTTTGCAGTTTTCATTTGAATTACAAAAAATAAAATTTTTACATTAAATCTTCCTCATTTAAAATAATATCTTCTGTAAAATCAGAAGCCATTGCTAAAAATGTTTCATATTCATCTAAATCGCTTTTATTTGTTTCAATTTGTTCTTTTTCTTTATCATTTTCCATTGGTTCAATAACTTCTTCCTTTTCATTAGTTTCGATAATATTAACATCATCATTAATTACTATGTTACTTATAGAATTGCTGGAAGTAGTACGTTGCTTTTTTGCTACCGGCAACAATTGTAAAAGTTTACGTTTTTCTATATGGACAGTTTCTTCAGTATCATCATCACTTATAGAAATAGGTACCGATGCATTTGAATTATCACTGTTTTCCTCTGTAATATCAAGAAAATCACAAATAAATTCATTACTAATCTCTTCATCAATGTTAATCGTCTTCATTTCGTTTTCACATTTTTGTTTTGATAAAATATCATTATTTTCCTGTTCAGAAATTAATATTTATTAAATGATTAATTAAATTAATATTATAATTTTACATTACAGAAAATATAATATATAAAAATCGAAATAATTTAGGTGAGCTGCAATTGTCAATGCAATAAACGCTTAAATTCGATAATTAGAACAAAGAAAAAACCCACATTTGGACTCTATTAAAGAAAATTCGAAGGACATGATGGAAATACCAAAAAAGACAGAAATGATTGTATTAAACGATGGCATCAATTATATTTCATCTTATGGAGATTACTTTGAAAGAGACAATATAAATATTGATATATGATAAAAATATATGAACATAAAATATTAATAAAATAAAATTATTGATTTGTCTTTTTTTCACTAGTTTGGGTTATTTTTGATCAATATATATATATATATATATATATATATATATATATATATATATATATATATACACTATCAAGTATAAATTAAATAGATAATTATATAAAGTGATAAATTTTATTCTCTAACAATCAGTAAAGTGAATCTATTATCCAATATCCTCGTAATATAGTCAAATGGATTGCATCAGAAAAAAACACGTGTCGAAATGAATAATTTTGAAAGTATGGAGAAAACAAATATAGTAATATAAAACAATTAGGGTCTACAAAATTATTTTTACAAGTACTCTGTGGCAAACGGTAGGTAGCGTTCCTGATAATCGAACGTGAAGTGTTCAAATCCAGTTATTTACATTAGAATTTTCTATAACATGAAAATAAAATAGAAATATGATGTTGGACGTAATTCGAAGATAAATGTTGTTTAAATTACATATTTCAAAATCGAATATTGACCATATATGGAAATGAATGACTTTTAACATAACTTTAAAATAAACCTACTATTATGTTAAACAAAAATGATTAAATGAATGTCATAGTAAACGCCTTGCACTTAAGATAAAATATATTTATACTCTACTTTCTTTTTAATGCCTGAAATCTTGATTAAATAATAAATTAATAATATTAATAGGAATAGTAATTTTTACGTGAAAATTTAGAAATTTGAATTTGAATTCATTGTTCTTAAGATATAAGAAAAAATTTGGTTGAAGAACAAAACACTTTCTTGGTATACCCTTAAAATGGAACATCGGGTTCTAGGTGATTTCTATATTTCATCTGACTGGTGACAAGCGCATATTATAAACACTATGGATAACGACGAATAGTAATATGTTAACATTTTAGTAATCTTAATAATATTTTATATTATTGAACTCTATTATATAGTCTAATGATATAATTTTAATCATACTACCTCTTCAGTTGCCGTTTCCATATGTATGACTTTTTCATTTTCATTTGTTCTAATGCAGGTGTTTTTATCATCACCGCTTATATCTACAATTTCTTCTTCATCATTTTCATCGTCACTTGTTTCTTCGTTGGTTGATAAATTTTTCTTATCTTGTTGATTTTCATTAATTGCATCTCTCATTGCACATCTATCAATTGGAAAATGTAAAGCTTCTTTTTGTGGATGTAAAGTTCTTTCAATTGATTTCATAAAAGTAAAACATATTTCACGAATTTTTGGATTTGGATCACGTATTTGTGCTGTACTAAAAATTACACAGCCATATTGTAACGGCGGTGGACACAAATGATGTGGTGATATAATTAATGAGTTCAATGTTTCAAATAATTTACAACGGCAATTATTTGATGCATACATATATGGAATTTTTACTGTTGCATAATCAATGGAAGACAGCGATAATTTCACAATTTTTTCCTGTAACATCTGCATAAAAAAAAAAAAAAATCGGTAAATAATATTAAATATTTTAAAAATGAAAGTTTTTTTTATTAAAAAAAGTTTGAATGTCACCTTATGTAATGTTGGTTTTAATAGACAACCGGTATAATTCAATATATTTATTAATGTATCTAATGCAACTGAACATAATTGTTCATTTCCTAAATCTATTTTTTCTGTATTTTGTTTTTTTACCAAATTGGATGATTCATTTTGAGCTTTTAATAATTTTAGTCGAGCTTTTTTCGAAAGATTTTTATGACTACCTGTAGCCATCTGGAAAAATATAAAGAAGAAAATTTATATACAAATCAATGCATAGACATAGTCATTACATTATTATATTAAATATTGATATAACATTTATTACCTGTAAAGTTACTTCTTTCTTGTATGGTATAATATCTTCTAATATAGTTTCAATAATTTTATCAGCTATTAATTCGACTGAGCTTCCAGATGTTGTGGTTTGTAACCATAAAATTAATGTTTCATAAGCAATTTTACGAAGTGAACTGCAAATGAATTTATTTAATGTATATATTTTGTTTTTTTTTTATGTATATGTTTCCATCATTAATAATCTCTTAATTGAGTTAAAGTAGTAACATAAGCCAAGTATACATAGACAAATATTCCAAATACATACATCATAAATAACATGACCGATAAAAAAAAAACCGGCATACACGAGACAAATGTTTTTCTAGATGAATTTTGTTGCTGGAAAGTTTATGCGCGCACATAATCTGAAAAGTTCGGAAGATATCAAATCTGATCACTATCACATATGCAAAGTAAAGGATAACGTAGGGGTATCGATATTTTAAATTCCATGTGTCTCCTTACACAAACCATACCGACTAAAGTCAGAACTGTACTCATTGTACGTTCCTGTTCATGTTTGTCTGGTTATACTGCAATAAGACATTTATTTCGAGCACACGGCACATCTCTATGTATTTAATTAAAGTCAACATCTCCGTTTATACAGCAGAATAGGTTGACATTCTCCCTTGGCTCCCCTTTCAGGGAGCGTTCCATTCTCAACGAGAGTGTGATGTTACTTTGTACTCCCAATTTGTTGATCCATTGGCATATTCAATTGCGTATTCTATTTTACAAGATTCAGAACTCTTTGATGCCCAGTAGCACCTTCATGGAAGTGGTTGGTGTCTGATTTGCGCACACATAGTTGGAGCTATCTTTGGCAGGCTATAGCTAATATGCGCTCATGTATAAAATATGTAATTGGGGAGCTAAGTAATCAACGTAGCTCAGATCAGGCTATATATATATTTATAGACAGCTCAAGTTATAAAACGTTAACTTGATGAAAAATGAAAAACAAGTAAACAAGGTGGTTCGGTTCGAGGTGCAAGTCCGTACGATATCTTCAACCACTTATAAACTACAAGAAAATATGTTAATAAATATACATCACAATCATCTTAATCAATTGCCTTTTCGAACAGGTTCCAATTTTTTGTTCTATAAATAATACTTTATACGATATGCTTTAATAAGTGAATGGAAGTACTACACTGAACAGTTTTTTTTAACACCCTATAGCTCAGTTGGTGTTAAAGATAGACCCTTCTATGTCGAACATCTTTTTATTCAATCAGGGAATCAGCGGATCGCCCCTTAAACAGATCAGCATTCCAAATCGAACTACCCAGCTGTATAATAAACGAAAGAAATAATATGAATACATCGGAAATAAGTGAGAAAAAAATAATTAAAAGAAAAATAAACGCATTATCAAAATATAATATTGAAAAGCATAAACCAACAGTCACGTTTAAGAGTAAGTGCACAGTACACAAATGAAAAAACTATATTATTTTAGCATATTTTTTTAAATAATAATTATATTAAGAAAGGAACCGTAACGAATAAATTTTCCTCAATATCTTTCGCGGAAAATCTCGTAATCCGAATCACTGTTGATGGCACTTTAATACTTCCGAAGATATTATCAAAATAATGAAAAATGATTCAAATATTTTGCGATGGAGGGTTTCTTATTTTATGATATATATAGCTATAGGTATCTCATCTCATATAAACAAAAATATGTGGGGTATTCCGTGCACAAACTTTTGAAGTATACCAAATAATATTGGCGACAATATGAAATGAGATACCTTCTATAAAGACATTCAAAGCAGAAAAAGTGTTTTATTTCGTATACAAAATTTGTCGCCAATATTATATGGAGTACTTGAAAAAATATTTTTGTTCAAATGTGATGAGATACTTTTGGTTATTGCATTGTATTTTTAGTAGTGTAAAGAATGAAAACAAATATATATACGTAATAATGTATAAAAAATACACTTACACAAATGACCTTTTACATTTTATTACATTTCCAATTGATGTCCATTTTAACGTTTGATTAACATAATCTAAAATATTATGTGTATATGGTAACGCATTACCTCGCAATCTAAAAATGAAATGATTTTATATTTAATTAAAATGTATGTTTTTAATGAAAATGAATTATAACAATAACTTACATTAAGATCATTGAATTTAATAATTTAAATAGATTGTTATGAATTAATGGAATTATATTATTCACTGCTATTACATCAATTGTCAAATTATTCAATAATTTTGTAATATTTACGGCTAACCCACGTGATACTAACGTTAATATTTTTTCAGGTTGAATTAATTTTGATACAGGATAAGGTTGTCTGAAATACATAATATTGAATCATTTATTTCAGACATTTTAAAACAAGCCGAATAATAATAAATTACATACAATAATGCAATACATAAATAATTACATAGATTTTTAAATCTATTATACAATTGATTGGATCTTGTCACTGGATCTTCGCTTAACACCATCACCGGAATATTGGATAATGTTCCCGTCGTCTTTGCATTATTTAAATTAATATTAAAATCAAATGTTTCCTGGCAATTTGTGTACATATCGTTTAATAACAAATGCAAATTTAATATAATATCCAATTGAAATTGTTGCCAGGCATTTTTATAACATATACCACCGTGCCCACCACCCCCAATACGCACCTGGTAAGAGATAATAAAAGTACAAAAAAAATCTTATTTATTTATTAAAAAGAAAGGAATGAGTTTCTCAGACATACGCCAAGCCATACTCCGCAATGGAACTATTGCGGGCAAATCTATGTAACAATACAGTAAATTTAATGAGTTATACCCATACGTATATCAGGGTTATCAATTTGTATAGTCAAAAACTGTTGGAATAAAACAGCTGGATAAAGGTAGTTTTGATTCACTTATAGTTTCTTCTGATATCATAAATTATGCAATATTTCAAATTGATAATACAATACATTTTTATGTGCGTCACTTTTGTACTTTTAGTACGTTTATGGAAAATATCATTATCCACTTGAATTTTAGTCCATACCATGAAATAATCTAAATAGTACATTAAATAATATGCCGAAGATTATCGAAATTCTAAATTTTCAAAATCAAAAATAAACTAATTTGTCAATTTCTTGTCATGTCACAGATTAACAATGGCTGCACACACCAATATGAACTAATATAAAAATAATGGAATTAAGGAAAAAACTACCCTTCGATAATTGCAGTCCAATTGATGAATTTTTATATACTCTTATTCGGAATAATTTAGCATCTTGGCTGTAAGGAATGGTTGATGCCATAAGCGCCACTTGAACTAACATATCTTGCGTAAGTAATACCGATTATGAATTGTTCACCAAAAATGCATTAATTTACATAAAAATAGTATTCAGTATTTGTTCTTGTCTAATAATATATAGGTATATAGTATATGCAAAATACACTAAGTAGCGCAGTTGCATAGCCGAAGCTCCACTTGGAGCAATATGACTTAAAATAAATATATATATAGATATATGTAAATTTATCTAGCCATGATTAAATTAAATATTTACCTGTTGTAATAAATGTAAACATTTACCAGTTTGTGATACTAGTTGTTCATCATTAGAATCAATGAAAGTGAGTATAAATTTTTCAGCACTAATTTTAAACATTCCACATGATCCAGGAAATAATTTCAAGCAAATTTCTAAACATTTAAATGCTGGTAAGATAATTGATAATGGCATATTGATATTTATGGTTTCAAGAATTTTTGTTAATAACACATTTGTAATGGTTTTATTGAGCTCTGGAATATGCACAGATTTCTCTAATATACACCCTAAAACAAAAAAAAATTGTAAATATACTATCTGAAAAATAAGTTTTATTTTGTTATTACCCACCCAATATATCATATGCATTTGAACAACATGTTAATGGATTCCGTTGTAAACATATTTTCGTACATAAATTTATCCAAACTGTGCCTTTATTTTCAATTATTTCTGATGAACATTGTGTTACACATTGTTTTAACAATAGCAATCCTTCTGCTGTGGTGGATGCATTATTTATAAGATCAATTACATTTTTGATGGTATGTTCTATTTCGGATAAGGACTTAGTGGAAAATAAAATTATAATTAATTGTTATCAAATTAAATCGTATGTTAATCTCTCTCTGCACTAAATCTCTTACCAATTCACTAAAATTTTGTTGTTCTTCTATGATATTTAATGCAATAGAAATATTTTTTCTGTTAATGCTTGGTAAACTATTAATACTATTAATTAATTCACTCATTTTAGTAAAAAAAATTTCTTTGATATCCTCAGGCAATGCAAAAATTTGCACAAGCGTATATAAGTAGAATTTCTTTCTATTTAAAATTTAAAATTTACTATTTACGATCAAAACCATCAATATCAACATTCAACAAATCTACTAACAAGATACAACAGCATGCAATTACAATGAAGAAACAACATGTGATTAACGCAACTTCGCTTTGAGAAACTCGCTAAGGCGCAGGGAGTGCGGGATTACGTTTAGATTAATCACAACAATTTAAGCCCTCCCGAAAACATAATCTTTATTTGTACATTATTTATAGTTTATATCAGTAGGGGTTATGTAGCATTTACATTATGCCTAATTTTTGAATCTAGAAAATTTCTAGGAAAAATAAAAAGAGATAGTTATAAAAAAAATTTACTGAAGTAAGAGCAGTAAAAAAAATACCAAAATATAATCTGACAATTAATTTTATAGCAAATTGACAATTGTATTTTTTTCAGATAATAATAAAAACAAATAAATATTTATTAATTATTAAATTTTATTTGTTTTAAAATTACAATTACATAATAAATATATGTATTTACATTTGCGTTTAATATTATTTCCATAAATACCATTAAATTTTTTATATTTTTATTAATTTAACTATCTCTATTATTACATTTTATTTGTTTTAAAATTACAATAACATAATAAATATATGTATTTACATTTGCGTTTAATATATTTCCATATAAATACCATTAAATTTTTTATATTTTTATTAATTTTAAAACAAATAAAATGTTTGTTATTAAATTTGTTTTATTACTGTCAAACTATATTTATATTTTATTATAGTGAAATGACAGATTTTTTTTTTTTTTTCTACAAATTAGCAATTCAGTTGGAAGAGCACAATAGTATAAAAAATTAGAATCTAATTATGGGCCTAGTCATAATTTAGGTTGAAAAACTAGATTCAAAGATGAACATGTTCATCTTTTTTTATAGCTGAATTGCTAATTTGTAAAAAAAAAAAAAAAAAACTGTCATTTCACTATAATAAAATATAAATATAGTTTGACAGTAATAAAACAAATTTAATAATAAACATTTTATTTGTTCTAAAATTAATAAAAATATAAAAAATGTAATGGTATTTATTAAAAAAAATATTAAACGCATATGTAAATACATATATTTATTATGTTATTGTAATTTTAAAACAAATAAAATGTAATAATTAATAAATATTTATTTGTTTTTATTATTATCTGAAAAAAAACAATTGTCAATTTGCTATAAAATTAATTGTCAGATTATATTTTGGTATTTTTTTTACTGCTCTTACTTTAGTATATTTTTTTTATAATTATCTCTTTTTATTTTTCCTAGAAATTTTCTAGATTCAAAAATTAGGCATAAAGTAAATGTTACATTATCCTTTCATAATGGAAGTGCGATGTTTAAATTTTCCAAAGGGCAATAATTTCAAAACTTCAAATAGATGAATTTGATTTGACGTTTGTCATGATTTATTTTATCATTTTTTATTGGTTTTTATCAGTTTTTATATATTATATTTTTATTTATTCAGCCGGTGTTTTATTTATCAAAATGCACGTATATAAATTATAAAGTATATAAACTAAATTATAAAATAAATAATATGTGTAATTAAGACAAATAAAGAACAGATAATAAAGTAATTTTTATTATATTTCATGAAATAATTGTGTACGTATGTAGTTATTAAATTAATTTGTAAAACAAATAAAAAATTAACGCAACGTAAAATAAAGTAAGGTGAATGAGAACAAAAAAATTATTAACCTAACTGCCTGCTTTGCTACTTATCGACTGTTTTGTCGTTGCAAATTATTGGGAATTACGTTTAGGAAATTGTTGCAGTGAAAAAAGGTATTTTTATAGTTTATTCTAATCTAAGCTCCTACAAAATTTTGATATGTTTTTAAAATTCTCCACATTTCTTTGAACTGTATTATAATATATCGTTTGCTTCAGATGTACAACAACAAACAAACATTCACCCTATTTTCCGTTCAAAATTTGAAATTTGATGCATTTATATAATAGAAAAAACTGTATTGAAAAATTTAAGTAAATTTTTTGAAAATGTATATATATAATATATATATCTTGCTGGGGCAACAAAACAAATATGCACAAAATCCTCAAAATACCTTCAGGAGTTGCCCTTCTTTAAGAATTTTCATTGTTTTATTTTTTTTTATTTAATAAATTTTTATGACTTCAGATATTCCCTTTTTTATTTTTATCGGTCTATCTTGCACACATCAATATAAATCACTACTAGATCCCGCAAAAGTAGGTGAAAACATCCATTATTTCTTTTTATCGCTCCATGCACCAACAATAAAAATAGCTTCTTGATCTTTTTCTCTTTCTTTTTAATTTACTGATTTTGAGTGTTAGCATGAAAAGTTGTTTAACGACCTTTTATAAGGTCTGCCAACCCTTTGTTTTTGTATAGTTGATATCGCCACTTGCCTTCGAACCACTATGATTTGGCAAACTACACTTCGACCGTAATTTTATTCATGGAATAGAAGTGAGGCTAGTTTTAAAAATGTAAACAATTTAATTTACGCTGAAAGTTTTTAATTTTTTTTTGCAGTCCACCAATAAACTAATTTGAGAATAAGTTTATATAATGAAAGGACTACTGGACGAAGATAAAGTAAGTAATTTTAAATGTCATATATATTTAATTATGCATATATTATTATGTATATATAAATCATGTATGATACTAATATACATTTTTAAATTATACACTTAGGGCTATTTACCAAACTTAACCGATAGAAGTGTTTTTGATTACGGTATTTATTAGTTCTTTATTTGTTATAAATTCAGTCAATAAATATAATTTCATCAATTTATTTACAATAGGATACGTTAAACGAAGTGTTCATAATTTATCAGAAAAATGGGGTTTTCTTGGAGTTATTTTGGTTTTAGTAATTGGCTGCCTAACCAAATATAATTTAATGTTATTACCAAATGCATTAACTATTAACGATCAGGTGATTTATATAACAGCTAAATGTATTTTAATCAATTAATAACATAATTTAATTATTTGTATATATATATATATAGGAAAAATATCCGGATGCATTTATAGCTGAACGTGCGTGGAAAGATTTAAATATTTTAAATAATTTTGGAACACGACCAACGGGCAGTTATAATAATGAAGTTTTAGCTGTTGATTTTTTTAAAAAAGAAATATCTGACATACAACAAAATGCTAATGCATACCAACGAATTCATGCAAATGTACAAAAAGTTAGTGGTGCTTATTGGGCTGCATTTAAACCCCATGGTATGACAAATGTTTACCGAAATGTACAAAATGTGGTAGTGAAATTATTTGGTCAAAATGAAATGGTAGGACAGAACAATGATACATTAATGTTAAATTGCCATTTTGATTCGGTACCTGGAAGTCCAGGCGCTAGTGATGATGCTGCCAGTTGCTGTGTTATGTTAGAGATATTACGTGTGTTATCAAAACAAAATGTAGTAAATAAATATTCAATAATATTTTTATTTAATGGTGCTGAAGAAACACCATTGCAAGCATCACATGGTTTTATAACACAACATTCATGGGCACCAAATATTAAAGGTAATTTTTTATATTGTTAATATGTGATGGGGGAGAACATCAAGAAATCCAATAAAAATGTTTTTACTCATATAACGTCAGAATCAATGTATTTAATCGTATTTCAATCATTTCAAATTTAATTATTACTGAAGTAAATAATATATTCTTTTATTTCCGTTAGCTTTTTTAAATTTGGAATCTGTTGGATCTGGTGGTAAAGAGATTCTATTTCAAGCTGGTCCTTATCATTCATGGATGGTTGATGTATGGTTTTGTATTGCATAGATAAAATTTAATTCTTTTTTTAATTATTTGACTTTTAGATGTACAAAAATTCAATACCATATCCAAATGGACAAGTAGCTGGTGAAGAATTATTTCAGTCTGGTTTTATACCATCTGATACAGACTTCCGAATTTTCAGAGATTTTGGAAATATTCCAGGTATATCTGATGTTTATATTTTTATAAACATTTATCAGAATTTAAATATTAATTTTATTCAAATCGGTTTTAGGATTGGATGTTGCACATGTTATAAATGGTTATAGATATCATACAAAATATGATAACATAGATTTTATACCAATGGCTGTACTACAACGTACCGGTGAAAATATATTAGCATTAACAAAATTAATTATTAATTCAGAAGAATTAACTATGACTGAAGTAAGTTTGATTAAATAATACAATATAATTATTTATAAATATTGAATGTAAATAATTAATATTTAAACAAATATTTGAATAATTTCTAAAACAGACTGCACCAAAAACTCGTAAAATATATTTTGATGTACTTGGTGTATTTTTTATTGCATATTCCGAATTGCTTGGATCAATTTTTAACATCGAAATTGCAATAGCAGTAATCGGTGTACCATATTTTTTTATGACTAAAACAACAAAAGGTTTGAGGAGTATTAATTTAATAATTGATTGAATTATTTTAATTAAAACAAAATCCTCTATTTTTCAGGAATTTCAACTTCTACAATTAAAAAGGAAATATCTATAGGATTTATCTTACATTTATTTTCCATTGTGATGCCATTTATTACGTGTTATTTAATATCAATTGATTTAAATTTTTTCGATTTAACAATGGCTTGGTAAGTTCATATTTTTTATTTTCGATACGTTATTACGATTCGATATACTTATTGCTCAATTAATAAAAACTGTTCGTGAGCAAACTTACAGAAAAATATAGTGTGGGTAACGTCTTCTAGTTACAGAAATCCGACTAAAGATTTCTACCAATAAAAACAGGATAATTATCGTTATCAGAAATAGACTTGTTACAACGTCAACGGTAGTGTGACTGGAATAGCAGTGGTTTTGCGAAATATATAAAACGATTGATGAATGTATTCTGGTTCCAGATCGGATTGAAAGGAAGTAATGAATTTCTCAAATCACTTAGAGTGTTATTGGGGATAGAAGACAATTGAAAGTACAAATTTCAGTTTCGAATAATAACAGGCTGCGTTTATTAAGTCAATATAATGCTCGACACCAAAAATTTTGCGGAGTGCATGTACGGATTATTGTAAATGGATACATCGGATTGCAGGCCTGCTGAATTTGGTCAAATGGATGGTTGCACATATTGTACTAATTAAACAGTGTGTGGAGTTGCATACACCACTCTATGCATTGTTTGTGGACTTGGAACGTGTTTTTGACAATCTAAACAGGGATTTTCTTTAGATGATTTTTTAATTCCAAATATGATTAAAGAAGTTTATAGAGACGCTGTTGTAAGGTTTTTTCTTTATAACTATCTAATGTCTATGAACTTATAGTGTTGTTAGGCACTTCAAAACGGTTAGGAAAAAGCTGTCTTAAATGCTATTCAGATATTAACCATGTCTAAACACACACAGACATATTCACAAGCGACACGTATTGAATTGAATTAATTAAAACTAACGAAACATAAATACAGACTTGAACGTAGTGTATCTTAAAACGGACGTTATAATTTCATAAAGACGGCGGTTAAGGACAATGACAATGGACCAACACTCTTACGATTAGAATTACTGGTATTTACAGTATTAATCCAATCTACAATATATTTTAATAGTATTTCCATGCATTATGATAAAATCCTTACAAATACATAATCCATACATTCCAAGACACACTGTATAAAAGACATAAGTTTAAACTAAATTGTGAGGTCACTGTGCATAGAATGTCAATATGTATCATAGACAAAGGTAGTAAACACTACAGTCAATTACAAAGGTTTTACGTAATCCAAACGGAAACGATTAGTAATATTAAAGAAATTAGTAATATTATTTTATTGATATGTTGATGATCTTATATTTCATTAATTATCTTATCATTTTATATCGTATCATAAAAGATGATAATAAAAATGTTTGTTTTTATTTTTAGTATTTAATTATATTTGCATATTATTAGTATTATAATTATTTTACAATACATATTTTAAACACTCACAATATAATCTAAATCGAATTATTTCAACAACTCTAAATTTTTCATAGCAAATATGTATACACAAAATCAAAATCTCAAGTATTTTAAAAATTAAATTATGAAATTGAATTTGTTGTTTTGTGCCAATTTTATGCACACACACCCACACATTATCGTAATTTTATTATAATATACTTCTATTTATTTCATTCATCATTTCATCTCTTTTAATAATTGTACATGACACAAATTCACTAATTGTTGCATTTTCATTACAAGTAAATAATTCAGCTTTGTCATACATTTCATAACGAAATGTCCAATCACGTTCTGGTATATTAATTCCATTAGGTATATAATTTGGATCTAATTGCTCTTCTTTCTCATTTAATATTTTATTAAATTGACTAAATTTTTCTGCCTCTGCCAATAAATTATTATAATCTTCACTGCCTGCGAGAATAGTTTGACATTCAGTAGGTAAATATTGCAAAATATTAGGATTATTTGATAAAAGATCAAAATCGCAAGTAATTACTTGTGCAGAATAAATCTGAAATTTATTGTGAAATGAATTACATGAAAAAATTTATTGAATAATATATAAATAATAATATATTTAGAAAAATAAATCACTTGAAATACTCCAACAATTATAAATAAATGTACTAAAGACATTATTAATTTTTTATTTGGCTAAATATTATTCAATTATTAGGTTTATAATCAATTCAAATACAATTAATAAACTAAAGTATATATTTTATGTGTTACAATGTCTTACTCATTTTTTTAAACAAAACCCTTTTTTTTTTTTACTGATTACTTATCATTTTTATATATTAATTCATTATTGTATTTAACAAATTATATTATTAATAAGTAAATAAATATGACGATTTTTAGAGATTAATTTTCACATTATCGTATGGGTTGATTGTTTTCAATGGCGATAACTATAGATAGATAGATATCGCATGGATAAACGAAATTATTTGTATATACATCGTACGCTAATCGATCGTTACTATTAAAAGTTTCAGCATTCAAGTTTTAAATTGATTCTTTTATGAAATAAAAAAGTTCAATTTCTTTGAAAATATTATGTTGGACGCTGTGTTCTACTAATCGCTGGGTTTGTTGCTAATATAGATTATATTGACGAATAGGCATATCGTAGATGGTAATTTCAAAATCATAGAACAAAGCAAACAATATTGTTCACATGATCGTGAACAGAGATAGGATGCGATTCAAGTTACGATTAGTACTAAGTTTCAATATATTTGATAGATGTAAATCATGTGACAATTTGACAAAAACTTTAATAAAATCTGTAAAAATACAATAGATCGAACAGCAGTAAGTAACAAATTGCACCATATAAGTTATAGTTGGCCTACTACCTCTAACAATACCAAGCTGCTGGGAACAATTAACTGATTTTATATTAAATGCCATTTAGGTAATTAAAAATTCAAACAACTTTGGAATGACTCATTAATCGGGTACTTTTACGTTCCACTAAACAGTTTAATGTATGCGTTGGTTACTCAGACATACGCCCACAACAGTACGCCGCTCGCCAAAAAAGACCCTCAAATTAGTCTTCTAAGCGTATGGTTATGAAACCAAAAACATTTCATATAAATGATACATTAATTGTGGAAGGCTACTTAATATATTATATATTACCCATAACATATACAAGTTAACTAATCGTAATTTGTTTGTAGGCATTCCCAACAATACAGAAGCAACGGCCCCATTTGGATAACAGCCGAATCAACAGTCAGCAATATCGCGTCTTATCCAATCACCATGAAACCGATATACATGCATCCGGGTCAATGAAATTTGAAGAAATCAGCATGGTTTTGGTTATTGACTTCATCAAACGGGTTTTTCTGGATTGGCGTCATCTGCGGTGACGCCCTTTAGCTCATTGGCCCTTAGTTTCTCGCTCATATTGATTCTATGTTTCATCATCAAATACAATAGATTTAATTAATTATCTTCCGTCACATTTTTAATGATGTCTTTGGAATAATTAATTCGGTGGAATTTTCGATCATCAGTTAATTGATGTTGACCAATTTTTTCCGATAAAATCTTATGAATTGTTTTTTTTTTTTTTGTATTTCCATGAACTTCATGTGAAGATTTCTTGCTAACTTTCTCAAAATCAAACAATTTTTGAATATTTTCTTCGGTAATCATTGCTGGTGGTCGACCTGAACGTTCATCATCATGCACATCTTCTCCTTCCGCTATGAATAATCGATGCCACTCAAAAACTTGCGTCTTGAATAAATAATTAGTACCATAAATGACATTAAGCATTGCAACTGTTTCATTTTAAAACAAAATTTTATCTTAGTTCTTTGTTGCTTTCGTCATGTAATTTTATCAGTTTTGTTCAGGTCGATTCACAAATAAATAAATCAATCAGCCGCCAATAGATGACGTTACCAGATCCATATATTAAAAAATAATTTCAGTTATTTTTCGGACAGAGAGTGCGTCATAAAGTTATTGATACGATATCTTTTACAGATATGATAAAAAAAAAAGAAATATTTTCTTATTTTTTTTATTCCAACACATTCACGACCGTACAAATAAATATCACCGTTTTGTCACGGAGAGCACAAAATAATAGTATTTATTTTGTATTGTATTATTTTTATTATTGATTTTCGATAACAATAATATTCACATTCACAACAATTAAAATCATTTAAATAAATTAACAAATAAATATTCTACGTATTATATGTGTAAAATATTATGTGTCAATAAAATCTTGTATCATCATAATTCTTTTACGAATTATACAATCAACAAATTCACTTAATATAGTTTCATTTAAATTGCAATCCGTTAAATCAGCCTTTTCATACATTTCATAACGAAATTTCCAATCTCTTGCCGGTATATTTTCACCATTTTGTATATAATTTGGATCTAATTCTTCTTCTCTTCGATTTAATAACATATTAAAATCATTAAATTGAATTGATTCGTCATACATATCGGCATATTCAATACTACCAATTTCAATATTTTGACATTCGTCTGGTAAATATTTTTTAATATCTTCATTTTCTTCAACAAGATCAAATTCACATGATGTATGTGTTTCGAATATCTTAAATTCAATTTAAGAATATATTACTTTACAAAAAGCGTTTTAGAAAAATGAAAAAAAAATGAAAAAGAATTTACTTGAAATAATCCAAAGAATAAACAGAATTTTAGCAATAACATGTTTCTTATGGGAAATGTCTATAAGAAATAACTTATATTTAATTAATGTTTCTTTTTTTTTTTTTTTAGATACTTAAAATGTTGTAACTCAGTTTTGATAACAAACATTGATGCTTTATCAAATTAATTATATTTTTCTGTTTATTTTATTAATAAAACCAAAATCAATTTGATAGATGCGTACCTTATATGACTTACATACGATACTACTTTGATCAAAAAATAACGCGAATCAGTGAAATATAAAACACCAATTAAAGCATTCTAGTTATGCATCAATATTTATTTTGTCACATTCATGCAATTAAATTATTGACAATGTAGAAGCCAATCATTTTAAGCCATTTTTAAAAATCAATATTTTAACGTTTTATAAATTCTATCAGTATTAGTTTAATTTTTAGAATAACATTTAATACAATCTCTTTGTTCAATAATGTCTTATTGCCTATACAAATCACTATCAAACTGATGCACTAAATGACATATCAAGCTGAAAGTTGGGTAAGAATGCACATATAATATCCAACATGTTTCTATTACTATATTCAATATTAATAACTTTATTTAGTTAGTAATGTATTGCCAGTTATGTTCGATATTGTCATCTTGTTGGCAACTTCATGATTCATAAAACTTCTTGTTCTTATCAGTAATAAACTGAACCAAATGAAATTTCACATTATTATATCATTAATAAAATTGTTAGCATGTAAGAAGTTTTGGAAACTTCGAAATTAATGCTTATATCAAGATCAAGTCTAGATATGGTGGATGTGACGTCTCAACCAAACTTCAATAATTTTTGGAAATTGTAATCAAAATTGTTTGTTGCCTTGCATTGTCATATGGTTGAATACAATATCTTTTCTAATTGCCAATTCTCGTTCTTGTATAGTATTGTTAAGTTTGTTTATTTGTAGCATGATGCACATTTGAATTAACCATTTGGTTGCATGTTGAATATAAAAGATAATTCCTTTGTAACCCTATAAAACTGATAACATAGTATTCTTTTGATGAATATCCGTTTTTGATATATATGGTTTGCACTGGTTTAACTTGATGGCTCCACGACATTTTCCGATTTACATTATTGGAAACAATCCATTTTTTCATCGCCATTTATTAATCGTTTCAAAAACGGATCATTTTCGTTCCATTTCATTGATTTAAGTAAATTTCCATACATTGAACGTTTTTTAAGGTGACCAAATTGGTTTTAAGGCTTTTCAATATGCATCGTACTACCCTATACTCAGCTTCTGGATTGGATAACCTGAACGTTGTTCATTTTTGATTGCAAACTCGTATGCTAAAGCTAAATATCAAATTATAACGGAAATGCTTATTTTGATATTCCATTTTTCAACCGCATATTACACAAAAAATATAGAACCGTTCGTTATAAATTGTTCGCTGAGACTGACAATTGCATTACCATGCGTTATGTAACAATTTAGAATTGTTGAATATTCCGAATACGTAAACATACTACGTAAAAGTTCAACTAAAATCATCTATTATTGAAAAATGCAATTATTTTTAGTATCCAATTTAATCGAATGTCACTAGAAATTAATAATAAACATAATTAGTTGTACAGGTGTTTATAAAATGTTATTATATATTATAAATAGTGGTGACCAAAATAATTGATTTTTTTTTGATAACTTTTAAATAAGTAACTAACTATATATTAAAATTAAAACATAATGATTTATTTATTATTTCTTCAGGTATCATCACACAATGTTTGCAATCACTTTATATTCATGTCCAACAATTGCTATTATGTGTTTAATTAATCAAATAAATTTTTCGAAAAAAAATTCACCATTGAGTTTAGGATTATTGGTACAATGTCGTTTTATTGGCATTAATATATTTTGGGGTTTAGCAATTATTATTGGAACATTATGGTCTGGACCATTTCAACGATCACCATATGTATTAACAATACCGTTAGCAATTATTTTAATTGTAAATTTAATTATTGGAATAAGTGGATTGCAAAATTCAAGTAAATATTTTATAATAATTTATATTTATATTATTGATGTTAGTGTATAGTGTTAATTTTGATCTTCATATATTACTTAAATTTTTCTATTGCATATTACCTAATGTAACATTTTTTGTAATGTGAACGCGCCAAATCAAGCAACACACACATATTTATATACTTCAAAGCATAGGTAGTTGTCACAAAGTTTTACATTTCCAGAATATCAAATCAATGGTTGTATACAGATATTTCTATAGGACATATTTTGCATATACATATATGGGATGGAACTTTCTTATGCATGATCACTTAATACATGGAAAACCAAGACAATTCAATCCATGAGAAATTTTTAAGTATATTTGTTGAATGTACATTCTAATTTTCGTAATTTTAGAGAAGGATTCAGTTGACTCAATAGTTCTCGATGCGTCTATTAGAGAGATACCGCGTATGGATGTTCTATTCTTCATGGATTAATCTATAGTGTAATTTTTAAATACTCACATTCATAATTGCAGCCGTAAAGTTTATTATCGCTGATACCAGATGACGAGCCCAGCAATTAGTAAAAATCTTTATTTTGATTTACACTTGGATTTGTTTTGTATATCATAAAACATTTTAATCGAGTCTTTTGTATTAAATATGTTTCACTATATGCAATTAAAACACACTACCAAAAATGTAATTGATTGTCAGTTATTAGTGCAGTATTTGCCACTATAATTGGTGGTGCGTTTTTGTATTGTATATTGTTGCAAAATATGTTCAATGTATAGTTCATTAGGTTGTGGTTTTACTCACATTCTAAATCTCATTTAGGTCTATTCGTTAATATTTTGTGTTGGCACGTGTCCCATATGATTACAATTAGGAATTTAAGCGAAAGAAAAACTGTAGAATAATATCAAATAATTTTATATTTATATTTAGTTTCTATATAATTTTATTAAATATTTATAATATTGTGTATAATAGTTAGAAGTTGGCTTATCATTTATATGATTGGACAAATTTTTATAATATTTTGGTGGACACATTTTTACCATTTAATTTTGGCTATATTCATTCCAATTACTGGACGTTCTGGTGGTGCAATTAATTCCGAACAAACCATTGCATTTTTGTGTTGTGGTTTAACCATATTAATTGTAATGTTTTTGGTATGTCAAATTATTTGTGCCTCAAATATATTTTCTATCTTGACATTTTTTTTTTACAATTTAACAGTTATTATTATTGTTTTAGATACCCATAACTAAATTATTCAATAAAACAGCACGTTTAATTATTTGTTTATTAGCTGTTTATGGAATTACAAGAATTTTATTACAATTTACTCATATTGGGTTTCCATATCGTGATGATTCTGGTGGATATCCAACACCACAACGACTTTTTATAACAGTTAGTTCAAATACAATGTTTTGTTGTTATTATAATTGTTACATCATCACAACCATATGATGATTTTTTTTGTACACATATTTAGCATACTGTACGAACTTTATATGATCAAAATGGTAATGTTAGATACACAGATTCTGGATTTTGGATGAGGGAATTAGATAAACATACACATAAAACAATTGAAAGTTTAACAGCACCATATGTAGTAATTCCACAAGAGAAAAATGAATTATGTGAAAAAGAAATAACTTGTGGATTACCAATTACTTCATTTAAAATATTACAGGCTGGGTAAAATTTTTATAAAAAATAAAAAATATAAAATTACTAAATTAAACAAATTTAAATACATTTAATTAATTGATGTGAAATTTTCTTTAGCGGCTATTGGATTCCAGGTGCAATGCCAGTTATTACAGCAGAAGGTGATTTGAAATTATATTCATCGACTCAAATAGAAAATAAACGTAGAATGCAATTTATTGTGACAGGTAATGTTTATATTATATAAAATTAAAACACTCTTCATATATTACACAAAATTATATAACTTGTATATATATGGTATTATCGGTAGTGCCACACAGTTTGAAAACTGTTGTAAAAGATATATCATTTACATTAATATCTGTATATTTAACTGTCGGATCGAAATTCCTACATTAATATTTCGCCAGATCAAAAAAGGTTAACTATTAAAAATGCATTCATTATTCAATTGTACAATTGTGCGATTGTAGATAGTGACTGAGTAGATTATCATGCAACAAACATCAACCGTTTTCATATCTATATTCTAGACGAATTCTGGACATCAAATGTTTAAAAACAATTGTAATTGTTTTGTCCAGTTGGAACAAATTTATGGTTAATACTATTAATATCGAAGATTATGTAATGTGCATTGTTTTCATAATTCTATATGAATGCAATTTTTAATTCTTTCTCTAAGGCCACGTTCAGATGACTGATGTTTTTGAATTTCATTTGAAATAAATGTAAAAATATTGAAATTAAGAATTATAACTAGCCAAATATACAGGTGATCTAAACTCTTCCTAAGCCGTATCATTTTAGTTAGTTTAGAAAATGTGTAGAGCTTTTGACTATTAGCCGATTGATGTACAAGGTTTATTACACATTCGTGATTACATGATCCCACCACATGATCTCACACACAAACTCATCAATTAAAATTTTATGAGAGTTATGATTATCTTTGAATGTTGGTCGACTGCTACTCCACGTGATTTATATAGTTATTATTGATAAAAAAAATTAATATTTTATTCGATATGATTTCAGGCAACTATTTAATGTCTCTTCAAATGCGTCCAAAAACTGGTGTTAATTTAACAAATTGGGATATTACAAATGATGTACCTGAACAAAATGTATACAAAGAACATAGTGCATATTTAATATTAATAACACATGGTTTAGAAGGACCACCAATGAATATTACGGTTGATTTTCAAGTAAACTACATATGTAGATAATAGAAATACAAATTTAATTTATATTTACTGTTTATATTTTATGTTTATTTTTCAGGTAAATGATGAAAATCATGTGGGACCATTGGTTGATATAACATTAACAACAATACATTGGGAGTACCATAAAGATCATACATCCGTTTTTGCTGAACTATTAGCTAAAATACCAAAATGGGTATTTACTGTACCATCAGTTGCTTCCTTAAAATCATGGACTTTTTAATTAGTATGTAGTTGAATTTTTTTTTCAAACTTTAATCATAGCCAAAAATATACGAAATAAATAAATAAATAATAATAAGAGCTAAATTATATTGAATTAGAATAATTGATATGTAACAAAATGCTCATTTTACATATCAAAATCATTAATTTAAATAAAACTTAAATTTTAAATAATTGGTTAAAAAAAGATGTAGTAGGGTAAATGCACTAGTACTCCTCAGTTCTGTCCTGTGTCCAGTCGCTATGGGGGTCCTATGAAGTACTAGTCCAATATATGTCCTAACATTTTCTGATGCAGTAAAAGTTTCGTTTAATAATAATTAGATAATTATTTATGAAATACTTCTTAAAAGGGTTATTATGTTAATGTAATGTAATGAAGTTAATTGATTATACATTATTAATTGTAAGTACATTTATTCATATAGAAAGAAATGTTTACATTAATAAATAATTTTTCTTATATCCTTATAATGTATCTTAGTTTATATATATTTGTTCATTATCATTTTTTACTCTGCGTGTGTGCATACAGCATCAATAAAAAAGCGTCATCTTGTTCTATTTTGAGTTAAAGTCATTATGTACCGCCACTTTTTAAAATGGGCTTTGACCCCTGAATCTGCATCACGTACCCCTAAGTTGATCTATCATAGATGTGACCGCTTAAGTTTCGTATATAATAAGACATTTTTTTTTGAATTTGGTATTGTGATATTGTAGAACCGCAATGCCGTTGCCCTCACTGCGTTGGTTACGTAGACCTGCCACAATGACGCTGTTACAAAATCTTTCACCAAACTTTACTTATTACCTTGTAATCGAGTTTACATAATTAAAATAATTTAAAAATAGTATATTTATTTAATTTGGACATGGTCGTTACAGAAACAGAAAAGTCTTTTCCTTTTTTGTGGACATTTTTATTTTAATTTAATAATTTCATTTCATTCATTTCGCTTCTCATCACTTATAGAAAATTATATCACGTAACGTCAACGTCAAGTCAGAAAACAATCTAATTTATGGTAAATGTAGCTCAACTACATATCATGGAAAGAACCATATAACTTCATTGTTTCTATTTCATAGCGCAGTGTGCACAGCATCATTATGATTCTACCATTACTTTGGGCAGCAATAAGTAATTTGAAAGTGATCACTTTCCCCATCTATACTGCTGATAACGATAAACACAAATATTATATTTAATTTTTTATATTTTATATTTATATCAATAAAAAAAAAGGCCAATATCATTTTCTTATATTCTAAAAACATTAATTATATTACTAATACATATAGTAAGAATGAGATTATACTGCAAATTGATTATGAAAAAAAATGATTCATATATAAAATAATAGTGTTTTGGAAGATACAGTCATTTTATTATTATTATTAATAACAATAATAATAGTAATAATAATAATAAAAATAATAATAATAATAATAATAAAAATAAGAGCCTTTTTTATTTGTTTAAATTTGCAGTGTATATAAAAATAAATAAAAATATATAGCTACCACAATAAAATGACAAAACAATTACGAAAGAGAGCTACCATTTATATAAAATAAAATTAATGTAAATTTTGCGTATAGGATATACTATAGAGGTACCAGTGTTCAGTTCCTAACCAGTCTCTAGACCTTTATAAGAAAAAATAGTACAAAAGTTCGCATACTAATATTTGTGATATTTTTTCTTATACTGGTGCCTCTACCTACCCCTATATAAAATTGACCAAATTTGACAAAAATTTAATTGGCTTAAATATCAACCTATAACCAAATAATTTTTTAATAATACATATATGTTAATATAATTATAATTATATAATTTTCTTTTCTATAAGTGCTGCCTGTGCATATGACTAAATATTTTAATATAATTTCAACAGTGGTTCACCACCTGAGCGCAATAACTATCAGTTTTCAATATCACTATATTTTTTTTATAACCTGTGTGCAATTAAACTACATTGAGTGTTCACCAAACTAAATTTTCCGAAAAAGCTATTTTTATGGAAAATTATTCTTTTGGATTATGTTTCATATTTTTAATGAATTTCTAATTTCCTCAACGGTTTTTTCAAAATATAATCAATTTTCAATCTTTTATAGTATGGATTTTTAAAATCGATTAAGGACATGTTTCACTTGGATATGACAAGTACATTTATTCACACACGTATTATTGTTTAAATTAGATAAACGTATCTTAGATGGAAACATATAACGTACGTATGCGGAGTCGACGTTATGCTCATATTTTTAATCAATAATACGAGGTGTGAATGTGTTTGGCATGGCCGGTAGAAACATAGACTAGCCCGATTTTCTATCCTATGTCAGTAAACAATCATAGAAATTTGTGATTCTGTATAAAGTGAATATCGAAATGGTACACACAAATTATACAATATCATTATTTCATACATAATTTCACTGATATTAAACAGAAAATCGACCGTATTTGCTGTACGCTTAAAACAATTTGTAAAATCTATTCTATGAAACCATGGAAATTTGAGTATAATTTAAAAATATTTTTATATAAAAAATTAAAAATTCGTTATAAATATAATACCCTAATAAAAAACAAAGTCATTATCCATAAAAGTTGATTTTCCGGAAAATTTAGTAAGTAAACACCCATTTTTTTCAGTCCACTTCCAAACTGGATATAAGTAAAATATAGTGATATTGTAATCTGAAAACATTTTTCACGTTTTTCGCTAATGAATTTGAATATTAATAATAATAACATAAAAATTTAATTATAAAAAAAAAGTCACTTTCTAAAACTACAGAAATTATAATTTTTCATAATTATATTCTTATAATTCTATAATTGAATATTGGATTAACATAATTTTGATTAATTTTTTTTTTCTTATGTGTTTAATAATTATAATTTTATTAATATATTTCGCCTCTAATTTATATTTTACGTAATTAATAATTTCCTTACTCGTATATAATATAATGTATTAACATTATACCGTATCATTGGGACTTTGAAATTCTGATAATGCATGAATTGGATTTTGTGTTTTCTTTTGGGAACCTTTTCGTACTTTGGCTCGTACTTCTTCAGGTTTTTCTGGGCGTACCAATGGTTTTTTTTCCGGTGCTTTCATTTTCCAAACAACAATTGGTGACTATAATAATATTGAATAATTTGAAAATAAAATATAATAATTAATTAAATTTATAATTATATGACAATTTAAAAACAAATGTGTTAACAACAAACATTTTAAACTAAATAGCTAGAGAGTGATACGTTGTAATTTTGATATCTACACCTATAATGAATCTGATTTTTTTTCAAATATGCATATGGTGTCTCAGATTACGAAAGCCAAACGACAATACTGCGTTTTGAGGGTCATTATAAGTGGAACAAGTTATTTAACATTTTGGGTGATTCGACTTCGTTACAAAGTATCATGAATATTACAGAATATTTATTAAATCCCGTTTCGCAATCCCCTGAGTCCAAATCTCAATCGAATTGATTATTATCATTATCATATGGAGACCGTTACTATCTTTCCAGCAAATTTGGAATTCTGGTTGTGCAGATACTTAACTGAATATTAACCAAATAGTATGCTTAAGTCGAAAAATAAAAAAAAAAAAATTTTTTTCCCAATGAGCTAAAAAATATGTCCCACACTTAGGCTTTCTTTTTGCTGTTTTCATTTGACACTAAAGTGATCAAGAAGTTCCAGGGATTTTAATAAAAAAAACCACAACGATGAAGTTATAAAACATAGAACCAACTACGAGAATGTGACGGATTACTGGTTCCAGACACACATAGGCATTCACACGAACCAACACCATAAATAGAAATCTTTGATTAATGTTTGTGTCTAGTCATAATAAAATATTTCGTTCATGGTGTTCTGAAATATCAAAATGTTGAAACTACATTTGCAGTTGATTATTTTATGAGACGGACGTCTTCCAACATTGAATTAATTTCTTTATCTAGAAAATACGTATGTAATTCACAGCATTTAACTGCAATGGTAAAAAATGAGAAAGAAAACAACGCGATTATTAATAATGGTAACCCACACATTTACACTTAATATGTATTGCAACAATTCGATCGCGATCAGTCTGTGAGTTTTCAGCAGATCTGGTATGTAAAGTGTGTAAATTCTGAATACAACCTCTGGTCAAGTGTGCTTCATCCGTCCACAATACATTCCGAGCTAAATTTGGATCCATACGAATGGTATATCATACATTCATCTACTAAAACGAACAAGTTTTCATAATCACACGATAACAGACATTGCAGACTTCATTTTTTTTCAAGTATCTGTTTTCTTGTTGTCATATGGTCTCTATAGGTGCTTGATTAATTTAAGAAAACGTTAAAAGGAGTTTATTATTTATTGGGATTTTGGATCCAGAATTATGCGAAACATGGATTTAGTGAAAATTCGGTTATTTTCGTGTAACATTGTAACGAATTCGAATGGGTAACATTCTCGATTCAAATTGCCCAAAATACTTAGTATTGGCATATGGCTAGCGCTCCGTAAATACTACACCAATTTATTTGAGTATATTAGTTTTAGGGTGTACAAAAATTAGTAAGGTTTGGGAAAATTGTAATTCATCAAGTTCATATTTTTGAATTCCTTGACTTGAATTACTAATGGCTAAAAATATATAAATATAAAACATCAAAAATAATGTGTTTATATAGTTAGGTTAATTCAAATGGAATAGCAATAAGGACATTTTATGACTTACATTATGGCAATTGGAAAATGTTCAATTTATTTATATGTTTAAATCGCAAATTGAAATGCTTTCGTTCATCAGATTATATGTGCTATCAGATTATATTATTACGCTATATTGTTAGATAAATTTTTGAAAATTAATCATAAAATGGTAATTTTTAAATTTCAATCAAAATAAAAAAAAAGTAATAAACAACACGTATTGAAACGATATTCAGTGTCTTTTTTTTGCAATTCATATGGCAACCGATTTCCTTCCTTTTGAATCTTATCCATTCCATGTAGTTTTACTAACATAATTGCTGTACAAGTTCAAGTATCACTTTGCGGCTCTACCACCACGCATATAAGAATGGTGCAATCAACTGACAAATATTTCATATGAAAATAAACAACATTTACTTTCGCTTACTGAACATCTGTTATGTTTGATATGTTTTTGTGTCAGAGAGAAGCGATTTGCGGCAAGCTTTGATGTTTTTGTTACATTTTAATAAAAATGTTTCTAACATTCAATGAATGGTTGTTAAAGCGTTTGATGAACATGCCTCCACAGAACGAACATATAGAAATTAGTGAAATCGGTAAGGGGTAGTGCATAATGCCCGTGGAAGGCTAAAAAAACTGTCAATAGTGATCAATACTATCAAAAATAATCATTTTGCAGATCAATACAAGAAAAATGATAAGAATATGTCAAAAACACGATAAATTGTTTATGCAACACAATTCTCGACCGCATGGGAAAACATTGTAGCTAACAATGGTAATTATATTCAATAAAAAATATTTATGGGTTTTCAAATATAAACGGAGTTATCTTTAAATAAAAAGATCGTCAGGTAACATTTTCTAACCTTGTTAGACGTTTTTATGATGTAAAATTTTTGATAAATTGTTCAGCATCTTTTGTTTTCCTTAATTCCATTATTTTTATACGAGTGTTTAGCCCATAACGGTGTGTGCAGACATTGCCAATCTTTATAGTAACGCCCAATACCGATTGTTGCAGTTGGATTATGACATAACAATTCATATAGAAGACTCATGGCACATTGAAGTTTTCGTTGATTTTCTTACTCAGTTTCAAATTTTTGTAATTTCGTATTTGTAAATTATGAAATATAGTATATAAATTTCGAATGTTATTTTGGAACTATACGTAACAAGTTCCTTGGAATGATAAACATATGGCGCAGTATTACAGACCTGCTATGTTTGGCCAGATCAAATTCGTTCAAATTGTATTGGTAGCAGGTGTAGCAACATGGAATAATAGAAGCAATTTAAAGGAGTACAAAAACAAATGATGGTTATTCTTATTATTCCAACTTCCATTTTTTAGTATTTCTACTTTTTATCACTTAAAACGATATCTATTTAAATTATCAGTATTAAAAATATGATGATGATGATGATGATAACATTAACAAAGAATTATTGATTTTATGTATTTTATAACAATAAATTAAATTAGTAAATTATAGTTGTGAATATTATAAGTTTTAATGAATTCTGCATGCAAATAAAAAATATATTTACAAATTCAATTTTGAATCAAAAGCTAAATAAACAAAATAAAATTAATTTATTGAAATAATATTCAGAACTATAGCTTTACTTACGTAGTTCTGAAGTAATCATCCAAATATATATATATTTGCATGAATAAAAAATAAATTACCGTACTTTTTATTTCTTTTTTTCAATTCAAACTTAAAATTCACTTAATTTCAATGTTTTTTAGAGAATTGATTTTTCTTTTTAAATTAAAATAATAATTAAAATTGAAAAAAAAAAAAGACTAAATTTTTATAAAAATATGAATAAATATACTTACAGCAACAACTCCTTGTCTTGTGTATTTTGTTGAAGCTACATATGAATATTTAACAGTTGAAACAACAGCATTCATTAAATTTTTAGCTGCTTGAATTAATGATGTTGCACTGTCCAACTGAAAACATTCAATAATTAATTATGTAAATTTAAAAAAAAATAAATTTTGTGCATTAAAACGTATGGAAAAAAAATCCTTACTCCAGAAACGATTAATTCACCACTAATATTTTGTACATCGGCTTTAACTTTTGATGTAATTTGAATTTGATGACAATATAATGCAATACGTTGTAGATATGCTAGTAAATCTTTTTTTGTACTACTTTCTGGACACTGTTCAGCAATTTCTCTTGTTAATTTATCCAATTTGGTACCAGCTTCTGAAATTTTCTTTGCTGCATTAATAACATCCATTGTAGTTTTTAATGGACCACGACCACTAAAAATTTTAATAATTAATATATATTTTATTTTGAATTAAATTTTGTAGTTTAAAAAATACCGTGTAAAATCGGTCATTTCCATCATAATCATACACATATGTTTAGCAAGAAATATAATATCATTTCCGGTGTCATCCCATTTTGCAACTTCTGAATCAAATGTTAATTTTTCCCGTCGGAATAATTCAACTTGTTGTGCAATTTTTTGTTTATCCTCTTCAGTCATTTTGCGCATTGCTTCCTATAATATACAGATAACACATTATCAAATGATTTATTCAATAACTAATTATATACAAATATATAAATTTTAAAATATTTACTCTTGCTGTTGTAATTCCACTAATATCAGGATATTCATCAACGGTTCCTTCACCAGTATGTGCACTTGCTATAATATTGATTATACAAAAAAGATTTATTTTATAATTTTCAAATTATTTTTGGTACAGTGACAATTCTATTTTATATTAACTATATTATTTATATATTACACAATTACAACACAAAATGACACTAAGCAAATAATTAAATTAATTAAAAATATAAAGAATATAACATTTTAAAATAATAAACAAAACATAAAAAGCTATTACATCTACTACGAGTTTCCAATGTCATGTCTTCAACAGGTTCAAATTCAGTGTCTGTGTCCAAGTCTTCGGAACTCTGCAAACAAACACAAAAAAAAAACCAAGCTAAAAATTAAATGTTTACAATAATTTTACTCTTACATTTGCTTCTAGTTTCTGTAGTATAATGTTCATCAAATTCAATATCTTCAGGATCTAAATCTTCCTCATCCTGGTATTTGTTTGTTTTAACGTTAAATATATTTTATAATTTAATTATTGTTAATATTGCAGAGAACAATATAAATATTTAATAAACATTTTAAAATAACTTGTAAGCTCGAAAAAACAAGAATTACAATCCAATCACAGATTTAAATATTATTGTTACTAATTGTGAGTTTTAAGTTCACTTATGTGTGGTATATAATGAGTTTCAATGTACTTAAATGAAATGATTTGAATTTATAGTGATTTCAATGATGTCAAAGGGCTTCATTACTAATAATTCAAGAATAATAATAACATAACGAGCTCGACCAAGAATACACTGTTATATAATCATAAATATTAAAAAATTGATAATTATATTATATGTATACATATGAAATGTCGATGTCACTAACAGCTGGCGCAACTATTACATATGATTGGGTCAATAATAATATCATATAGAGGGTGGTAAATATATGTTATTAAAATTCAGTATATCAATAAACATGATGTGTAAACAACATAGATTTTCATAGTATTGAAAATGTCTAGTTTTGTACTAGATATTGAGCATTTGTGATACTAGGCTTTGTTTGAAGAATATGAGTGTGGTAAGTTTTCGATTGTTGTATTGGTCACGTCAAAAGTTTTTTCGATTTCGATCTCAACTACAAAGGCCGTGGAAAATTACCGAAAAAGGGAACACTGTATTATGATCTACTAAATCTTGGTGAAACGGTGACTGGCAATCGCTACCAATCATAATTGATGGAATTTAACTAAACATTGCAGGAAAAACGATCAGAATGGGTCAGTACACGGAAAGTGATTTTGTTCAATGACAATGCCCGAAAGCATGTTGGAAAAACGAGTTCCAAAATATTTGAAAACACATGACTGAGATACCCTACTCAACTTCGCGTATTCATCATAACTTGTTTCCTACTAAATATCACATATTTCGATCGATGCAGCATGATCTTCCCCAAAGACAATTCAATTATAATTTGTATCCATGAATATTTGGCCTCAAAATACGAAGAGTTCTATCGAAGAGGGATTTATCATTTGATAAAAATAAGAGTAAAGATCATACCTAATTATTACCATTACTGCGATTATTAGATTTATTCATTTTGTTATTCATATAAATATATTAATGAGAAATAAATCGCCATTTCATATGCATTACATTATTTGCTTAGGTATACAAAAACTGAAAATATTTCGACGAATAATTACTGTTTGGAGGAACTTCATCATTACAATACACTTCAAATGATTAACTGGTGAAGACATAGAAACGATGTACAATTGATTATGAATGGAATTCGTTTTCAAACTGATAAAAATTTTATAATGGAAAACTTAACATGAAAAATAAAAGCTACTGGAAGAGTGTGCCACATCCTGTAAACTGTAACCTATACTAAATTGGGAGAAGGCGAAAAGTTTACTTAACTCTAACAGAGAAATTATACGATACTTATATATATAAAAAAAAATTGTTCTTCATAAAACTGTAAAAGAAAATTTTTAAAGATTAAGACTATGTTTTCACTGGTTATGACAAAAATACGTATTTTAGATGGAAACACACACGGAAGATTTAACTGGAATTAATCATACGTATATGAATGTGATTGTCATACCAAATAGTATCATAACCTAATGATAGTTTGGTTAATAATACAGTATAAAATTTAACTCCATAAAATTTTAAATATTTTACATATTATTACTTACTCGGTTCATTAATACAGCGCGACGAATTTCTCTTACACCATCGTAAACTAAACGTGATGCATCAATAAAATCATTTTCATCAACATCTTTTGGTGAATTAGCTGCCAATGCATCAACAGCAACATCAACACGTTGTGCAAATTTTGCCATAACTATAATAAAAATTAAGTATTTTTAATGTTATTAGGTCGACATAAGTTTTCAAAGAAACAATACCTTGATCACGTAAAACTTTAACAGCTTCCAAAACACGTTTTGTATAAATACATGGTTCATAATTATCCATTTCGGCTTCTACAACATTACAAACACGTGCCGAACGTCCTTGGATGGCACCGGCTGTGTTACGTAAATCTTGTGCATCACCTTCTTGTAATGCTAACACACATTTGTTAACATCTTCCAAGATATGATTTTCTATAATACGAAAAAAAAAAAACAAAGAAAAATTTATATTTTTAACTGTAAACCTGTAAAAATTATAATCAATTACCTGAAACAGCCAAAAAATCATCTATTGTTGTTATATCATCAACTGCATCAGTTAATATACGAACTTGATTTTCCCATGACAAACGATATGCTTGCATATTTTCTTGTGCAACTTTAGAATTTGGCCGGGCTGCCAATATTAATGCTGCATTAATAACTTGTGGACACAAAGTTTCGATTTGTGCTGCTGCATAGCGTACCATTTTTACACCATCTTCATTATTTGACATACTACATACTAAATTTGCTACTTCAACTAATTTTTCAGCATGTTTTGTAAAAACTTCGGCTTTTTCACGTACTCGTTTCTCATTACCATTTTTAGCTGCTTCAATTAAATCTAATAGTGGCATTGTTGTTTCTAAAAATGAATCAGAAACATGATCAACAACAGCTTTGCGTAATTGACGTCGTAAATCACGTGTTTTACGACACATTTGTTCGATCGCACGATTCAATCCTGGACTTTGTTCCTTTTGTCCCATCTACAAATTTAAAACAATTGTTGTTATCAATAATTATCATTTTATGTATGTATTTCGATTGTTGTAAATGTTTATTTAGGCGAATAAATCCAAGTATTTGTTAGAATAAGTGCATATTAATAATAATTATGAATCATCCGTTTAAAATTTAACTAAAAAAACCAAAGTGCTTATGGAAGTTAGTGAAAAAATGTATAGTTATATGTAAAATTTTACTATATATGTAATACACATTTGTTAATTAAAGCTACAGTTCTTTTCAAAATAAAATTGATTTAAAAGTTATGACTAGCCAATATTTTGCATAAATTTTATGATACCCCACATACATTTATAATATTGCATAATTATTATAGATAAAGTTATGTAGATTTATTATTGTAATTACTGAACCTGAACACCAGTGTGAAATGTTGAATATAATTCTACATGGGAATTTAAAATATTTCATATTATATAGTGTTTTTTTAAGAACAATGCTTTATTCAATAGAGATAAGTGGAGCTACTAAAAAAAACATATTACATTTGTTTTTAGATTTCTTATCATTGCTATAATTTGACAAATTATCATTAAATGTATCAAGATTCAAGACTTCAACATTGCTTACAATGATGCATGTGTATTACACACATTATCTTATTGATAACACTGGACATATAGTAATTATTAAAAAATTAAAATTGTTTTCCACAATTTTGATAATTCATTCATATTCATATTCTGTATTTTATTTAAATTTAAAAGTTGTATCGCACTTAAAAAAAACAACCTATACATATTACATTAAGTGATCAATGACATTTTAACTTTTTATTATTGCTAACGTTAAGGAATTATGTATAACTTTAGAATGGCAAACACAAGCGTTATAATCGAATTATAGGATTCATTAAACTAACCTATTGTTTAACAATTACTTAACTAATGAATTTATTTGAAATGATTAATAATTTATTCTTGGCAGCTAATATCTACTAATTTTTTATTATACAGACTTTTTATCTGTTCTAGTGTGTTTGTCAGTACAGAACATGATTAAAATATAAATTACGTGTATTAATTAGACAATTATTGATAAATAAAATAAATTTTATCAAACATAAGGCATTTATACACAGACATCGTGTAATCGTCAATTATTGCTTTTGAGTTGAAACAAATATGATCAAAATCATTGCATTAAAAATTGTAATGTTCAACATGTTTACACTTCTTTTGATATGCAAACAAACTGCAAACAATTGCCATTATTAAGTAGAAATTATAGTCAAATTGATGAAACTCTTTGGATAAATTAAATTCAATGATACGAAATTCCAATAAGCTATTATTTTGTTTTTGTTATTACACTCAATCAAATATTAAATCCCGTTTATTAGAACATGCGTAAAGAATCATTTCTGTACAGAACCTCTAAGAAATAAAAAAAAAATGCAGCATTTATTTTAGAAAGTTAGCGATATCAGGAATTTAGGATATTATATTTTAGTTATACAATCACACAGATTACAAAAATATATATTTTTCTTTTACTATAAATTACCATTTTATACGCCCTTGCTGCAAGTAACTTTAATTTTATAATATTTAATTTTATTTAATGTATTGTAGTATATTTAAACAATATTCAGAAAGAAGAAGAATTATGTAAATAATATAAAATCAATAAGAAAAATGAACACCAATATAATTAATTAATGAGCTTTTTTAATTTTCTACTTACATTAGACATATACTCCGATAACAAATCTTGTAATGCTTGACGCACAGCATTACATTCAGCAACAATTCTTTCACGACGTTCATCACGTGTACAATCAGCATCAGCCATTAATGCTGCTGCACTTATAATACTCTCGAGGCGCTCTTCAAGTGATGGACGTGATCGTACTTCATTGTATGCTAATGGATCCATAATAACACCTTCCTGAAAGTTAAAAAAAAAACAAATTAGAGAATATAAATTTAGGTCTGTTTATTTAACATAATTTACATCAAAATCATCTAAGGCAGCTGCCAATTCACCAGCTCCACTATATGCATCTGTTGGTTGACCGGATTTTCCTTGAGCTACATCACTTATAGTATTAACAGCTTCACACACTTGTTTTAAAATATAATCACGATTGACTTTTGCCAAATCTAATTCCGGATGACGTACATAGACTTTTGAAGCTGTTAATAGCATAGTTGAATGTTTTTTTAAAACAGCACGTGCAGCAGCTAGATCATCACGAAGTTGTGGATCTTTTAATTCTTGTTGACGTTTGGCCGCTTGTTTTATTAATTCGTTAGCGTTTCGTCCAAATTGCTAAAAATAATAAAAATTTTATTGCAAGATTTAATAACTTTACTATAGTAAAACTTGTAAATTGTAAACAAAAAAAAGTCGTATGATAAATTTTTCGGTCAACTGTTGGAAATGAATTTAATTCAATTAAGCAACGTGAGTCACGAAGAAAGACGTTGGACAAAAATTCCGTGTTTTTCTTTTGGGTTCGACCCAGATGATTTATTAATCAAGGGTATAAGCTATAAAAATCTTTTATTGTATTTTACTGTAGATTAAAATCAAAGTATTTAATTTTTTTTTTTTTGTATGACCTTATGATAGATGTAAAAATTGAACATTTATGATTCAAAAATATTGATAGCTTTTAAATTTTAATTTTAATAAAAAGTCCATCATTAGGTCACAAAATAGAATCAGAAAATACAACAAAATTAAATATTTGTAATGCACATTGGACCACCTTTGGTATCTAGTATTTATACCTAATATATATTTATATAATTACCCTCATATTGTTCAACAATTCATCTTGACTGGATGCATTTCTTAAATTATTTAAATCATCTTCAACGACATGCAACGATTTCAATAACAAATGTACATCAACCATATCTGCCAATATTAATAGACGAGTTACAGCTGATAGCAGGTTTCTGGCAGCACGTACCATATTTCCACGTTTCAATGAACTGCATGGATCTTCAGAAAATTCACGTGCAGCAATACTCATTGCATCACCAGTTTTTCGTACCTCATCAACAGCTGCTAACATTTCTTGTGTTATATCGGGATTTTCATAAGCAATTTGTTCGCCACGTTCAATAAAATTTTCTGTTGCCTTTTCTACAGCAGCTACAAGAGCACTTGCTCGTTTTGATTTACCTATAAAAAAATTTCGATCAATATAAATTTTAACAGATTCAATATATTTTATCAATAAGCATAATTCTCTAAAAATTTTAATAAATAAATAATAATAAATTAATAAAATTTTTATAACATAAATAACAAAAATAAAAAAAAAATAAATATAATATTTATTATTAATTACTAAGAAATGATGACTAATCGATATAACAAAAATGTTAAATGTACAAGCAGAATACATTGTAGGGCAGATGCACACCACACCTATAATTTATAAAAAAAAAATATTCTTTTACAGACCTTTTTTCTTTTTACTTGGACCTTTTGTATTTACAAGTGTAGTTACTTGCAAAACAAGTGGTTCTAAAGTTTTTTCCACAGACATTGTTCGTATTTCCAAATTTTTTGGATCCCATTTTAATGCAATTTGTCCAAAATCAATAGTTCCCATATTGTTTGTTGAATTTTTTTATGTTGCCTCAGTCTCAAAACTTATCTTTATTTTAATTATATGAATTAATATTAATATTAATATTTTACTAATATATACCAATAGACTTTTATCCAAACTATACAATTATTTGTATAAAATGTTTTAATAAATTTTAACACTTTTAATTCTAACTTATTTATTACTTTTCCACCTTTCTCGAACAAAACTAGAATAAAATAAAGGGAACGTCTATTCTTTTTTCTTTAAAAACCAAAACCAGCAGTACCAACAAAGAAAAAAGAAACAAAAAGATCAAATTTAAAGAAATCGTCTAAAATTGAAAGCGATGTTTTTGATTTTTTTCTATGATTGATTGACTTTTTCAAAGGACTACCCACCATTTTATTTCCGAATATCATAGACTTTATCCTTACCTGCAGCACAGACCACAACCTAATACTTTTATTTTTATAGTGAGACCATAATCAGAGTTATTTTGCGATGTCCACTTATAAAATTTTTTTTTTGTATTTCTTAAATGTTTTTAGAATGAAAAATTATAAGAAAAATAATGTTTGTACTGAATTCATCGCGAGGACCTGCCGCAGACTAGGTACCTATTATAAGGACACAGTTTAGGGTATAAATAAATTAGATTGAATTAATCTCAAGAAAGAATATTTTCATATATATTTTTATAACCATATAAAGCATATAACAAAACAATAAGTTCACGCATCCAGATATATCCAAAATACTATTTATAGCTGCAATCCCGCATCAGCGTAAAAAGGCCTTTAAAATCATTAATTTGGAGAGTAAATTTGGAAACACTCTAGGATAACTGGAACCTAGAACGGAGCACGAAGAATTGTAGAGTTATATGCAGAATGGTAGAATATGAATGCCATCAGATTTAGTGTAAGTTAGAAAATCTCAGGTATCAACCATCCGATCAAAAGATTAGCTGTTGCTTGGATGTATTAGTATAGAGATTCACAAAAGAGACGTACCATGTTCCACTTCACTGCGTCGCAGAATTAAAATTACAATATGGCAGTATTTGCAAACTATCAGTAGTCCATGGTTTGACAAAAACTACTTGAACTTATAATAATAGCAAACCACAGTCTAACTGACAAAATGTCTCTGAAGTGAAACGTTCTTGTAGGATCATCAATCATATCTGTTTTAAAACATATACGATTCACGCCTAATACAAGTAAGATCCACCGAAGTCGTACTAAGCAGAGTTATAACCACATCTTTCTAGAGTATGAAATGAAATGAACTCATCACTTATAGAAATATGCAGTCCTGACTGCAATAAGACACAATATAATTATACATATGATACATGAACAAAACCGTCCTTTAACACTAAAAAAAGTATAACTAGAAATAGGTGAGTGTAAGTGGAATAAGGAACTAATTGTGAGTATAAAATGTACAGTGAAAGTAGGAAACTTCAAATATATGGTATACCGTTTATATCGTTGGTGTATACTGTTCACAAATTATAGGAGTGCATACATAGAGCAATACCTTATTCAAACGATTCAAATATAACTATATGCAAAGAGGTCAAATGTCTAGGAGATATAGCATAGAGATAATAAACTCAGAAGAAACATAAAAAAAAGAACTCAAATTAGCACAACATGCGGATAATGTGGTTTTGTAAAAGGTTGTTGAGTATTCTTTAATGTTTTTTTTATAATATGGTGTTCCGCGAACAGACACTGCAATTTTTATAATATGATACTGACTATTAATTATGTCTAAAAATCACAAAGAAATAACAAAATATATAACTGGTCACTGAATGAGATTGCAAAGCATTGAGGAAAATTTTCGTGGAAAAAATCCATATATTTTCCATAGAAAAAATATATTGGAATTTGTCCAAAGAATGTACATAGATTTTCCACTTAATATAATAGTACTTTATTTAGATCAATTGAAATTTTTAGATTGTAAGGGTAATATGTTCAACATACATCTGCGGTATTGTATTCATAATTTATTTCACCAATTATCCAAGACAGTGGTTCAAATTTTGTATATTTCCCTTATCTACATGTAATATTCATTCTTTTTAATTTATTTTCATAATTTTTAAAACAACCAGCAACTCAAATCTATGTATTTCCTAGTAATTTTGTAAGACTTTTCATGGATTTTAACCGCGGTTTTTTGTTCATGTTTATTACAAAAAAAAATGCACAATCGATGAATTTGTGTCATCGTTCAGCATCTTCATTCGGTGCTCATATAATGTCTAGTCTATTGACAAAAGATTTCATCAACCCGCGATTTGGCTTCATCGTCATAAGAAAATTTATTCTGCTAATACGGACAATTCACGGGTGTTACTTGCCAAAATACATGGACGATCGAAAGATATTTTTGTGCTCTGATATTTGTGTGGATCTGTTCACAAAAAATATGAATATAAATTCTCTACCGATATTCTGTTGGATAATAGCAACGAGAAATACTTCTATGGAGAATCCTGTGAAAATTATGCGGACAAACTACAGACAGTGTTACTAGGGCAGATGAAGGAAATCAAAAAAACATAATAAAAATTTATATTTTATCCACAAAGAATTTATTTCAAACGGAAGTGTTTGCTAAGCCTCATTCTTCACAAATATCGTTAATCATTTAATTGGCGATTATTGTACGATATTTTACCTTCCCATGTATTAGAATTACTATATTGGGTACTGAGTGAAAGCAGTATCCGATTAAAACTTAGTTAAAGATTCAGTGATTACACAGTAAAGGCGATACAGTATAGTACTATTGTTACTGCTTTCGGAAGAGGCGAAGTATAACAATGTAACTGCCCTACGTATTTACAGAGTGATTAAGTAGGTTGGACGTATGATAGTTAACTACCAACTTCAGGAAAAACAACCGCAGTTATGAAATCTGCAAACACGGCCTCGGATCGGACAGGATACGGACAGAAACGACTGAAGCAACGAAAAAAGGACAACTATTTAAAACTTGCATTATGGGGATAGATGTAGTGAACTGTGATATTAAGATCCTTAAAATTTGGGATTGGCGAATACGTTAGCTGCAGATATAGTAAGTAATTAATTCACCGAAAATAATCTCTGATATTTTTATACTAAAAATCAAATTTCAACATTCGCGCCTTAGTCACCCCGCGGTTTATTGCACTTGTGGAACGTGCTGCTGAAATTCGATTTGTATTGCACTTGAGGAAAATAATAAACTCAAAATATAATTGAAAAAACAATTTTAATTTTTTCTTTATTATAATTTTTAATGACATTTTATTTTGTATTTAATTTTTTTTAAGTGAACTTTAATTAAAATCATAAATTGAAAATAGGTATAGCAACATTAAAATTATATTTTGATTAATTTTTATATATGTTTCAGTCTTAAACAAAATATAAAAGTAGGCTAGAGGCACCAGTAAATTCAGCCGCTAACTAGTCTTCAGCCGCTTATAAGAAAAAATAGCAAATTGTGTTTTTTTCTTATATCGACACAATAATGGACACTATAATGAATTTTTTTCTTATAAGGGTTGGAGACTTGTTAGGGGTTGAGTACTAGTACCTCTATCCTCTACGCTTTTGACACACACAATATAACTGTGTGTGTGAGCGTATTTATGTAATTTATAATAAACAAAAAGTTAATAATTATTTTGAAAAACCAAATACATATTTTTGCATAAATTTAAAAATGTATAAAAAAAAATGTTATCCAGCTAGAGTGTTTCGTGAATGGTTGTAATTATTATTAGTATTATTATTATTATTATTATTATTATTTTTATTATTATTTTTAATTTAATTATATTTTTTGTTATAAAATGATAGAAAAGTAGTTTATTTTTTTTATTTAAGTCCCTTATTATTTTTTTTTTTTTTAATTAAATATACGTTTATTATTTTAGAATAATTTGAAATAATATAGTAAAAATTCTTAAAATTATTTTTTATTTATTGTTTTTTTTTTTGTTTTCATTTTAAAAATGCATATTTAATTTTTATTTTTAATAAGTAAAAATGTAAAAAATGTTCGCAGACAGAATATAGTTTTATTTTTATTTTTAATATTTAATTGATTTAAAAACGAAAAACACAAAACTAAAAAAAAAAAATAGAAACTTTGTGATTGTAGATTTTTTTTAGGGATTTTAAATATAAACAAACCACTGTTTCAAATATAATAATAAAAAAAAAAAGGAGAAGAATAGTTAAAAAATAAAAAAAAAACCCTTAATACTAACAATTTTTTTTGTATTTTATAATTAATATTTTTTTAAATTGTTGAATATAAAAAATATTTTTTTTTTTATAATACTTAATTAAAAATATCGGTGTACCGTTTTCAATTATTATAAAATAATAATTTTAAAATTTCTTTTTTTTTTTTTTTTTTTTCAAAAGCCTCACTTGAAAAAATATATATAATTTTTTGACCGAATTTATACGAAATCAGAATAATATTAAAGAAAAATTAAAATCGGAAAATTTTAAAATAACAATAAAATTATAATTAGAAAAAAAAAAAAACTAGAAAAAAGGTACTATCGTGCGAAAATAATTATTTTTAAAATTGTAATTTATATATTTTTAAGCACATAATAAATGCATTTAACATGAGATAGTAAGGGTATTTTTGATAATTGTTATCATATAATAAAAAACTTAGTTTAATTGATTAAATTTTAATTATATGTAAAAATATTTAAAAATAAAATAAATGCACAATTAAAAATTTTTTTTTTATTGATAATGACTCGAATTCTATTATTAAAATTATTATTAAAATCTTTTATTTTTAAACTGTCAATTAAATATAAAAAATACTCAAAAAAATAAAAGATTTTTTAAAAATTCATTTATTTTCAATTTTAACATTTCACAAAAAATTTGATTTTTCTCTCAAATTTTTTATATGAATAAAATGATTTTCCATTTGTGTTTAGTAATAATTTTCGAAAAAAATAATTCTTATTTATTTTTAAACAATAAACATTAAATTGTCAAATAAATAAAAATAAAACTAAATAATAAAATATAAACTAAAATAAAAGTTGACAGTATTTTATGATTTCGTATGAAAACAAAAGTTTGCAAAAGAATAACAGTTTTATTATGTGACAGAATTCGAGCCACTTATTTTTATATTAATTTTCGTATCGGCGTTTAGAAATTTATATACTACTTAAAAAAAAAAAATTATATAAATGCTTAAAATACTAAAATATTATATTAAAAAAAAAAAAAAAAGGCATTTTATTTTAAAAAGTTTTGTTTTTTGTTTTTAAGAGATCGCTAAACAGAGTTTTTCTAATTTTTTATTGGTTTATTTTGACAACATGAATATATTTAAAGTTAATAAAAAAATTATTGATATTTAAAATATAAAAAATAGATTTTCAGCAAAATTATTTAAATTTTTGTAACAAAAAAGAAAAAAAAATTAAAAATAATAAAATATTATAAAAAAAAAATTATAAAAAAAAAGTTATAAAAAATCAATAATAATAATTCCATTTTTCTTTATTTGTGTAGAGATCAAAATTTAATATCTATTTATTATAAATTTATTTCTTTAGTAATTTTATCATAGCGAAAGGTGTATAACATATAGAAACCAGATGTGCGTATGACTCTCTTTAATAATCGGTGTCCCTTTATGCAGAGGTTAAACCTGAACTATATTTCATTGCTTTAGCAGCGCATATATATTTGATTAGGGTTTGATAACATCGACTCCAGTACTTTTGAAACTGCGGATTTAGCTAATAAGAATTATTACATCGAAATGTCGCTGCGCAGTAAGTTTTTATAATTCATTTCAAATTAAGAGATAAAATAAATTTAACTTTTTTCTGTAGTCTGAAATATATTTCCCTTTCATGTGGTGTCAATTGTTTTAATTTATTTTATAATTATTTGGATGTAGGTTTTTTTGCACATCGTTTGGTTACCGTTCAGGCATAATTGAAAATCATATGCAGTTCGTTTGCATGGATTTGTGCATATATTTTATAAATAAAAATTTTGTGTACTGAAGTAAAGATGGAATTCAGCTTTATACACGCCGTTTGACACACTTCATACACGACCACACATACGAATAATGTTTTTTAAATAATTTCGATTGGCCTATATTTTTTACCTTGTATCCTGCGCAACTCACTGGAGACGACTTGTACTGTTGTACATTAATTTTTAATGCGAATGTATAAAGAGTACATGCCGATTTCTATATGTTATTCCTATGCTATTATTATTCAAAAAAAAGGTTATAATATAGAATATTTATGAAACAAAAAAACGCTAATACTTTTTTAATTTAAGAATTAATTATCGATTATTATTATAGTTATTAAAACGATAAAATAATAAAAATACTATAAAAAATATAGGCTATTTTCTTAAAAATCTATATATAATAAAAAGAAAAATATAAAAAAAAAATATCTAATAACTAATTTTTTAATAAAAATAAAAAAGTATAAAACCGGCGGTACATTTTTTGTAAAATTTTTTATATAATATTTTTAAAAAAAAGCTTATATAAATTTTATCTTGTTGAGCAAAATACATGTCAACGCAATTTTCTTTTAATAATACAGTATTTTTATTTAAAAAAATATTTTAAATATTTTATTAATTTTTTTTTTTGTTTTTTTTTTTATGTTTTTTTTTGTTTATTATTGTTTTTTTTTAAATATATATATATAATTATTTTTTTATAAAAAATTATACGTTTTAGTTAAATTTCTTTTTTTTTTAATATTTAATATAGGAAAAATAATAAAAAATTAATATTTTATTGTTATTGTGTATTATTGGATTTATGCAAAAGAAAATTATTTTCGTAATCTTAGAGATAAATGAAAAGTATTTGTTTCTAGTGCGACACAAGCTTGTCTGATTTTTATCGTTGTTTTATCGGAACAATTAACTTTATAAATTCGTAAAAGATTGGCTAAAATTAAAAATGTAAAGCCACGAACTAAATTTTGTCCAATACATGTTCTTTTACCAATGCTAAATGGTAAAAAATGTGGTAGATTTTTTTTAACTCTAGTCACATATTTCAAGGGTTCGTTGGTGGCCCGCGATTTAATGTTTTCGTTACCCGTTGCATTAACATTTTTATTATTCTTATTATTATTATCAATATTATTTGTTGTATTATTTAAATCAATATTTTGTTGTTTTTCATCATCAATATTAATAATAACATTTTCAATGTTTGAATTCATTTTTTTCGTATCGTCACATTCTTGTGGTACAGTTTCCAAAAATCTTTCCGGTTGGAATTTTTCCGGTGAATCCCAATATTTTGTACCTGTATTTAATATATAATTATTTATAAAAATAACAGTGCCGGCCTTAATGCCATAACCAGAAATTACAGTATCTTCTGTGGCTACATGCGGTACAATTGGTGACGATTGATACCGTAATACTTCATAGATAGTTGCTAATATATATGGCATTTCATCCATATCGCTCATATTGACAAAATCTTTTTCGGCCGGAAATTTATCAATTTCTGCATAAATACGATTAGCAACTTCTGGATGTTTTATCATATAAGCGAACACAATCATTATTAAATTACCGATAGCGGAATGACCACCAATAAAATCTTCTAGCATAAATATTATTGTGTCTTTGGACACCGTTGGATCAACCTTTAAAATATTTAATAATGCATCGGTAAAATCATTTTCAATTACTTTGCCATCGGTGTCTTTGCTGGTGTCATCACTTTTATCACCGCCGGCAACACTCTGTGTGGTATTACGTTTATCGATTATATTTTTTAATATAAATTGACGAATTTCCGTTGACCAAGTAACAATTTTATGCAAATGTTTGACAAAATATGGACCCAACCATGGTAGAAAATCAACAGCATAGCCTTGATTAATTTCCCAAAATATTTCATCAAAATTATTCACAATATGTTCAAATTCTTTATCTTTATAATCAAATCGTATGGAGCACATATACTGTAAAAACATATTGGCACACACTTTTTGTATATGCGATTTTATATCAACATCTCCTTTTGCATTGCATATACTATCTTTAACGTGATCTAAAAATATTGATACCTCTGTTTTACCAATATCATTTAATTTATGATAAATATCTGTTTTTGGACGTGGTGAACAATGACGACGGGCAACATTACGACGGCGTTGTTGTAACGATGACCAATCACATAACGCTAATGCTGAAAAAAAAAAAAGAAAGTGTTATTTTTAGTAAATCATTCATCATCATCAGCATCATCATAATCATCATTATATTAATACTATAAAATAAATATAGATTGAACTTGAACAATATTATACAGGGTGTCCCAGTCACCCTAGTACAAACGAATAGAGTGTGTAGCTGGGCTAATGAAATGAAAACAAAATTATTCTAGGCGAAAATGTTCAAAAATTACTCTATGTAATACCGCTTTTGGTTCCATTTTAAATTTTGTTGTTTTACATTTGACCATTAGTCACAGAAATGAACGTAACATAGACAAAAAATCTTGGATTCGTGGCACCAATTGTGAAAGGTAATAATGCCAGAATGTCTATGAACTAATTGATCTAGTAAATTGCCCCTCATCTGTCCAGAATATAGATGATAAATAAAGTGGATTGTTTTCCTCATTAGTTAAATGTAAGCGACAAAAATCAACTCGCTTGGACAAATTACCTGGCAGCAATTCGTGTACTGGAGTGTAATGGAATGGATGTTGATTATCATTATGGAAATAATTTATTAAGTGTATCAATATGTTTGAACTCATAAGAAATCGAATGCAACTTTCTGTATTGAAAAATGGTTCAAAAATTGATTTTTTTTTTTGTAAATTCTATGATTATTAAAATTGAAATAAGTCGAAACGCTCGTACCTGAGGAAAAAAAAATTTTAAAGTAGTTTTTTTTAGCTAATGAATAATAGAATATAATTAAGTTAAAAAAAATTTTTTTTTAAGCGATTTTTTGGAAATAAACTTGATTTTCTGAATGTTTCTAATGTTTTTAGAATTATTTTTAGACTTTGGTGCTTAATAACTGAAGAACTACTGAACCAATTGGTAATTGTTTCATATACATTCTGGTATTATTAGCTTTCAGAATTGGTGCCATGATTTGAAATTCATGGTTTTTTTGTCGATGTTACGATCATTTCAGTGACTAATATAGTGACTGTATATTATATAATTTCAATATTTAATTATAATTATGATAATAATGATAAATAGAAATATATAATATATGCGTAATCGAATTGCTTTAATTATCATATTTTTACATAATATTGTATATTATCTAAAATATTATATATTCGTTAAACACAATAATAACAATGAAATTCACTTTTTTTTTTCTTATAAAATGCAACAAAAATAAGCAATAAAAAAATAAATATGCAAATGCTCACGGCGAATGACGAAAATTAAATATACAATAATATTAAACACCACCACCACCGTAACAATGCTTTTAAATTTCTTCGATCATTACGATTATGAGCACAACGAAACGTATGTATACATGTAAAAATAAAGCCATAATATCATGATCATATTATTATTAAAATAAAAGTCATGCATATAGCTGTTAATTTATGTTTTATTTTATTATTATTATTATTATTATTATTATTATTATTATTATTATTAATATTATTATTGTATTTTTTCTTTACATTTTTATTTTAAGCGAGAGAAAAAAATATAAACTGGTATTAAATCTGTAACAACAAAACAACAAAAAATATTTATTGCAAGAAGACTAAACAAGTTTTTACACTTGGTTCCACTGACCGTGAAAATTGACCAATCACAATATATACTATATTTATTATTTCTTTTATATATATATATTATATGTTTCATTTTATTTTGTATGGTGTCTATCTTTATAATATTCTATCTATACATAATATTACATACTCTTAATTTATATATAGGTAACAGGTAACAGATGTGGTAGAGGTCTTATATACAAAAGATAGATATAAATTACCTATTAATAAATATATACACAAATATTGAGGAGCAAAAATATAAATTAGTGTTCTTATATTTAATTTCTTTTATTAAGTATGTGTGTGCGTACAAAAATAATAACAATACGATGAATCATATAATCAAATTTGTGTTAAAGACCATTTAAGACGACGTCAAGAAAAATTTAAAAAATTCAAGTACCGTTTTCGAAAAAATTTGAAAACTGGTTTTATTGTTTTTTATTTTTTATATTTCTCTTTTTTTTTTTTTATATATGAATGTCATATGATATTAGGATATTAGTGAATTAATTAAAAGGAACCTTTTAAGTTAATGTAGGCAATAGCGGATTCAGGAGGGGGCTTTTGGGTGTTCAAAACTCCGCCGCGCATGAGGTCCTAGTTTTTCACTATAGATATTCAATTTAAATGTGTAAAAACAAAACATTGTACAGTTCAAAATTTTTAATTTAGCTCTCTTAAGTGCGGTTGCATAAGAAGATATGTTTTTGCATGCAAATTTTTAGTTTACGATATCAGAAATGAACAATTTGTAATTATTTTAGTCCATATTTTTATTAACATATCACTACTTTTTAAAAAGAATTTAATTTAGCTTTTGATTTTACCAAAAAATTTTTCTCCGCACAGAAGTACAGAAGGGGCGGAACGACTTAACGGCGCTTAAGGAAGTTTACCGATCGTACATATCACAAGTTTTGAACATAATTGGTGAACTTGCCAAACAAAAACCTTTTAAATTATAAAAAAATTTTTTTAATAAAATAATGGAATAAAATAAAAAAAAATTTAAACAACACAAAAATACATTTGAAAAAAAAAATCAAAAAAATATTGCCAAACTCGTTTTAAGAAGAATAAGAGGCTACATTAAAATATAAGTTGTTTTTTTTTTGTTAGATAACCCCCGTCCCGTAAAACTTCTTAGATCCGCTAGTGTCGGTAGTTGCAGTATTAGTGTTATTTATACATATATAGTAGATGGTGTTTTAATAAATTGATGAGCGCGGCTTATTATTTATTTATTTATTGAAAACAATAATAAAGTAATGAAAACAAAAGGCAATTTTTTTTTTATGGAACGAAATAATTTTATTTAGTGTGTCGATTTGACATTATCATCATTGTTTACTATTCAAGAAAACTTCGAAATAATTATGTTAATCTGATGGTGCAAGGTTAAACTTATAACCAATATATATTGTATTGTGGTAAAAAATTAAAAACAAGCAGATTCAATAATTTTTGAAAAACTCTGTGTGGCGTGGCCTTGACATTGTCATGGTGGAACACAATACCTTTTGGCAATTCACAATTCTGTATATCACTATATTCTTGATATGCATTGTTCAGTTTGATTGTGTTGAATGTACAAATATACATCTGAATTGATCACTATGAATATACCAGATGGCAATCCATTGTTTTAAGTGAATTTATTTTTTCAAGCTCATGAGGAACTCCAAAGCGATCGATAAATTATTTTACAAAGTCGAGTTGTTTAAATTTAGAATATTTTGCATTTAGAATTTCACCGCGAAGATTTGCGGAGTTCGTAGTAGATGAACAAGTAGTAACTTTTTCATTAGTATTAACATTCGACTCAATGTCTCGGTTCCAACTAAAACCATTTCATAACTTCAAAACAAAACAAAATGCATTTTGCGATGAAAATGTTGTTTCAAACTTTTGCATATATTCAATTTGTAAAATACACTTTGATTTCCAGAAGCCCAACACGATAATACCCTAGAGTACATATATACATATAGATGCATACAAAATTAATGTTCTATTCAATTCTAGATGTCGCTACACCGAATTGATAATTTGAATTTTAATTTTTAATATACAAATACGATTCCCAATATAATATATATTTATTATTTGAATTAAATCCATAATAAAATATAATATATAACCTTAATACAAAATAGAAACGACAATCGCTCCATGTCGTCTGTGTAGAAATAATATTCATATTGTAAGCTTCTATATGTATTTATATATTCGTCAAAGGTAATACATACGTATAAAGTTAATAATATTATTTTAATGATGTATATTTGAAAATAATTTGTGCAAAATTAATTAAAGGTTAAAGGTTTAATTAAAAAAGAGAGTTCTTTCAGTGCTTGACAGACAGTTCCATATACATATCGTTCAAAATGTTATATCATATTTATTCCTTTCACACAAATTGCTTAAACTTATTTCATATGTATCAGCTATACCAGCTTCCAATATCATATTTATGCAAAAATGAAAAATTTGCGCTATGTGTTTCCAAATGCTCATCAAATCTTTTGTTATAACCTCTAAGATTAATTGGTATTTTATAAATAAAATTCTGTCATTACATTGTAAAGATTTGTGTTTTACTAAATATCATGTTAAACTAAAAAACCTAAAACTAAAGTAGAGTTCTCCAATATAAAATCATTAAAAATTAACTTGTTGGAAACAAAAATCTAAAGTTATGTAGACACACGACAGCAAACGCATATAGGCAGTTGAAAATTTTAAAATTAAGAAGTTTAAAAAAATTGTTGCCGAACCGAAAAGTTCTTTTTTTTTAAACTTCGAGAGTTTAAAATACTGAAAATATAAACTTAAGAAGTTTGACATATACTGGTGGTGTGCCATATTTTATCAATACAAAATAACACCATTTTGATTTTAAAATATATAACAATTTAACATAACATAACACATAACATAACAATTTTGTAAACGTAATTTTATAATATCTTCTATAAAATAATAATTTTATTACTTAAAAATAATACCAACAGTTTACAATATTGCACAATTATGAATTTGGTTTGAAAATTAATCTTAAATGGTATGAAAATCGACGTAAACTTCGTTATGTTTATTATTTAATATTTCTTAAGTTTATAAAAAATGTGTAAACTAATTTTGGTTTATGGATCAGTCCAATATTTTCAACCGTGTATGTATTATGAAGAGTTTTGTATATTATTACTGAACGGTATATGAAGAACTTCCTATATACTGCTGAAATAAGTGTATATCGAATGATAAATTGGGGAATGAAATCATTACATTTTGCAGAAGAAAACGTTCCAAACTGTGCTCGTAGGTATATAAATATTCATTTCATAATGACGTTATTATTGTATATATTGTTTTATTTAGTTCAAATATTGTCCTATTTTTTGTTTATAACAATGATAATGGAGTATTTTTTTTTATCTTATTTTTTTATATAAATTTAAAAAAAATAAAATAATTAGGTATCCCGCTTGTCTTGTGTCTGATAAAAGCAATAATATACCCAATCTATACGACTATACACATATAAATATATATGAACGAAAAGATTCATGTCAAGTGCGTATCGTTTACACTTTACATTAATGCTTGTTACATATGTTTTATAATTATACGCATAAATACAATTATACGCACACATATACGCGAGTACTTTATGTATGATAAAATCATATAATAATATGAAATTCCAATGGAATGCATTTACACATCACACACATATGGAAAAAGAAAGAAATTTAATTATGATCTAAAAAAATAAAAAATTGAACTTTAAACATTTTTGAAATTATTATGTCGTTTACATTTCTACACACATAAATAATATAAATTTGAACATTTACGATGTGTAATTGTAGAATGTATTTAAACAAAACGCGATGAAAATGATAAGATAAAATATGTATTTTATTTTTTCAGCGAATTTCTAATCATAAAATAGTACATTTATGTGAGCACCTTTATGATATGGTTATCGTATAGCAGCAGTACCTCTCTATAGGAATTACAATTATGTATATGTTATTTTTATATCTATAATAGAGATGAAAGAAAGAAATCAGTCAATGTAGTTTAATGTAATTTAATAGATAAAACAGATACTATAGAGTTATTTATAGTTAATTTGTGTGTAAATACAATATAAAAATGTATAATAAAATATATAGTTTTTTGATTTTTATCGTGTTTAAAAATCACACGTGTGTCGGTCTTTTGATCTACAAATATATATTATAGGTAATTGATATCTGTCATATGCGTCGTCTTTCCTTATATTCCCATATATGAATATTTTAATTAAAAATACACTTTTTCGTACAATAAATAAAATTTCAAATAAATAAATATATAAATTGTATTATTTAATTGACTACACTATTCACTATTTTAATAATTATAATATGATGTTGTGATATTGGGTATTTATATAAGTGATAATGTCGAATTTTGTGCCTGATAAAGAGTTTTTATGGGAAATTCTTCTTCATTACTTCAACATGAAGAAAAGTGCTGCCGAAAGTCATCATATTTTAGTAACAGTTCATGGTGATCATTGTTTTATGACATAATTTTGAGACCATTTTTAATTTATATTATGTATATACACTTCCTGTATGTCGTATTCGAATATTTTAGAAAGAGAAACATGTCATAATAAATTCTAAATATAAGGTTGTCAAATATCTCCCTTCCGCCTTTTTGTCTTTTTAATTTCGCGGCTATGTACAAAGCGCTACAGAGCTCGTATCTGGCAACACTGTACATAATTTGAAAGCTCTTGACATAACAAACAAAACGACGCTATGTATGATTAGTTTGGATATTGCGTTCAACAGTTATAGACGTGTAAACATGGAGTTCACTAACGCCGAAATTCGCGCTATTTTAAAGTTTTCCTTCGTTAAAGGCAAATCCGCTAGAGAAACGTTCCGTGAGATTAATGGTGTTTTGGGGGATGGTACTCTATCACTTCGAACCGCGGAGGAATGGTTTCGACGATTCAGAGCCGGTAAAAACGACACCATGGATAAGCCAGCCGGCGGAAGACCTGTGACGACAAATACCGATCAAATCATGGAATACATCGAGTTAGACCGGCATGTGGCATCTCGTGACATCGCCCAGGAGATGGGAGTTAGTCACCAAACCATTTTAAACCATCTGCAGAAGGCTGGATACAAAAAAAAGCTTGATGTTTGGGTGCCACATGAATTAACAGTGAAAAATCTAATGGACCGAATTTCCATTTGCGAAATGCTGCTGAAACGGAACGAACTCGACCCATTCTTGAAGCGGATGGTGACTGGCGACGAAAAATGGATCACATACGACAATATCAAGCGAAAACGGTCGTGGTCGCAGGCCGGTGAATCGTCCCAAACAGTGGCCAAGCCGGGATTGACGGCCAGGACGGGTTTTGCTGTGTGTTTGGTGGGATTGGAAGGGAATCATCCACTATGAGCTGCTCCCATATGGCCAGACGCTTAATTCTACCATCTACTGCGAACAACTGGACCGCTTGAAGCAGGCGATCGACCAGAAGCGTCCAGAATTGGCCAAAAGGAAGGGTGTAGTGTTCCACCAGGACAACGCCAGACCACACACTTCGTTGATGACTCGTCAGAAGCTACGGGAGCTCGGATGGGAGGTTTTATCGCATCCACCATATAGCCCGGACATAGCGCCAAGTGATTACCACCTGTTCCTGTCCATGGCGAACGCCCTTGGTGGTGTAAAGTTGATCTCAAAAGAGGCTTGTGAAAAGTGGCTGTCCGAGTTCTTCGCAAATAAGGAGGGGGGCTTCTACGAGGGAGGTATTATGAAGTTGCAGTCTAGATGGAAACAGATTATCGAACAAAACGGCGCATATTTGAACTAAATCCGATTACTGTAACACTTTTTATAAAGCATTGAATAAAGAGCAAAAAGGCGGAAGGGAGATAGTTGACAACCTAATATATGATAACAAATGTTTTTTATACATTCAGATTAGATACATTTACAGTTGAAGGTATATATGGTATAATTTAAACTTTCCCATAATATTTATTTTCCAAAACATTTTTAAGGAATATATTGTATCAATATTTTTGATACTGACTATATCTTATGCACAATTTTGTCAAATTTTTGGAAAAAATATATGCGTTGTTGAATTATTAATTTAATTTTACTTGGATTTACCTTTCATCAGTGGTGTTAGTGGTTAATGTGTATTATATTCAATGGGTCATATATATACGTGTGTAAGTGATATACACACGAAATACATTTCCATACACAATTTAAATCTTTATAGATGCTTTTTGTAATCAATTTATGGGTTGTTCTTTTGGTTTTCAGTCAACTCTGAGTGTATTTCGTAAAATTTCAATAAATATACATTATTTATTTTGACTTTATAATATTAACTAAATTTTTGGATTTAGCATAATTTTTATTAGTCTTTTTTCTGTTTTTCTTGCAATTGTTAAGTTGACGCAATGTTAAAGAAAGTGTTATTAAATGATGAAATGCGTGCCATAAAAACTACGAATTTAAAGAATTTATCATACACAGATATATGATAGCAAACAACGAAGAAATTTCAATTATATCAAACTTTAATGCGATATAAGCTATTTCTACATATGTAATGAAATGAAAATATAGAAAATATTTACGTATTTGAAAATTGAGAAATTAAAAGTGTTTGGCATTCAAATATCAAAAATATTTCAAAGATTTTATTACAAAAGTTTTAAAATTTAACTATAGGCTCTGTACCTCATATGAAATAGAATTAAATACTATTGCTACACCAAGGTTCTATGCTATGTTGAACGAAAATTTAGGGATAGTTTTCATAATATAATTCTTGATTATAATGTTTTATATCTTTATAATTCCAGCCACATTAGCATCCAGTTCTACAATGTGATGAACTGTACGGCTATTAATTTTGAAGTTACGTATTACTATTTTAATCAAATTTATCATATTTTTTTCAGTTCAGCAATATGAACAAAAGCTAATTATACAGATGATTATGAATTTAACGAAACTTATTCGAAATTTGTTCAAAATTTGAAGAATAACGAATGGAAATTTTTAAGTTTCCTTCAATCTGTTTTGTACATATTTGAATATCATTATATTTAGGAATTTCATAAAAATTATTAAAACTACACAGCAAATTTGAACAAAATTATTTATGAAATGACCAAATTTTTTAGGTTTCCAAAATCTGCTACTCAATAAACTATCACTGGAATAAATTTCTAGGAACTTCATGAACATTGTTAATATATAATTCAGAAAATTTCATATGTTGTATATATATATTATATATCCATATACATACGAGGTGTGGCTATAACATAAAGAGATCGATGTTTCTCTCGATAATTATTTATAAAAAAAAAAAGAATATGACAATAAATGTTTTTCAAGCGAAGAAGGTTGTGAAAATGTTTGTACTGACACTTTGAATGCCATTGAAAATGACCCAAACTTCTTCGGGAAGCGAGTGATAACATTTTGATGTATTAAAGTTTTTCATTCATATGATTCAGATACTAAGCATTTGAAGAATGTGACAATTTTCTTTCGTTTGAAAACTTTTTGAATGAAGCCTTATCGATGATTTAAGTGTGCAGTGGTCCTGATGAAAGTTATAAGAATTCGTCCATTCATATATGTAGAAATTTGTTTAACCTTCAATAGAATGTTATATAGAATATTGAAGTCCGAAAGTGTTAGCATTTATTACTGCTATTAATGTATAAGCAGCATTTAGTTAGACTTTCGATTTTTGGTTGAATCAAAATTGTAAAGGTGATTACTATAGAACACTTTCAATCACATTCTCACCGCTTCGTATAATTGTAGTTTTCTTCAAATTTGAGTTAACTTTTTATTTTTTAAAAAAAAAGAAGTACATAATTTATTCGGAATAATTTAATATTTTTTTTTATTTAAAATTAAAGTGTAGATACATGTTGCGGGTAATAATGGAAAAAATTGTCAGATAAATAATCACCTCTTGTGCACATTTTTAGACAAATGTCCTATCAAGTGTTCACATTATTGTGGTTCAATTTGAATAATTTGATCTAAGTTATTATTATTTTTGTTATATGTTTACGTGTGTATGTGGAGTAGTGTATATATTGCGTAGATAATGGTATTCAGTTTTCCTCCTTTTACATAGTCTGTTTTTTTTTAGAGTTTTTAGTGTAAAAGTAGATGCCAGCCAGATAAAATGTATCTTCTTATATACTATATACGTATACTCATATCTATAATAGGTATAGCTATTTATAAAATACAGTATATAACAAAACCTATGTATAAATACACGTACTCGCACTTATATGGCTTTCGCATATATATTATTTATAAACAAATAAATATATAATATTAAAAAATAGGTGCCACATGAATTGAATGAAAGTCAGATGGAAAGCCGAAAAAACACTTCTAAAATTTTGCTTGCCAGACACGAAAGAAAATCAGTTTTGCATCGAATTGTTACTGGCGATGAAAAATGGATTTGTTTTAAGAATTCTGAACGGAAAAAATCATGGATTAATCCAGGACAACCATTAACATCGACTGCAAAACCAAATCGTTTCGGCAAGAAATGCTGTGTGTCTGGTTGGACCAGAAATGGTGAAACTGTTAATGCTGATCGCTATCGACATCAAATGATCAATTTGATCGAAAAACGACCAGAATGGGCCAGAAGAAACGGCAAGGTAATTTTGCTCCATGACAATGTACCTGCACAAAACCGGTTCAGGATACAATCAAAGCACTTGGTTGGAAGCTGCTAGCCCACCCACAGAAATCGAAAATTGGGTGTCTGATTGGTTTGCTTCAAAAGACGAACAATTTTATTGGCGTGGTAACCACAAATTGCCAGAAATGTGGTCAAAATGTGTAGAAAGAAATGACCAATATTTTGAATAAAATGTTTTTTACTTTCCCATTTAAAATTAGTGTTTTATTTTCACAAAAAAACGCTTATTTGATACCGGTACACATTGTTTATACAACGAAAACATACAACAACAGTATTTGTATGTATAAATAAATAATATTAATATAATAATGATACGACAATTTTTATTATACAATAAACCTGTAAAAATAAATAAATAAATAAATAAATATGTTTTCATATACAAGACTTTCTGACTATACACGAAAAATTGTATATAAAATAATATTTTACCTCTACCTGCTATATAAGTTTTTATTATTTAGTAGTAGAAGACTAATCATACACAAAGAATTTCATTCAATAATAAAAAAACTGATCTTAGCCAACTTGATCTTGTACAGTAGAAATGTATTTGTTGTATACAACACTAATACGTATAAATTTATAAATGTATGGATGGATGGACTTTTGTGTATGGTATCGTGATACCGATATTATTTTTGCTTTTATGTTTTATTATTTTTGTATGCGATACATATACGTGAGTGGTGACCGTATATTGGTTATATATAATTCGAATATGGATGAATATATGTATTTGTATGTACTGTAGAGAGTCATATATTATAAAATATTTACATTGGTGTATATTTTGTTGCATCTATCTTTATATTAAAACTAAACTACCTACAGTTTTATTTTTATAAATTTCTTTCATATTTGTTTCAGAGAGTTCAGAGAAGCAAAAAAAAAAAAAAAATAAAAAACCAATTACTATTAGTGTATCGCGTGCATCCTTATATAAAATGGATGCCTTATAATTTATTAATAATGCAGTACATATAGTAAGTTCTTATACCTGCTTCTTCTCATTTGCTGTCTTCTTTCAAATATGGAATCGATTATTGTACAATAGTTTTTTAAAATATAAAAGTGGAATTATATATGAACCTAAAGTACCAATTCTGAAAAATTTGTACTTGTGTTAAAGGTTTGCCAACATCTTGAAACTCATGATAGTATGATAATTTTTCAAAAAATTTTTATATGAAATTTAAGTTTTTTTTTCACTTCCTGATAAAAGTAGTGAGAATTTATTAAATGTGATTACCAAATACAGCATTTCAGAAACTACACGGATTATAAAGTGCATTCGGATTAATGCACAGTTGCAGGTTTTAAATTTATAAAAGATGTAATTTTTTTAACCTAATCATCTTTTTAGTGATGAAGCACATTTTGAAATTGGTGCAATGGTAATCAAATAAAATTCTCGTATTTGGATTGAAGAAAATCCACGAATAATATTGTGGATAACAACCAATGCACGAAAAGTAACTGTTTGGTGTGGATTGTGGAACATGTCATACAGCAATGGAAACAATCGATTTTTTGAAAACAGAAATTTGGTAATCGAATATTTGCCAGTAGAGGATGTAACACCATAATTCAACATTTGAACGAAAAATAAAATTGAGAAAATTATTCAAATTGAACCACAATTATATGAACACGGGATAGAAAATGTTCACAAAAGATTGAAGGTTGAAGAGTTACGCAAGAGCGTGGTTATTTATCTGACATATTTATACTTTAATATTTAATAACATTAACAAATTATTTTTTAAAAAATTAAAAAGTTAACTCAAATTTGAAGACCCTTTATAAAAACACAATTATACGATGCGAAATCAGGTGAGCTGAGAAAGTAATTGAAAGTATTGTAAAGACAATTTCGATTGAATGAGTTTTCAATTTTCTTTCAACCAAAATTGAAAGTCTAACTATAAATGCTGCCATTATAGCGATGATAAATAATAATACTTTCGGTCTTCAATTTTCTATATATACAAATTCTATTGATGGTTAAACACATTTCTATACATATGACAACGTACAGCGGCCATAATGTCTAATTTTGATTAGAATTTGAGATAATTTTGCCATTTTTTTAAATTTTATATTTTATAGTATTAGTGTACATTTGCTGACGTAATGTATTTATTAAACAGGTATAGAAATGGATGGATAAGGTGACCGCAAAAATTTTGATTCTTCCGAAATAGTTAGTACACGTATCCAATACATATATAATTAATTATATGTATTACATATCTGTATAAATGTAGATTAGAAATTAAACTTTCAATTTTTCTTATTAAATTTTACATTTTTTTGTCGCTGTGTAAACTGGCTTCTGTTTTCATTTTCTTTTCGGTTTCGCTTAATTAATTAAAATCAAATGTGTGTAAATCAAATGTTTTCTCTGAGTGACACATATTGAAAAATACATATATATTCAATTCAATGGGTATTTTTTATCAAACCAACGTAAAATTTACCGATCGCGGCATTTGAAAATAAGTTTTCCATATGAATTCAACACCACTTTTCGTAAAAAAAAAGAAAGCGCAACATTGTCACCTTCTTATTCTGGTGATGTGTCTGAATGAGACGTTTTTGATTTACGTTGTATAATCTAAAAGTAATATTATTTATAAGTCTTTTGTTTTGTAAAATATAGTCATCATTTTTACATTACATACATCTTATAGAACTTTACAATAATTACTCTACATAAATGTACAAAACAATTCACCAACCAATTGGACACTACAATTATCGAAAACATACAATAAATGTATTTTCTTAATTTGCATGTAAATTTTTATATATCATAGTGATTATAGACGTGTTTGTCACACAATATAATAATAATACAAACCAAAATAACATTGTTAATTTGTTGAATAGCTACAACTACCAACGAATATATTCAAAGATAATCTTGGTAATTTTTAGTTTTATCCAAAAAATATAATTTAAATAACTATATTTATATTTAAAAAATTAATTTTTTAACTTCTTCCAAAATATAAACTTAAAAAAATAGCGTTTTATATAAGTGTTAAATTAAATACTGAAAACATTTCACACTTCATTGAAGAAACCGATAAGAGTCTCGAAAAAAAACGATACTCAAAGTACTGCACGGCGACACACGAAGTGTTAATTAATTAAAGTAACAAATTACGTTAATTTTAATAATTACAATAGAAAAATCATTATTTCATCATCATCACGTTTTTTTTTTTTTTAACCAAACAATATGCATAAAATATAATAAATATAATTAATAATATAGTTTTATTTCCGTGATGATGATCCACTTAAAAAAAAAATATAATCCAACAAATAATAATAATAATAATAATTATTAATTTCTCATCTTCTTGTGCAACACAAAAAATATAAATATTTTACATCATTTAATTTTAATTCTTATGAATTATTTCAAAATCCTAATATTTTAATTATTAAAATAAAATATATATATAAATAATATAAATTTTGGTGGCAGAAGACGAACGCGAATGCACGAATAATAATACAAATTTAAATAATAACATAAATTATTGGAAAATCTTATTATAATTACCAAATATTTTATTGCACAATATTTTAATGTTAAATATAATAAAAAATGAATAAATAGACAGAAAAAAATCCAGTAAAGTAAATAATATAAATATTAATTGTATTTTTTTTTAAAATTTATTTTTACAAAATATTAAAAATAAAATTGTGTGTAATACTTACAATTGTTACGATTGCCACCGAATAATGCATGAAAACGTAAAAAATTCGGACGTCCACCAAAATATTTTCCATTTTCATTTAATATTTCACGTATCAATTCTAAACTGCTGACAATTATACAGTTACGTGAGCCCAATTGTAATTTATACAAATCACCGTATTTTCGTGACAAACATGTGAACGCATCAAATGGTACATCAAAATGTTGCATAATCAATAAATTACCGATAAATGGAAAACCTCTGGGTCCAGGAACATTTTTATAATTTTTCAAATTAATCGACGCATTACCTTGTTCATGGATTTTTGTTTTTATAAAGTCATCACTGACACTGTGCACTAAAACAATATAAAATGTTTTCAAATAACCATACCATAATAATAGGTTATTTGCAATGGTATCACTCACTTTATTTATTATTGGCATTAAACCTTTTGTATTTATATCTCGATGATTATTTAATAATTTTTCGAACAATTCGCTTAACATTTCTTCTTTTCCTATTACAATTACAATATGTGTAATAAAAATTTGTGTGTGCGACGACGGCGACGATGCTTTTACAAAATGCGACGATATATTATTTTTTTTTTTTGTAAATATGGAGCTTTTTTTAAAAAATTTTTTTAATTCAATTATTTTTAATTATTTTTATTTGAATTTAATTGTTTTTTTTTATACGTTTTTTTTTTTTTTTTTTTTGTTTAATAAAAATATAAAACAAAATAGAAAGTAATTTTTACTTTTTTTTTCTTCTTTAAAACACTTTCTTTTAAAAGTTTTGTTTAAATAAAAATATTGTAATTACAATTAAAGTATATTTTTATTTTTTATAAATTATTATCTATTATTTTATTTAAAATACCTTTCTATCGAGCGATTCCGTGTGTGTTATTTATTTATTTATTTTTTTTTTATATATTAAAATGTGTATGAATTATTTTTTACGGTTTACCAAATAGTTTTATGAATTTATTTATTATTTTTATTATGTGTCTGCAGGTAAAATGTTATATTATTTTATTATTATTTAGTATATGTTGTTATTTAATTTTGAACAGCAAAAATTATCTCTCTCTCGATATATATATATATATATATTTTTTTATTTATATATATATATATATATATAATGCTGCACAGTATAACTGAACCGATCTTCAGATATTAACAACATAAACTGAATGATTTTGGTTGATCACGATCGTTTATATACTATATGTTTGGTGTTGATTCCAGCCAATATATATAAAATGTATATATAACATAAGATCACAGCTCACATACCACAAAAAAACATGTATTGTATATATATATGCGGCATACGTATAGATAGATAGATAGATGGATAGATAGATATATATGAACGACGGCATATATAACATATATACCATATGAAAAGTATATGGTAGCGAACAGAGTATTTAGTTTTTAGTTAGAGTTTTAAAATACATAAAAACTTCTTTTTTTTAAAACACATACACAAAACTAAATAAACAAATAAATAAATAAATAAATAAATAAATAAATAAATAAGAAAAAGTTTTTTTCTCTTCTTCTTCTTCTTTTTATTTTTCTGTATTTTGTTAAGAATCAAATTCAGAAAGAATTATTTTATGGTATATTTAATTTTTTTTTTCCTTACCATATATTCCAATGAATTGAAAAGATGGAAAAAAAAGAGATATGGTAAAAAGTTATAACTTTTGATATTATCATTAATTAAAAAAAAAGAAAAAAAATAATTTATATATTTAAAAAAAAAAATAAAAAATTAAATAATAAATAAATAACTGGAACTTTTAATTATTTCAAATATGAATTTTATGTTACAATAATAATTTTTTTTTTGTATTGTATATTAAAAAAAATAAAATGTTGATTACTTTTTTTTTTAGTTGTTTTAGTTTTTTTTTTTGTATTAATTTTTTGTTTTAATCTTTTCAAATTGATTTGAAGGAGGTATAGTTTTTTTTATATAATTTTCTGTTTGGGAAGTATTTATTATTATATGAATTCACTTTATTAAATCTATCTCTAGTTAATATTATAACTCTGTTTTTTTTTTTTTTTTACTTTTATTATTAATTTATAAAATTGTTGTGTTTTTGTAAAATATATATACAAAATATGTATTTATAAAATATTAAATGAAATTGAATTAATATTTTATGCTGTATACATAAATATAGAGTTGCTAAGTTGCTAATGTGTATATACTTAATATTGCATTTTATGAAATTAAATTTTTGTTTGTATATGTATATCAGGTGGACCGGTATCAAATGAGCGTTGTTTTTGTAAAAATAAAACACTAATTTTAAATGGGAAAGTAAAAAACATTTTATTTAAAATATTGGCCATTGCTTTCTACACATTTTGACCACCACTCTGGTAATTTGTGGATTCCACGCCAATAGAATTGTTTGTCTTATGAAGCAAACCAATCAGACACCCAATTTTCGACTGCTTCGTAGGAATCGAAGTGCTGCTCAGCCAATGCGTGTCCCATCGATGAAAACAAATGGTAGTCTGAAGGAGCCAAGTCTGGTGAATACGGCGGGTGGGGTAACAGCTCCTAGCCAAGTGCTTTGATTGTGTCCTGAACCATTTTTGCTTTGTGTGCAGGTACATTGTCATGGAGCAAAATTACCTTGTCGTCTCTTCTGGCCCATTCTGGTCGTTTGTCGATCAAATTGATCATTTGTTGTCGATAGCGATCAGTATTAACAGTTTCACCAGGTTTTAGGAGTTCGTGGTAGACCACACATTTCTGGTCCTACCAGACACACAGCATTTCTTGCCGATTTGGCCGAGAATTCTTAAAACAAATCCATTTTTAATCGCCAGTAACAATTCGATGCAAAACTGATTTTCTTTCGTGTCGGGCACACAAAATTTCACAAGTGTTTTTTCGGCTTTCCATCTGACTATCATTCAATTCATGTGGCACCCATTTTCCACACTTTTGGATCTTTCCCATAGCATTTAAACGGTCAGCAATTGTTTGTTGTGCAACATTCAACATTTCTGCCATTTGCTTTTGATTCAAAGTGCCATCTTCATCATATTGCTTGCAATTCGGCGTCTTCAAACTTTTTTGGTGGTCTTCCACATTCATTAGTTTTCACATCAAAATCATTATCTCTGAACCGTTGAAACCATAATTTGCACGTTGTTTCTGATAGAGCATGGGCACCATATGCCTCGATAAGCATTCGTAGCGACTCTGCAGCACTTTTCTTCAAAAGAAAACAAAAATTTTAAGCTTTCTCCAAATCATCATTTTCTGGTACAAAATTCGATATTTTTAACACGATGAAAAAATATGATGTTGTTTGTGCAATGACTTGATGTATACTAAATATGTTTGATAGATGTCATAGGAAAAATTAAGGCTCATTCACTACCAATGTTCCCCAACGAGACATTTGTATCTTGACGCTCACATGATACCGGTACACCTGGTGTATGTATAAATATAAATATAATAATAAACGCATTTGAACGTGCGTCTCGTCGTATACACACACACTCTATCTATCTATTCATATATAGAGATACCATGCATTATTATTTTTATTGTATGGAATATGTGTTTTAATAATTTAAGTTGCAATTTATATATGTACAGAAGGAAACATATTTATATATACAAGTGCTGCACTGCTATGCACATACCATATACAATATATATATATATTAAGAAAATTAAACATTATTATGCATAAATATATATGTTTTTATGAATTGCATTTCATATATATTTTTTTATTATTTATTATATGCAATCGAATTATGTATGCGTTTTTTTTTTATTTGTTGTTATTATAAAATAAAATATACTGTCTAGAAAATATGTGTGGGTATATATTTATGTATGTGTATGTGTATGATAGAGTGGGAGAAATTAATTAATTTTTTTTTTTATTTATGTAATTTTTTATTTCATTCAATGATACGAGGTGCCGGAGCCGTGTGTGTGCGTGTGTGTGTGTGTGTAAAGAAGATGTTAAATTAAATTAAAAATAAGATGCGTAATGTATTATAATGCGATGATACGAATGCTGCAAAAACTATTTTGTTTAATAAATTTAATTTTATATAAATATAAATACGTCGTCTACGAGCACAATAATAGAATAAATTAGCGATAGACAGAACATAATATTGTATATTATTAAATTTTTGACTAAAAAAATATACGCATATTTATGTATACGCATACATATAAAATTACCTAGTGGGATTTTTTGTATTTAGTTCCAATTTCTTCATTTGAATGCATACATAAATTGTAAGTAATTCACCAATGAACTCATCTATTAATTCATCAAAATATTCACCAAAGAATTTATCGATGAAATTATGGATCATTCGTACATTTAAGGTTCACCTTGAATTGGAAGTATCAGATCGTGATACACTCAATCTGTTGCAAAATGCAAAAAAAAAAGAAGCGATCGTTGACGAAAATCCTTCAAAGTCAATAAAAGCCTTGGAAGTCTCTGACTGTCTAATTCGTCGAGTCGTCCACTATGTCCTACGCTACAAGGTCTACGTTATGCGCATATGTGGGCACCAACTCGTGAGCAGAGAACAATCGCAGGAAAATGTTTTTTAAACAAGCTTAATAAGCACCCAGAAGCTCTCAACCTGATATATGGATTTTTTCTGAGGATAAAAATTTCGATCAAGACCAAAAAATTAATCGGATAAATGATAGATGGCGACATTCAGAACTTACAGAGGTATGTATATGTTAGGTATAGCATACTTGCAAAGCCAGTTGCGAACGAACGCGTCCACAGGTTGCGGATAGTGGTACTGCCTATAATATATTGGGTTAGCTACGAATAAAGAATAAGTAGCCGCGGACAATCTGGCTGCTGTGAATAAGAATTACTATGGGGTATTGTGTGAAAGCAGCATTCGATTAAAACTTAGTTAATGATTCAGTGACTTAGTTAATGATTCAGTTACACGCAGTAACGGCGAATCACCGGCGCCAATATAACTGCCTTCGAAAGGGGTGATATAACTCTGTGAAGGCCCTACGAATTTACAGAATGATGAAGTAGGTTCGACGTTTGGATAACTGCCAACTTTGGAAAAACAACCAGTCGACAACGAGTCAAGCAACAAAAATTTAAGGACAATTATTTAAAATTTACATCATGGAATGTTAGAACTTTGTTACGGCAATGTGCTTTAAGAACACCTACTGATACACTAAGAAAAGCCAAATTGGATATAACATCTATCCAAGAAACTAGGTGGCCCGGAAAAAAATTTATTGAATGGAAAAGGATACACATTTTACTATAGCGCAAACGATTGCATTAAAAGAAGAGAGTTCGGAACCGGTTTCGTAGTTTTTGAAAAAGCAAGAAATTCAGTAATTGCTTTTAATCCGATTGATGAATGCATTTGTACACTACGTGTAAGAACGAAATTTTTCAAATTGACGGTTATCAACGGCCACGACATTAAGATTGTCCTAGGCGATTTTAATGCCAAGCTGGGACTGGAAACAATATATCAACCAACTATAGGTAAATATTGATAAACAAGGCACGATTTTTACAAAATCGTGTTAATTATTACCGTATACTGATCATATAGACATAATGGGTCGGAATATAATAACTGTTAAGGTTGGAGGCGAAGATACAATTTTGAATTAGACAAGTTGTACGGTCAACCAAATATTGTCAAAACAATCAAAATCAAAAGATTAAAATGGTTTGGACACGTATTACGGATGGATGAGAAGCGTGTGTATAACGCCATGGAGTAAGTAATTAAGTAAGTTACATTTATTTAATTTAGATAAGATAATTTAATTTCCAATAAAAAAATATATAATTTATCATAAAAATATTAAAAAATTAAATGCAATAAATTATTAACATTACTTCATTATTTAGAATACTTTAGCATTGTAAAATTTTACGAACTGTTTTTAAGCATGCTTCTTCGGAAAATATACGAAAAATTGTGTTTTGTGAATTATTCTAATATTCCTTTTTACATAATTACAAATAATTCAATCAATTTTTTATCAATTATTGAAGACATTTTTAAAATTGTTAAATTATTCTGTATAACAATTAAGCAATTGGTGACCAATTGATTTTGATGGATAATTCATTATTTCAATTTTCCATATTAAAAATATTGGAACCCTTTCTGATGCTGTAAAACCGACATTAAAGTCAGTAAAACTACCAATAATGAGAAAATATATTTCGGTTTTTATAAAATAACAGTCGAATAGAATAGTATTTTCTTACCTATGGCTATGGGTTTGGCATTAAGTCGACCAGTGAAGTCAACTGACAACTATATATTTACTATGAGTGTTACAATATATAAATACAATTTATAATTTATATATAATACATCAGTTAATAATTGATTATTTTTGTCGTTCAAAAATATTTATGTTTCTAACAACCAATAGTAAGTGTAGTTATAATTAACTATAGTTATAGTTAAATAAAGTTGAGTATATTGTCCTAGTATAGTACTACAAGGTTGTTTTCATGAACGCCCTTAATTTAAATACAATACCATATTTATGTATGTATACACTCGAATCTACCCTTACGCGGTACTACATTTAATAATACGCTTATTCTATGCTATTAACTATTACCTTAAACACCCGATCAATATTAATATCGTGATATCTTCATAAAAATGTGTCAATCATTTAATCGATTGATATTTTTATGTACATTTCGCGATATTTTAAGTTTCAAATCCAAATTATTAAAACCGTGTTATCTCGCTTATGAAAACGATTAATTTAATTAATATAGTATTTTGTGATGATGATTTTGATGTGCTGTTGGATTCCATATGAAAGATAAGGGAAAATAAGAGATATATTTGAATAATGCAAGAAAACATCATTACTATCAAAATAATTTACACACAAGCATCTACAATACCAATATCACGCCATTAATCAATAGATTGAATTAAATACGTGCAACGTGTGATATCATGAAATCAATATTCATATTATTCTATTAACTTTTTTACTTTACAATGTATTTTTTAATTTTGTTGCGTGCACTTGAATAGAATCGCAATGAAGAAATAATGTTTTCATTTAAAATTGTTTATCGCTTCCCTGCATCACATAGAAAACGTATAAATATTGCATAAATTTAATGCAAAAATACTGTTTTTACCTATATCTTGTTAAGTCTAAAATTGTATATCAATGAAAAGAGAACTCGCCTACCTCCGCATATGAACCAAATGACTTCGAATAGCTAAGGTATGATATTATATTATCTAATCACTTTGTGTATGACCCATCATCGTTCGCAAATGTGAGAGAATTTATTGTACAATTTAATCTTGTCGTTTAGGTGACGCATTGTGGATACCGGCGAGTGATACCACATAGTGATATCAGCATATGAATACCCAAAATGATTCATATATGCTGCTATTTAAAAATTAAATAAAAATAAAATGTTTATCAATTTTATAGTTTCCATTATAATTTAATCAGAAAAATATTATACATTAACATTATAAGAAAAAAAAGAAACGGCTATTGAAGAAAAAAAATATTTAAATAAACTATAAAGTTGAATATAGAAACTGCGCACTAAATACATGTATTATGATACAAAAAATCACTATATTGATATAATTTCTAGATTAAAAATATATTAATTATGTAATAATTTACAAATTTACAAACGTCTTTTTTTTTATATTTATCTACATATATTTTTTTTTATAATTTTTTCTAGTATAATTTATTCTCATAACAACTTATTTATAATATAAGTTAAAAACAGAGTGACACACAGAACAATAGTGAATTCTCTTACGGAATATGGCAAACCAAATTCATGAAAGAGTATAAAAGCGTCGCTAAATATAAATATAAGCGAACAGGGTCACTTACTTGATTCATAGGGTACGGCGTAGGACCATAGTTATTGGACCGATTTTTTTAATATGTCTTTTATCTGGAAAATCAAACACAAAATTGAATTTTAATATTAATTCATAAAATTACGAAAACGAAAACCTATATTTTTTTATTGCTCTCGGATTATATGTGTTAAAATAACACAAAAAAACGAAATATTTATTTGCAAATTTAATTTTGAATCATACTTTTGCTAAGGTACGTAACATATCTGTAAATCAAGGGATACGTGTATGTATTTGTGTGTCGCATATATAAAGTTTTTATCCTGTTTGTTATTTTATTTATGTAATAATAAAGTCTTTGATATCGTTTTTGTTAGAGTATAAAACACAGAAGAAGAATTCCAAGAACCATGATTTTCTGCTAATATATAGATAGATTAAAATCTACACAAGCCGAAACGAAACTTCTTGCATTATGGATATATCATCGCAGGAAATCATAATACTCTATTAGTGAAGATGGGTTAAAATTAGCGAACTTAAGATTTATTGAAATATTACCATATATTTTCAAAAGGGTCCTTTTGAAATTTAAAAATTCTTTTGTCCATTATTAAAATAGAAAATTAACATAAATTTTAGCATATGTTAATGTTATGTTATAGACTCCATTCATATAACTCGAATGCTATGCTATAAAGTCCAAATAAATTTCCTTGGCAGAACGTTGCCATCATTTTTTATGGTTTTTTTTCTTTCTTAAGATAATTTCTTGTGTATCCCTTCTTTTTAAATTTTTGTTTAAGAATATTTTTATGTTTTTTTTTGTTTTGTTTTTTTTTTTTTCTGAATTTGTTATTTTTGAGATAAATGGACCAATAGAAACATATGATTGAATTATAATTTATCCCCTCTTTTTTTGTGTTTGAAAATATTTTATAAAAGGTAAAAATATTTTATTTTAGTACTTCTCTGCAATATTATATTATATATTAAATAAATTATCAAATATATCGGTGATAGTTGTTGCGTGGTTAGTATTTTAGAATGAAAATGGGGAGGGAAGATAAAATTATAAATGTAGCCGTACATCGATTTACATATTGTTTTTCTTATTTCAAAATTGTATAGGGATATTTAAATGGATTTGTATTCAAACCATTTAAAAGTTATGAAAAAAAATTTTTTTTTTAAATATATAAAAATATTGTAGGACTTAATAAAGTCGCCTTTGCAATGTTAGATATTTATTTATATTTGTAATCTAGTCTAATGGTAAGTAATAAAAATAGGTATAATCCTATCCCCACTACCCGCTGTTCGTATAAGGAATAAACATTTTTTCAATATTTTGGTAAATACTTATATAAGATTGGATACTTATGTTTAAAAATTGGCCAAAAGGAGGAGAATAAAATAAAATATAACGGCCTACAAAATATAAAAATGTAAAAGAAAGGGTATTATTTAATCTGTTTTTTACAATTTTTTTTTCTATAATATTATTATAAAAATATTAATTTTAATAAAAATTATTATTATTTGAGTAAAATATAATTTCAGTATTGTGAGTGTGACTACGATATTTTATTTGCTTCCAACATATGTAATTTATATATTAATATAGTGCGATACATATGATTTACAATATATGAATATTTAAAGATTTTAGAAAATATTCTTTTAATACAAATTATGGAAATTCTAACTCTTTTACTATATAATTTTTATTCTGTAGTGAACTACAATTTGATTTTTTAACATACGCAGATAGAAATATTATTCTCTATTATATTGCGTTTTATTTATAGAAAACAAAAGCCATTTTTTTAATAGAATGAAATGAGTTTATTTATTTATAGATAGCCAAACGTCAAAGCCAAACGACCGAACAGAATAACTTTACTTTTTGCAATTTACATCAGTGAGAAGCATTTTTAGCAAATATTTACATTTAAAAAAATATAAACAATTGTTTATTTCTCTTCAAATTTAAAAACACATTTTATTCTGACATATTCTGATTATTTTTAAGTAAAGTAAAATACGTTTTTAAATTTGAAGAGAAATAAACAATTGTTTATATTTTTTTAAATGTAAGTATTTGCTAAAAATGCTTCTTAACATTTCCCATTCATTGTTTTTTAACAAAATATTGTTATTTAGTGTTAATAATTGCAAAAAATAAAAAATTATTCGGTTAGTTCGTTCGGTGTTAATGACTCCTATACTTTAGTAATGTATATTCTCCATTTTGCTCCATGATACTTTGCCATATTTTTGACAATTCATAGAACTTTTGGTCCTTATCTTCAAAAAACTGAACCAAGTATGTTTTAACATCATGCTGCAACATCATCATCGTTATTGAAATTCTTATGCCATTCAAAAAGTTTTGAATTGTATTGTTTAGTTGCTTAGTTATGAATATGACATATTTAGAAATAGTACAGTGTAATATAAATAAATATATAATTTAGTAGACAAATATCAAAATATTATATTAATATAAAGTATATATAAAAAAATTAGTATAAAATTGCGAATATTAAAAAAGAATGTAAAAAAATTAAATAAGTGTAGCTAAATACTTATTATGTATTAATTATATTAAATAATATATTTTGGAGGAGGCTCAACGAATTTACTTTAATTTAATTTGATTATAAATATTAAAAGAAATTATATAATATTAAATTTTAAAAATATTGATTCTTTTTATGAATTCAATTATAAGGAATTAGTTGAATTCAAATCGAGGAATGGAATTACCAACAACACGAAATAATAAAACACTCAAATACTATAATGTTCGTGTTACTGTTTAGTAAAATAATAGAAATTTCCTTATTGCTTTATCTATATGGAATTCAACATAAACTAAATTGAATTAATTAAATTAATCAGATGTGTGACATCGTTTGCTGCATTTAAATGCTGAATAATTTACGAAATATTAGAAGCAATAATAGTCGATATTTGATTATGAAGTGGAATTTGAGACGATCGTTTAATTTTTAGACCTTTAAATAATTGTAATTCATTTTTAACTATTCACTTCAGCTTCTATAAACAATACAGTGGTGAAGCCAGAGAAATAGCCTTCAGATTACAATATTACTATATTTTTCTGAGTTGAAAATAGATTAAATTGTGAAACAAATATTTGATGGAAATACAATATTATAAGGAAAAGTAGAAAAAAAAGCTATATTTTCAAATTAAATGCCAGTTTCTACGTATGAAACTAATTTTGTTACATAATTTAATTTTCACGTCCCAATTAAGGCAAATAATATATCCGCTTTTATTATATATATTTCTTGTTGGCCAATTTAATTTCATATACTCTGGGTAAAAATTATTAAGACATATATAATTATTCTTCAATATTTCTATGATACACTTCATTGTATTTTCCTATTATACGTATTACCTGTATATGCCAAAGTGTAATATATCTACCTTTTGGAATTACCATCAATTCAATCAGCGATCTGTTTTTTATAGCCTTAATTAATGTTGTCAAAACAAAGTTGTTTTTTTTTTTAATAAATTTAATACGGAAAAGTTCCGTTGTTGGTGACATTTATTTCTGGTCACTTACTTTCCATGTTAGTTCTGGATGAAATTATATGATCTATAGCCCTACTATTTTGTCGTTAAAGTTAAGGTCAAGGTTTCTTGTGTGTGTATAATTTAAAATTAATCAAATTTCAAAAATTTACGGCTTTTAACTTTTAAATTATAATTTAAAATATTTTGAAATGAATGCGATCGATACGGTGGTAGTGCGTGCGTGGATACAAGCAAAGATGAAAAATGAAATATATAAAATAAAAATTCATTTTTTTCTTATTTTTATATTTTGTTTTTTTTTTTTTAATAAAATTTAGTGTTAGCCTATGATCCATTTTGTATAAGCAAACCACACCTACAAATCTGTATATTTGAATAAAGTCTTTGAAATATACATATATGGAATATAAATTGATTCGATTTCTCTAAAAATTAATCCATTTTAGAGTGAAATAAAATTATGTTAGTCATAAATATTTAAATAAGTCAGTTGGAAAGTGTCATTGATAGTTATAGTAAATTAGTAAACTGTAAAATGTGAATCCTAAAACCTAATTGAATATTATCAGGAAAATCCATTTACATATGCAATCTATGATTAAGATTTATGAGCAATACATAATTTCAACAGTAGATTTTACTCAACTTTTACTTGAAATTCAATTAACACCTGCTATTGTGTAAAGAAATTGTGGGCCTGTTTTGGACTGAAAACATGTTTTTATTGTGAAATGGGTTCAACATATTTTCCTTTATTTTATACAACTTTCTTCCATTTCTCTGGTAATGTTTTGATTTATCTATCTATTATCGCACTTTTACAAAATTTCGTACCATGCCAGGCCATGGTGCATCGATCTGAACAATCTCCATCTATAGAATGAGTATACGCTGTGCGAAAGACGTATGGCAGTAGATGCATATGACTACATCATTGTTACTCGATATTACTGATTTTATTCATAACAATTTTTCGTTCATTTAGTTCATTTGACTTTGGTAGCAATTATGGCTTTGATTTGAAACAAAAACTGATATTTTATTTGTTAAAATGGGTGAATTTCGAGTACACATTAAACAAATATTTTTTTGTGCAGTAAAACCTAATAATAATAATAATAAACACGTGGATTTTATTAAATATCAAATCATAAATAAAAACTTTAACCAATTAATCGATTATGCACCAGCTCTAATATCAGCATTGTCATGCTCAAATTATATGAATTACGTTATGGTTTTCTTTCTCATACACCGCATTCTCCAGATTTAGTATTTTTTGTACTAAAAATTACCCAACTGAATTATCATTATCAAAAAGCGAAGATCAATTGGTGGATTGTTATATATACTGACAAAAGGAGTAATATTCAAACATCACTGCAATGTTAGATAGTTTATAGTTATGACGTAGTTCGGGGAGATGACTTGGTGTATGTCTGAGTAAAGAACCCATTTTGTGCACAGTATATGGGAGGAAGAAAAGGACACAAATAGTCTGATTCGATATCCAACGAAATGGTTATATTTCAACTCGAATTTTCGAATGAAAGCTGTGATAAGGGTAAAATTTAATCAGACATATGATGAGCTAATTCTTGACTAATGCACCATGACCATGATATATATCTCATATATATTTATGTATCTATTAATTTCTTATTGATTAAGATGAAATGCATATAATTATTGTATATACCATAAATAGTTGTATATATGGTTTACTTAAATTTCCATTAGCTAACATAGTAACACACATATAATTTATATATAAATAAGCCTAGGGTTAAAGACAGCTGTTTTTAGATATTGAGAAATATTTGTTATATTTGTAGTAGAAACCATTATTTTATTTATCCATAAATATTCGATTTTTCTTTTTAATATTTATTGAGCCAACAGAGATGCATTTGGAATTAAATTTTATCTAAAATTGTAGTAATATTAATACTAATATATTTTGCTATATATAATTAATAATTAAATTTGAAATTGATTTTTGATATTCTACAAATAAAACAAAATCGATTTTGAATTTTTAATTTAGGTATATTAATCAATTTTAAATTGTTATATTTTAGTCAGTCACAGGTCATAAGAAAGTCGCTTGAATCGTTAATAATATATTTTTTTTTTAAAGAATAATATATCGAAACCTCTAAATAAAATATCTGTATTGTTAGAGCAGCTCGCATAACATTTTTGGATTTCATTTATAATAAGTATGTGCATATGAAATGTCGTGTTCGTTAACACATCAAATGTAAAGCACTACTCAAACTATTACACATATTATTATCGTTTGTGTCCATAATAATAAATATGTCGCATTAAAATTTAGAAAAACATGGTGAAACGGTTACTGCGTTTATCTCTGCCAACAACAATGGCTAAAATTGAGTTGATTATTGAAAGAATGGGCCAGCTGACATGGAAAAGTGATTTTATGAGCGCATTGTTGCAAACATATTCGAATGGGATGTCCCAGTTCACCTGTCGTATTCATCTTTATTCTCCAGATTTGGTTCCTTCTAACCACCACCTATTCGGATCGATGCAGCACAGACTTTCCGGACAACACTTTAAATATACTTCGAAAAAGTCTAGGATCAATGAATGGTTGACTTTAAAAAGTCAAGACTTATATAGACACGAGAAATTTATCATTTGACGAAAAGATGGACAAAGTCATAGCTAACGATGATTACATACATTAATTTTGTTATTCAGATATATGCCTGCTACAGGTCCAAAAATCACCATTTCATATGCATACACCTATATTATTTATTAAAACAAAATTTTCGTTAATTTATTGATACTGAATTTATTTTAGTTTAAGTAGATTTGAAGGTTAATTTTTTTTCTTTACATAGGTATATTCTCACATTTTATTTTTATTTTATCTTGATCCTTGTGATTTAAGTGCAATGTTTAACATATGCATATATACAATATGTGAATATAAATATATGTAATATAGATATCATGATATCTTTTTTTTCTTATGTAAACAATATAATATCAATAATAATCAATTTTATTTATCAAAAGCTTAAAATGCATAACATACTCGTAAGTATTAATTTCATCAGGATTCGTAATCAAATTTTCTGTTATAAATTTTTGTAAAATTATATAATGTCAATATTATATAAAATATTACAGCGAAAGGTAAATATATATACCCGTCAGACAAAATTTGGGTAACACCTTATTGTTGCAGCCAAAAAGTAACGTAACTGTAATCATTTTTCCTGGATATGTAATTTTCGAGTGTCGCACGAAACCACACGCCGAACGCAACACACAAATCCATAAAAAAAAACGAAAATATTTTGTAGTAATTAAAAAATATATTTATTTAGTATTAATAAACAATTACAACATAATAAAATTATTTGGTGGCGAGCTATATATTATGATCTAATTTATATTTATGTTACGTTTTCAGTGATTTCCAAATCAAGAAAACATTGTCAAATAATATGCTAATAAAAAAAATACATCTAAAATATGATTCGCTTATGTTTTTTAAAAAATGTTACGAAAATGTTATTATTTTGAGTTTACTCTTGTCGATCTAACACTGTTCGCATTATAGTCTGTATAAAATATTAATTGATAAACATATATATTTTTGTTACACTTACGCTACCCCTTTTGCCTGTGGGGTAGATATATAAAAATATAACTTTTTATGCAAATATAGAAATAAAACAGAAAATAAAAATATGTTTGTTTGTGTTTATTTATTTGTTCATTTCTGAGTCCGCATTAAAATGAATTTCATCAAAAATATATATGTTCTAATATAAATACACAGTGATTTATTTGTCTAAAAAGTACTGGTTTCTCTGAAAACAAGGTGTCAAATATAAAATGCGTAGTCATTCAATTGAGGCTGTTTTTTTTCTTAACAAAACTGATGTGCTTCAAATTTTGAAAATCCAGCTTCTATATATAACATTTATACTACGAATTAAGCAACTAGTTAATAACTAACTTTCCGTGTCTGTACTTGTTAACTATTTACTTAGAATCGACAAAGAATACATTATAGGCAAATTTTGCTTATTAATTTTAACATGCAAAAAGTGTGTTCCTAAAATTCATTGTCTGTTAAAACGTTTCTAGCCATGTATAATATCCCATTGTTAGACCAGATAAATGTTTTCATAATTTTATTATTCTATTTTATATGGTTGATTATTCCATAGTGACAGACATTGATAAACTTTGAGTAGCGTCCAACACCATATTTTCAAAGATACCCGTTTAATTTCATAATAATAAATTAACATTTTTAACTTTTCTTAAAAAATTTTTTTAATATAGCATTTTTACTTTATTTTTATGACAAGATGCTATCTTCTTTTTCGGTGTCCAATTTCACAAAATAAATTACCACAAAAAGTTTAGGCACAACTGTAACAAAACTTGAATGCATATGCGGCTATAAATGTTTCTCTTCAAAAATGGGTTGTGTTATTATAGGCTTTTGGAAAGAAAAATATGAAGAAGCAAAAGATAGCAATACCAAAAATCGATTTTGAAAAGTGCTTTAATGTCTTAATTTGGGATTAGAGTATTATTATTTAAATTTTTACATATGTTTAAAGTAGAAATACAAAACATTGACATTGATTATTATTAAAGAAATAATAATTTTTATTTAATAGTTTGAAATTGAAAAATTCTGAATAAATCAAGGCTCGATTATTTGCATGTATTTTTTAGGGAAGCAGATACCATTTATTTGTTCAAACATGCTCGTGTGTGTACTGCACTAAATGCATCTACCGTATCGTGAATACTGCACTTTTATTGCATTGACATTTTCCATGATTTATATTTTATGTTTGTATTTAGTTGTGCTTAAATTAATTTTTTGTTTGTTCTTGATTTATTAAGAATTACCCGTCTGTTGAAATGAGAAAATTTATTATTTGAACTATTCACATTACAAATATATAGAAATCGTTGGTTATCACTTTCCTTATTTTGAGTTTAGATTTTTTTATTAGAAAAGAAAATATTTGTATTATTTGTTACCATTTTTTTTAAATGTTAAAATTGGAGTTGTTTCATGGCCTACACCAACACACGCACACCTTTATTATTAATTAAAATTAAGACAAAATAGTAATTATGTTTAAAAATTATTGATAATATTAATATAAAAATTTGTTAAGCTTTTCTATTTCATATATAATATATTAATAATAATCTGTTTTCCTGTTAATATTTAATACATCTCTACTAACTTTTCATTATAGATACACACTAAACATTGCCTTGAATTATTATGTATAGTATAATATAAGTAAAATGTTATATATAAAGTTTAAGAGACATAAACATAAATTTATTTATATTATAATCTACAGTGTACGACAAATAAAAGTAGTTGTATTGTACAAACAAAATCTTAACTTAACTTGTTGAATGTTATTTAAAAAAATTAATCTTATAACTCCCACATACATAATTGATAGCTGTTTTTTTTTCTTTGTTGATAAATTTATCACAATTTTTGTGTCTCGCTATGTGTACATTTTGGAGCCAAATAAATTTTTCTTATGAAATAATCTAATATTATTTATGAAGAAATATATACAAATATAATTTATCTCAAATGTATACAGAAAAATTATTTTTAAATTAAATTTGAAGTACATATTTGTATCAAGTTACACATTATTATGTATATGCTAATTGCAGTTAAAAAAACTTGTTACATTAAATTTATATATATGGTGTTTGGTGTTTACGTTTAAATCCGAGTTTTTCTGTGTGTAAATAAATCCATTTATTTTAAATATAAATATAAATATACCATGCATATTTTAATCGGCAGAGATTGCCCACAAATCTTGCACATCTATCGAGAAATAAACGTATATTAGTCGAAAAAATAAGTTTGTTTACTTTAAATCGACAATCCAGTCATAAAATCATTTTCTGATATCGTCATATGATCTGCTAAGCGGTATGATCTGATAGGACTGACTGCATCGACTGAAACAAATGGTTGTCAGAATGATGGAATGTCTGGTGAATACACTGAGTAGGGGTAATATTTCCCAGTCAAATGCTTTTATCGTACATCCTTGACCGATTGACTGTTAACAGCTGTTGTTGTGTTGCAGAATAATCTTGTCATATCTTTTTATGCTAATTCCTTTAATGATTACTTCAAATTGTTAAATTGTTGTTTGTTATTATCACCTGTGTGTGTACTATATCATTATGATTCCACCACATATACCTTGCGCGAAACTTATATACAATATGTTATATGACTAATACTTTGACAGATAATTATTTTAGTGCCCACGATTCATTTATAAAACAAAAAAAGAAGGTAGATTTCAACCCTAACACCCAATATAATATCTAAAAATATAATATACAATATATTAAAATAAAATTATAAAGTTTAATAAGTCCATTAACACAGAAATTCTTAATCATTTGAATAAATGTAGGTTACATAATAAAGTATAGGAAAATTTTAAAATAGTCAACAACAACAAAAAAACAAAAAATTATATAAATTTGTGTTATAATGCAACTTTATATAATATCTAATACGCGTGCACGTGATAAAAGTGCAGGCACTACGACGAGACAAAAACGCTTTCTTATTTCGTTTGTTTTGTGTCAGTTTATTTATATCAAGGTTTTATTTACATTATTGACTTATTTATAAGTACGAGTTTACATATAATGAAATTGATCCCACCTCACGTGTTATCTATATAGCTATTATAAAAAACTCGTAATAATAATCTAAATTTTGAATCCAATTTTTAAACACACAACAAACTAAATTTTTTTTTGATATTAATTGTATAGCAACAATTAATTGAGATATTTTTAAATAATTGAAATTATTGACTATTATCATGATTGATGCGTTTTTCATTGTAAAAATACAAATTGCATTGTTTTGTTATTATTTTTAAGATTTTGAGACTTTGATATTATATATGGAATTTTAACAGTTTTTTGGCAGAAATTGTAAACTTGCAGAAATTGCTATGGAATTGCAAAGATATAAATGGGAAATGATGTTGACGGTGGCAGTGATAATAGTGGTGATAACCTGAGAAATACATTCAGTTTTTAATATCATTACATTTTTCTTATAATCTGAGTGAAATTAGACTAAATTATAAAAAAAAAGTCAACATACTAAATTTTCCGGAAAATCGACTTTTATAATTATTCTATATAGTCTTTTTTTTTTTTTATTAGGCCAAAGAATTAACGAATTTTTCTTTTTGTATACAGAATTGCAAATTACAATCAATTTCCTATCTATTGTAGAAGTAGAAGAGCGATGTCATTGATAATTCAAAACCGGAAATTTGGCTATATCTTTTGAATGCATGAAGCGATTTTAAATTCTCTTCTATGGAAATTGATTATAATTTGCAATTCTGTATACAAAAATGTAAAATGGTTAAAACTATGTTCCGTAATTGAAAAAGATAATAAATAATTTATGAAACTTGATTAATTTGAACTCCACTACCAGAAAAATATTAAATGCTATTGTAATCTATAATCTGAAAACATTTGTTCACGCTTCTCCACTCATAACATAGAGTTGACTGGGATGGTTTACTAATACGAGTATATTATCTAGGGGAAGACGCGGTTTAAGTGAATGGTATTCCACTTCTGGAATGGTTACATTGAAAAATTTATACAGAAAAATCGCTTTCGTACTTGATGAATGCTCTATCCAGATACAGATGATGAATACGAAGGATTCTACCAGCCGCATCAGAAAGAAGGAAGGTTAGAAAGGGAGATATTTTAATTTTTAGAGTTGATTCAAATAGAAAATTGGGCTGTGTCAATAACAATATGGGAAATTGGAAACATGCAATGGGTCATCATGGATTTGCAGATATGAAACAGAACGGCAAATTATTTGCTGGAAGTTTTAGATAAATGAAGCTCAGCAACCAAATCTCATTGCAATAGAAACATTAAAAGCGGAAAATCATTCCGAAGGTCTAAACAGCGTATTTCTTCGACCAAAGATTACATGTCATAGAAGTGCGTTTGGCGAAGTCCTTTCATTTTTTTTATTCCTTAAATTAACAAATACCATATTTGTATAGTTTTTTTAAGATCACCTGTTTATAAAAGAAAACAGTGCCGCTGTCTTTATGGCTAGTGAAAATAATATAATTTTCATTTCAATTTTCACTGAATACGTGACCTTAATTGTAAAATATACAAGTAAATTCAACAATTTTTTTATATAACACGATATTATTATGTACCATATTTTCTCACTTTGTCATTTAATTTGAATCAGTTCAGTCTTCTTAATTCGATTTTAATAGTGGTGTATAATTGATTTTATTTAATTGTATGAATATTATGCTTATAATGCACAAGTGAAAAAATAATTAAATTATTATGTATTATATTAATATGTAATAAAATAATAATAATAATAATAATAATAATAATAATAATAAAAACACATAAATTGCTATTATTATAATGTCATGCATATTTTAAAAAGATGGCACGAGTGGAACTGAATTGCAATTTTTTATACAAAAAAAAAAATGTAATACGTTGCAAATAAGTTAATTAATCACTTAATTTATATTTTATAATAATAATGAAAGAATTAATATATAATTAATTTTTCACATACATGCATAGAAAGTATATGTATTATTTATTCGTATGTTTACTAACAGTTGTGTTGCGTGTAAATTGTTTACCATATGACCATAAACGAAGTATACATAGAGGAATGTTTCTTTGATAGAAAATAAGAAACCAAATCTATTTAAGAAAGCAGAAGATAATTCCGCTTCGAATTATAAAGTCACACACACGTTATATCATAAATAACAAAACCTCTACGATACAAAAAAAATAATCGTACACATGTCTCAATTATGTTATCTCTTAATTATCATTTGGAAAACTATTTGGTGTAATTATCTTTCATTTTTTAGCAAATATTCTTTAATATATATTTCGTTTATGATATATATATACGACATTATATAGAATATAATGACATTAGGGAGAGAGAGTGTAGTAAACTATCTAGTGTAGTAAACCAAATGGCTTTACCAGTAAGAAAAAAAGTGGCTATGGGTTGTGGTACTTGAATCATCCTCATTATAAATTTAAAAATAAAAGAATTGAGTGAATAAAACTTTTGGATGAGGTTGGAGATAATAATTAAAGGCAATAACATCATTTACGAACACCGTCAAATTAATAACAATATCGTTTTCTTATTGATCTGTGGATTAAAAAATTGAAAACACCCTTCCGTAATAACATTTAAATTCAAATTTTATTTTAAATAATAAATTAAAATTAATTTTTATTATTGTGTTATTTATACGTATGAGATCTAAACCGAAGAAATTAAAAATAAATGGAATAATTTGCGGTCATCATATATGCGTAATATTCTGCCCATAGTGGATCAGCATATGAAAGAAGGTATACAAGTATACACACTAACAAGAAACTTGAATAACGATGAAGAAGATGCTGTTACGGGAGAGGTGGCACTTATAGCGAACATGTGGTTATGCAAGTTAGTACATTACTAAAGTATATTGAGAAGATAAAAAGAGGGCTATAACTGGAAAAGATTCATCTCCTATAAACGTATACGGTTTACTTTTGTTATTATAATAATAAAATTATTTCGTGTTGGTAAATTAAGATGTACTTTTCATCAATAACACCTAACAAATTCGGAAAGTTCCATTTTTGAGCAATATTCTTTCGAGATGAAGATGTTAATTTTGGAAACATTCGTTCCTTCCATTATTCGAAATAGTTCTTCGGATATTTAAAAATAATCTAAAATATACTTACCTTAATGTTATTTTTAATATTAGCTCGGGATTAATTGGTTCCCTAATGTAAAATTGTTTTGTAATAGGTGCACAATAACGGAAACCTCCATACCCAATACATGGGATATTATCTGTTTTTTAACCAAATGTTGATTTTTTTTACCTAGTATCTTGATTTACACGTATAGAATTATAATAACACATAAAAAATTAATATGTCAAATGTATCTGCATCGGTATCTAGATATTTTTCTTTTTTTGTATCCGCTACTGTATCTAGATAACTTAATTTATAATTATCTGTATCTGTATCTAGATAATTTAATTTGAAATTATCTGTATCTGTTTCTAGATAATTTAATTTGAAAGTATCTGTGTACCAGGCATAGGAGTATGAAGTGAGCCGCTGCCAATAAATGGCTGTACTTATATTAGTAGTTGTGAAAGAGCCTTAATGCGATGTTTTTTTATTGTTTTGACATCTGTCAACAACATTCAGTGTGGTAAATTACATTTGTAATACAACAACATAAAATTATATCGTGTTAAAAATGTTTAATTTTGTGTCTTAAACAAACGATTTGCGGGTATCATTAGTTTTTTGTTATCATTTAAAGAAAAACGCACCTGAATCTCAACGAATGCTTGTAGAAGCTTTTGGTGATCATGCTCTATCATTAGCAACATGCAAAAGATGGTTTCAACAATTTAGAGACAAAGATTTTGATTTGAGAAATGAAGAATGTGGAAGACCACCAAAAAAGTTTGAAGACAGTGAATTGCAAGCATTGTTGGACGAAGATGATACACAAACTCAAAAACAACTTGCAGAAGCCTTAAATGTAGATCAAAAAACAATTTCTAATCGTTTAAAAGCAATGGGAAAGTTTCAAAAGTGTGGAAAATTCCACATGAATTGACTGAAAGGCAACAAGAAAATCGAAAACCATTTGTGAATTGCACCGTCAACAATACAAAAGGAAGTCTTTTTTGCATCGAATCGTGACTGGTGATGAAAAGTGGATATATTTTGAGAATCCTAAACGCAAAAAATCATGGATTACACCAGGTAAAGCAGCAACATCGACTGCAAAATCAAAACGAACTTCTGAAACCTGGTGAAACTGTTCGCTACCAACAACAAATAATCGATTTGAACCATGCATTATTAGATAACCGATCAGAATGGACAGAAAGAAAGTAAAAATCTGTTAAGGTAATTTTGCAACATGATAATGCACCAGCACACAAAACAAAACCAGTTCAGGATACGATAAAGTCGCTTGGATGGGAGCTGTTACCACACCCGCCTTATTCACCAGACTTGGCTCCTTCGGACTACCATTTGTTTTCATCGATGGGACATGCTTTGAAAGAACAGCACTTCAAAACATCTGAAGAAGTTGAAAATTGGCTATCTGAATGGTTTTCGTCCAAAGCAACATTATTTTTTCGACGTGGTATACGGAAATTGCCTGAAAGGTGGTTAAAATGTGTAGAAAGCGATGGAAGTTATTTTGAATAAATTATTTTTGATTTTTCTATTCTAAATAATGTGTTATTCTTCCTTTAAAATGGGCTCATTTCATACTCCTATACCTGGTAACTGTATGTTTTAACAATTTCGTTTCGAATTTAAGCACAACTGTTTTTTAATGTGGCAAATTCAACTTGAAAATATTTTCTTATATTTAGGCTTGTATTTAAATAGTTAAATAGTTTTTAAATTTTGAATCACAATCAATTAACAATGCCTATATATATTTGGATTTTTATAATTTATGACTGCAAACCTAAAAAAGCGACGTTTTGGAGTAATAATTAGGCAGTGACAAATTTTGGATCACCAACGGTTGAAATGACATGTATATAGATTGGTGGTGATATATTGCAACATTTTCATTTGAGATGGCCCAAATGCTTTTTTCGAAATTATAATATCGATTAGAATTTACAACATATTTCAGGAGTTTTTGCTTCGTCCTGTGGAATGTGTTGGTAACTTTTATGTGATTTTGATCGATTTTATGCAATTTTGTGGTGTGTGTACAATAGAACTGAATACGTCTTATTAATCAAATAATAACAACAAAAATGCTTATAAATAATTCAAAAAATATTTTATTATTTTGATCGATCACTAGCCACCGATATTTGCCTCCATTTCAATAACTGTACCTGTTAGTCAGTAGATGACGTCGTAGACTGAAATGTTGCAATACAAATTTGTATATATATATCGATTGGAACAGCAATATGTAACCATTTTTTTTCGTAATGCTTATGTATTTAACGTCAAAATTGTTTTTTATTGAGATTATATAAGTTAGTGGGATACATTAAAAAAAATTTCCAAAACAAGTGGGTTTATATTTTTATATAATTTATTAATAAACCTACCAATTATAAAATAATTTTTGAAATACAAAATTATATGTTTTTGTTTTCAAATTCAAAAATTCAGCGTACGCACAATAAAACCTTTTATGCTTATAGGTATAAGTTATCATTTTATATATGTTATTTATATAATTTATTTTTGTAAACAACGTAGTAATATACAATAAATGCAAAATTATACTATAATAAATAAATACCCTTGAGCTTGACCAGCCTCATTATGTATTTTTGTGTTTTGTGCATATTCAGCCAAAATGCTGTATATTATTATTTCCATTTTCATTTTTATTTATTTATTTATTATTTTAATATAGGTATATTTTCTATAAGTAATATTTATACCTATATATTATTATGTTTTTTAATATTGAAAATTATATTTTTGCTTTTTACTAATCATTATTCGATGCGCATATTATATTAATCCTTTTGACAACCAACATTTTTTCATACAACAATTGCTTTTTTTTAGTAATTTTACTTCATAAGTTTAAGATTTTTAAAATCATTATATTTAACATATTGAATTGAAGAATACTACCAAAACAGATATATGATATTGTAAAAATTCTGTAAGTACAGCAATTGTTTGTTACATATATATTAATTTTACTGCCAAATGTGACTTCTTATTATAAGAAAGTATTATATAATTTTATTGATTTATGCGATGGTTACTTTACGCTAAATAGGCGAAATTATAAAATTATTTTTATTTCTGCATTGGTGTATGTTAACTTCAATGATTCCAAATTGGTTTACTATGGCTTCTTTAAAAAGATGTGTGTCACCTCTGTTTTTTGATAACAAAACGAATTTTTGATACATTTATGCGCTGTAAAACTACGTGTAAAAAGCTTTAATTTTAAATTAATTGCTACTAAAATATAGTCAATGAAGAATAACAAGTTAATAACAAATAAATAAATCAAATCGAAATAATGTAGAAGTATACAGCGGAAAAAACAACCTATCACTTTTCATTTTTATTTGATTTTATGAATATTTGGAATAATTGGGAGTACTTATATTATTTAATATTTTATTCTAATGAATTGAAAATATATATTATATATTTTATTAAAAGATGGATATTATAATAGGGTTAGAAGGTATCTTTAAAATTAAATTTCTCGCATTATTTATGACAAAATTGCAAAATGGGATTAATTTTACTGACAAATATTAATGCTACACATCGACAAAAACTAATGTCTTTCGAAAATTATCCGTACAATTATTTGACGGCATTTTTTTAATTGATTAATTTAAAACATTATTTTTAACAAAATAACTTTTAAAATATAGGTTCAACATAATATACGAACGTTTTCATTCAATTTTAATTGAAATTAACCAAATAATTGACAAAATTTCACATGAAAATATCAGATTATTTTTTGAAAACGAGGCTGCTCGTAATTAGTTCAATTTTTTGCACATTTTATAATATATATGAACTCATTATTTGACCAAATATGATTACCAAATAGTCGGCTTTTTTTATTAAATTATAGTAAATAGTCACTTCTACAATTATAAAGTCATTAAAGTTAAGTTAAACGACCATAAAGTTTTGCAAGTTATTTGATGTCGTTATACAACGTATAGTTACATCGCCGTCGGCAACCAACTAAAATTCTACCTGACTTATCCGAAGGTGTACCGTCGTAAACCCAACATTGGACAATTTTTCGTGAAAATAATTTGTTGTCAGTAATAAATGACTAAATTTGTTATTATACGAACATCGGAATTATGTTTTGTGTTTCTTGGGAGGGATAACAAAGAAACAGTTAATGCTACATACATAGTCTGGGCCCACATTTTTGTGCGTCTCTTTTATCTTTTTGTTTCTCGTGCATCTGTAGCAATTTTATAAAAGTCAAATTTAAAATTCTACTATAAAAATTGTAATTCAAGCATCAAATGGTTAATTGTAACCAATGAATATGTGTTATAGTCATATAATATAAATAAATAATAATAAAAAAATTATCAATAAATGATTTATTAATAGAAAATTATAAAGTATAAACATAATCAATATATATGTTTTTAACAATAATAAAATAAAATGTAATCCAATAATAATTATTGTATACTTTATTTATTGTTATATTATTTATAGAATTGCAACATACATTAAAAATAAAAATATAATGTAAACAATTAAATTTTACGTATATTAATTGAAATTTGTTTAATAAAAAGTTTATTATATTATTTATTTATAAAATCTGTTATGGTTAGTACTAACTAAAACATCATTTTGTGGTGGCCATAACGCAGAAAAAAATTCACAATTCTTCCCTACTGGGCATTTTGCAGCAGGTTAAAGATTACCTTAAAATAATAAAATTAAATCATAAACAGCGAAGTTATTAGGTTTTGTAAAACACCATTTGCTACGATATTGTATTGTATTTAAATATTGTAGCCTCTGTAGTGACACCAACCTTAAAATTTATTTTATAATATTGATAGAAGAATCGGTTTTTTTGTTAATAAAATAATGCTTCCACATTTCTCACCGATATTCGTGAAGAATTAAAAACGAAACTTTGATCGTATCATAATAGGCTATAATAAAAAGGCTAGTAAAGCTATAATTAAAAAGTACCAGCATTTTAAAACTCGTGCGGGACTTGATTCAGTTGATTAATTTTTAGTATGAATACAACATTACATATATATAATATGTGTTAAACTTTATTATGTTTTATAATTACAATATCTATACATAATTATGTTTCAATAAAAAATTTGAAAAACATATGTGATAATGTGATATTCTATTGACGATATAATTATCATGTAAAATAAAGACTTTTATTAATTTAAATTTAATGGCATTGATTAATTTATTCAAACTTCTTAATTTAAATATAAAAATTCATAAAATTATTTTTCTTTGTCAAAACCTGCAAAAATTCGTTCAATCTTATATACATTTATAATACAAATACAATTAATGTTCACACATCAAATAATTTTTTTCTTAATCTATTTATTATTTTTTTATTAAAACATTTTTTATTTGACGGGAGGTTTTAAAAAGAGTTATAGGTACACGTACATCATATGGAAATTTATGATAGACTAAAATTTGATCAGATAATAATATTAACAATTACATTTTTTAATGTGTATAGCGGCGTTCAAAAATTAGTTTACAAATTTATGATACAATTTTTTAACAAAAAATTAATTAAATTAACGGTTCTGTTGTTAAAACTATAAATAAAAACTAAAAATCAATTATTATTCTGTACAAAAATACAATTATATTATAAAACAATTTGATCTGTGTAAAATCATTTCATATTAACATAAATTAAATTATTTAGTTTTTGCCGTTATTGTATGTTTATTTACGCGAAATGTAGTCATACTGGATATTATAGACAGTGCCATTCACTATATACCACTTATTTTATAAACAAGGAGTAGATAGAGGAGCGTCTTTTTATCACTGTCAAATACATATATTGGTATAGTCAAACACGTAAACATCGATACACATTGTTACATAATAGAATTTGTATTTTGATAGGAATTAACTATATGTTAAAATTAAGGCAACATTAAGGCAATCTTAAGGCGTAGTACGATCAAGTAATTTAAAAAATATTAATATTGTATCCTTATCCTTTGTATAAATGTTTTAGTGATCGCTTGCACTACGCCTGTGCTGGAAAAAAAAATCTTCGATATAGTGTAATTTTTGTATTATAATTTCTTTCGTAATCAACAAATTACAATTCTATCTTTGGTAGAATAGTGAATTCGATGACCAACCAAGAGCAAATAAAAAATCTCTCCTTACTATTTCAATACGTATATGGGTGGCAAAAATATAAATTTTATTGAACGACAATTTCTAATTTCGAACAATAATCATGAAATGGAAGATGTTGACTTACATGACATAATGCACGGACAGGAATTGGTACAAATTAGTACGAATTAGTTTAAAAAATGGTACTGGCACTCATTTGTATTGTATTCGAATCATCAGTAGGGTTTCTAATTTTCATGTTTTATCGAAGAACATCACCTTACGATTTTTTTTCTATTCTATAAGTACCTGTTGGGTTACATAGACTGCACGTGTGACATATATAAAATATGCCCAAAAGTTTATCACAAGTTTAGTAATTGATGATTATTTCCCAAGGATAACGCCGCTTCTAAATTATAACTAGCACACGTAATTGTTGTCGCACTCAATTATCCAATCAATATTAAGTGTGTAGTAATTTCTCCTACAGTTTTCCTTCCTGGTTTTCTACTTCTCTCTATAATGGTTTGACCTTGTACACTGGCAGTGTTTTTAATTTTGAGCGTCTATGTGTGTCTACATTAAAAAAAATCCTTAAAAAAAAATTAATGATAGGTACATATTTTTTTCGTTTCTAAATAAACGTATTAGCAAAAAATTAACTACCGTCAAACTCATTATTTATGTATTAAAAATTACTTATATAACTTTTACTAACTCTTAAATGCATGAATTGTAAAATAAATTAATATGCTTATGTGCCCGAACAGTAGTGTTCATAATAATCAGTTTTCCGCCACAATATAAAGAGAATTATACAAAGTACATAACTTCGCGGATTTATAACGAAGAGATAAATATACGCCATAAATACCGGCCTAAATTAAAATTAGGGATTTTTTACAAAAATAGAAAGGTTATTTCGGTTATTTTTCGGACAGTAAATAACCGTAATATTTGTATTAATATTCTGCCCCGACTGAAATACTTTGAGATGTCACTCATTGTGCTTCGGATAAATAATTGTTATCACCATAAGCAATTATAAGAATTTCAAATAATCTTAATACAAAATTTATTATTAATATTATTTTGGTTCTTTTTACATTTCAGCCACCGACGCATGTATTTTGTATAGTTTTTTTTTTTTTTTTTTTTTTTTTATGTTTCATTTGAAGCAATTAAAATAAAATTTCAATATACACAGACACACACGGTATCTTCCAATAACAATTGTTTAAATTATTATTTGAAAAGTTTTCGAAACATGAACATGCACAAAGAATTTTCAAGAAACAAAAAGTCGTCACTAAAATCTACGTGTGAAGGGTCACTTAATTCAACACAAATTAAAAATTAATCAAGTACTTTGAATTATTTACAACATTTATAATTAGATATATTCTTATATTCATCATATATGTATTTAATGGTTAATAAAATAAAATTGTGATTTTTTATTTATTATAGATTAATATGCTTTTTTCTGGACATCCAGTTTATTTAATTTTTTGTAATTTGTTTTATGTCACTTTAGCTATTAACTTAAAATTAACATATTACAAAGTATATGAACGAAATAATTTTTTTATCTATTTGTAATTATAATACATTGTTTGCCAATTTATATATCTAGAAAAAATAAGAATAAATTAATTTTTTTATTAAGTTATTCGAAAATCTTAAATCTGTTTGATTTCAGAATTACGCACATAATGTTCATATCATATTAAGTATATTTCTTTTGCTCCTACAAATAAATTATAGCAATATACCAATACCAATGATTTATTAACTGAAATTGATGTATCTAACTATCATACAATATTGTTATCTTTAACTATTGTATATTATTCATCTATAAAACGAATCTCGATTGGAAAAAAAAAATGATTAATAATGAATATTAAAATTGGCGTATTGATAAAATAGCAAACAAAAAACTCACTCAACTATTAACATAAATTTTAATAAATCTATTATAGTTACGTAGTTATGTTATACTCGTTGTGTCGGTGTTACATATATTTTATATTGTATAGTCACTACAGTAAATATATTATATTGTTACCAATGATACGAAAAGTTTTATACAAAATGTATACAGATGAGAAGCATTTAGTAGCTGTAATAATAGCCCACATTTTACTCCAATCAACCTCAAAATGGATCGAACCAATACATCGAATGGAAAAATTTTAATTTCGATCAAAAAAATTATGTGATGATTAAATAAACACCTAGCGATCAAACAATCTGTAGAACTACAATTTCCATTACACATTGTTCGTGGACTTCTAACCAGATTTTGACATTATAAACAGTTATTTTCTTTTTAAAATCTTTAGCGAAATATATTAACAAATTTCAATATAATTGCAAATTTACAATCAATTAATTTTTATGAAAAAACCATACACGTAGTAGTTTAATTGAATATAAATATAACGCGTTTGTTAACATTACCACAAAAGATAATTCGTTGGACACGTTGTGAGGAACTTTTAACTTTATATTAGATTTGAGTAATCCAAAAATGGTTTTGGGGCGATTTATAAGTTTTGATGAGACATGAATCCATCATTACATGCCAGAAAGAAGGCAAAAACGGCAAAATCAGCAAGAAAGGTTATGGCCTCTGTTTATTTTTTGATGCACATGGTATACTATTCATTGATTATTTTTCAAAATGAAATACAATATGTTAAATAGTAAATATAATTTTGTACATTAGTGGCGCGATTGGATGACGAAATTAAAATTAAACGACCACATTTAGCAAAGAAAAACATTGTTTTTTCCATTTCAGATAACGCATCGTCACACACACACACAAAATTGCTTCACATCCAACTTACAGTCCAGATTTAGCTCCAAGTGATTTTTTCCTATTTCCAAATCTAAAAAAATGGCTTACTGGAAACACATTCAAGTCAGATGAAATGATTATCGCTGAAACTGTAGCATATTTTAAAGGTTTTGGAACGTCGTATTTTACAGACAGAATTAAAAAACTTGAAACACGTTTGATGAAGTGTATTGAGTTAGAAGGCGACGACTATGTTGAAAACTAATAATTTTCCCAAAAAAACTGTTTTTTAATTTGAATAAAGGAAATATATCGAACAACATTTATTTTAACATTCACCATTTTTATTATTCATAAAAATGAAAGGAAGTATCATTATTTTCTATACTCCAAAAGAATATAAAATAATATTATTCTAAAATAGAATATATATATATCAGATCACGCTGACCATATTAAGCATATATATACTATATATTTATATTATTATACAGATTTATCTAGTATCTGTTATGCTTTTAATTAATATAAAAAATCTAAAATATGGCTTTTTTCTTTTTCATTTCATACGTACACACTACAAATATCTAATAAATAAAATATTGTATACATTTTTTGAAACCACAAATTTCTTAAGGTACCGTGTATGTATGGAGATGGACATTGCTTATATATGAATGCATGTATGTATATAATAACATGAATTTAATGGATATTATTTGCTTATATAAGTTCTTTACAATGTTTATATCACGCACATTCATCGTTCATAGTCACTGCAGACAGTACATTTAATGTTCTGAACGATTTTAATATAGTATATAGATAGAGATTCAATACATTATTAAAGTACATAGGCACAAGTAAGTAATACATAAAACATGATTTAATTTATTTATTATAAACATATATAGTAAAATGTGTTTGGTTCTGTTTCATAATGTGTGGTGTGGTGTGATGGTGAGCTCGCTGCATTATTATACTATACATCACATACATAAAAATAAATATTTTTCAAAAATTTTGCAAACTCTTTTATTTACTATTAATATATCAAAAATACTATTTACTATAAAATATATAGTTCTTTTTAAAATCATTATTAATAAGTTATACAATTTATAATATGTATCAACAATATGTGTGTATCCATATATTATATCTCTATAGGTACATGAATAAAAAAGGTTATGAAACAACAATTTTTTCCGTAAAGTTATGGTTATATTATTTATTATATACATAAATAACAAACAACAACAAACATTTCTATATACATGCCATTCTTGTATATTATGTATAAAACACGCTTATTATATATTGTAAATATATATATATTTGTATGTATATATATATTATACATGTAAAATAGTGAACAAGATAATTTGGAAGCATCTTTTGAATTTAGTCGTTAATAGTAATTGGTTTTTAGTGGTCATTATTTAAGTTGTGGCGCGTAGTAGTTTATTTTCATTATTTTTATTATTAATACATTATTTTATTAATATTCATTTAATAGATGTTTATGTATTATGATTTGAACCTTTACAATATATCATTGTATTAAGAGTAAAAATATTGACATAGTAAATTTTAAAAGTTTTAAGAATTTTAGTGTTTGTGTTTTTATGTTTTCAGTGACTGTTTTTTTTTAATATAGGTGAGTAACAATTATGTAATATTTTATGTAAAATTAATATATATGTTTATTATTTTTATTAGTATATATAATATTACGAATTAAATGTTAAATAGTTAAATCATTTTATTATAATGTAATCAATATATCATCTAAATTATACTTATTGAACGCTATATCGTAACAGTAAATCGCGTTGTAAATGTTATTATGTATTAAAAACAATAGTTGTGAACAGTAACGTAATTTGGGTATAAACAATTTCAGTCTATTGTATATACAAATTATACATATTTATATATAATATACACAGATCCCTTGAGATATATTTTGTGGTAGTTACGTGTACAACATAAAACCAAGCCAACCACGCACATATTTGAGCGGAATATTATTATATATTAGGACCTTGCATTATTAATGTCGATTTGATAACAGTTGTGTGTGTGCATCGGAACACACCGCGGCCATATTCTTTTTTTTTGTCTGCCATTACTCTATAAATTTCAGTATATGTCATTTCGTTGAAGTGTAAACAACAAAGTTTTTTTTTGCTTCGAACATGTCGAATTACGTGCCTGAAAAAGTTGTTTTGCGGGGAAGTTTAATAACTTTCTTTTAATTTGAAGAAAACCGCTGCTGATAGTTATCGATTGTTGGTAGAACCTTACGGTGAACATGCTCCAAATCAAAAAACTTGTGAACGGTGGTTTACACGCTTCAACTTCACAATCAAAACGCGATATTCATTGCCAGAAGGTAATGCTGTGCATTTGGTGGGATCAGAAAGGTGTGGTGTATAACGAGCTGTTAAAACCAAATGAAACGGTTACAGTTGATCGCTACCGACGACAACTGGGCGAATTGGCAAAAAAATTGAACGAAAAACGACCATTGATAGCTCGAAAACACCACAAAGTTTTATTTCACGATGACAATACCAGGAAAGGAAAAAATAAAGAAGCTCGGTTGGGATCATTTTGATAACCCCCGTACTCTCCAGACCTTGCTCCTTCTGATTACCATTTGTTCCGATCAATGCAGGTCAGCCTGACAGATGTACGCTTTCGAAATGCTGAAGAAGTGCGAAAATGGCTCGATGAATGGATTGGGACAAAAGATGAAGAGTTGTTCAAAGAGGAATCAACAAAGTTCCCAAAAGATGGGAGGAAGTCATAGCTAACGATGGGCAATATATTGGTTGATGTACTCAATCATTTTGTTATACAAATAAATGCCATTTTCAAGCCAAAAAATCGACATTATGCAAGGACCTAATATATATATTGTAATTTATGATATATCGAATTAGATGAATGATGAATATTATGGAATAAATGTTGTGTTGAATTCTTCAATCCCACCAGTTTATATTTTAATAATTTATTATATTACAAATATATAGTTTCCTATAGAAGTTCTGGATTAATTAGAGCTGTATTGAGCATGTAACGTAAACGTAAACGTAAACTCTTATTTACGATAATCACACTGTTTTGCAATTTACCACTTGCAGTCATCCTAAATACATTATCACTGCTCATATTCATAATTCGTCGGTTTTATACATTCAGTTCATAACGTATATCTTGTCAATTTGATATTTCATTTAAATAAACGTTTGTTTACTTTTTATTTTATTTTATTTTTTTTTTTTTTTTTTAAGTCATATTTTGCTCGTCATCTAATAAAGCTTTCATTACAACCAAGTTGGTAAATTACTCCGCATGGGAGTATATAACAATTTACCAATTGTGTACTGTACTGTACTGTAATTAACGAAAGATAGATGTTTTCAAAATACTATTATTTTTATAAGGGTGATTAGCCTATAGTTATGTGTGTGCAGACATTGTTAATCTTTGAATAGCGTCCAACACCATATTTTCAAAGATATTCGTTTTTATTTTTATTCCATCAACGAACAAATGGTCACCCAGCAGAAAAATTTCAGTATTAAAATAAATACCGAAAAATTGCCTATGAATTTTATTTTAATATAATATTGTTATTTTTAATTATTTTATATATTTTATTTAATCAATGTAATTTATTTAATTTTACATCAATACTCCAGATTATTATGAAGGAGGCATAATAGATTACTGAAAATATTAAATTAAAATTACATATTAATTTTGATTTAATAAATTATTAATATTATTATAATACGGTGAAAGTCCTAAAAAAAACTTGATTCGTATTGTTGTCCTATATATCTAAAACTAAAATAAATTAAAAAGATGTATACATATAATAATAGGACAACAAAAAGGGAGCCTTCACATTATATGATATCTTTTAAATTGTAACATATAATTAAAATCAATAGATGACTAATTAATATAATTTTGACCAAAGAAGCTCAATTAAAATCACCTAATAATTATAACAATTAAACGGTCGATTAAATTTACAACAAACTTTTGGAAATAAATTAAAAAAGGGGAATTAAAATTACGTATATTACCATCAATTAGTTGTTAAAATAAGTA